>CM033036.1:14983258-15610758 GCA_019207045.1 Branchiostoma floridae x Branchiostoma belcheri
CCTAGACATCTACAACATATTTCTTTTCGAGACGTATGTTCAGAGATGAGACATGTGGGTTGGCAGACAAATATGTAGTGCATGTGTAATAAATATTGATCGCATTAGCTAGACAGAAAACACAGAAAATTTCAATGTTTACATTGGATTTTTACAGCTGCTGTTTTGCTTGTACGTTTTGCTTGTAACGCCATGCTTGTTGGTCGAACCTGGAATAATCAGTACTGTATTTTTTTTTTAATTTGACCTTAAGAGAATGTATTGAATATTTGTTGTCATGTCCGTATGTAGGTGAACTGCAGGAATTTCTGTACAATGAATTTCCGACTTGCTAACAAGATTGCCTCTTATCAGCTGCATTTCAGACGAAAAATGCATATATTGGGTTCTGCGGCATTATATGAAACCAATAATAGCCAAAGTTTATGTTTTGGCCGTTGTTTTTGCTTACATCTGTGTTCCCGTTATTGCAGGGAGGAGTTTCTCAGAGGTGCACTATTCGGCAAACGGGAGGCGCCTTAAACCACGCCCAAAGTCTCTCAGAGTTCCACTGGCCAATGGCGAAGTTTGAAGAAATATGGCCAGAACGGAAATCATTATTCTAGATTAGGCACTAAGACATAGTAAATAAATTATCTTCATGACAAGATATGCTAGGAAGTAGTAATGGATGAAAAATCAAGGAGAAAAGAATTCATCATTTTATTAAAAATGTGCAAAAGTAGATATCTAGCACCAGTAATAAAAGTTGTTCCCCGAGCGAGCCACAGTAGATTGCATGAACCATTGAGAGCAATATGGCATAGTACTGTATTGTGTGTAAGAAATATTGTTACGTTCTGTCTGTAGGATGTACCGTTTAAGTTTAACATGGACTAGTAACTACTTTAAAAAACTCTTCTTAAGATAGTACGCTGACCTATGCTACAAAATGTTAACTACTACTACGACATCTTTCTTCTATTATTAAGGCTTAATCGAAGCGAATCTATCAATTTACTAAGCCATTATTTTCTTATCATGGCAAACTTTCAACACTGTCAGACATTACTTTCTACAAGATCAATTACCAGTGTCTCCCAATGTATCAAAAGTGATTTTCAAAAAGAAAGAAGAAGTGGTTCCCGAACAATCGTTGTTGTTGTTGTCTGCTGTTACAACTCCTCGTGGTTGAGGGGCATACCGGCCACGATAACCACTGCTGACAGCCTGTTGCCAAACTTGCCGTCCACTTGGGTCACTGGAAACAAAATTAATCAACACAAATTATGCATTTTTACCCGTTTTCATTATTTTGCAAGAGATATAAAGTGGAGCAGACAAAGACACGTTTCTCTCTACAACAAGTAGGTTGTGAGAATGATTCATACTTTATCTAACTCGTTGACACCACAAAAACGTAAAAGTTAGTGTCCATGTCCAATATGTTCGTTACTTTTCAAACATTCAAATGCTCACCTTCCAGGTTATCCTCATCAACACTGTACTCCTCCTCGGCCAACTTGTTGTCAGGGTCTCTCTGTGAAAGGAAGACAGATTCACACTGTATAACGGGTGCCGATGAATTGTCTGTAGTTGACCGTAGATGCCTTCGGATGTCAGTGGATACCTTTTTTTTATTTCATGAAGCCAACGTTAAGCCTGTACGTATCAAAAACGTTCAAGCCATACCTTCCAGTTGAGGGGACAATTTTGAACACCACTTGTCTCCTTTACCGGCCTCTCTGTGGGCATTGGTGTAAGTTGTTCGCGATTTTCTAGGGATTTTCAACCTTAGCCACACTGCAAACACCACCCCGGTTGAAAATCGCGAATCGCCCTTCCCCGTCACTACCCACATACACACACAACTTACGCCGATTCCCACATAGAGGCCGGTGAAGTAGGCTAACGACTTGTATCCTGTTGGCGTCCAAACTGATACAAGAGAAAATGTCATACAATTCTGCCAATAATCATTAAATGTCGCCTCTTAGCCCACGAGCTCGTACAGCCGTTTAGTTCGGTGTAGCAGACATGCTCAAAAAGAGCTACCCTAATGTAAAGCTAAACGTTTTTACAATTATAAAGGAAATAAATGGTTTCTCGGCAAAAATATTTAGTGGTGCCTCTAACTGACCATTCCGATACTTACATAGACCTCCGTGTACCCATAGCGGGTGGCGCTACCCTTGATCTTCAAGTGGAACTTCTGGAACGCCACCTCAGACGTCAGGCCTTGCCTGGAAATAACAAGTGGCGTGAATCCAAATTCAATGCTTTGGCTTGAATTACAAAACATGCAAAATAGCGGCTAATCGGTTTACTGTTTAAAATGGCTTACTGTTTAATCGTGTCATTTTTTAAGTGTTTACAAATGTGTTGGAAAACGTAAAACATCTTTCATTCTATATTTCTACAAATTTCCGAAATGTTTTCTGAAACTTCTGTAGTGAGGTTGGTCAGTGTTTCTTAAGTATCATAACCTTTAGAATGACTCCGCAGGCAGTTATCACTTTTGACTTTACTGCCGCCAGTAAGTGTTGTTGAAACTTAACAGTCTTTGACATGTATGCACAGGCGGGACACGAGCAGTGTAAAATGTATTTCTCGTGTGTAGGCATAAAAGGGTCACTTTTTTTCCGTACAGTTTATCTTCCCTATTGTAACTTACGCTATTTGAACCGTTTGGGGACCGCTATTGAAGCCAGTACACAACATTCATACAATGTTTGCGGCCTCTATATAAAGCTTTCTTTTTCCTTGAGTTTTTCACATGGACTAAACTACGGTACTAACGAGAGCTGAGCATTTTTGTTACTTTTTTTGTAATCTCTGCAAGTTATACAATGTATTGTTATTTCTATTCGAAAAGCATTCCGATGCTACAGCTTGCCCAACAGGGTAATGCTAACGGTTTGACGAGCTCTTTCAACCGTTCTATATCGCTGTTGAGACTGCTGATTGAATGAAGTACAGTTAGGAGGTAGTTGTATCGAAGATGGCGTCTACACGCAATGAAGATGGCGTCTATACGTAATGAAGATTGCCTCTATACGCAGCGGCAAACCAGCTTCATAAATGGCCATACTACCTTTCTGCCTGGCAGGAATATGCACTGTCATCCGGACTTCTTGTCAAAGTTAGTCTCCAATCCTACAGCAGGAAAGAGGATTCAGGCGCTGTTACAAGGACGGGTCAATGACCCTCATGTAAGGGTGAAATGGTGGGTAACATGGCGGTCGTGACAGACAGCTGTCAATCATCCACTTCGACAAGGGACGAAATGAACATCTTTGGTCAAATAAAAGCCGAAAGTTACAGTAATTGTTCCAATTTAGTTTGCTGGCTCTTGAATGGCGTTGATTTCTAAAACATTAACAGATGCAACCAAGTCCGCCATCTTACCCCCAGTCACGTGATGATCACGTGGCTATTCTTACCGTTCGTTGTTGGAGAACACGTGACAGGAGTAGGCACTCCCGTCAGGGCTAGAGGTCAAGGAAATCCGCCATTCCTACAACAAAAAGTGAACTTTTGTCAGATTAGTTTAGTGAGGTTTTCGTTCGTCGTCGTCGTTCGTCGCGGGTACCAGATGTCTGCTCGGGAAGCCCACTGGATCCTCCTCAAAGAACGTCTTCAAAGTTTTTAAGGGGTAAGATTGATCTTGTTTGCGGTGAAGCAATTTTTCATACTTACTTATCTACATAACAGGAGTAAAGTCTAGCGGCACTCTTGCCTCTACCAGGCTCCACATGTCCGTTTTTGGCCGGCCAATTTCTGGTGTGTTATCTGTCTATCTGACCAATTTCTTTATTTTCAGTGCCATATGGAGCCTGGTAGAGACTATTAGGGGACAACAAATTGAAATTTGTAATTAGAAGATATCGACAAGTTGATCATAAAGTCAAGCTGACAGAGTGGCACACGTATTCCTTTCTTCTCATAATCTGTAAAAAAAACGCAGTTTAGTTCGGCATTCTTGCTGTCTGGACCTTGGATAGGACATAATTTACGTCAAATTGAATTTCAATGAATGCTTGCAAACGATAGTTAATACCATACTTTCGCTCTAAAATCGTTTTCATGCATAAATAAATACATCATCTCCGCTAGTGGTGCAGTTATCCACTTTCGACTGATTTATACCCCCCTCACATTAGGCGCGATTCGATCGGACGACGAGTCTGCGAGCTCTAAATTACGAGGAGGCATGACCCTGACGGGAAGGGGGAACTCTGCCATTTCTTCGTCGGCATCAGGGTCATGCCTCCTCGTAAATTAGAGCTCGCAGACTCGTCGTCCGATCGAATCGCGCCTAATGTGAGGGGGGTATAAGATACAGTACTAAATAAACTCCATATCTTCGTTAAGTTCTCATATGAATACGAGAGGTGCACAAATGCTGACTGACCTCTTCTGTGACGTTGATTGGCTTAGCGGCGTAGGTGAAACTGCAGGAGAAGTGTTTGTCCTGAAACAAACAAATGTTAAGGTCAGTACCGCACACGAAATATCTGTCTAGACTTTCGGTCGTAAAATGATTCGATAACTGCAATCATTGGTTTGCATATTGTAAATATGTTAAATAGAAAAAAAATTGTGCAATGTTCTTTTAACAGCTCGGTGCACGACAAAGGATCTTGGGTAGATCAAGTATTTTGGTCAGAAAATGAGTAACTATTCTTACGGACAAAAATGTAGAACTCTCTCGTCGGCGCCGCTTTTGCGACCACGTGAATTTCGACGTACTTTTTAATCAACCAATGACGGCAATAAAAGAAGCACAACACACACAAATAGAAAGGTGCAAACATTTATTGTCGGAAACAAGATAATCTCACAAGGCATGCGTACATCAGAAGTACGGTACATCTTTGCGTTTTATCCACTGGTAACAGTGAGTTCTATCTTTCCACAGTGCAATGATGCGGTTAAATTTTCCACAGGCTTCCATAGCAGCTCAGTACATTTTTCAGTCAAAACAGAACTTTAATTACACTTTTTTGTTGAAGAATATTGCTACAAGTACTGCTAATACCAAAACCTGCTCCATATACTACTCTAGTATATGACATAACGTGCAAATGGACTAATGGAGTACAAGTAGATACAAGGTTGTCAACGTGATTTTAGTAATGGTCAAGTAGCCATTTCTTTCCCTCTGAGATTTAACCCTAACAAACCTCTTCACTTCTTTGTGAAATTGCATGTTAGTCTGATTGCCAGAATAAAAATCTCAGCATAATCATGACTGTTGCATATTTTTTTTAGAACTCAAGAAAAAACGTTGATGGTCTTGAGATGACTTCTGTGACGTCACAGCTCGTCGTGGTCCACGTGTATTGCCGTCACCAAGAAGACTGCAGACACTTTTCCGCCAAACTTTTCGGGGACGCTAGAAACTGAAAATGGATGAAAACAGTACTCAATCAGTGTTTTCTCTCAAAAAATGATGTTGTGAAATTACAATGAGGGAATATCTCAACATATAAAGTATTTCCTTCTTACATCTTCCTGTGGTCAGTAAAAATTGGTGGGTCAGTAATATTTTTTTTTTGTTTTTTTTTTGTTCGGATTTTCACAAATATTCTGAGAGGATCCAGCGACAGGAATAATTTCCTCTACCGGGCCGGATCATCTAATACACTTTACCTTTCAGCGCTGTCTCGTCCACAGTCCACTCAGACTTGTCCAGACTCACCTCCTCGCTCCTCTGTGTAATGAAACAAGATTCGCAATATTTGGCAATGAAACATTGAACACGTTGAAAAAAATTCCATAAAATGTAAAAAAAAACATACCAACATCAATCCATTTCTTAGTCAACAGGTATCTTACTTTGTGTGAAGCCAGCCAATCAAACGAAATCTCGACATCAAGGACAATGAAGACTTCATCTAATTCATCTACTCACATGGCAATCGCTGTAACCATAGCGCTGATGTCCGTCCACCTTCAGCTGGAAGTGCTCAAACACCAGGTCCGACCTCTGCTCATTCCTGAGAAGACACGGAAGTGAGTAAAGACTATCACACGGCCTGGTTTCAATGGAAAAAAAGTCTCAATGTTCTTACACAAAAGCCACGTGTATTAAGAGAAAAAGACATGCGTTACCTTTCTACCCTAAGCTGGCAGGAATATGCGGTTGCATCAGGGCTCATTGTCATGGTCAGTCTCCATTCCTGGTAAGAAAAATGTTTATCGTCAATGGATAATGCTCCGTCTGCTACCAAAGCTAATCTCCAAGCAGATCTTGCTGTGGCAAATGGGAAGGAGTTTAGCCGGCAGAGGAGTTATTGGCCACTTCGCTGTGGCCAATAACTCCTCTGCCGGCTAAACTCCTTCCCATTTGCCACAGCAAGATCTGCTTGGAGATTAACCAAAGCCACAGATGGACCCGCCGTTTTGTTATCTTTATTCATGTTCATGTAGGTATTCATTAAGAAAACTTTTCTCGGTCATTGTCATCATCTGTAAACACTCTAAACAACAGCTTGTGTCTTCGTCTCGATCTAAAAAAACATGTTTTCCTTAAAATGCAAACAATACTTTCTATTTTAAACAATAAATCTGGTGACATCTCTGCCGTCTACCGTCCATCATTCTGACGTCACTCACCTCAGTCGGCACTCCGCCAGGTTTTACCGCGTACGTAAAGATGCACCCAAACTTGTCGTCCTGGAAACCAAACGTACCAAGGTCAAAGGTGCAAGTTAAAGGGCGACTAGTGAAAACTGGCAGTCAAGCAAGTAAAATCACTACAACACTACAAATGGTAGAACGTTTGGCTACCAAAGGTCAAACCAACGTCATCGATCGCAGATCAATAATCACTAATCGATCATCAAATTTTCAGTCTGTAAAAAACATCGGTTCAAATGCATTTTTGTTCTTTTGGGTTGTTGCTGCTGTTGCATTTGTAAGAGCTTAGAAAAATTCAAATATTCAAAGCTTCTTGATATTACAAAGGACTGATGGTATAATGTACCGTAGGTTTTTATATCCTTTCTACACACAATAACGCAAAGCCACTGACGGAAAGCAGATGATCGGAAGGGCTATACCAACCTGGGAGGACGTCCCTCTGTCAGAACAGCCGACCAAATCATCGCAAAAACCGCCATATGGATGACCCCTTCTCTCCACGACAAATACGGAAATGGTAGGACTGCGTCCTGCTTTTGTATTAAAGCAGCCACGACTCGTATTCAAATAGCGACTTCCGTGTTCGTCTACCTGGCGATATCCCGTTCGCTGAAGGCCATTGTCAAGTATCAAAATTTATTTACCTCACCTGATATAGGAACTGACTAGACGGCGCGCACATATGCAGACGTAAAACCAAAAAACAACATAGCTAGATTCTATTCTTAAAGAAATGAGTCGCTTGACAACAAGAAAATTCTGAATCTTTGACTTGTTATCAAAGATACAGATACAGTACAGATGAATGGTAGTGGGAAAATCGACTTGCGATGAATGAATCTGCGATCGACAAACTAGTGACATAAAAATAAAGGTTAGCCAACGGCTAGTTGGGTAACCTTGGCTAATTTTACAGCCAAACAAATAAATAAATAAATATCTGGTTTAATAGTTTCGCGTCTAGCGTTGCGCGTCAAGCACATAGTGACATACAACATGTACGAGTCTACTTCAGACGTCATGTTCCTCCATATTGCAAAAGGCGATGATGACAAAGGCATGCACACGTCTGTGCGCCACTGCGGCCCTTGTACTCCAGCATTAGACAAGCGGAAATACGTGCATATTTTCTTTGGCCAACTTTGCCTGCTACTGAAAGATATCTTGAACCTTCCGACATTAAGTGCAAGTACATAGCTAAAATTACCCTTTTGGAATGGTTTGGAACCTCGTGATTGTAAAGGTTATGTTAGCCCCCCGTCGGGCCAGCTAAGGAGGATTACGTTTTTCATAGAGTTGTGACAAGGAACCAAAACATACAGAAAACGAGACAATGTACCTTGTTTCTTTCGAACTGTATTCATAACTTTGTCGTGAATCAAGAATTTGCCACTTGCATGAAAGACTTTCGACTGGTAATCGCTCCTGATTGGCAATGTCACAGTATAACAATGGAGGATGTGGGTTACATGTGTTTTCCATAAAATTAGTATGTTGTCACCACCCAGGGGTGACCCAAGCATGTTGCTTTAGTCATTATGATTCCAGCTGACTGAGAGGTAAAACAGTTTGTTCTGCAACAGCCGTTGTAATGCACAGGATCTTCTTCCCACATGCAAATCCCTGACGCGAAAGAAAAGAAAACAGTGCATAATCGCGAAATTAATTCGCCCAAGTGTCAACTGCACAACGGGATGGCACCAGAGATTAGGGGGGAGTCATGAATAATCACGCAAGGGTCTGGCAGACAGGGACCCAATCTCAATAGCACAATTTAAGTATTTTTGTGCTGCACTGTTATTTCGTTGTTTAAACATGCAGCTGAAAGCCACTGTAGCACAGAGCAAATGATTTTGTAAAATCATATACTAGTACATGTACTTCTACAAAGATACAACGACCCATCCCTATAATCAAGGACTCTATATGCTAGTAACGTCCTTGCTATAAATACTATGCAGCGCATGTGCACGTTCAAGGTCCAAGTGCATGTCACTCTTATCATGTTTGGTTTTCACGAAAAGTCCCGCCAAGATTCTCAACATGATATTACATGTAAAATCAGGTGAACGGGGCTTCTACTAAAAACGTTTCGAAGCACGTTGTTCCAAAAGCGCAACCACTATTCTACATATTACCATCCAACCCTCTCTATCCGTATATAATATTACATGATCCGTCCCCAACACGCCAGGGGACTGCCACGTCGACTGACTTCCCCAGTCCTTGAAAAGGACCCGAATTCCTCCACCCCACCAATGGGACGCGGGATGCAAATGTCAACAAATAACTTCCAGACGTTTCGGGGTTGCAAACTGAGCCGGAAGAATCCAGAAACCTCAACTGAGTGCCACATAAACATGTTTCTATACTCTTTGGATCCCTTTCTTTCTGAGGGGAAAGGCAATGCATTGAGTTCAAACTAAAATAGAAGGTCTTCATCTTATGGAGATTTGCCGAGATACGAAGAAATATGCAAGATGGACAGATAATTTTCTGTATGATGCTGTTCAAATCACGATATCAGCGCCCGAAATCACAACACAACACATAGTTCGTCGCATTGAAAAGAGTGTTACGACTACATATTACACAGATATGTTCCTAGGGTGAAGCAGACTCTTACCAACTTTCTCTCAAACGTCAAAGTCTCCCCAGAAGCGACGAGGTCGAAAGCTTCGGCGTGAAGGCCCTCCTCCACGTGACTCCACTTCTCCTTCTTATTTTCCTTCTTGAAGGCCTCGAACTCAGGGTCTTTGTTCTTCTTAGCCGACTTAGAGACCGTTAGGCAGATCATGAAGGAGAGAAGGACGCAGAACGTGAAGAAACGCGCCATTTTGTAGAACTTCGGGTTGAGAGAGGACGTGGTGACTATGTCAGCTGTCTTCCGTACAGACGCCGTCTGGACTTCACAGGCGGTACGCGCTGTTGCCGGTAGTGAAATGTGACCTCTCAAGATCCAAGGCTAGTCCAAGTGGAAAACACGCAGGGGTGTTATGTTATGACGCAAAACGTTTAACAAGTACAGTGGAACATTGTAAAGTTTCTGACTACTTCAAAGGCTACAGTACCAAAATATATAGGTGTTACTGACAGTTCTTTGAAATTCATGATATAGATATTTTGGACAAAATTTTATATATCTGGTTATCCCATCTTTTGCAGTAGACTTTTCCGAGATTCCAATGGGGACGACCCTCTCACCAATGGTAACTTGCCAAGTCGAAAATGGAAAGATCTGGAAAGGCTTCCACGTGGCAGTATTTACTTCCAAGATAACGGGACGGTATCTGTCACAAGTTGTGACCATCGCATGTTCGCGGAATGCTCATCTCAAAGAACGCACAGCACTGCCCTACCTACTTTTAACGCTCAATATCTTAGTCGAATTGTTTATGAAGAGATGCCAAATGTTATAGACTTTCAATTTTGTCTTTTGCGTAGTGACAGGGGTGGGTTGCTTTCCTCAAATTCCTGTGTAAAAAATAAAGCAAAAGGAAACATAATAGATTTACTAACTGGGATTTTTTTAACTGAGGAGCGGATTACATCAATACCTCATACTTGTTTCATTGTTGCTCAGTATCTGTGTGAATCGTCAACAAGATTTCTAAGAACGCCAGAAGGTCCCAGAACATGAGCTCAATGCTCAGAAGTTATAAAATC
This sequence comes from Branchiostoma floridae x Branchiostoma belcheri, assembly GCA_019207045.1. Classification (NCBI taxonomy): domain Eukaryota; kingdom Metazoa; phylum Chordata; class Leptocardii; order Amphioxiformes; family Branchiostomatidae; genus Branchiostoma; species Branchiostoma floridae x Branchiostoma belcheri. Next base: position 14,993,552 of record CM033036.1, read on the forward strand.
TCCAAGCAGACCCTACGGTAGGAATCACAGTGTGGGTAGGAATGAAATGTGTATGGCTACCGGAGCCATATATACACACTGCTAGGCCAGTTTCACTCTTCTGCCAGCCTTTGATACTATCTTAAGCTTAGCAGCTACCGTACGATATGTTTGGAGGTCACAAAAGTTTAAGTGCGAAGAAACGGCTGTAACATGCATTGGCATAATACCGGCCATAAGACTTATACAGGTGTGACAGCGATCTCGCCCCCCCCCCGTGATCTCCCCCCCCCCCCCCCCCCCCCCCCCCCCTCACTAGCGATCTCGTACCTTTTCAGTACCTTTGTCGGGACAGGCAGCTCGTCGTGGGACGAACACACAGTCACATTCATTGCCAGATTTGTAGATCATAATTACACATGCTCACGGCACAAGACGAACATGATTCAACAGCAATCTTGAATTTCTGTTGGTGACCTACAACTTATGTAAAAGTGTGAAGAACCGTTGCATAATAGCCCGGATCTACGACTGAATGGGCAAAATTGAACGTACGCAGCCATTTTCCCGCCATTTTTTATATCTTCGCTAGCAGTATTAAAAGTGTTCCGTCACAGCGGTTGTGACAGACAAAAGTTAAATGAAAATTCTTGACAGTATACGTCCGTTTTCTCCTGACATTTTGTATGCTCATGCAGGTCTATGTTTTATGCATTTACTAACAGAAAATGAAGGAACATGGAGGATGTATAAAGGTACATAGCGACAGTTAATTGTGCCGTGTTTCTTCCGGCCGGTATTTTGTACCCCCTCTCAACCACGCGCCCGTTCGCCGTGTAATTCCGCGGCGTGTTACAATTACGATATTACGCTTTTAGCAAGACAAGAGTGGCAGAAAAGTTACACAGAAGAAGTGGCAAGGGTAAGCTATAACAGCAACATGTAACTGGAGAAAATGATAGCCTCCATAGCAGGCTCTCTATGGACTTTTTTGGCACTTTTGCTGGCCATTTCATTTTGTACTGGGTCGGCTATGAGAGAGGCCAGCAATCAGCGACCCAGTACAAAAAGAAATGGCCAGCAAAAGTGCCAAAAAAATCCATAGAGAGCCTGCTATGGAGGCTAAGAAAATGATGCGTTGACAATTTGTCAAATCAGTATGGCTAGAGAAATCGTCGTAAACGTGCCGGTATTATGATAATAGCTGTTACGTAGAAGATGACTCAAAAGCCCCGACTAGCGTTCAAAGTATAATTGCAGAAAGCACGGCAGTTCACTGTGGCAAAAACAGTTTAAACCGTTAGGTGTCCTCATTTACATGTGTTGATAATCCTACTAATGATGGTTGAATGAACAATAATGACACAGCGGCACGCTAGAATTATTGGCAACTTGGCGTTTGTTTTTTTAACCTCCTTGCTTTTAGCCACTTTTTTGTAGGCGGTTCTGAAGCAGTACTGCAGAGGAGGCTACCATAGAGAGCCTCCTTCACCGGCGTCTCTAGGACCTTTTTTTTGGGGGGGGGGGTGGTTGTGGACGTCGATTCGCGATTTTTATCCGGGAATACGACGGGAAAGGAAAATAGCACGGTATATATTCCTACTAAAGGCATCTTTCCCGTCGTATTCCCGGATAAAAATCGCGAATCGAAACAAAAAAAAATCGCCAAGGCCCTAGAGACGACGGTTCAGGAGGCTAATATTGTCCCGACTTGTGAATAATGTGCAGACTTGTGAAAATGTTAAAAAGACATTTGGATTGTAGCCTGTAAAGACCTTCCCAAACAGGTACAGACGCCCTAACGTACATATAGCATTCCCTTCAAGATTTAAAAAAATTACTAGTTGGTATGAAAAGGATCGGTCGTTGGACGTCGCACAATTCAAGGAGCCTAGATAAAACCTTGGCAGCCTCTGGAAGCGCCACCTACATATCCATGTAGATATTATTCTTTCGGGAACTATCTTCGTTATGCTATCCTGTTTCAGAAGATGATGTAACAAACTGGCATAATTTCCCTTTTCTTTTTCAAACTGTCGAAATTCGACGCGCGCGCGGATGTCATCAATATAAAATCAAGATCAGTGCGGCATTACACTAGATAGACTTCGCCATAGTTTTTTTTGTTTGTATATAGTGACTTAAATGTAAGAGTACTATAGGACGAAAAACGTGAATTACATTAACTAAGCCATATTACAGTACTTTATCCCCTCTAAATTCGCTAATTCCCTGTTTCTCCCTCATCCACCAAATAAGTCTATAATTTCCCACTAATAGGACCCACCTCTAAGGATTCCATATCTTCTTTCAAATCCTTCTTAAGGTGTTCAGAATGCACAATTAGCTTCAATTCTCCCGAGACATTTACTTCGTTATCGGATGGAAACGTCTGAAAGACAGCAACTCGCAGTGGATTATATAAGAATATTATTTATTTATGCATGTAACGCGGAAGCTTAGAATAACATAGAGCGAAGTTTGGTGTTCCATAACTCACTTAATTTCGAAATATATGGCGTTATTTTTTCACATATTGATTTACGCGGTTCTTTATACTGCAGTGACTCCCAATGTGGTCCCATAAGAAATCCGTGTACATTTGCAAAATAGATTAACATTGCATGTGCGTCAATATTCAATACACTTAAGTGCGCCGAATGCATATGAAACAGACAATGATTAAGTAGAGCCCGGCACATAAATAGATGATATGATTATTATCATCCATTAAGATTAGAGATTATTCCTTTCAGGATCACCTTGGTCGTCATTCACGCAGCGTTTGGTGAAAAGGAGACGGAAGAGGGAGGGATGAGACTTGTGAGGCGCATCCATGATGGATGACGTCATTATCAAACGAGAGCTCGCAATTCGGTGAAGTTCGGCCCGGAGCTATTCTGCTGGCAAAAGTTCAGGGATAAATCTCTAAAACATCAAAATTAAAGGGCGGAAAGTGTGCAGAAATATATGAAAGGAATCATTATGTGCTTGATATACTTGAAAGAGAAATCCTACATGGGAGTTGAAGTGAAATGAAAGACATAGATTAAACATGGAGGACCACTCGAGCAAAATAACGTGGAATCTTGTACCTTCTATTAACCCTACATGAAAGACATTCAGTCTTTGACGTCACGATCAAGGTTAAGATTACGATGTCGAAAGCTAAAGAAAGTACAAACTACAAAAGCTATCTCCGGGCAGAAAACTTGGCTATTGTCCCTTATGGGGGAGGGGGGTATCGGTGATAAAATGTCGAAACCTTCACTATACACTCTCACTAGTTTACATCGACACGTGCATGGAAAGACTTACTTTATTCATGACAGCTTCTGAGTTAATGCAGACACCTGCCGTGATATTCTTCCGTGTTGCTGTGGGGTATGAATACCCATGCACAGCTTTAATGAGTTTATACTAGGCATGAATTTGTCATGTTGTGACTAGTCGCCGCGCTGACTTTACCGTAGACCTAAAATCACATTATACAATATGTTACAGCATGATTGCTAATTTAAATGCTAAACATATCACTTGCGAAACTCTCTCCGTTGATAACAAACATCACTTAAGCTATCTAACGTTGTCCAAACTCACGACGATCCGTCAACCCCTTCTGGAGTTATTTCGAAGTCTGAAGATCAACCGGCTCCTGCTGTTCCAAAGAAGCCGCTTGGGGGCCCAAACCTACACCACTTACCTGTACACCACAAACCTGCCCTGAGATCTACCGCTCAAAAATTAGACAATCCACCGTCTTCCAAAACGTTTCATCACAAGTCATCAGTGGTGGTCATTAGTACTGGAAACATTCTTTACTGAATCTAGATCTAGTATATTATGACGAAGGGTGTTTTTACTGGCTATACAGATATAGATACAGCTACAGATAACATAGGGTAGGACCTTGTCAAATTTCAGACTGTCATATTCCTGATACTATCGATAACATTTTCTAACGGTAGTGTTTCAGCTGTGGTTATTGTGTAAATTCAAGTGAGTTTAGTCTTGCGGATATTATGGCGCCATTCGGTATGATTTTAGGGTTGCTTTGCCATTCTTCATTGGGGATGGATGTACAGTTGGAGGCAAGTTGCAATATCCTGATATTGATAAAACATAATTATCTTATAGTAGGGGAGGGCTGTGAGAAATAAACGCATTGGAACCATTAGGCAATCATTCTAGCCAATAAAGGGAATTCCATCAGCATGATTATACACCGTTTCATAACGGAAGTTCAATATCGAATTTGGCTTTCCAGAGAGCTAACCTTATCAGATGCAGACAGCGCCACGGAACTGCCTGATTACCTCGCCTCTATGTGACACACCGCCATACATTTGTACCTATTCTTTGTCAATAAAGAAAACCCTGGAGTATTGAAAGTGGGTTTAGAAATATGTCTTTATATTTCAAAGCACAGTATAGGGGGCGTGTAATGTCTAATTAAATTGTAGAGTCACGCTCTTATCTGTGTAATTAAGGACAAGTATTGAGACTGATGTATTCACTGACACACTTAAACCGCCCGAAAACAGCTATGTCCTCGTCCAGTACAGTCAGGTCAAAGGATTACCGATACAGTACACTGTATTCAAGTCAATGAGATTTTGATGTAATCCACACACACACAAACACACACACACACACACACTCTACTCTCTCTCTCTCTCTCCCCCTCTCTCTCTCTCTCTCTCTCTCTCCTGTATAGTACGTTTGTTACCTAGAATTGTTGTTCAAGTTGCAATACGTCGCATCATTTACAATAGTTGAGCAATAGAGTTTATTTCCATCATTATATTTAAGCGCGAAACATGTGTGGTGTGTATCTTTATTGTTTCGTGTTCAAATATTTCTTCAAGTTGGGCATTTACGATATGTTAGAGTATTACAGAAGCGATTATTTTGTTAACATGAAGTTTTGGTGAAGTGACATCGGGGAACACCCGACAAATCTAATTGAAAGTCATGTCCTGCACCAAAACACCCCTGCTGAAGTCGGTCGGTGGTTTTTCATTAAAGAAAACGTCTCATAATCTGTCTACATCGCCTCGGAAGGATGTTTGACATTAGACTTTGACATGTTTGACAATGACAGATTAGTAACATAGCCAAATGTCGCTTATTTCTTCATGTATTTTAAGTAGATTCCTCGTACAGCGGTGTAGTACCGTACCAGTGATAACTGATTAGTTGTATCATGCCGGGAAGACGGGGAAGTAAAATCCATGGGGGTTAGAAGTAATCCTGTTACGAACACGTGACTATCTAACATGTTCTTATCAACAGATTTTTATTATATTATCAATCATTGTTACGTTGTAACATTAGGATACATAGAGATAGAATACATATTGTGGAATTTCTTTTAGCCAAGTTAGAATTGTGATTAGGCCTAGAATTGCGATGAAGTCTATGAAACTGTAAAAGAAAATTTGATTTCGCGGTTGGGATGATTGAGCCAGACAAACTGGCGTTTCGTGAAAATCACATAACAAAATATATAATACATGGAAAACTCAACATGGAAAAATATGAAAATTATGCAAAAATAATCTCACAAATATACGTCCCTACCCTCTTACGCATAACCCATAGGAGCTTGTGTTGCAAGATAATGTACCACCTTTATAATCAACTTACTGCGGGACATGAAAAATCCTACAGCCCCGTGACCTGAGCCCTAACCTCATCATCATATATGAGTATATGACCTTTCCTGCTTCTCCTACTGACCTCCCAAACCTGCACGCTTCTTTCAATCACCCAAAGCCCCGATCCTGACACAATGATAAACCCCTGTGACCAAGGAAAACAGATTTCTTTATTATATTGAAACAGGACCACAGCGAGACCCCGTGTCCTCTGATAATGGAACGTTACGCGACGTCCCACCAAGAGGGAGGCGTGTTAACAATAATCCATCTCCATGTTAACCCTTATTAGATTTCAGAAAGCTTCCACGCTTTTAGCTTACCAAGTTTATCAAATAAACCGTCCTTCCTGATTCAATGAACCAGGGCCCCACCGTGACCTTTCAGTTCTGTTTAATAGGGTTGTGTTGCAATGAATCCCATTTAGGGTTCAGGGCGATCGGGAGAGTTTGGGCTGCATTTTGGGATAAGAGAAATCAATTCACGACAATGCCATTTGCAAGGTAATGTTTCAAGGATCACTTTAGATTTGTATCTCTCGTTTCTGATCAAAAGGGCAAGCGCAAATTTGACAGGATGATCCATGAATTCAGCGGTACTTTTGTAACCCCTTGATGACATGACTCATGTACGATGCATGCCCCCATGGGAACGAGAGCGCTAAGCTACAGAACTCATTTAAAAAACACAATGACATCATAGTCATCTTACATCATTCTTTATTTGTAAGGTACCGAAATAATACTGGCATTTATTAAACATCATGGTAACATCTCACAATAGTCGCCATTTAAAGGCTGTCTGTGAGCTAACATAGGAATACTTCCCCTTTTGTCGCACATATTTCAGATGGTTCAACCCATATATGATTGACATGAATCTTTGACATTCCTGACTGACGTGTAATGGTTTCAACTGTAATGGCAAGGGTGGCGTGCTGAGAAACTAACAGCAGCATCCATAAAATACAAAACTGGTTTCAATTTACAACACTGTCCAAAATTAGCAGATCTACACTACAAATTCGGTACTACTACGTTCTGTGCTTAATGACTGTAGCTCTAGGAGCAGGTGCATTCAGGTACACATTGATTTGTTTTATTTACGTGTACGACAGAACGCATTGTTGTCAGACGATACTAAGTATGTCAAATTTCTGTACTTTACCACGATTTATACAATGTATATTTCCTGTTCATGGTCCAAAAATCTCACTGTGGAAAGTTTAACTATGACTGCACCTAAGTCATTTCATTCACTGCAGGGTACATATATATACACAGCTATCAAGAAACCATGTTTTTAACAGCAAGGTTTTGACAGATATTCAAGGATGGCTGTTTTTACCCATTTTACCCAATGGAGCCGTATCAGATGGAAGGAAATGACAGATCTTGTCAAATATCGCGTGACAAAAAAAATCACAAGATCTATTGCTTTGATTTTTGTTCGGACGAAGAGGTTTAGAATACGGACCTCCTTGGTTTGGCCATCCTATGGTTTCCCTTCCAAGTTTTTTTTTTCCGTAAAACGCGACAGATTGAAATCTCTTTTTCTTGTTAGAAACATTTCCAGGAGGTAGAAGGGCCACACTAGTCAGTCATTCCAACCGGAATGTTTCCAAGAGCGTTAGAGCTAAGCCGGTACAAAATAGTCTCGTACCCAGCGTACCTTCTACTGGCTGCTGTGCCATCTACTTTCCACACAATTGCACGGACATCAACAATGGGCCAGACTCACATCCGAGCCTAATTTCACATCCACTACAAACAGCTATGTGTTCATATACAGTAAATATGTGTTCAAAATCAAATATACCTCCATTACGATTTTTTCTTTTAAAAATCTGTACAGAGAGATTTTTTCTAGTAACATGTGCGGTCTATTGTGATTGATGTCACTCTGCCGGCACCCTATGAACCCTGGGGATTACAGTTCACATTTTTACACCAAGGTGTATTACGTACATGCATATTTTATGATTGACGGTCGGGAATGAATAGGTCAATGTAGGTAACAGCTGCCCACGTTGAATATTACATGACTAAAATGGCCAAAATCACTGCACAGTACAATGTTGCTACTGCAACAATAGAATTGGAGGGAGCGCCGCCTACGATTTGTTCTGGTAGGACAGTTAGTGTCATGGAGTTTTGGGACTTTCCCTGGTCGCTCCGAGCTATACACGTGTAGTTCCCGTCATTGTCGGGCGAGATGTCGCCCAGGTACAGAGTCGCGGCCACACCGGTGGCGGTCAGGTTGAAGGAGGTTGCGTTAAAGCTGCCTTGCGGAGTGTTCCAGACCAGCACCGGGTCAGGCAAGCCGTCTGCCCGGCAGACCAGTTCCATGGAGTCGCCGGTGAGGACCGTCGTGGTCGGGGTCAAGTCGACAACTGTTGGCACGACGCAGGAGAAGTTGGAGATGGGGATGTTCAGCACGGTGCTGTTCAACGCTTCCGGGTAGCTGGCGCGCTCGCAGACGATCTCTTCCGAGTCGAGAGCGTAGGTGGCCACCGCCTGCTGCAACCACCGCCCGAACCACTTCATACGACAGTCGCAGGAGAACGGGTTCCTGCCCAGGTACAGGACTTCTAGAGTCCTGGCCACGGGCAGGAACGTGCGGTCCTGCAGTGCCTTGAGTCCGCATGACCTAAGGTCAAGTTCACGCACCGCTGCCAGGCCCGAGAACGCGCCCTCCTCGATAAAGGACAACAACGGCGAGTTTCGGAACGTGACAGTTTCGACATTGACGAGGCCAGAGAGCGCCCTGTCGTTGAGCGCGCGAAGTTTGACTGAGTTGTCCATTTTAAGACGGCGGACTGTTGGAAGACGCGGGAACGACCCGTCACTCAGCGCCGATATGGACGTCCGCTCGGCTACCAGTTCCTGAAGGACGCGTAAGCCGGCTAGCTCTGTTTTGGGAATGGAGCGAAGATTTGGCATGGAAATGTCCAAATACGTCAAAGCCTCCAGGCCGTTTAGTGTTCCCTCTGGGAGGAACGTTTGAGAAACGCCGGCGAGTTTTAGAAACTTCAAGTTCAGGAGAATAGAAAAGTCTCCTGGTTTGACTACTACTGGGTTGTCGCTGAGGTCTAAGATCGTCAGGGTCTCTCTTACAGCCCGCAAGGCGTCAATGGGAACTTGGGAGAGCTGGTTTCCCGACAAGTACAGTCGGTTCAGGGTGATAGACTCGTTCAGAAACGCCGGCGGGATGGAAGAGATGTAGTTCCCACGGATGGACAACGTGTTCAGGTTGGCTGCACCGGGAAGCAGATTCGGTAGTTGCCTTATTTGGTTATCATCGACGTAGAAGGCAAGTAGGTTCGGCAGTCTTCGGACGACGTCGGGATCCAGGACGGTGAGGTTGTTGTTGGTGACTCGCAGGAGGGTGACTGACTCCGGAATACCGTTGGGGAGGGAGGTGAGCCCCTTACTGTCGCACAAGACGGTCTTGTCCCCTGGAAGGCAGAAACACAGTTCCGGACACGAAAGGGCTCCCGCGACCATAGCCAGAAAGCACACGCACATCAATACACGTCGCCCTGCCATATCCTGCATTGCGAAGACTAAATCACTGGTTGATTAGGTTTTTCATAAAGGGCTTGTAGCTCGTCTGTCACAAATCGATCGGGCTTCGATCTCGGCGGGAAGTGTTGGTCTCCAAGTCCTTTTTGATCCAGGCGGGCTGACAAAAGGGGCCTGTTCTTATCTAGTTTTTCCTGAAAGTCCTCTCTAACGGTCTGGAGATAATACAGGTCCGTCTGTCTCAACGATTTTTGAGGTAAGCCTACTGCGTTGTTAGACAGATGCACAATGGGGGCAAATAAGCATCTGTCACGTTATAAGCCGCCGATCCTCCTTTAGGTTCTCGTTCCCAGGGGACAGTCCGATTTACGGAGACAAGCCCTAAACAGATTCACGTTCCCAGGAGACTGTAGTAGTAGTAGCCACCCTCTGCCCACGTGGTTGGGACCGGCTGCTGGAGGATGGAGAGGGGCGTCGTCAGTCCGGTAATATACCACCGCGTCCCAATTTCCACGGCTGTTAGAAATCGATTCCTCCCAGTCAATTTCCTGAGGGTCAGTGTCAATCACTGGGAAGCGTTGTTCTCCCTGAGGGGGACAGAAACATTTAATGGTTATAAACGTATCCTATTATATCTACACTTTCAATCAACCTACTAGACAAAGAAACACTCTTTTTCAACCTTTTATATACATTGTCATAACGATAAATGGTCATACTAATGTCATAACGATAAATTGTCCTACTAAAAAGAAAGGATAGATGAAACAAGCACGAGCTTTAAAACCTATCTAGAACAAATAACGAATTTTACGCCAGATGGAGGGAAAATCCCCCGTAATCCTCTCATGACGTGAGGACCTCCCCTGCAGGATTACTGTACCGTCCCTCAAGGCGAACGTCATCCGGTTAATGGGTTTCTTGTGCTGTTTTAAAAGCGGGCCGCACCGGCTGTACCCCAGAGACCCCGGCCCTCCACAGATATCTATCCACACAGCTTTTTCCGGACGCCAGTTTTCTAACAAACATGTGCATGGCGTTTTGACCTCTACATGCTACCGAACAAGAGCTGTCGCCGGCCGATGACATTTCTAGCCTGTAGCCATGTTTGGTTTTCATTATATACACTCGTACACGGTTATTTGTGAGTGTCAAAAGATGTATACCGGTTCTACCAAACGTTGGTACTATCAGAAGCTTGGTACAGTAATCAAATTTGGTCGTGGATTTCGGAGTATCAAGTTAACGTATTGGCAGCACCAAATCTAATCAAAACCAAATCCGTCGAAATCTTTATTTTCGTTTTATTTCTGACTTTAATTCCGAGAAATGGATTCCTGATGGGTAAGCCAATATCCCCGGATTCCCTTCTTGACTTCTCCAGCATAGCAAATACAGCGGTCCGCGTTTAAACGATTTTAGTGATTTTAGTTGGGGAGGGGTTCATTTTCGACTGCCCTCCAGTTCTCTGCCAACTTTATGACATTTGTAGAACCATACAGTACAAGGAGGTAGCGGTTTACAGTTGTATCCAAACCGTGCGGAAAACAAATAACTAGAGCCATAAATCCACTCTATACACAAGATTGTGGGCAGTGTGCATATATCACTTAGGTTAAATCAACTGTAGCAACAAGGGCAAACACAACCGATGGCTGTCAGCCTTACGTATAGTTAAAGTATGACTCTAAGTATGGCTAGCAAGACAACGTTGAACTTGAAGTTGAAGTAATAGATTAAGAACTGATGCCGTTGAGCGGTATGCTCTTCGACCAAGTCTTTATTTTGACCCAAGGGTGTGATAGCAACTTCATATTTGTTGGGAGGAGCTGATTGACTTTGGCCTTGTTTGAAGGAAGGAGGTGGACAAGCAACTTTACAGATGTGTCCTTACAGAGGCGCATTGTTCTGCTAAAAAGGTAGTTAACATCTGGACAAATACCCCCCCCCTTGAGTTTTTGCTGACATAGAGGATTGATTTTACAGATATTTCATCTTCCTGAGAAATTTCAAATATAATCGTACATGTGTTATTTTTTCTACTGAGGAACTAGGTCTAGTAGGTGGTGGACGTAATTATTGAGCAACATTTTGCGGCATTTTAATGATCCAGACCCCACAATCAAAATAGCGCAGGTCTCTAGCGTTCGAGATCGACTTATCTGTGGACTAAAAAAAATGGACAGTCACTTTTGCCGCTTGCAAAGTTAACACGATCTTTTCAAAATCCTTTCTGTGTATATTAAGCGGCGGTTAGCTGTTTCCTCTGGAGCATTGTCCGCACTTCCATTATCAATGACCTCATCATTGTTGTGCAAATATTCGTCAAGTAATCGCGTGATAATTCGGACAATCTGTGACGGCGCATATTTAGGACATCTTGAACTGGGGACACATAAGATAAACGTTTGGCATACCCCCCTCCCCCTAAGCAGTTAGTGATATCTTCCATACTTCTACATTTTCCAGGGATCCCTTGTTATCGTCTGGGTTTAATCTTGTGGAGAGAAGTATAATCCGTGGGAAGCCAATAAATTAAAACGCAAACTTCACGGCTACATGACTTGACTACGAAACGACGTTACTAAAACTAATTTTGGCGGTGAGACAGAACAGTAGGTGATAGCACGCCGCATCTGTGCCAGACTTATTAGCGCGTATCAGTGAAAGCGTTGTGCTACCTGGGACGGCATGGGAAAACACGAAAACACTGGTCGGTTCAACCGCCCCATTTGAACACAAACAAGCACGGTATTCATACCCCGCTATCCGTATCGGACTGCCTCGGCTAGAGTGTCCTTTGTATGCAGTGACGACTAACGGTCCGCAAATGGGGGCCAACAAAAAGTAGCTGGTTCCGTATCAAGTGGTGTAAAAGGGCTTACCTTTCACTCGCTCGGGGCTGCGGGGACTGTGGCGTCCTGCGGGTACTTTAAACACTCCCGGCCGGCTCTAATTCAGCTGTGAAACAGTTGTAGGAAATGTAAAGCATCCAAACGGCAAACACTACGGGAAAACAAGCACATGCTTTCTCCCTAGCAGTCCGTGGTTGATGTTTCCCGTGCTGTCGTGGCGGGCCCCAGGCCGTCTTTTGTGTTGTCCTCGCGCGTCTTGTTCCCCTAACCTCAGCACGCAGTCCTGCCGAGCACGTTATTCAAATGTACAAATGAATCACAATCAGAGAGGGTGCCACAAGGGGGGGACGCACATTATGCGTGACTCAATGATATCCGGGCGAGTTTAAAGTCACGGGGGAGGACACTTTCGTTAACTCTCCACACCGGCACATTCTGAAACCCAAGCGTCACACACGGCGTTTTCTTAGCTTTTATTTACCATGCCCTTCAGTATGTCCTTAGGTACCATGGCAACGGTGTAAAACAAGACGCCCTTTGTAACAACCTTTGATCGCTACTGTAACCCTATAACATCTACTAATTGGACCTCCCCATGCTGAAGTGAGATCGTCCTAATGTACCTGGCAGATGCCCGCAAATTTGCGATATGAGTATTTCCCCACTTCTCTCTGTTATGCTCTTAAAATATCCTAGATAGTAATCACTAGACCTGCACGCCGTGCTTTGTACATTTAAATGTGGACATATTTTCGCGAAAAGCACGTCCGACATGCCCTGATTGCTGCGTTTGATAGTATTGTGGTGCCATTTAATGCTCGGGGAGTGCGGGATCGCCATTAATAAATAAGTGCCGTGAGCTAAGTTGATTTGGTGCGGGCGCCTGCGTCCCATCTCCCGCTCAGATCCAATCTCCCTCACGGTCATACATCACGGCACAGACACGGTAATGACGGCTAGCTCCCCTCAGCTGAGAGGATGACCACGTGCCGTGATCTCATCCCAGCACAGTCTCTAGCGGACCCGTTATTTAATTTCGTACGCCGTTATCTAGCCGCCAAATTACGTTAGAGACAACGTAAGGGAGACGATACATCGTCGTCTGTGACAGCAAACCCAACCATGTCAAGAGGTATTAAAGATAACTTTGTTATGGATTCATAGAGAGCGCTGGTGTAATGTAAGAAATTCAAAATTAATGCAGTTGCGTTTAAAAAAACAGTCTTGGTTTATGGATAAGATGAAATCATGTCTGCTAAAGGAAGACTAGAAGCGTGACAGAGAGACAGGGATCCTAACTTTTATCCTCACTTTTGTTCCTGAGAGAACGACAGACGGGGTGGACCATGCAGAAAATCATCAACGCCAAAGGAACAAACCAAAACTACTCATGGGGGGGGGGGGGGGGGGGTAGCCAGGTATATTTTGTTCCTCTCCGTACCTTACGTGTGGTAGCCCTAACACCGGCTTTCGACTTTTCAGTGCCCATCAACAGAGATGTTTACAGATAAATCGGGATGAAAATCCAGGCTAGGCGGGGACCGCCACAGAAGTCCTGTTTGGGCCTACGGCGTCGCCAGACATGCTTTTACTTTTTTCTAGTACTATGAGATAGTCGTGAAGATCAAGCAGGTTATACAGATGTGCAATTGCCAAGTGCATTATATCCCAAGGTTACCGTTCGAAGAAGTCACCACCAATAAACAAAATTTCTTGATAAACATACGTCTATAGCATTAGCCTAATATCCATAATATTCGTTCCTCTGATCGCTTATCTGCTGAATATTTGGACTGGAGTCAGACTAGGGTGGATACCAGGCTATGCATCATAAACTGCATCAGAAAGGCACAGACGAGACAGTCACCATGTCTCTCAGAAACGATGTCATGATGGTACATTTGTAATGCTACATCCCATGTCAAGTGAATAATAACACTTGGCATAAGGATATAGACATATTTGCTCCATCCACCTGGTAGATGTCACAAATATAACCATCACCACTTCTGGGGCACTGTCCCAGCGGGAAAGACGAGATTATTCCCCGTACAAGATCTGGCCTGAGGTAGAATACACAATATGGCAACGATTGGATTAGGTCAAAACGCAACTAACCGTTCATTCAGCTGGGAGGGGAGGCTCGGATTGATTTTCGATGTATGCTTTAGCGTTAGCTTTGTTGTGTGCGTAAAATGTCCTACATGGAGTAACAAATCCTTTTTCGACATCGACTTTTACCTTAAAGCATTGAAAACAACCCAAGCAGAGAAGACTTAATTTACTGAGGTGCACACGAACGAGGCTTGGTGTGCAAGCTGAGATGTTTGATATTGTTTGTGAAAAATCGGTAAAATTTGCCCTACATCGCACGACTGTTAACGGGTCCCGGGGGCCAAGTAGAGCTGTATATCTCTCTTTTAAATTCATATGAACCGTAGGGTAGCACGGTTATGGCGGCAGTTATCTTACCCAGTTTTCACACATCAGAAGACCAATGACACGTCTCGTTTAGCTTCGCTTTTCATCCGATTGGAAACCCGCATGGCGGCATGCCATACGAGCCGGCATTCTCCTATCTAAATTGGATAGTGGTGGGAAAATTATTCTTGTGTACGTTTATCCCGTTATCGCGAAATGATCACCGCAGACCATAAATTAATAATAGCTTGCATCTGCTTCTTTTATGAACCAGGATGATTCATGGCGCAGTTATCCGCCAGGTACTCTAATCTACCTCGTTCATTTCTATTTTCTTGCTTTCTCTCAGCGGCAGCCATTTGCGGCAAATTGTCGTCTGATCTGTCATGGATACCGCACAGAGAGGCGCTGCACGCCACAGGCGCAGTATTTGTCTCCCAGGAATCGCATCAGCAAATAATCATCTTGTCCGTTGGGCTCCTAACACACAAAAATTTGCATAATTGATCATGTCAAAACTGCTCAAATGCCAATTTAGTGGCCCGTTCTACCGCTTTATCGCTTTATTATTCAATGATGTTGAAAACAGTACGGCAGTATTGACGATTTGAATTTCAGTCTATTCTTTTAAATAAATGTACAATAATGTTAAAAACTGAAATTCCGTGCGCAAATCTTTATGCTAAATGATTTCAACAATAACAACATGTATGGTCTGGGATTTTGCATAATTTCATCATATCTTCTTTCCGCTATTGATGATCCTTAATCAATGATAACAAGGCATTGGAAGTACCTCTCGAAATATTTAACCGCTGTAAATCACATGAGTAAGGACAGGAAATTCTGAAATTTCAAAGGAAAGAGATTTCCTCAAGGACCAAGATTTCTACCGCAAAAATGCTGCTTGCCCAAACTGACGTTCCGTTGCCTAGCAACAAATGTGCACCTGCACAAATGTGCTTGACGCAGAAAAATAGATCCAATTTAAATCATGTAAATGTCAACTCATTTGTGTTTTCAGGAAATCTATCATGGTTAGTGAAATTTCATTTCCAATGTTTGCACAATCTACTTTACAACGTGCCGTAGTTTTCCCTTCCAACCGGGGGTCTTTCCGGTAGTCTTTCCTTCCTTAGTTCTTGGCATTTCTATGAGAATCGTTCTTATTTGCTCTCTAACCGATGCCACCATTTTTGTAATTCCGACCCAGACGTAGCCTGGATACCGTCCGCTCTCACTCGTCCGCTCCCTTTGGAGGGTACCTCGGGAGAAACGTGCTCAAAACGGAGGATTTCCAGGTTATCGTTAATCAACATCAGTCTAGCAGATCTAGACATTCCTCCGGCCATACTTAGTCTTCTACAGACTCTCGAGACTCGCTAATGATCGCTCAAGAGCTGCTTGTCCTTCTGAGGCGCCGGGAATGATGCAAGTGGAAATCACTCTGAATATATATAGCTAGGCTTCGTATAAAGGCACAATCTTTCGTATCAGGAAGAGGAAATGTGCTTTGTACCGACGGATTCACGGATAGACAGAAGGCACTTTAATCGCAGAACCCACAAATTGTAGAAAAAAATTGGGCTTTTCGTCTTCCTCTGCTTCAAAATAAGAAGTCAAATTCAACCCGTTCGGAAATAGTGAACAGTAGCCTCGTTTACAATAATGTTTATCACTGATCATTGTCACATGTATGTTCCCTCTATATATTTACACCGTGTACATTTTGTACTTGCAATACCCTCCGGGCATGGACTTGTAAATAAACTTTCTATTCAATTAATTAAGATCTATTCAAAGATAGAGTTGGGCAGGTTGATGGTAGATTGTATTTTACAGAGTATTCACTTTTTAAAAAGGGTTAAAAGTCTACATTACTATATTAACTCTGGAAATTCTTTGATTGTAAACTAACAAACAATCAAACACTGACGGCACCCAGACGACGGCTACAAATCCGTACACTCGTTCCTTTATTCGTCGCACAACATACACATACATCATCGAATACAGGCATAGCTGAATCGACGTCGACAAACGACGAGCTAGCGACATATTGCGATACTCCAGTGAAGTCATACACTCCTGGGACATTTACTGATTATATTACGCACACAGTCTGGTATTCTCATCATCTAACGCACTATACTATGGCGTCACTTTTATTTTGAAAATGCTCCATTCATCATATTTAAAGCTACGCATGTCTCCTACAATTTCAGCGGAAGAGTCACACTGCCTTGTCGATCAACGTGTACGGGTATAATATCATATCAATAACTCTAATACATTCTCAGTTGTTATGGAAGAACACAGAAGAAATGGGTGAGAACTACATCTACAGATTTCTAGCTACGGTAGCAACACTCGGCCGGGACATACTATTATTTTCGCTGGGAGGAATGAAAGTATTTTACAACCTATTCCAAAAAGTCAGCATGACGCTTTCTAGAAATAGTACAAAATCTTCGAGACAATGGGATGGCACCAAATCCAGAGCGATTGTTGGATGACTTGGGTTCACGAAAGCACTTTATAAAAGTAAAAATTTAGGTAAAAACAGTTTCATTCAACGTTCACACATATGAAATCTTGATGTTAGAAGGAACCATGGGTAAAACACATTTCTACATCCATTATGGTAGGTAGCTCCCATCATGGAAAATAATGGTACGTCCCTTCCAGAAACCATCGCAATGTGCGACTGCATATTCATTTTTTTCTTTCATTTTTTTTTCTTTCTCTTCTCTACGTATCTGCTTTACATGAATTGTTATTTTCCCTTTAAGTTGCTTGATGTTATCGATTACTGTAGAGACAAGCGATATCACATTAGTCAGGCCCTTTAATGACTTATTACACTACGACATTCAAAGCCTTACGTTAGCTATTTCTGTTACCTGCTAATTCTAGCTATTGATTAATGGTTTCCCTCTCTTTTTCAGACGACAAATCTACACATACAAAACTGCACAATCTTGGACAGCTGATTACAAAAAAATGCATGGTCTTTACGTAGCAGGAATGACACGATTGTCGTAACTGTGACATGTAGTTTTTTTTGTTTCTTGTAGAATGATAAAGTTTGGCTCAGAGGACATAGTTTAAGTGGGTAAATACAGCGGTGGTGACTCCAAAGCAGCGATGCCTTGCGGAAGAGTTTCGAACTGCAGCTGAAGCGAAGCCTGCGTCGCCAAAGTCGTTTTGGGCTGGCGCTCTGGACAGACGTTACCTCAGCCTGATGATGGGGCGATTAGTACAGCGATGCATCATCTGACGTCTGTGGAATACACGAATAGAAGATATGTTATGACCTCATGCTCAGTGCAAATGGTCGAAGTTCACGGTCGCCCACTTCCGTACATGTCCAAGTTGCATGGAGAGAAGCGATTGTTCTTGAAAAGAATAGTGCCATTGTTTGATTTATCCATAAAGTTGATGGATGGGCCACAGGAACACCCCGAACAATGGCAAAGGACTTTTTAGTGTTAGGGAAGGCGGTCGGGTTTTAGGGGCGGGGACATTTTATATACTGTACTTGTATATGAGTGTACACGTACGGAAATATGGCTTATAATGAGGCTTGATATTGATACACGACATAGACATCAAATACCCAACCACCAGTAGTCTTCCAAACAGAAAACATTCTATTTGTTAGAAAGGAATCAGTGACACCCTACCCACCCCCTTCCCGCACAGAGTTGACTGGCGCATCTCTAAACGTGCCACACAGTAAGTCTTTCCGTGCTTGGTTCCTGTCGTCACGAGTTTCCTGACTTATAACAAAATCAGGGTATCACTAGTTCTGATAACCTTTCCCTCCACACAGCTGCGTGCGGTAGATACACACGGCACACAGTTCTTAGGGACCCCCGTCAGTCTTTAGACTAAAGAAACTGTCAGAATAAAACGAGGCAGCCTGCCTTTAGGGGCAAGGTCAGTGCCAAGGTCATCTATTTTGGCACAAAACGAGCGTTTAATACGGAAGGCATTTCAGGAATCCTTACTTTTGTAGAAACGTCAGCAACACTTTGTAGCGCTGAGCCCAACGTTTGAATGAAAGATTCTGAGGGATTCTTTTTTACTTCGGTTTTTGCGCCAATTTCAATTTCATTCTGTCAACATTTAGACGTTTGACTATCCTTGAAGATCTGTTGTATAATGTTAAGGCCACTGAATAAGACATGTGGGGCTATATATTATAAATACATGTACCACCTTACCATGGGGCATAACACAAATACACAAAAAGGCCCCTGGTTGCTAATTCACAAGACTAGTCTGACTAACGAGACTTGATGACTGGAACCCGTTCCCTAACGACCATCTGCGCATGTAATCCTCCCAATGAGGAGAGTTGGCGCCAGAGATCACGGTACGAACGCCATGGTTCACCCTACACTTGACCTTCAGCTCGATACTGTGCAGGGGAGATGCATGAAAAAACACGCTTGTAGTTGCGCCTCTGGGCGGTATTGAGAAACAAAATGATAACATTACTCAGCTAAATTGTAAAACAGGGATTTTGATAATAATTCTGTCAGTCCTGAAAAGCATTTTTTCTTTTTCTTTTTTCTTTACTGAGTGCCGTAAAGCCATGTACTTGTGTGATCATTTTAGGTGATCGTCTAAGTAGATAATAAATACAAAGGTCAGAGACCGCCGCAGACTCACTCAGAGAATTGTCTCAGCACCTTTGAGGATGACCCTACAACCCGCCCATCCCTCAGCCACTCTAGAAAAGTCCTAACTTGTCTTGTATTGACCCTTCCTCCTGTAGTGTCTTATATCTAAGATTTACACTCAAACTGGGCCACCGAACAAGCAGCCTATGTGCCTAATACCTATTTGCCACTCCTGTCCCCCACTTCGGCGCGAATCTCTGGCATTGAACGCCGTCAGGAAGTACAGGGCAGATCCCTGAATCTCTGAGGGAATCTTTTTTTCCACCGTGGGCGTACATGTTGTGTCTGAGAGCGAAGTTGGCGCCGTGTCAATACCGACCAACTGTTGTTTTCCCTCACAGTAATTAATTGAAACAATCAATTCGCAATGCCTAATGGAATATACAGGGAAACTACATAGGAATTAAAAAAAAGAGACAATTAGAAAAGGGGTTAATTCTAAAATTATGATTAGTTTTCTCAATCCTCCACGTAAGTGAAACAAAGCAAGTCTGACACTTTGCACATTTAGGAAGAATCAATTCTAAATATGACAGACATGCAATTGCGAACAAAAATGGCAAAAACTCTCTTTATTGGCACCAAGGGGACTTGTACTGTACCTGTTCTTTCTTCATTATTCCGGTCCCTTTAGTCTGACGTCAACCCCCTCGGACGACGCACTCGCGGACACCTGCGGGTCGACAAAGAACAACAAAAGGGACGTCAGGTGGGATCAGGTGTAATAAGGTACTCACACGACTGGTATGTAGTAATGGTACCGTCATAACGTCCCAAGGGTTCATATTCACAGCATGAGTCACACATTTTAGTTGTGTACTCATTGAGAAATTATTTTTCTATCTTCTAGTCATCATTATGAATTTTTATGAAATTGATGGTCGAAAGCCTTACATGGTCATTTGGCTATCCACAGATATATGGCAAGGATGCTTTCCCAAAATAAACAGATTTTCCATGTAATTTTACTTCTTTTCAATTCTTTCAACATTGTGTTCAAGGTACAAATTTATGCAACTGTTTGTGAATAACCTAACATCGCACAAGCACGGTCGCACACAATGCCTTTGCTTCAAATATCCAAACACACCCAGCTTCTATCCGAGGTGAATATACTTTTTTTACAAAAGGAATTCTCAAAATCCCTTCATCAATCTTACATGCAGACGTGATGACTACGGCGCGTTCCACTCTGAGAGGGGCTATTTATTAGACACACCGGCATGACCTCTGGAAAGCCCCCAGACGGCCCACATCGATTCTACCCTAAAATGGATGATTCCAATAATGCCCACCTACAAGCCAGTGCCAAGCTTCCGATACCAATGTACTCAATCTCCATGATTGGTCTCTTTTAATCAAAGTGATCTCCATCGGGCAATCAAACCAGAATGTAAGCAGACGTCGCGTCAATGTTATATGTGAACTTTTGTGACCGATCTAAGACACTCTAGTGACGTCAGATGACGTCAACTGGGCACTGTCCAATCAATCTCTTTGTTTTTCATCGATTGCCCAAGTTAGTTGTACTGTACATTGAAGTTAACATCGATTGAAAGTAAGTCTGTTGCACAGATAGGTTATTCTGTGTACACATGACAAGATGAAAGATGAAAAGAGAAAGTTTCTTGTGTTCTGTGTTTGAAGTTACAATATGACCCTTCTACCTTCGAGTCGCTGCCCGCTGCCAGGGTGCCCTGTATGTCGGCGAGGAGATCGCTCGCCCCCTCTTCCGCTGCCTTACCCTGAGCCTCAACATCCACCAACACGGTCTTAGTTGTCTTGGTTATGGTCGAGACATATGTCGTTTTTGTGTCCTGTTGTGATGTGGACAGAGTACCAAAGAGGCAACGAAAGTTAGAAATGACAATGATGAAGTTAGAACATCAAGGAATACAATGAACACAAATGCAAGGACCGGGAATGTAACGATACAACAGGACTTTCTCATGCAAGGTTTTACAGTGATAGCACAGAAGCGAGTTCCAAGGCCAAGAAAACAAAGGCATAAGTCATCTCACAGTTCGAGTGCACATGTGCAACAATACATTGCTGCACATGCGTGCTCAGGATTGTGAGATGGCCTTCAGTTAGTTCGTCATGCAATGTCCACCACACTCCTGGGCATTTGAATCTTTGATCTAACAATGACAATCGATACGATGGAATCAGAAGCAAAGCAGAGAAGCAAGCATGTGAAGAAGCAATCGAGCAAACTTACTTTTCGGAAGATGGACATGGTCGCCATTTTAGTTCGTGGATGAAGCTACTAATTCTAGTAAAAGGAGGAAGGAAGTGACGCAAGAGGAGAGTAAGCAGTGACCCGGAAGCAGATAGTTCACATATGTCTTCAATGGAGTTAGTTCGTTTTGTTTGTTATGTGATCGCGAAGTCGTTGCTATCCAGGTGGCATGAAGGTAAGTCTAAACCAGCTCTTCACAGATGTAAGGTCGGTATGGTGACAGTTGGATATAGTAGAGAGGTGTTAGCAATTAGCCTTTTTACAACAGGAAAGTAGCAGTCTTGTGTGGCAACTTTTGCACAGCAGTCATATCAGTCACGCGCGAAACGGGCTAGTCTACAGGCAGTATGACCATCGCACAGCTGATGGACAACTTGAAGATTTGATGTTGAATAAACAGACTGTATGACTGTATGAAGAGGTGAATCACTGTAAGTGGAATGATGACGTTCTCCCAGAAAAACTACTCTTCCCATATATTCCACCCTAACATGTAGGTTAGTGTTAGTGCACATCTGTCTCGTTACAGCCACGTCTGTCCTCCCAACAGAAAGTTGCAGGGGAGACGAGCAGATCTGCTTGATGGGTCACGAGAATGGAGCCTACAGTTGCGAGTACTAGAGTGAGAGGCTAAGTCACTGTGAAGATTAGAAATGTCGCCACAGGAAATCACCCGAAACGTTTTCTGTCCTCAATCACCAGCACCATAACCAGTCACTATCTGTCTCTAAGACCAACCTGTCCTCCCACGGTGAGGTGCTTGGACGATCTGAATCTGGAGGGGCTGCTCTTGATCGTCACGCTGGTGCTGTAGCCCTCAGCCGCTCCCTCAGCGCTGGCGTCGGGCGCAGACAGAGATGCCTCCGGTCTTCTGTAAGTCTTGACAGACCCTTCCCCGCTGACATCGGGTATGGCAAGAGGCCTAGCGGCGGAGGCATCGCCTTCAGGACTTTGTAGGTTTCCACTTAATGTACCACCATACCACCCTTCCGTTCTTCCTCCACCTTTGATCTCATCTGACACGCCTGTTAGACCTTCCTTAACTGCCTGTGCTGCATCTTTCAACTCGTCCTTAAGTGTTCTTATTCTGTACGAAAAGCCTCCCTTAGCCTTTGGCCCTCTAACTCTTACATCGGATCCCTCAAAGTCCGCATTGGGTGAAGAACCCTCTGGATAATCTACATCTGTATCTACATCCCCTCCCTTTCCACTAACTTTAAGTCCTCCGAATTTTGGTCCTTTGAATCCCTTAACTTTCCCGAAACGTCCCGAGGCTCTACCCTTAACCTCAGGTGCGTCAACGTCCGTTCTCCAGTCTGGTGAATTTATTTCCGCGTCGGGAGCATGCACCTCCCCTACAGCTACGTCTACGTCGGCGTCCGTCGAAGGCTTTTTCGCCCCGAATCTGAAACGCGGGATGTGTATGCCACCTCTCGACCCTTCGACGTCTACGTCCGGTGCATCTGGACCCGAAAGTTCCGCGTCTGGCGATTCCAGATCTCCTTTTGGTCTTTTCGAGCTAAATCCAAATGAAGGTCCCTTGAATTTTGGTGCGTCAAATCTACCGGAAAGTCCACCCTTGGCGTGCGGTCCTTCCAGTTCACCGGTTCCGTTGATATTCACGTCGGGACCTTTTACGTGTGCTTCTGGCAAATCACCCTCACCGTTCAACTCAGGCGACTTAGAACTGAAGCCAAACTTAGGTTTTTTGAAGTTGAAATCGGGTCCTTTAAATTTCCAAGATCCTTCCGTATGTGGTCCCTGGATGTCGACATCCGGGCCCTCTAGATCCGCACTGGGACCTCTTACTTCTCCTTCAGGAAGATCTATGTTCGCGTCGAGGTCGTGGCCCTTGGCTCCTAAGCCGAATTTCGGGCCTTTAAACTTTGGTCCCGTGAACTTCCCTGATATCCCGCCTCTAGCTTCTGGACCCGTGACGTCAGGTCCTTCAATTCTAGCATCCGGGCCTTCGACGTCTACATCTATCTCCCCCGACGGAGGCCTTGCTTTTCTTCCAAAAGATGGAAATTTCATGTGTGGCATGTGGAAGTCAGGTCCTTTGAATTTAGGAGATTTCATCTTTCCTTTTACCTCTGGGCCCTCAACGTCTGGGCCTTCTACACTGACATTCGGGGCATCCACATCTACATCTATCTCCCCTGAAGGAGGCCTTGCTTTTCTTCCCAGAGAAGGAAACTTAACGTGTGGCATATGGAAGTCTGGACCTTTGAATTTTGGAGATTTCATCTTTCCTTTTACCTCTGGGCCTTCCACGTCAACGTCTGGGCCTTCTACACTGACATTCGGGGCATCCACATCTACATCTATCTCCCCTGAAGGAGGCCTTGCTTTTCTTCCCAGAGAAGGAAACTTAACGTGTGGCATGTGGAAGTCTGGGCCTTTGAATTTTGGAGATTTCATCTTTCCTTTTACCTCTGGGCCTTCCACGTCAACGTCTGGGCCTTCTACGCTCACATTCGGAGCGTTGACATCCACATCTATCTCCCCCGAAGGAGGCCTTGCTTTTCTTCCCAGAGAAGGAAACTTTACGTGTGGCATGTGGAAGCCAGGTCCTTTGAATTTTGGTGATTTAACTTTTCCCTTGATGCCTGGCCCTTCAAGATCTACGTCTGGGCCTTCAACATTTGCATCAAAGTCTGGACCCCTTAAGTTTACATCTGGTCCTTCCATGCCGACCTCTGGCCTCTGAACCTCTGCTTCTGGAAGATCTATATTGGCTTTTGGCCCTTTCTGTTTCCAGCCAAAGGATGGCAATTTCATAGACGGCATATCAAAGCTTGGTCCCTTGAACTTGGGACTTGACATCTTTCCTTTCAAATCAGGACTGTCGATGTCAACGTCAGGTCCTTCAAGGCTAGCATTAACGTCAACTTCCGGTCCTTTCAGTTCCCCTTCCGGCAGATCAACATCGGCCTTACCACCAAAGTGGGGTTTCCTGAAGGAAGGCATTTTTATATTAGGTTTCCCAATGTGAAAGTCGGGTCCTTTGAATTTTCCACCTTTCACGTCAGGCCCTTCTACGTCTATGTCCACGTCTGGACCTTTAGCATTTACGTCTACATCAACATCAGGACCCTCGACGTGACCTTCTGGCAGATCAACATCTGCTTTACCTCCGAACTTTGGCATCTTTATAGAAGGCATGTGGATATCAGGGCCCTTTAGATGGGGCATTTTGAATCTTCCGCCTTTGACCTCTGGGCCCTCTATGTCCATGTCTGGCGCATTCACGTCAATGTCAAGACCTTCCAGATCTACGGATGGTCCGTGTACCTCTCCTTCAGGTAAGTCAAGGTCAGCTTTTCCGCCTTTCATTCCGAACTTCGGCATCTTCATGGAAGGCATGTGGATATCAGGGCCCTTTAGATGGGGCATTTTGAATCTTCCTCCTTTCATGTCAGGCCCTTCAATATCGACATCAGGGGCATCGACATCAACGTCAACACTTGGCCCCTTCAGGTTAACATCCGGGCCCTCTACATCAATGTTGGGTCCTCTGACCTCTCCTTCTGGCAGGTCAATGTCTCCTTTTCCTCCAAACTTCGGCATCCCTATTGACGGCATGCTGAAATCTGGACCCTTGATTTTCGGCATTTTGAATCTTCCGCCTTTGACCTCTGGGCCCTCTATGTCCATGTCTGGCGCATTCACGTCAATGTCAGGACCTTCCAGATCTACGGATGGTCCGTGTACCTCTCCTTCAGGTAAGTCAAGGTCAGCTTTTCCGCCTTTCATTCCAAACTTGGGCATCTTCATGGACGGTAAGCTGATGTCGGGTCCTTTCATTGACGGCATCTTGAACCTTCCACCTTTAACGTCTGGCCCCTCAAGGTCAAGATCTACGTCTGGACCTTCGACATTGACGTCTGGGCCCTCCAAGTCCACACTTGGGCCTTTCACTTCACCTTCTGGGAGGTCGATGTCAGCCTTTCCACCGAATTTAGGCAATTTCATTGAAGGCATGCTGACATCTGGTCCCTTGAATTTGGGCAGGTTGAACTTTCCACCTTTCATTTCAGGACTTTCCATGTCTACGTCAACATCGGGGCCCTTCACGTTAATGTCCGGCCCTTCTACCTCTCCCTCGGGCAAGTCGATGTCCGCCTTTCCTCCAAACTTGGGAGACTTAAATTTCGGCATTTTCCAGTGAGGCATGTGAAAGTTAGGTCCCTTAATGTTTGGTCCTTTGAACTTTCCTTTCATTTCCGGACCTTCGACATCAACATCAGGTGCACCAACGTTAACATCGATATCTGGCTTTTCCACATCCACGTCAGGTCCCTGGAGCTCCCAGTCCACATCAGGACCTTCTACATCTGGTACGTCTATCTTTCCCTTTCCTCCGAGTTTGGGCTTTCTCCAGGACGGCATCTTCATGTGAGGCAGGTGAAAGCCTGGACCCTTGATTTTGGGGCCCTTGATTTTACCGGAAACGTCGGGGCCTTCCAAGTCAACGTCAGGGCCATGGAGATTTACGTCAGGACCCGTGACGTCCACATCCGGTCCTTCCAGATTTACATCAGGTACTTCAACTTCGGCTTCCGGTAGATCAACATCAGCACCAAACTTAGGTTTTCTAAAGGACGGCATTTTCATATGGGGTAGGTGAAAGCCCGGACCCTTGATTTTTGGGCCTTTTATTTTTCCTTTCATTTCCGGACCCTGCACATCAACATCAGGCCCACTCACTCCGATGTCAGGCCCTTCCAGCTCTCCTTCCGGAAGGTCCACCTCGCCTTTTCCACCAAATTTCGGCATCTTCATCGACGGCATGTGGAAGTCTGGGCCCTTGATTTTGGGCATTTTGAATTTCCCGCCTTTGACGTCAGGTCCTTCAAGGTCAACATCCGGCCCTTCAACGTCCACGTCTGGTCCCTTAATGGTGACGTCGGGCCCTTCAATATCGACATCAGGGCCTCTGACTTCACCTTCTGGCAAGTCAACGTCACCATTCATCCCGAATTTCGGCATTCCTATGGACGGCATGCTGATATCCGGGCCTTTGAATTTCGGCATTTTGAATTTTCCGCCTTTTACGTCTGGCCCCTCAAGGTCTACGTCAACGTCAGGACTTTCAACATTAACATCTGGTCTCTCGAGATCAACACTGGGTCCTCTAACTTCGCCTTCTGGCAGGTCAATGTCTGCTTTTCCTCCAAATTTCGGCATCCCTATTGACGGCATACTGAAATCTGGGCCCTTGAATTTCGGCATTTTGAACTTTCCTCCTTTTACGTCTGGCCCCTCAAGATCTACGTCAACGTCAGGACCTTCAACATTAACATCTGGTCCCTCGAGATCAACACTAGGTCCTCTAACTTCGCCTTCTGGCAGGTCAATGTCTGCTTTACCTCCAAACTTCGGCATCCCTATGGACGGCATGCTGAAATCCGGACCCTTGAATTTCGGCATTTTGAATCTCCCGCCTTTAACATCTGGGCCTTCGATGTCCATGTCTGGCGCATTCACGTCAATGTCAGGACCTTCCAGATCTACGGACGGTCCTTGTACCTCTCCTTCAGGTAAGTCAAGGTCAGCTTTTCCGCCTTTCATTCCGAACTTCGGCATCTTCATGGAAGGCATGTGGATATCAGGGCCCTTCAGATGGGGCATTTTGAATCTTCCTCCTTTCATGTCAGGCCCTTCAATATCGACATCAGGGGCATCGACATCAACGTCAACACTTGGCCCCTTCAGGTTAACATCTGGGCCCTCTACATCAATGTTGGGTCCTCTGACCTCTCCTTCTGGCAGGTCAATGTCTCCTTTTCCTCCAAACTTCGGCATCCCTATTGACGGCATGCTGAAATCTGGACCCTTGATTTTCGGCATTTTGAATCTTCCGCCTTTGACCTCTGGGCCCTCTATGTCCATGTCTGGCGTATTCACGTCAATGTCAGGACCTTCCAGATCTACGGACGGTCCTTGTACCTCTCCTTCAGGTAAGTCAAGGTCAGCTTTTCCGCCTTTCATTCCGAACTTGGGCATCTTCATGGACGGCAAGCTGATGTCGGGTCCTTTCATTGACGGCATCTTGAACCTTCCACCTTTAACGTCCGGCCCCTCAAGGTCAAGATCTACGTCTGGACCTTCGACATTGACGTCTGGGCCCTCCAAGTCCACACTTGGGCCTTTCACTTCACCTTCTGGGAGGTCGATGTCAGCCTTTCCACCGAATTTAGGCAATTTCATTGAAGGCATGCTGACATCTGGTCCCTTGAATTTGGGCAGGTTGAACTTTCCACCTTTCATTTCAGGACTTTCCATGTCTACGTCAACATCGGGGCCCTTCACGTTAATGTCCGGCCCTTCTACCTCTCCCTCGGGCAGGTCGATGTCCGCCTTTCCTCCAAACTTGGGAGACTTAAATTTCGGCATTTTCCAGTGAGGCATGTGAAAGTTAGGTCCCTTAATGTTTGGCCCTTTGAACTTTCCTTTCATTTCCGGGCCTTCGACATCAATATCAGGTGCAGCAACGTTAACATCGATATCTGGCTTTTCCACATCCACGTCAGGTCCCTGGAGCTCCCAGTCCACATCAGGACCTTCTACATCTGGTACGTCTATCTTTCCCTTTCCTCCGAGTTTGGGCTTTCTCCAGGATGGCATCTTCATGTGAGGCAGGTGAAAGCCTGGACCCTTGATTTTGGGGCCCTTGATTTTACCGGAAACGTCTGGGCCTTCCAAGTCAACGTCAGGGCCATGGAGATTTACGTCAGGACCCGTGACGTCTACATCCGGTCCTTCCAGACTTACATCAGGTACTTCAACTTCGGCTTCCGGTAGATCAACATCGGCGCCAAACTTAGGTTTTCTAAAGGACGGCATTTTCATATGGGGTAGGTGAAAGCCCGGACCCTTGATTTTTGGACCTTTTATTTTTCCTTTCATTTCCGGACCCTGCACATCAACATCAGGCCCACTCACTCCGATGTCAGGCCCTTCCAGCTCTCCTTCCGGAAGGTCCACCTCGCCTTTTCCACCAAATTTCGGCATCTTCATCGACGGCATGTGGAAGTCTGGGCCCTTGATTTTGGGCATTTTGAATTTCCCGCCTTTGACATCAGGTCCTTCAAGGTCAACATCCGGCCCTTCAACGTCCACGTCTGGTCCCTTAATGTTGACGTCGGGCCCTTCAATATCGACATCAGGGCCTCTGACTTCACCTTCTGGCAAGTCAACGTCACCTTTCATCCCGAATTTCGGCATCCCTATGGACGGCATGCTGATATCCGGGCCTTTGAATTTCGGCATTTTGAATTTTCCGCCTTTCACGTCTGGTCCCTCAAGATCTACGTCCAAGTCAGGACCCTCGACATTGACATCTGGTCCCTCTACATCAACACTGGGTCCTCTAACTTCGCCTTCTGGCAGGTCAATGTCTGCTTTTCCTCCAAATTTCGGCATCCCTATTGACGGCATGCTGAAATCTGGGCCCTTGAATTTCGGCATTTTGAATTTTCCTCCTTTTACGTCTGGCCCCTCAAGGTCTACGTCAACGTCAGGACCTTCAACATTAACATCTGGTCCCTCGAGATCAACACTGGGTCCTCTAACTTCGCCTTCTGGCAGGTCAATGTCTGCTTTTCCTCCAAATTTCGGCATCCCTATTGACGGCATACTGAAATCTGGGCCCTTAAATTTCGGCATTTTGAATTTTCCAACTTTAACGTTTGGTCCCTCAAGGTCTACGTCAACGTCAGGACCTTCAAGATTGACATCTGGTCCCTCCACATCAACACTGGGTCCTTTAAGTTCGCCTTCTGGCAGGTCGATGTCTCCTTTTCCTCCGAATTTCGGCATCCCTATAGATGGCATGCTGAAATCTGGGCCCTTGATTTTAGGCATTTTGAATTTTCCACCTTTAACATCTGGTCCCTCAAGGTCTATGTCAACGTCAGGACCTTCAACATTAACATCTGGTCCCTCAAGATCGACACTGGGTCCCTCGAATTCACCCTCTGGAAGGTCAACGTCACCTTTCAATCCAAACTTGGGCATCTTCATTGAGGGCATACTGATGTCTGGGCCTTTGATTTTGGGCATTTTGAATTTTCCGCCTTTCATGTCTGGTCCCTCAAGGTCTACGTCAACTTCAGGACCTTCTAGATTGACGTCCGGTCCTTCAATATCAACCTTAGGTCCCTCGAGTTTACCCTCTGGTAGGTCGACACCTGCTTTCCCGCCAAACTTCGGCATGCTGAAATCTGGGCCTTTGAATTTTGGCATTTTGAATCTTCCGCCTTTCACATCAGGTCCCTCAAGATCAAGATCCACTTCTGGTCCATCCAGGTCCACGTCTGGTCCCTTCAGCTTCACGTCTGGTCCATCGATATCGACATCTGGACCCTCTATATTCCCCTTTGGAAGGTCAATGTCAGCTTTTCCTCCAAACTTGGGCATCTTCATTGAGGGCATGTGAATATCTGGACCTTTGAATTTTGGCCTCTTCCATTTTTTGCCTTTGACGTCCGGACCTTCAATGTCCACATCAGGTGCATCAACGTCAATGTTTACATCGGGACCTTCCACTTCTCCCTCAGGAATGTCGATGTTCGCCTTCCCGCCGAATTTCGGAGACTTGAACTTTGGCATTTTTAAGTG
Organism: Branchiostoma floridae x Branchiostoma belcheri; assembly: GCA_019207045.1. Lineage (NCBI taxonomy): Eukaryota > Metazoa > Chordata > Leptocardii > Amphioxiformes > Branchiostomatidae > Branchiostoma > Branchiostoma floridae x Branchiostoma belcheri. Next base: position 15,023,549 of record CM033036.1, read on the forward strand.
CGGCATGTGGAACTTTGGGCCTTTGACCTTCCCATCAATATCTGGACCGTCAACATCAAAGTCTGGGCCTTTAAGTTTTGGAGACTTGAATTTTCCGGAAAGACCGCCTTCAACCTCTGGTCCTTCTACGTTAACGTCCCAGTCTGGAATTTCTGCGTCTGGTACCAAAACCTCTGCTTCCGCTATGCCTATGTCGACGTCACCTCCAACATTTGGTGGTTCGAATTCACCAGAAAGACGACCACCAAAGGAGGGTCCTTTTAGGTTGGGTCCCTTCATGTGAAAGTCTGGTGATTTGAATTTTGGCTTTCCAAACCTAAATTTTGGTCCTTTCATTTTCGGGCCTTTCAGGTCAACGTCTGGCCCTTTCACATCCAGGTCTGGAGCATCGATATCAAGATCTGGACCTTCCAGGTTCATATCTGGTGAGTCTATTGTCACATCTGGTCCCTCCAGGTTTCCTGAAGGTGTCCTGAATTTCGCTTCCGGACCATTGAAATCTGGTCCGGAGAATCGCCCTGAGCCTCGGAACTTTGCTTTCATTCTGTCAAACCAGGAGGGCGATTTCAGCGTTGGTCCTTCCAGCTCTAGATCTGGGGATCCTAGTGTCATAGATTTACCCTTAAATCCAGGACTTTCCAGCTCGACGTCGGGAACTTCACCGCTAACTTTCGGTGCATTAATATCAAGGCCTGGTGTTTCCAGATTCAATGCCCCTATTTCTGCTGATGGGGCATCGATCTCGACAGAAGGTGACTTGACTTTTTTACCTTTCCATCTGAATGACGGCGATTTGAATGTGGGCTTCTTCATGTGGAAATCGGGCTTCCCAAATTTTGGACCCTTCCACTTAAATCCTCCCTTCGCATCAGGACTTCCTAAATTGATATCCGGTCCTTCTAAGTCAACGTCAGGTCCTTCCAATTTTACATCGGGCCCTTCTAGCTGAGCCTCGGGCAGATCTACGTCTGCCTTTCCGCCAAACTTCGGCATCTTCCAGTCGGGTCCTTTAAATTTCGGACCTTTGATGTCAAAGTCAGGCTTGCCGAATTTAGGCCCCTTCAACTTGAATCCGCCTTTCACATCCGGGCCTTCTACATCAACATCAGGACCCTCCAAGTCACCATCAGGTCCTTCTAGCTTCACGTTTGGTCCTTCGACTTCTGCGTCTGGAAGATCTACGTCCGCCTTTCCTCCGAACGAGGGCATCTTCCAGCCGGGTCCTTTGAATTTGGGTCCCTTGATATCTATGTCCGGTGAGTCGAACTTAGGGCCCTTCAACTTAAATCCTCCCTTGACATCGGGTCCCTCTACATCTGGTGTCTCCAGGTTGACGTCAGGACCCTCGATTTCAGCCTCAGGAAGATCGACGTCTGCCTTCCCACCGAACTTGGGCATCTTAAATTTTGGTTTGCCAAAGTTCGGTCCTTTGAACTTGAAACCTCCTTTGGCATCTGGGCTCTCAAGATCTACATCAGGACCCTCCAAATCGACATCGGGTCCTTCCAGTTCCACATCTGGTCCTTCAACTTCTGCGTCTGGAAGATCTACGTCTGCCTTTCCTCCGAACGAAGGCACCTTCCAGCCGGGACCTTTGAATTTTGGGGCCTTGATGTCAATGTCTGGCTTGCCAAATTTAGGGCCTTTGAATTTGAATCCGCCTTTCACATCTGGGCCTTCGACGTTCATATCTGGTCCTTCCAAGTCAACATCAGGTCCTTCTAGTTTAACATCGGGTCCTTCGACTTCCGCCTCTGGAAGATCCACGTCCGCCTTTCCTCCGAACGAAGGCATCTTCCAGCCAGGTCCTTTGAATTTTGGGGCCTTGATGTCAAAGTCAGGTTTACCGAATTTTGGACCTTTAAGCTTAAGTCCACCCTCAACATCAGGCCCTTCAACATCGACATCCGGCCCTTCAAGCTTTACGTCTGGCCCTTCGATGTCTGCGTCTGGAAGATCTACATCTGCATTTCCTCCAAATGAAGGCATCTTCCAATTCGGCCCTTTGATGTCAAAGTCGGGCTTCCCAAATTTAGGCCCTTTAAATTTGAATCCACCTTTCACATCCGGGCCTTCTACATCAACATCAGGACCCTCCAAGTCCACATCAGGCCCTTCTAGTTCCACATCTGGTACTTCGACTTCTGCGTCTGGAAGATCGACGTCTGCCTTTCCTCCGAACTTGGGCATCTTAAAGTTTGGTTTGCCAAACTTCGGTCCTTTGAACTTGAATCCTTTGACATCTGGGCCCTCAAGATCTACATCAGGACCCTCCAAGTCGACATCAGGTCCTTCCAGTTCCACGTTTGGTCCTTCAACTTCTGCGTCTGGCAGATCTGCGTCCGCCTTTCCTCCGAACGAAGGCATCTTCCAGCCAGGTCCTTTGAATTTTGGGGCCTTGATGTCAAAGTCAGGTTTACCGAATTTTGGACCTTTAAGCTTAAGTCCACCCTCAACATCAGGCCCTTCAACATCGACATCCGGCCCTTCAAGCTTTACGTCTGGCCCTTCGATGTCTGCGTCTGGAAGATCTACATCTGCATTTCCTCCAAATGAAGGCATCTTCCAATTCGGCCCTTTGATGTCAAAGTCGGGCTTCCCAAATTTAGGCCCTTTAAATTTGAATCCACCTTTCACATCCGGGCCTTCTACATCAACATCAGGACCCTCCAAGTCCACATCAGGCCCTTCTAGTTCCACATCTGGTACTTCGACTTCTGCGTCTGGAAGATCGACGTCTGCCTTTCCTCCGAACGAAGGCATCTTCCAGCCGGGTCCTTTGAATTTTGGTCCCTTGATATCAATGTCCGGTTTGCCGAATTTAGGCCCCTTCAATTTGAAGCCTCCCTTAACGGCGGGACCCTCTACGTCCAAATCCGGTGCCTCCAAGTCCACATCAGGTCCTTCCAGTTCCACGTTTGGTCCTTCAATTTCTGCCTCTGGAAGATCTACGTCTGCCTTTCCTCCGAACGAAGGCATCTTCCAGTTCGGTCCTTTGAATTTGGGTGCCTTAATGTCAAAGTCAGGTTTACCGAATTTGGGGCCTTTGATTTTTAGTCCACCATCAACATCTGGTCCCTCCATCTCGACATCGGGTCCTTCAAGTTTCACATCTGGGCCTTCGACTTCTGCATCTGGAAGATCTACGTCTGCCTTCCCTCCGAACGAAGGCATCTTCCAGTTCGGTCCTTTGAATTTGGGTGCCTTAATGTCAAAGTCAGGTTTACCGAATTTGGGGCCTTTGATTTTTAGTCCACCATCAACATCTGGTCCCTCCATCTCGACATCGGGTCCTTCAAGTTTCACATCTGGGCCTTCGACTTCTGCATCTGGAAGATCTACGTCTGCCTTCCCTCCGAACGAAGGCATCTTCCAGTTCGGTCCTTTGATGTCAAAATCAGGTGTCCCAAACTTGGGGCCTTTAAATTTGAATCCTCCCTTCATGTCTGGACCATCTACATCGATATCCGGCCTTTCCAAGTCGACATCAGGCCCCTCTACCTTCATAACAGGTCCCTCGACTTCTGCATCAGGAAGCTTTCCGTCCGCCTTTCCTCCGAATGAAGGCATCTTCCAATTCGGCCCTTTGATGTCAAAGTCAGGCTTCCCAAATTTAGGCCCCTTAAATTTAAATCCGCCTTTCACATCCGGGCTTTCTACATCGACATCAGGACCGACCAAGTCCACATCGGGTCCTTCTAGTTTCACATTTGGTCCTTCGACTTCTGCATCTGGAAGATCGACGTCTGCTTTTCCTCCGAACGAAGGCATCTTCCAGCCGGGTCCTTTGAATTTCGGACCTTTGATGTCAATGTCTGGCTTGCCGAATTTAGGCCCTTTGTATTTGAATCCGCCTTTCACATCCGGGCCTTCTACATCGACATCAGGACCCTCCAAGTCCACATCAGGTCCTTCTAGTTTCACATTTGGTCCTTCGACTTCTGCATCTGGAAGATCGACGTCTGCTTTTCCTCCGAACGAAGGCATCTTCCAGTCGGGTCCTTTAAATTTGGGTCCCTTGATATCTATGTCCGGTGAGTCGAATTTAGGCCCCTTCAACTTAAATCCTCCCTTGACATCGGGTCCCTCTACATCTGGTGTCTCCAGGTTGACGTCAGGACCCTCCACTTCAGCCTCAGGAAGATCGACGTCTGCCTTCCCACCGAACTTGGGCATCTTAAATTTTGGTTTGCCAAACTTCGGTCCTTTGAACTTGAAACCTCCTTTGGCATCTGGGCTCTCAAGATCTACATCAGGACCCTCCAAATCGACATCGGGTCCTTCCAGTTCCACGTTTGGTCCTTCAACTTCTGCGTCTGGAAGATCTACGTCTGCCTTTCCTCCGAACGAAGGCATCTTCCAGCCGGGTCCTTTGAATTTTGGTCCCTTGATATCAATGTCTGGCTTGCCGAAACTAGGTCCCTTCAATCTGAAACCTCCCTTTACGTCGGGACCCTCTACATCCAAATCCGGTGCCTCCAAGTCCACATCAGGTCCTTCTAGTTTCACATCTGGTCCTTCAATTTCTGCCTCTGGAAGATCTACGTCTGCCTTTCCTCCGAACGAAGGCATCTTCCAGCCGGGACCTTTGAATTTCGGCCCTTTGATGTCTCTGTCTGGCTTGCCGAATTTAGGCCCTTTGAATTTGAATCCACCTTTTGCATCTGGGCCTTCGACGTTCATATCTGGCCCCTCAACTTCTGGCATTTCGATATCTGGTCCACTGAAGGATCCCGCTTGTCCTTTCAATTCCATTTCCGCTCCATGCACGTCGTACGATCGTCGTCCAAATCCAAACTTAGGGCCTTTCAGGCCATTAAAACGCCCCTTCTTCGGTTCTGGAGCTTCAATCTCAAGGTCGGCTTCTTCAATGTAGAGTTCACGACGAGCACCGATAATGTGCTCTGCTTCGGGTAGTGCAACTTCTCCTCTTATGTCTTTTTCCCTTCCTCCAAATTTCCATCTGCCAAGGTTTGGGCTTACGTCGATCCCCCGAACTCTGCTCGAAAACCTACCCTTTGGCGTACTAACCTCAAGTGCCTCACCGTCGACTTCCATTCCAGATCCTTCAAGATCCACCTCGTAGCGGCCTGTGGTTGGGGACAATATAATATACACGCCTCAGAACATTTCCTAGGCACGCTTCGGAGGCACGGGAAAAAGTCGATTAGTAAATTCATAAACGTTACAAAACATTCCCAAATCTATTAGGATGTGACCGCAGGTTTGAAACCTTCCATGACGTGGTTAGTAAAGAATTGCAACATGTTAAGAAAAGACTTCATTTTTTTGGGTACAGCCAAAGCAAATGTTGTTATAGGAAGCCCAAACCTGAGGTCCCCATTCCTACCTGATACACCATCCACCACCTCGTGCACGGTATGCTGGGTCACCGTAACGGTTTTTTGCACCACGGTTTCCCCATCCTGCACCAAGGTCTCCACTTTGGTGGTCACAGCTCCGACTGCACTATCTGCACCATCCACCACGCCATCCACCTGAGCCTGTGCGTTTTCTACTGCTCCCTGCACACTAGTCTGAGCTTCCTTGGAGGATTCTTCCAACTTTTCTTCAGCATTCTCTACAGCCACTGCAGCATTTTCTACTGCTGCCTCTGCCTCGTCTTCTACTTGTTTTACAGTTCCCTCCACCTTATCGACAGAATCCTTAGCAACTGCTTCGGCACTGGCTACTGCACCCTCAACTTTTGCCTCTGCATCTTCTTTTGCTGCTTCCGCTGCGGCTTCTGCAGCTTTAGAAGCATCTTTAGCATCTTCCAAAGCATCATTAACAGTGCCCTCAACTTCAGACTTGGCACCCTCAGCAATAGCTTCTGCGCTCTTAACAGATTGTTCTACTTCCGCAGCTGCTTCATCTGCTACCCCTTCTGCTTCTTTAGCTACATCGTCAGCTTTAGCTTCAGCACCCTTCAGCTTTGCCGCTAAGCTCTCTTTAGCCCCCATAGCTGCTTCAGTTACATCTTTTGCAACATGCTCTACCTTTTGCTCTACTGCTTCAACTGCTTGCTCTGCCTTTTCTTTGCCAGCCTTAGCCATGTCTTCTGCCTTTTCTTTTGCAGCCCCTGCAGCATGCTCTGCCTTGTCCTTTGCGGCTTCAGCCGCACTTTCTACGCTTTCCTTAACTTCTTTAGCTTTCTCTTCTGTTTTTTCCTTAGCCTGCTTTGCACTTTCCTCCACCTTCTCCTCAACACTCTTAGCTGTATCAGCTACTTTACTCTTAGCTTCTTTTGCTCCTTCTTCTACTTTCCCTGTCGCACCTTTAACCTTATCCCCGACAGATTCGACAGCGCCTTTCATCATACCTATTGGAGAGCCTACAACGGGCAGCTCGATGTCGTCTGGTCTCCATGTTGTTGTCCGTGGTGGGCGGTCTCCCTCGGCGATGCGGAAGGTGCATTTTGGCTCGACGACATACTTCGGTGTGATGGCGCACCGTTGCATCTCGGACGGGGATAGGAAATAGAAACCTATATAACGCAAAAATAGATCATTTGTTACCAGTAGCAATCATCAACGACTACAATACATCCACATATCTACCGGTCCACAGATAACAGTTAAGCTTATATCATTTCAGAAGCAACAATCTAACAAATTAACGTCCAATGTGTACCCAACATGAATGGCAGACCCTTGATAGATTCATAACAAACTGTACCACGGGGTAAAGCTTGATGGAATCAACTTACATTCGCCTTTGTTGGTCAAGGCACATTGCTTAGTACCAATGACATTCTCCTTGGTTGTCACTTCAAACTCTGCGACCTGCTTCAGGGCTGGAGTCAGGAAGGCGCAGACTTCACCGTCAGATGTCATACAGGTGACGTAATTTTCGGCTTCTGTGACCTCTGTGGCTGGCATGCTCATGTGGGAGACTCGGCGGACCAGGCAGCCGTCTTCGAGGGAGAGCCAGTACTTCTGCTGTGTCTTCATGGTTGGAAGGGCAATCGTCTTGAATTTTTCTTCGGACACAACAAGAAGCTGTTGTCCTTCTTTACCCTTCAAGTCGTCGTCCGACGCGAATGTGATGACCTGTCCAGAGGCGTCCAGGAGGGCCAAATGGATAACCGGTGCACCGTGCTGCAGCTGAACTTCTTTGGTGTACTCTGCCGTCACTTCGTCTTCCATTCTCTTCATATCATCACCCTGGGGCACCTTGACATCGTACGCCATGATTTTGCCAGAGTTGGTTCCGACAAAGAGCGTTGCGGACCCGCCCTCGTCTCCATTAAGGCCAATGGGACTGAATTCAAAAGATTTTATAGTGCTGCCAGCTATTTGACTGGCTCGGACGGCTTTGAACTCTGCATCGTCATTGACTGTATCGGTACTGTCTTCTGCCGACGGTGTGCGCTTCGACCCCTTACCGAATTTGCGGATGGATCGGCGGAGGGAGTCACGCAGGGACTTCCTCTGCTGACTCCTCGGTTCTAGTGAACCAGCTATTTCTTCGGGGGTCATGGTACATCTGGTGCTGACCACTCTCTTCTGTCTGTAGTCAAATAGTGCCAGTCCTTGCATGGTGCCAACAGCGACAAGGCCGAGCTTCGGTTCCAAGGCTAGAGCCGTTGTGGGGGCAGCGGGGTTGCACTGAATCAGCTGCCTACTCTGAAAGCCAGGGAAAGCTATAACATCACTCCTTGCGGTCAATTTTCCACTGCCCTTCCATTGATATCCTTCCACACCGCTTGTTATGTCAACTGCTGAGGCAACCAGCTCCTGACTTTGCCCCTCACCAACAGGACTCATCTCCATGATGACGACCTGCCCGGACGCGCCGCCCACGGCCATGATGCCTGTAGACGGGCACAGTTCGATATGCTGAACCGCCAGTCGCGGGTCGTCGCTGAATGGGTCAAAGAGACCAATCTTACGGATTGGTGGTACGCCTTCTTTGGTCTCTCCCTCGACGGTGTACTTGAATATCATGCGTCCCTCCTGGGGTGTCTTTTGAGACCCCGGTGTCTGCGAACCCTGTTCTTCCTCGCTCTTTCCACTTTCGAGGGCGTCAGCATCAACGTACGTTATGTCCTTTAACCGGTTGTCGAAAACCTGGCTATTCGGAGAAAGGGGCTGCCCTTGCTGCTCTCGGCCGGTCACGAATACTTCAGACGTACTGCAGCGGTAGATTGCTCGCATGGACACCGACGACACGTCCCAGAACTTGATGGATCCATCTTCATGTCCGCTGACCAGTAGATCCCTCGGCATGGGATCAGGGTCATCACTGAGCAACTCACCTCCGTCTATTGGCCAGTCCCGTTGAGAGAAACGTCCTGCTCTCTGCTTTTGCCCTGCCTCCTTAAGGTTGTTCCACAGTTCTTGCGACACGTCTGTGTAGAGTTGCACGCATGTGACGTTGGACGAGTGAGGGCTATTCAGATATGGCTGCTCGAACACAGGCCACCCGTCGGTCTCCAAGTCAACAGCTACAACTTCTTCTTCTGTAAGGACCATGAGGGTGTGTGGATTGTCGTGCTCCGAATCTTCTGTGGCGTCTGTGATTGTAAGAAAATCTACTATGCGGGATGGAAATTCGAGAACCTGGCTATCTCTACCCTTCATCACGACAAGTGTAGCTCGGTCGTCCTGGTCACGTGGAAGTCCTCCGGTAAACAAGAAAAAGTTCTCGTCTTTTGTTGTTTTGGCGCTTATTTTGCTGATCGCTCTGCAGGGTGGGGGACCGAAGGGTGTTAGGGGGCCTTGCTCTGGGGCGGAGGTATCGGAGAGGCTCCAAATGTAGTAGGTGCCATTTGTGTGTGAGCTGATGACCTTGTCTCCATTTCTGTACCACTCTACGGATTCAAGCTGCTCGCTGCCTACTATCGTCTCCGACGTCCCGTCCTGCTCTTCGTCCCACGTGACCATAAGACCTCTGGAGTAGCCAATCAGCACCTTGCTGCGGGTGATGGGGTGGGGTGCCAAGGCGACCACGGCGCCGGGATCAACCTTGTAGTCGTCGGGCACATTCTGCATGGCGGTTTCCTGTGAGACGACCCGGTCGGATAGCACGAAATTGACGGCGTCCATCAGATGCACGTTACCTCCCTCGGTACCCAGCAGTAGGAACTTGCCGGACGAGAGGAGACAGCATGCCGAGATGCGTCCTATCTTGTCATCTGGAACAAACACGTTCACTTCCTCCAGCATGGACCGAAGTTCGTCTCGTGGGTTGATCTGGAGGAAAAGAAAAATATTAAGGCATTAGCATTCCATGATGTTGTCATTACCGTTTCAGGGGAATATAATTAGCGGCTTATCACAGCCTGATGAAGACCAGGTTAGGCCCAAATTTAATTGCTGTTTGATTGTTTGATTTAAAGTTAACATTGAAGCTATGAAATAACGATTTTTAAAAGAAAAGCAAAGGGAATAAAGTTTTTGGCATATTGCACGTACAAGGAACATGGGTACGCATTGTTGATGTAAATAAAGCATAAGCCATCGCTCACCTCCCATAGATGTATTGTGTTGTCGCCTAGCAGACTGAGCAGGCGACCCTGTCCTGGGAGGAAGAGCAGCTTCTTGACGGGCAGCACGGCGCGATGCACCGCCGAGATCTCTACACCCGGCCTCCCATACAGCTTGATGGCACCAGTATCTGTTCCTATAAGTATAAGATGTGAACAAAATACAACATCAGATACCGCAAAGTAGCCAAAATAATACCAATAAAAACCTTTTAGAGGAAATCAATATCTAGTATGCAAGATTACTCTAAAGGTAACCTGTTGTAGAGTTACATGTAATTGTACCTTGTCACGCTCAACTGCGCCGTCTTGTGGAATGCGTGCATGCTGCAAGTATTGCAGACCAGTCGCCGACAGTGAATGTATTTCATATCATTGGTCTACCTTTGTGGGTACCTACCGAAATAGATAATCTAGGACCTAGCTATCTTAGATAAGGTAGACAGACTATTGCTTTCGCCGACCACGTTTGTATTAGACACTATCTACTGTGCCACAATCAAGTAACATCAGGGCCTGTCCTTTTGAGAAAAAAAAAATATTACAGTAAAATATTAAATACTGACAAAATCATATGCCTAGTTTTCTTCCAAACATTAGTCATTTCAGCTTATCAGTTTATACCGCAACAATAAGCGCGACCAGGACGTTGGCATACGAAAGTCAAGAAGTGCAATTGCAGATACAAGCACTGGTCGCAAGGTGGTAATGCTGTCATTCGACTTGCAAGATATAACTGCACGTGAAATATCCCATAGGGCCCTGGACACTCTAAAATATTCAGTCCACCATCTGCGCTTTCTCCAATAAAAGCTCCTTGCTTTCTCTTAAACCGTAGCTGGTGCAAAGTCGTCTACGACCAATAGTCTTCGCCTTTTCCCGCTGCTCATTTACGCTACAATTGCTAGGAATGACTGATCGTCCCAAATAGCTGTCACCCCTGCATCCCCCAAGGCTGATAAATGACGATTCTTCCTCTCTGTAAGTGTCCCACGTGAGCGGTGGTATTGAATTTTTCATCATGGCTATCGGCGGCGTATTTATGGCATCGTCCTAGAGGACGGCACTGGTCCGGCCCCGTTTGGACTGAGGGGCCAATCATTACTTGAAGTCCAGATGTGACTCCATGTCATTAGATGGGCTAGCCGCGTCCACCAGTCTTTTATGATACACTCTATAAAATCAATTCTCTTGATGATAGTCTATTGATTTGCTACTTCAGATATAAACGCAGCCGGAAATATCTAAACGTCCACCGACATCAGAGAAAAATTAATAATATTATCAATCGCCATCACCCTGCAAGAACCTGAAGAGAAACGAGAGAGCACTATTGTTTTATAAAGCCGCGCCTAACAGACATGACAGAACAGTAGATGTCTGTTTTGACTGAAATGACAAAGGGGTGTGGCCGTGTAGGGATGACTATGCTGGGTTAATGACAGATTTCCTCTCACGGCTGATGCCAAAGAAAACATTTTGGCCCCTAGCTGCCAGTTTTCGTCCCCGGCATGCCCCACCCCCACCCCGGGAAACATTCCCGCTCTGCAGCGCTGACAGATATGATCTCTTCCGCTGATGAAAGTGTGACCTAACACCCCACCCCCTCCCCAGAACAGAATATCTTGATCTGTTCGACAGGATACAGGTCATTCCGCATCATTTCCTTCTATCAAGAAATACCTTACCTTCAACTGACATCAACTCATTCCCAGAGACACATTAATATATAAACATGTTTTTAGGCACACTTAAAGTAAACCCTAGTGTAATCCTAGTGCAAGGCAAACCAGAGGAATGCAATTAAAATTCTAACAGACGCCGCCACCGCTATCATCAAAACGACTTGACCTGTCACGTTCATCGATCAATAATGCCTTATGAGTTACTTGCACGTTTCATTGAACACATACAAGATAAAGCGTCTAATACGGCTGTCTAACATTCCAGCATGAGATACTACGGGCTATTATTATATTGCATTACAGGTCGCTGCACTTGAAGCAAAATATAAAGTCGTTTCTAACGATTCTATTTAATCTGTTTTCTGCTATATCTATGATACCATATCCTCCCTGATCTAAACCTAGTTTCTTCCATGGTCAATATGTTAAATCTGAAGGGATATGACCATTCTACAAACGTCAAACTCCAATATCTTATCATGGTCATCGTCAAGTGACGCCATTTTGAACATTCGCATGTCGTAAATGTCGAGCTACTTTCTCTCTACCAGTAGCATCCTCATACATTCTGCTAGACTACATATGATGGCAGGCTGTTTGAAATGGCAGTCACGTCTACTGCAATCATGTCGCCTGTTCAACTGAACACGCCCATTAAAGCAAATAAAACCGAGGCATTAAGGGAACTACAGTAAAAGCATGACCAGGAATGAGATATATGTTTCTCCTAGTGACACTATGCATGCAGACGTACTACTTTCTTTGCTGATAACGTGTGTTACAGATAGTATTCATAGACACCATGCAGTCATTACAGTGAATATTCAATAAGCAAATCATACGTTCTTGTACGTATCTACATATAGTTCCATTAGATTACAATGATGATGACTCAAGGGATGAGATAAGAACTTCAAGATAGGACAACAGACATCATATTTATTTTTAGAAGTGACTTTCATTTTAAGGTAGAATGTGGAGAATAAAACGTTGGATCGGGGTAACTATACACCAAATGTTACATGTGCCAACCTTTTTTTATGGACCAAAACGTACGGGAAGTCCGGGAACGAACGTCTCTGTCATGGGATTGATTTTGACAAGAATAAATAGATCCTCGATTAACAAATACATATTGAAAGCCCCCACATGTATGTTATAGATATGACGCTTGCTATCACTGATTGTTCTTGACTTGTGGTCCCGAAAGCTGTGTGTCCACAGACGCACTAAGCGGGCATGATGACATCATGTCGCGTCAAAACTGCCCGTGCATAGACAATAGAAGAACAATTGAACGCGTCACATAAATCTCAACAGCGATGAGTTACTTCTTTCCGGAGGACAAACCAGGTGCGATCCGTCCTGTAGTTTGTTGTGACGTTGTGAGACATTCCGGACAGGTTACCCAACCCGTGCCGTCCCTAACGCCTTCACCCCACACCTCCCCTCCCCAGCAGATCTGCTACAGTCATCATGTTGAATCACGGGATGTTTGTGGGACCTGGGTGGACACGTCCGGGCAGTTTCTCGTCAAATCTTGGCTTTGCCAAGTTTGAGTGGTGTTATATGTTTGTATTTCGTTTTTAAACATAAATGCATTTTACGAACAAGAAATGGCCATAGACATGCAAGGCAGAAATATGTACAGTAACTGGGATAGTGCACCCAAAAAAAATGCACGAACTGGTATACCGATCCGCAGAGTTTTAGCCCAACCCGTTACTAACGTATCAAATCCTTTGTTTACATTCCACGCTGCACAAGTTGTACACAAATGATCGGAGATGAAAAGTACGGTGTAAGCGGGAGGGGAAACTTTATAGGCTTTTATTATATACATAGATATCTCTAAAAAATGCCGGAATGGCATCATAAAGTTAAAAGATGTCCTTCACAAACATGCTATGTACAACATAGCTGAGAGGTCAGCCTAGTCACAGAGGAGAAGATTGCATTCATTACTTCATAAATGCAGCAGACTCAACTCACTGATTTCTGATATTGCCAAGCAAGTAGCATATAGTTCTTTTTATACATCATTGATTCATTTCCACGTTAAGTTATTCTACAAGTTGTGAAAGGAGAAGCGTCTCAGACGACACTTCGGCTATTAATTTTTTGGAATCTCGCCATGAAAAGCGATAGAAGTATTTATCGCAGACCTGGGAACTCTGCCAAGTCAAAGGGGGCACAGTTTGTCACCTTATATATGTTGGCTCCTACTTCGAGTCGAGTGCGCTACTACGAAGAAAGACAAATGAGGATGTATGTAGCAAGTAACGTGAATAGCATCATTTATATTTGCAAAGCAATAAAAACAAAAGTTAATACAAAGACAAATATTATAACGTTGGATAATACTTTAACAAATATTAAGTGTGTAGTCTTTAGCTGGGAGTGGGGGCTACCTAAGGATTTACAGGCTTCGCATTTGCTTGTTTTTATGGATAAGTCATTTTCCGGGAGATATAGTTTCTGATATACACCGATGTTGGAACTAAACACTGACGTTTGTAAATAAACCACGACCTACCTGCTAATTCGAATTCCCCACAAAACTCTAAAGACGCACTGTACGCAACGTTTTTTTTTTTCAAATAAATTGTGCTATGCTGGAAATATCCAACAGATGGGAAAATCGTCAAGGAAAGAGGTATTTCTTTGTTTATGTTAACTTTTGTTTTTGCGAAAATACTGGGTCATCGCTGCTGCAAATCCACGTCAGTGGAGAGGGGGGCGTTCCCGTGGATCGGTTGTTCGTAAAAACTTCGTTTACCAGACATTTACGATCATTCATTCCATATCTACTGGCTTGTACTGAAATTACTTCACATCTTCGAGCACATGTCCAAACATTTTCCTTCTGTATTTGAGTCATGGTTAGCAACAAGAGTAGCTAGCGACCACCATCTTTAAACTCCACACGGGATTTCTGTGTGTTCGCTATCTTGAAATCCATCATGGCGCCTCCAAGACGGGACGAACGACCTTCCTTGCGAAATAAAGACTGGGCTTGACATGTCTCAGAAGGCATCGCTTGTGTAGATAGTTGATTTGCCAGGGTTGCGAACCTGTGCCACAGCTAAAGGATCAAACTAATTAAAACGCGGGGCATCTGGCAGAGGTGCTGCCTTTTCGGTGACAACTTCACCCAGAGAATGGGGTAGTGTTTACTACGGCATCAATGTTCTGTGCAGAAGCCATCTATCACACTACGCGTAACTACATAACATCCGTAGTATGCTTTGAAAGGGCCAACTGTGTTAACGTAAAAGCTTAGGGTATTCTGTCAAAGATGATAGACAAAGTTGATATAAAACCAGAACCTTTTGTAACTGAAAATTGTAAGTATTTACACGACTTCTGACTTGTCTATATTTATTGCAGGCCTGTGTTCCTTAATATTTTTGCAAACTTCAATGTTGCTTTTTGCAAGAAAAACTGTCATTTCATCAAAGCAAAAGACCAGAGATACAACGGAACACCCCTACAGTGCACTCTGTGCGTCACAGTGTTTTACCTTTAGAAGGGAATGGATCCCACAGGCCAAGAATTTTGATCAGAAACAGCAAGAAGCCACCTCACATAACATGGCGGCTTTTCTTACGGGTCACTGAGGTTTCGCGTGTATAAATAATAGAGGCAAAGAGTAGCAGCCGCCTTGAGTGGGAAATGTCACAAACACACGCGCCCAGGGACCTCAAATATACTTGAACTTACGGTAAAGTAAACCTTACTCTAATTTCTGCTCTGTTTTTCTGAAGTGATGACAAGTATGTGACCTCTTTCGTAAATCTCTCTGCGCAAGTTGTGAATTGCTTGGCAGTTTGTTCTTGAGCTTTATTGTACTATGCTACCGTGGAATGAGGAATCTAGTGGAATCAACGCCGTGTTGTTGAATAAACGTCATATTTTTTGTACTGTGTGTTTTGACTTTGCGCTCGACCTGTTCAATGTAAACTAACATCTCCGTGTCCCAGTTGATAGACACACCCCAGGCTCACGTCTAATTTGATCCTGTAGGACGAGTTTTCCCTCACAAATACGTACGTTACAATAGTCGGCAAAACAAGTTGACCTATTGTTGTGTTTGTGTGTATATACTTGGACCAAAGTAGTTTTGCCACGGGCTATCTGATGTAATGCCCGAGTTTGTATTAATGAATGAGTAACCCGAATACAAATACATATTCGTGGAAGTCACTTCATGTTGAGTTTGTTCAAGTCCGAAATGTCGGCACTGAAGTCTATAGGTATTACCTTTAAGTTGGTGTAGAAACCTGCCAATGTACTAACACACAGACACAGACACACACACACACACACACACACACACACACACAATACTACATTACGTAATGTCGTCCTGCAACTCCAATTCTATGCTGTTGATTGGATTTCAACAAAAATGGAAGTCTTTGAATGGACCAGTCTAGAAGAAACAACATGCTCTTCCGAAATGCAAGACAAACACCGCCCATGTCAACATGGTGATTATGATTGTTTTATCTGTGTGATTATATCTTCCCTTCACAGTTTAAGGTTTGCGTTTTACGATTCTTTCTAGTTTCCTACGCAACCTTGCCTTCCTGTACTGCCCGCCATCTTGGCAGTCCTGCTCCGCTCCGATAACAACCTTGTTGCAGTGTTATTAACTGCTGTGAAAAACATCAGAGGAAATCTGAGGGAAGTTAGGGCTCTTCCAATAACCTTTCACTGTGGAGGGGAATGGTCTAGAACTCTCCAGAAGCGAGTCCTCATTACTTTAATATGTTGTTTTGACAATCTCCAGGCAGATGTTGGGATGGAAAATCTTTAATTGTCCGGCCCGCTTTTTGACTTGGGGGGAGGGGGTTATACTTATAGGGGAAAGAAAAGTCGACCGGTCAGAAAAAACTTCTACCCAACATCTGCTTGTACATTGTTTTCTATATGTTTCAGTGGTATCCACCGGACAACGACAGTGATACACTAAGGCTCCCCCACCCGCCACCCCCCTACCGTAGGAAATATCTGGAAGCCAACGATATTCGTACATTGACGTACTGTGGGGGCGTGGGTCGACGTTTTAGACATGACAAGATAGAACGAGGCGTCAATGAGATAGATAATAAGACGCTGCCAGCCACCCGGGAGGTGTCTTTGAACTAGGTCGTCCCAATGGCGCGACTAATCCCTAATTTCAGACCTGTTCCACGCAGATTTTCATCCACTGGCGTGACAGTCATTGCTGTCTGAGTCTGACTAGAAAGATGTTCCATGTGTCCAAACGTAAGTTTAGCGTCCGTGACGAGAATGTAGACACTAAAACTTCGCACCAGGGGAATTAACAGTCTGTTAGCATTTCCATACACTCGTTTGCGCACTGTTCTTACTGAGATGTTGACAAAAGTGGGAAAGTTGTTTTGTTTTTTCAACTCGCATCTCTACAAGTTTGCTCAATTTCTTAATGCCTTCAAAATGCTAACCATGGTCTTTGTATAACATAACGATTGAATATGAACGGTTACCGGCATGATGCACCCACCCTTCTCCATGTCGTGCAACATTGCAGTACTGTTGCCATGGGCTAACAAGACTAAGTAGGTCACCAGATCATTCGCCTGATTAGTAGAACAGTCACGTACACATTTTAAAGACCCCATAACTTATCCCTAATAGCCATGAATAGCTGTGAGAGAATTAAAATTGTCATTTTGGGACAATTATCATCAATTTTGAGACTGGAATAGACCCACCGTTATCTAATAGATATAAGACGTGTCAAGAATATACATTAAAGCTGCACCAATGAGAGCTACTCTAAGATTACATTCAAACTTAAAGCTCACGCTACGTCATAATATCCCTTATGAGATATGGATCATCAAATACTTGTCGCATATGACGAAAAAAAGGCACCGTTTTCATATAGTCATTTCGGTGCGATTAGTGGGAATTTGTTGTCTTTCTTCCAAACAAGTTTTTTTATAGATTTCAGTTATTTTTACGCTGGTTGTTCATCAAAATTCATCAAGGAAGAACATAAAATTCGTACATTATAGGTCTCCAATACATTATGTGTTAATGTCATTAATAAGGACATAAATTGCTCTCTGCGTATGGTTGAATATAAGAGACGGATAATGTTTTCTTGGGCATGAAATGTACGGAAATTGTACAATGTACAAATAATATTAAGTATATATACAAACTTTGCGAACCGACTTTATCGTCTTCCATATATATATCCGAGCCTTGCAATTCAATTCTAAGATCGTAAAGTAGATTGGACTCATTCCTCAACCTACCGACATCTTTCGCACCACAGTCATGGCAGTGGTCCCTCAGTAACTGCAGTAAGACATCTGGAGCCGCATAGATACTGAGGGACGACTGCGGTGCGAAAGATGTCGGTAGCTTGAGGAATGGGTCCAATCTACTTTACTATCTTAGAATTGAATTGTAAGATACATATGGGAGATGATAAGGTCGGTTTGCGAAGTTTGCATGTATACTTCAGAAAAATGTACATTTAGAAGAGACATTATACAACGCTATAACCTCTACACAATTTCATTGTGGAATGAGTTCAGTTCTAAGATCATGGGCATAGTGTATAACTTCACAAATTGCCAGTGCCAACAACACAAGCAACACGTCTTCGCTACCACGGAAACAGCATGAGGACTGTGGCGAAAACTAGATTATAGCAAACGCTAAAAAGCTTCCATTTCCAGCGTCTAAATCCTCCTTAAACCACTTAGATTCCTCTGCATCCCCCAGCTACCCGCGGCCAAGCAATCTAAGTGTCTTTACACGGTACTGTGCGCGTCACCAAACTCTCCAGCGGCAGACAGGATTTAGAGAGGCTTGGGTGTCTGGACCAGGGCAGTCCTTCTCCAACAAAAACATTTGGGATGGGGTTGGGGTTTTGTGCGCGTTAAAACTTGCGCGTTAAAAACCTGCGCGTTAAAATATGCAAATTAGCTGATTCCCTGGGGATTTGAAAACTGTTTTGCAGTTTTAAACTTAAAAGCTTGAAGAAGATAACACAAAATGAAATTAAGTATCATATTGTTGCATTCTAGAGTACAAATATTCCTTTTCAGGAGTTTTAAAGTGATTTTAAAAACATTAAGTTTTAACGCGCAACAGAGGTTGACATTTGCATGTGAAACAATAGATTGAGAAAAGATGAAATGATGCTTGTAGAATGGAAAAAAGCCTCAAGCAGTTATATCTTATGATATACAGCCTCACACTAGTAATTTTTCCATGTATTTGTGTCTAATTCAAGTGATTTTGAAATCTTTTGGATATGCAAATTAGCCTATTCCCAAGGGACCTAAAAATTTAGGAGCTTTTCAAACCAAAAATTCAGGTAACAGATGTAAAATCATATAATGGGGTCACATTTTTCTGCCAAAGAATTTCTCAATGCACAACTTAATTTTTAACGAGCAGATTTTTAACGCGCAGAAAACCCGTTCCCTTTGGGATGGAGCAGAAGGCATGTATTGGGGATCTATGACGAATGTGGGAAAATTATTACGATGGTCATAAATAAAGATGACAAAACTTCCAACCCCTCCCAAGATATCAATATTTCCAATACAAAAATACAAGCGCCATGCCTGTAAGACGAGATAATGCCGTCTTCATTGAAGACCTCCTGAAGGATCGACACTAAGATGGATGTGAGTAACATCAAGTACAAAGATAGATAAATAGATACGGTCTTATATCTTATTTGCAGACACCAGAAGGCATGAGACAACGTCGATATGGTCCATGATGAATGAATGAAGACCTTTATTGTACATTCATACCCACTGGATCGGCAGTTCTTTGATGAAGGGAATGTGTATATGATGGATGTGAAGATGGGGTATTTCTATCTTACTTCTTCTCACCGGCAGGCAAGATTGCTTATGTTGATTGTGCAGAAAACTTTGCCATCTATCAGTCTGGTACACCAACCTACGTATCCCCAGGCAGGAACCGTTAGGTCCAGGATAACACCAGCTGAGGTATAAGGAATGAGAGGATAACGGTCTGCTAGCCTTGTACCCAGCCGTATTGTAGCCCCCCAGTCTCTTCTGAGATCTGTCTTCTCCTCAAATACTTACGGAGAGGACAGAAGAGGCTCGGGAGCTTCAGTACGGCTGGATTCCAGGCTACAGTCTCCCTCTCTGCAGTTTAGCTGTAAGGTTACTATTTCATCTCTCTAATGCACGGGTACACCACTTCTTCCCGATCCCAAAAGCTATCTGCCACCCCAAAGTCAAGACCATAGCATGTCTAACCATAGAATATAAAAACCGGAACTACCGCTGAAATGACAAAGGACCTGTCGGAGGTATGTTACATCACTTCTGCTTCTAACCACTCCAGACCACCGAAATAGGGCGTTGGCTTTCTACTCCATTCACAGATCGCCCACGTCCAGTTTCTCTCAACACTGCCTGCTTTCAGTTGCCAGAACTAATGTCATCAAGTTCACCAAGCGAGAATAAACATATTTCCTGCGAGATCCCATCGGCAGGTGATAGGACCGGGGTTGTGACATGTACGTGACCACACTACATAATGTCGAAGGCGGTGGGAAAATATCCAAAACAAAAATAAGACGCTGCCAGTAACAACGCCAATGTCAATTTTCTTTAACCGTGCTTGGCAACTGAATGGCCTGAACATTTTTACAAGATTTCAAAACACGTCAAATAAAGGCTTGAAATGTCGCTGCATGCTCAAAAACATCACTCCATCCATTACAAATGTACTTAGTACTTGCAGTCGTACGCTCTACATGATATCAATATGCGGTGTCGCCTGTGTCGGTATCCATTAAAATCGTTTCAGAGTCCGCTGACGTTTTCCAGACGATCCCAAATATTGAATATACGGCCGTTTGTTTTCCTTTTCTTAATCGGCTGAATGTCAAGATAGATCTCTGTCGACGGCGAAATGAATGTCTCCATTCAATAGGATTTATACGACACAAAACGGAAACCCATCTATACCTCTATAGGCCGCTTATTAGGGAGTGTATTTAACTATCTTTTTGCATGCGATGCTTTCGCTTGCAGCTTTCCAATGCTCATATGATGGGGACCTCTTGAAAACGGTTCCATTTCCCCTATAGCGAGCAATTTATCTGGCTACGTATACAGTCTGTATCTTTTGTTGAAGGTTCATCAGCCAGCTTTACAAAGGGCTGAAAACTACATTGTGTAGAAAATACACGGATAATGCTTAAGGATAACGTCACCGTGCAGACTGATAAATACACAGCTTTACATTACAAGATTCCTACATTGTACTTGATACATGTCATCACCAGCTTGCACTTTTCTTTCTAACGCCTAAGACATCCCTGGCTGCTGACAAAAGACATACATTTGTCCTAGATACGTGTTCCTGTGTAGGCTGGTGATGGGAGATGCCTCATGAATTATCTGTTTTGAGAGCGATTCTTGACGGTCTACAAATCACTTCGGGAAAGATGCGGCTCGACTGCGCGCTGACGATAAATCACGATGCACGCAGGAGGCGACGGCACGCCCTCTATATTACTGTACATAAATCTAGAGTAGACTAAGCGGGTACTACCGTACTACTAGACTGTACTTGAAGGGAGAGGGGACGGAATCGTTATTAAGCGATCGTAGCGAAGTCTGAAAAGATACTTCAGAGTTGCTCCCGTATGGTACAAAAGATGCATTACCAATATCATCTTGTTTTTTTTCGCACAATTAGGTGATTCATTGGAAAATACAAATAGAATTATTTCAAGATACATATATGCGAAAATATTTCACACATTTTGTATACACATATCATACGTTAGTGCAACTACAAGTGTCATGTTTCAACAGTTTCTTTTGGTATGCGTCACACATCCCAACTGTAAAGCATCAACAAT
This sequence comes from Branchiostoma floridae x Branchiostoma belcheri, assembly GCA_019207045.1. Lineage (NCBI taxonomy): Eukaryota > Metazoa > Chordata > Leptocardii > Amphioxiformes > Branchiostomatidae > Branchiostoma > Branchiostoma floridae x Branchiostoma belcheri. The sequence continues at coordinate 15,044,634 of CM033036.1, forward strand.
CAACGAGAGAGCTAAAAAAAACTATGTAACTCCTGAGTTCCAAAAAAAGCTGAATGAAAAAACAGATTCATGACACTGACATTGATTTTTCTGTTCTGAAGGCCGAAGCACACACACTCCCGGAGAGGGACGTACTGTCATTTTCTGTCACGTTCAATTATACATGATACAAAATATAGCTGTTTATGGTCCTAATCAGACTCAGAAGCACGGACACGAAAACACAGATTCCGTGACAACGATGCAACCCGCTGTCATGAGCAGCGAGGACGCCTGTAGATGCAATACGGGTACGGTATGAGTCACTAGTACTGCACGCAGTGCACTGTATAACCTCAGGGCCATTTGAGTCATGTTAGCACTGTGCCATACCTTCTGGAAACGAACAGACAAAACCGAACAGTGGGAGAGTGTCGCATAAACATAAGTCACCATTCTAACAGTTTCCTGTATAATACATGTATAATATTCCTTTTTCTTACCTTTATGAATGTACACCCTACATATAGTCCCGTCCATAGCTAATGGCCATGTATTATACTTGATTCATTGCTAGTACATGGCGACTTCCGCTAGTCGTGCATGATTCAAGCCAAGAATTATCTTTACTTCTTCTGAGGCAATAAGCCATGATACTCTTTCGGTGCGCATAACACTATCATTTTCACCATGATGAAGAGTTTAATACGCTTCTGTACTCTCAAATATCGCTTATCAAATCCAACATGTTGTAGGGCTTCCATATCAGACAAGACGCGCATGAAAGCGGACACGCCCCTCCCTGCACCCACTTCCGGTACGTGACTTCCGGTTCTTACACCCGCGGTTTTACTTTTCACAACACTGAAGAAGAATTTCTCCTATTGTTTTAAGTCGTTCCAGATGTTATGAATACAGTGAGGGCGTGTTTGAAATGTGGATAGAACTTTGGTTGACTAATGCCGCAACAACGATAGATATTGGAGGGGGAGCAGTGGGGTCCTTTCCTTGTGGCCTAACATCTTAAATATTGGTTACTTGCATGAAATATTATGACAAGAAAGACAGGAAGTACATTAAAAATGCAAAGAGAAACGCTTCTGTTGTCTGTACGTGCTACATATGGTCATGTTTTGAGCATTGTTGCAGAACCAGTTGTTGAAACTAATGAAAGACCAATATATTTAACATTTGATAGCGCTTTACGTTCCTCCCATGACCCCTTCTGACACCGTTAGACGTATTGATAATAGACACCTGCATAATATCTGCAAAACGTCCTACAAAATCGGGTCATTTTACCCAGTGTCGCAGATTTTACAACAACAAAATTACAAATCATCGATTAACGGCGGTATTTTTTCTGTCGTAAAATCACACGGACATGCCGTGAACCCGCAACCCGTTGCGAAGATGTGCTTTTAATCAGCTCAGAGATTTGCTTCGCATGCCTACGGCCTAACTGGTAGATCTCAGAATGTGCTATCAAAATTGTACCATATGCTTCGCCTATGGACAAGATAGTGTTTCTGCCTACTATCAGTGGATTCAACTGCGAGATTTAGATAACAACAATGGTGCACGTTGTATGCAGGCAATTTAGAACTGCTGAATCGTAAAACCCGAGCGATACCATAAGACCAAGGAGATCAGACACATCGTTTTACGGTCCATCGACGTATCTAAGTTCAAAATAGTGTCTGCTGAACTGTGCTGGAAAACATTTGGCAGTTTTAAGCGACCAAGCTACTCACAAGTTGAAGAGCTGTATGGTCACAACCTACGTATGTTGTTGCAGGTGGGCGGTGCCGATTCATGTGCGCAAGGGGCAGCTAGAAACTAGCACTTTATTCGAATATCGTCCGCTCGAATCATGTCAACACTTTTTAGTTTTGCGAGTCCGCCTGGGAGTTATTACAAAGGCGTATCTTTAGACGCTTTTGCGTCGAGTTTTCTATAATTTTGTATTTTCTAGATGGAAAGTAAAGAACAGGTATAATTTATTTAACCGGCATGTACCAACCCGCTAGAATAAGCCTATTCGCAATTACCGGCGCGAAATGCATGACGGGTAAAATCCGCCATTTTGGGAGATAACTTGCCAACCCAGTGTTGCGTCACGCGTGTGTAGTGTCAGCGTTTGTTTAAGGAGATGGCGCTCCGCGCCGCGACGTGCGGCGCCGCAGGTGTTCCCACCTGACAGGTACGAACGTACACCTGTTCTAAAGAAGATTCTAGAACTGTCAGTTAAGAATAAAGATAATTTTAAGTTTTTGAAGTCTGGTGTAAGACGTGTGTTTGTGTTTTACTGACAGTATATGAAGTAAGTGGAGTTTTTTTTTTTCATTTTCGTTCCGGCCGTAATGGATGAGGAGGCGGAAGTTTATACACATGAAGAGCTAAGACACAGGACGGTTCTTCATAGTTATACTGCTAATTTGCTAATGCAGTTCTAAAATTGATTGGTTCATGGCAGTTATAAGCTCTGATTGGTTCCTGACAGCAGAAAAAAGAAATGAAAAGAAGACACCAGCAAGAGCAATTTTATCCATATCGGGAAAACATAATTATTGTGAGCTCCTACTGCTAGTTTGTTAGTTTGTCTGTTCAATAAATCATTTCCCATTTAACACAAGCCACTTCATGAACAAAGGTAAAAGTAAGATCCCGTGATCCCGTTGATTTTATTCCAAAAAATATGTTCCTACATCACCACCAGTATGGCAGCATAAATGTACAGAACTCACAACTTAATGTATGAAAATTTTTTGAGAATACATTTGAGGACATGTTACAGAAAGGATCCACTTTTATCTATTGCATCTTCATTACATTGTCATTATCATCATCGGTCACAGTTTCCTGCTATCACAACATAATCAGTAAAGGATCATTAAAAAAGTCACTGGCACTCAGCTGCCAGCAATTCAATACAGTTTATCTCTGCCAACTTGAATGGCTTGTATGCCAACTGTTTATTTGACCAAGTCTGGCTGCAGGTTCCGAACCAATGCAGCACAGACCTTGATAATGTCATCTGCTGCTGACATGAGTGTTATGGGAAATGTACCCTCCAGGATTTTGAAGTCCTTCAGTTGATTGTTAGCACGCTCTACGCGGATCCTCAAGTTTGCAACAGTTTTTGTTTTCTTTACTTTGTCTCTTGTCATGTGTCGCCTCCCCTATGCTGCTGGTGGTATTTCTAGTGTTGCATTCAGCAGCATCAGGTCCTCCTGGATTGGAAATCCCCTATCTGCCATTATTTTTATAACGTCATTTGGATCAACCAAATCTAAAAAGCCACAGTCCCAGGTAATGAACACATCAGAGGCTCTTCCGCCATAGGTCTTTGAAAGAAAGGAGATGTGCCCATTTGGTGTGATCCCTACAAACGGCTTTAAAGTATTGTGTTTTTATAGTCATACCATGTGGAGGCTTGTAAGTCTAAAGATCTAGGTCTCTCAATAAATATTTCTGTACAATCAATTATGCATCTTATTCTACTACATTGTTTCTTGAACTGTGGTGGCAAGGTCTTGGAAATTGCAGCTCTACTTGGCCATACTATCAGTGGTTGCAGTGTAACAGACAGGAAGCGAACCCAAAGTGTTGGCAATCTGTGAGCAAGAACAGTTTTGTCCGACCATGGGTCTTTCTTGTCAGTGGGAAATGCATAGCTGGAAAGGTTGGGGACAGTTGCATCATCAAAATCCTTTTTTTTTGTTCCATGTTTTTATTTGGACATGTCCCTGACTTCCTTTTTTTAAAGTTGATACAAGAAGGTTGAAACCGCCTTGGTTGATATGTTCCATTACCGCAGCCGACCACTGCACACAGCCTCATGTTGAACTCCGGCACCTTAAAAAAAAAGGAAGAAACATTAAACCAAATATCAACACAAAAAATACAGCTTTAAAGCGCAATACACTTCAATGCACATTCTACATGCACCCCTCCCCACCGTCACGTTTGCATAACTTGCAGCGACCTTGCTTGCACATTTATTAGTACAATTTTTCAACCTAAAGCACCAGTTTAATACTAATACGGACATCCAAGCCATTTACTGCGATTATTAGTGTACTCGCTGTCGGTTCTTAACATTTTTTATCTTTCTAATCGAAGTGTTGGTCACAGTACGAAAGCTCCTCAGTCAGTGCAAGCGGGGTCATGTCCGGACACGAGAGATCACGAGACAGTGACCATATCGGCTTTCATTATTGTGAGGTTATTACAAGGTCGTGCATTTTAGCTAACATTTTTACGGTTTATAACATACGTAGGTTAAGATTTCCTAATTATGTCACACTGGTAACCTTTACAGACAAAAACCTGGCTGTAGTGAGAATGGACAAAAATTCTAGAAGTAAGCGGCAAAGATAGATGGCATCGTGCATGGGGGAGGGATGCATGCGTTATCACTAACTGTGGTAACACTTGCTTGGATACCGTCAAAAAACGTACCGTAAATTCCTCTGAAGCGAAACTGAACACGGTGTTTCAGGTACACAAGGTTTAGGACATCGTTGGAACATCAGATCCAGGCGGGTAGCTGCCGTTAACGCCGTGTAGAGGCTAAAAATCTCGACACTTGAACATTGAACCTGGACACACGCTGCCCTGTCGAACGCGACTTGTTTATCTCACCTTTTTCGTTGCTAAGGAAATTCCGCGCATGCGTACTGGTAAATGCAAATAGGCTTATATAGGCTGCAAATTGGAATTCTACAGTTCCTAACAGGCCGAACATTCTACTCTATGCACACATGTGGAAATGTGCAGCTATACAGAGTTACACAAAGGCATGCATCTGCTTTAACAAACAGTACAAATTGATTGAAGTCACAGACAACAAAAAGAAATGGGCACTAGCTACGCCACTTGAACTTTAGACTGACTAGTACTTCTACAGAGGATGTCACAATGAACGAGCGGAACTTTACACTTGGTTAGTGGCTGAGGTGGCTTCTCATCTAAGCAGAGATGACGATCATTGAAATTATAGGAGCGCATTCAGAACACTGTGTGACAATTGGCTCAGTATGTGGGGCACTGGGCACCATTTGGAATCCGGGGTCAGCGCTGGCGTGCAGACACATATCAAAACCACATGCTCCACTTTTTTCTCTCAGTGTAAACACGTTCCCTTGCGATTGTATCTCTCCGAGATAGTATGCTCTCGGTATCCCATATGAGGAGACAAGTTCCTGTCAACAGGACACCCCCTGTTACATGTCAGAAGTTTTGAACCAGAACAGCTATCGATATGAAGCGTCATAAATCATCATCATCATCATCATCATCATCACAAGTTTCACAACTGCACACTAAGCACTACAGCTGAGGAGTCGTCAAAAGAGGAACATCGAACATGTGTAGTCATAATAAGTGTAGTTGCATTCCAGTGATATACCCCTAAACTTTAATGTTATACAAAAGAACTTGGGTAATATCTCATTCTATCTATTTTCGCAGCATATGTTTGTTACAGTATCGTGTGCAGAGTTCGGACTGCCTGCGACTCGTGGATGAGGCACCATGGCGACTTTGCCTCCTCACTGCTTGTGTACAAAATCCTATCCTCAACTTTATACACTTACCTGCGCTGGCTCGGCTCGGAAAGCTCACGCCACATAAACATTTATCTAGGACCATGCCAAATGAGATCAAACATCTGGACACACTCACCTATGGCGAAGAGCTTGAGCTTGGGGTCGTAGGCCATGGAGCTGGGTCGGTGCGGGAAGCCATGTTCCACGGCACGCGTGAAGCCAAACCGCGCGCGGCTCCGCTCGAGAGACTTGGACTTGAGAAACGGCATTGTTCAGTAGCGTTGTGTTCACGTATACACGATGCCGTCACACAGCCTTGTTCCTATACACACACAGTAACTTGTTACACCTCGGTAATCCTGCAGAACTCCCACAGTCTTCAACTTGTTGCTATGTCCTCTCTCTATCTGTCGTCAGCGCTGTAAGAGGAGAAAACACACCTTAGTCTTAAACATAACTTGAATCAGAAGGAGCAAATGTACAGTTTACCATCTACATGCTGTTAGATGAGAGCTGTTATCTCCTTACCAATCAAGTTGACTCAGCGACACTGGCTCACATCATTGCAAAAATTAACCACTGGCGAAGCGAAATGGCTGCTCGTTAAAATGAAAACACGGAAACTCTGGGCGTTTCCACTGTCTCTCCGTGTTTTATTCATTTATCTAAAGACTTCTGACGGCAGCCCTGGACATCGACCAGAAATACCCCGCTCAAATAGATACCAGATGTGTGTCGAATGCCTGGAACATGTACGGTAGTTAGCGAAAACGAGGGGGCCAATATTTCGTATCCGCGACCCCGGTGGTGGGAGAGAAGGCTAGCCGAGCGCTCGCTGGACTTACCCTTTACGATCTCTGCGAAGCCTCACGAAAAGCCCATAACATGCTGGCACTGACACACCGCGAACATGCGGAGCAACTCAACTTTAGACTGATTATGGCCCGCAGCTACGGACGGGTATCGGGGGTATGTGACCCGCCTGTACCACAGAGTCCCTCCCGTGGGTCCGTAATGAGAACCAGCGGCCCACATGAACGATTGTTTGTTTGTGCAAAACCAGGTGTTCTGGGTATATACAGCATGTAGGGTCATGTGTTAAAAAAGTTAGCCATATCCGAAGAGTTTGAAACTCAACATGTCGTTACAAGTGATAGCAAGACGTGTTTTGGGGCCAGGGACTGCAACATAGACAGGATTTAGTACAGCATCTGTAAAAATGGAGGGAAATTGAGCGATTCTTATCGACGATAGCTGGCAGCGACGCCCCCCGCCCCTGAATGGTCTTAGCATAACGCAGGAGTTTGATATGATATGACCTCAGTAGATATCCCCTGGGACGGTAATTGATCTTGTGAACTGGTCCCTTCCCCCTCCCTTGAATAATCTCCGACGGTATAAAACCTCACAACAAACATATCTTCTATCCCCAATAGACACATTTCCAACATTCCCTGCTCTGTGGTGACAAAAGACGCGACGCATATGTACATGAAATATGACATTTCAACGGCCATCCCAAGCTACAAGTCGTACTAAAAAATGGCCACAAACCGTACTTTCGCAGGTGGTTGTCAGCCAACGCCAAGCTCTAAGTCACGTTCAAATCGCACCAAGTTCTTAAAAAGCCTCACACACAGGTTACGAAGTTGTTGATGTTGTTACTAACCGTACGTCCAAAGTGGAGATAGTACAGGAAACCCTGACACCCGACGTTAACAATTAGACATTTTCGTAAGTGACACAGAACACACCCTACGCGTCTGTTTGACGTCCTTTTTAGGAGTGACCCTTCCAAATGGATGCGCTTCCTTCCCACAGTATGATGTCACCCTCCGCGCCACGCCTTAATCTTATCAAATCATAGGCTACGTACAGTCCCACCCATTGGAGAGGAAAGGTTGTTTACGTGAGACTGGGTAGGTGTACGTGTATAGCAGTCGCGCAGGCACAAATGTCAAGGTTCGGGGTAACCCGCTTGTCCGATGACCCGCCCTTGTCCTCGCCGTCTGACGAAACCATCAATCAAATTCGGTCAGGTCACGGGACAGGGACCGCTCATTAACTTCACTAGTAGTGGAATGCTTGATATAAAATATTTTTGCATCGAACAACAAATACTGTAAAAGAGATAATGTTCGTAATGGTTTTATATTCGTAATTTTCACGGTGACCTCATCACCGCGAACTAAAACCATCGCGAACACTTCAACAATAAAACCATTCATATCTTGAACAAGCCAAAAATGTAATAACTCTAGTAACTTCTCACGATAAAAAAAAAAAACTTTTTTATGTCTCCAAACTTAATAGCTCTGCATTTTCATGTATATATTTTGTCATATATGTGACAAAACATTGCTTTCAGTGTATAATCTTAGAGTGTTATGTGGGACGACGATTTCGGTCACAAGTTTAGAATGGCTAAGGATTGAACGGGGTTTTGAAAAGGGTTTTAAAAACACGGGGATGGAAGTATAACCACAACCACACTCTTTGCACGATTTCCGGGATGTTGCTGTATTTTGCTGTTGTTGTTTTTCTTCAGAATCAACCCCGTACCAATTACCTGGCATAAATTATCATCGTATAGGGACAAGCTGACAGTGACTGAGTCATGTTCAAGACCATGCCGTCCTTACATGCCATCTTACACGCCAAAATATTTTAATCCAAAACAGACACAGCCAGAAACAACACTGGATCTGGATCAAAACCTCCCGGGAGAAAGGGGCACGACATGACAGAGAGGGGGGAGGGGCATCACGTGTGGTCGTGTTAACACTGGATTCGACCGAGAACTTAGCAATGTTTACAAAGCGTTGTTCTAATAGAAACTATGAGTATTTTGGCAACAAGAAACTTAACTGGAATGCCACTACTGGAACTACAGATGAGATTTTGGAGAGATAAAAAAAACAGCCGTAGTAAGTAAAAATGTAGTACCACGTCCAGCAACTACAGTACATGTCCTTGAGGCATATTTAGTCGTCTTCAGGAAAGTGAATTATGAAAATATTACTTGCTCCGACAATTCTGCTCAAACATTTTCCGTAAGGAAGCCTTTTCGGGACCACAGAATCGAGGGTATGATACACAACTTCAAGATGCCCAATGCAGAGGTTGTGAAAAAAATCGAGGTCACGTCAAACGCCCAAGACCCCCTAGCCGACTGGCAAACTGTCTACCGCCTCTCTGCTACCGCCTTGAGATAGCGCGAAGAAACCGGGATCCTTGCCCTTACTTCCTCTGAAGAAACCACATATCTTAAAGTGGTTTCCGGCAAGATTATTGTGTCCAAACTCGTGCCGTACTTACATCCTTCAGAAGTCCGCGAGCATTTCCCGTCCAGGCCCCTCACTCTCCTGCTCTCTCTCGCACCGACACAAACTGCTCTATCCGTAAATAAAATCCCATCTCCTCAGAGGTCCTGGGTCAATTCCCACCGGTGCGGGTGTGTGTATGAGAGTGAGGTAAAATATGCCCGCGAATACTGCCAGAACAAGCCCGGGGCCCGACCAGGTCTCGTCCAATTAAGCAAGTACTGCCTGTGAAAGCGGTGCTGGCGGGAGCGAGAGAGTTCCAAATTTGAACACAGCTTCACTTTTGCCAAGGACTCTATGCGGAAAACAGACAGCGGAAAGAGTCACCAAAATTGGGATACAGCTTCAGCCTGCTCCCGCGAACAAATTCAATAAAAATGACACCGACCTCCTTACAACACTGAGCACGGTATGGTTATTAGAAGGGAGAGCAGTTGTCTTTGCATTATTTTTCATTACTGTCATCTATTATAGGTTGCTAGACAATATGGCCACGCACAACACAAAGCGCTCGATGTAATTGGGGTTGAGACTGCCCAAACGTGTCCGAGGGCGAAACTTGCGGACGGCGCGTCTGGCTGTCAACGTCATATTTCCACATTAGGCGAAATTGCAATGCAGACGACATGCTTGTACAGCAAGTTTACATTCGTCCCAGGGCTTTTCCCTGCTCCTGTTTATCAATTTCAGTCTATGCATCATAAATAAGGATTACAGTTGCTAGATACACAGATGCATGGTAATAAATGATCATAAAAAATTCATAACCATTGTGACAGAAGTGAGTGCCTTCATATTTTTCACCTCTGACGTCGGGTGATGTCTTCAGCGGATGGCGGATTTAATTATGCGTATCTGCGGGGCCACGGTCGGCTTGGGCGGTACAATGAACCTGCCCTGTCGGAAAGCAATTATTCTGGGCTTGGTGCGGCTACTTCTGCAGTCTGGTCGCGCATGGAGGCTTCACCTGAATTCTAATTTCACCAACAGTCGATTTTTAATGCCAGGGACGGCGGGCGGCCGATAATCTTTGCGCGACGGATTTCCATTGCGCGCTGGCCATGTTTGTAACCATCAATGCTATGCAAAACGACGGGATGACATTGCATGCTTGATTATAGAGAGGTTTATCATTGGTGAAAGTACAAATCGTCTTAGACTATGATAAAAGGCGATGATTATCAGATTTCAGGATGGTTTTCCGCACTCTTCCCCTTCTCAGTGCTATCTACCCATCCACCCAACTGCACCTACACCTTGCCTTCGTTCCAAGCCACGCGTTGATATTTTTTCGGCACCAATACTGACCAGTTACGATAATGTTGGCCAGTCACAAGCACACTAATCAGACATGTTACACCATCCTCCCAGCCTGCGGTAAAGAGCTCGGGGCTGGGCGGGGACACACAAAGATAATTACCCCCGTACAAAACAAACGCTACCGTACGATCACCCACGGTGTAACATTTGTCGGTAAATCAGGACAGTTCTTCTCACCTTTCCAGCGGCAGGTGTGTTCCAAGAGCGATCCAACGACGCCTTGCTCAGGTGTGGAGAGTGTGTGAGCACGTACGTCGCCGTTGACGTTTGTTATTTTGCACGGTGACGCGCGCGTGTTACCTGTGCGCCCCCCACTGTAGGCCCGATGAAGAACTCGCCGCGAGGCGATGCTGTCCGCCCGCTTCCCAGAGCAAGGCACAAAGGGCTGCGTATGCAAATCAGCGCTGGTGATAAATATCCCAGCCGAGCCGTCCGACTACCATAGTCGGTCACTATCCAGCCACGGCCAGCCACGTTCTGTTGTGAGGGGATATTTTTATTTCTTGGCGGGTGATACGATATGGAAGCTCTACACAGTCGGATGGGAATGTTTCCATACTGTGATGTGTAAATATCATGTATGCAAAAGATAATGGATGATACGCGGTAAGGCCATCCTTTCGGCACCCCAAATGTGATGCGAGCCTGCTCAGAAATTGCCTTCATTATGACATCGAAGTGGTCAGGAAGGTTGAACAAATGACTGAACACACAGGCCAATTTATTCGTTTTTCTCATCTTCTTCTTCGGAAGATGTCACTTATTAGTATCCGTTTACCGATTTTTTAGCATCTTCTTTTTAGTCGCGAACATTTATTGGGTAAACAGGCGCAAATTGTGGATGCGCCCTCGGATGCCATCCATATGATCAAGTCAGTGCGGCCTAAGCTATGCAAACGTTCACTATGACAGAACTTGTGGAATGATAAGACAACTTTTTTGAAAAGCACGTACCGTCAATCATTTCCCGATGCTTGAAAGTGAGCTATATCAATTTTTATTTGCAGGGTGGGCGTGGGGTTACCCATCTTCTGTCTGAAAAACGACAACCGTGATTTAAGAAAGAAAATTAATATCTGATAAGACGCAAAACAATACCTTTTCTCGTGATATTAACATCATTAATTTTATTTGAATATATTGCTTTGCGTGTATTAGCATTCAAGACCTTAAGGCTTAAGGACGAACCAGAGGAAAGCAACACCTAGCGCAGATGATCCTAGCTAGCATGATGAATGAGTCTCATCACCTTTCGTTTTGGTTCCAGGCCAATCTCTCTGCGCTCGCTGATCCTTCTTAAGACCTTTTCCATCTCTGAATCTCTTCAAGTCTCTGGTCAGGTAATTATCGGGTTATCTATTCAGGAACGAGGACATCTCGCTGAAGAAGGCCGAAGATTTCCCACCGCTGATTCGAGTAATTAGTGGAAGTGATTGGGACGCGCCAAATTTCGGCCTTCGGACGTTTCAAAACTGACAATTAGACCATGACAGTTGAGCAGTGACGTCATGTTTTTGTCTTTAAATTGTTGGACAAAATAGCCCCCTCAGGCGACGGATTCCTTAACCGCAGGTGTGCAGTTCCGCTGGTACGCAGGATTGGTTCGTAAATGCTAAGACCGCTAATGTCTGAAGTCTCATATGACCGCCCACGGCAAAACGAAGATTCCTTGGCTGTCCCGTCCTTAGAAACACAGCGGGGACGCATTACATGACTCGAGATGACTCAGATATACCGTTATTTCACTACAGTAGTAATGTTACACGTGACAACTATGTTGGTGTCACTTATCCACGTCTTCTGGTGTGAAGCGAGGTCAACAGAATTATCTACGTATTTAAGTTCCATAAAACGTACTGCAAATGCGGTGCATGCAAAAAGACGAAATGACAACAGAAAGACCTGGACTATACTTAATTCCAAACATTTACCTCAAGATTGCTTTAAAGATAAAACGTCACATTTGACCTTAGTCCTTCCCATGCCAGCCTGGAGTTCTGCACAGGAATGGAATAGAACAAAATGTAGGACGGATATTGAACTTGACAATGAGGGGACCGTTCTGTATGGAGAGGCCGTCGTCGCGTGGGCCGGTCGGCAAATGTCATCACCGCAACAGATAGGTCATGTGTACTGAAACTTTGTTAAAGGGTGCGGCGTTGGACCGGTAGACAATACTCGGTAGTCAGTGCTACTCCTACGCTATGGTACAAACCCTTACATTTTTGTCGAACCGCACTGTTTCCGTTAACTTTCATTTGGAGAAAAAAATGACGATTGAGGACTCATTTTATGTTGTTCTTCCCGATGTTGTTCATTGTCAGTTCAGAAGGACAATTTAAAAGGAAAAAAACGAAAATACCGAATGAAAGACAAATATACTATAAGTAGGACAGACGCTACGCGTAATTTGCAGAACCTGTGTTTCGCTGTGCTGACAGGTTAAAAACAATATAAGGGAATTTTGAATTTTCGCAGAAACTCCAAAGTGTGATAACATTTTATTTCATCACGAACGACGACACTTCAAAAAGCCCTGTCTGTCTTAACGCTTGCTCCCGTTTGCTTACCTTTTATATAAAGACATTTGACCCTTGTGTACATGACAGGGATGTCTCATCTGCACGATCTGATTAACTTACCAGCCAATAATCTTGCCTGAACGACCTCAAACATCCGCAATGGCGTCACAAAAAAGTTAGGACCTTGTTACTTTTACGCAGGCCCTGACCCCAGCGGCAGACCTCCCGGTAAATCTAGCATTAGGTGACCGAAGGGCACAGCAATCAGTCTGACTCATCATCATCCGGATCATTGGTCAGGAATAAAGGGCTGGGCCGGGTCAGGTAACGGAAGCTTGGGTGGGATATTTTCAGGAGTTGTCATTCGTTATTTGTTTATTCATTCATTTATTTCAGATCACAAATTACATTGATGAAGCAAACAGAACATGGTTGTCTTCAAGCTGCCTTTTTTATTGCAACATACAAAAACAAAACGGTGACGGCATACTCAGGGTATCAATTACATGCCGCCGCCAACATAAAATAATTAGTACACAAATACAAGAAGAGAAAAGAAAAACAAGCAAATCTTTTTTTGCTACACATGAAAGTCCATCTTTTTTGGTACGAGATTATGGGGAAACACAATGGTTGGACCCACTAGTCCTCTGGTCTTCTTCAGAATGGCTGAGGACTTGTTTCTTATCGTAAGTAACGTTGCCATTTTTCATTCACTTAGATTTCTTACATGCCTCAATAAGGCATTACTTATACAACCTGAGAACTATCTCGGGACCTGTTCTACCCCTTGCAGTTTGAACGAGTCGTGAACTTGCCCTCTTAATCATGGGTGTAGATTTCATGTAAATCTGTCGCTACTGAGATGAAAGCAAGTGCTTACCTTCCCCGAAAGAAGTAGATTTAATGAACGTGAATTTGTTACCTTAATCCTACCAGCCGGTTGCCCGGGGAATGGAAAACAAACCCAGGAAATCCAGTGGGATTCTGGGAGGCATTTATGTGGCACTTCGCGTCAACAGACCCGTTTGTTATTGGCAATGAAAATACGGGAGCGGCGGTTACTAAGTTACTCCTTGCGTCAGTCGCAGTTAAGGCGGACGATAACCTTAGCTGGAAACTGTAGACTTGTGTACGTAGGTGAATATTCACAGGCAAAAACAATAGCCTCGACAATTCGGAAACATAGGTGGGCGTTTGACATAGAACGTTGTTGTTGTAGTCTTCAAACTAAAGACTTGTGGGTGGGTTTCTAGGCAATGGTATTTCCGATGGCTTCCCCACGTGTAAAAGAATGGTGCAATTCTACAGTCATCTGATGATGACACGTTTTCCTGCACTGCCACCTCCGAACTCCAAATCACTACTTCATCTTCAAATTGAGCGGACGACAACAAGGAAATCTCATGGACTTCCCGGTCGATCCCTAGGGAAAATTAGGCCTTCCATCGCCCTCCATTCATTTCTGTTGACCCTACGTTTTTGTACTTGAAGACCACATTAGTCTTCGCTTCGCGGAGATGGAGGGCAACGGCCTTGAAGCACTAAGAGCGACCACATGAATGCAGCAACATGAAAGGAACCGGCACTAAGTGGTTTCCTTGTTTAAGAAACTTGCGGAGACCAATCAATTCTTGTTTAAGGAAGTCTTGAGAAGTTCGTGCTCGGCAGCCAAGACTACAAATCTTCAAGCAAATGTAGCGTCTAGCTCGGGTTTTTACATGTATTTTCCAGTCTATTTACTTACCTTAGGAAGATGCATGGAAAACCTCAAAAATATATCTAAAAACACTGAGAGTCGCGCCCTAGATCTCTTTGCAGATTTAAGGCTATAAAAAAACGGAAAGACCAGAAAAAAGGAATAGACCAGGAAAAGCCCTTAGAAAAGACCATTGTACTTCATCGTCACATAAAGATACTTTAAGAACAGCAACCTTTACGCGCTTAATTTATGCAACAACGAAAACAAAGTTCTTTGAACCGGAACACCCCTCGGCTAAGCGCAATAGAATAAAGTCACTGTAGTTCAAAGTGGGCCAAAGTTGACAAGCATTAATTTGGAAAATGTATATGGTGTAAGGCAACTAAGTGTGTGGGAAGATGATACCTTACAGTTCGGGCTGAACAAGTGAAGGTTTCCACTGAATACGAATGTCTGTTTGATGGAGAGTATAAATTTCTCAAGAGAGTGCTGCCAGTGCAGAGGTGCTAATACTTACGGATAGGTAATAATTTCCCCCACCTCGAAACTCCGGATTGAAGAGGTCTACTCATTTGTAGGTGTCATTCATGAACTTATGTGGCCCTTTGGAGTCCAAATCGGTACAGAATTCGTGAGAACGTGGTAAGCCCTGGTACCGTAGATGACATGAACATAGTACGACGACGTCAAAGAATTGATCGCACCCTTGACGGGCACTTGGCTCTCTCGCCGATTCACAATTTGTGCACGTAGGCATCTCTATGATGGGATTAGGCGGTCGACTTCCATGTTTCTCAATTAGGAGTGAATCTAATAACAGTCGCGGTAGGCGAGGGTTCGGGTCCCAAGAGTCGACATAACAGTGCAAATAACCAACAGTCGTAATGAAAACACTTCAATTTTACCAGTCTTGTGCACGTCCAATGGCAGGGCAATCAATAGAAACGCCAAACATCGCCGTCTCGCTGCGTACTCGTCTGCAAATATTTTTGACAGAATTTATTTCTTTTTCAATAGGATGGAATGCGTTCATGACTTATTGGAAGTTGATTTATGGTGGCGAGGCATCTGTCTAGTTTAATTACCGTACGATGATTTCGTTCCGAGTCATTGTGATAAAATTATACGACGACGTTGGGTAGGTAAATCATTTCTTTAAAAAAAAACAATAATTTTCTTTTTGACTGCAATAATTGTTTACAAAATCATTTCTTTAAAAAATTAATAATACCTTTCTTTTTGACTGCAATATTTATGAACAAATTCATTGGCCATCTACAATTACGTAAGGGCAAAAAATAACTGTTACTATGGCAACGGCATGACGTCATGCTGCGAGGAAAGCGTCGACCGAAAGTCCAGACGAAAACAATAGATCTTGTACCGCAGGGCAGGCACGTAGTAGACAGGGCGTTGTCGTTACGTTATGGAGTTATCGCATTATTTCTACATCAGCGAGCCATGACAATGTTGTAGTTGTAGTGTAGATTATATCCTAACAAAAGACGGGGTTCAGCGGGTTTGACGATCATGTTTGCCAGACGACACATCCCTTTGTCATGAAACGGGAACATGATCAGCAATTGTCGAAATTGGAAAGCTCGTAGGATTAAGTGTGCGTCTGCGTCTCCCTCCTCGCCGTCTCCCTCAAAGGGCCATGAAAAGAGTCGATCAGACCTTCTGCCTCCTGGCGGCTTTCTTTGCTACTGCATTCAGCTAAAACGAACAAGCCATTTAAATACACAGTAAATTAAAGTAAACGATTAGTAGCTAAACGGCTTCCTCGGCGGGGAGGGGGAGGGCTTTGACAATGTTTCGTCGGGGAACGTTGGCCCTGCTATCTTAGAGCCGACCTGTGTCTTTTCTGACAACAGTTCGGGTTCCTGGTTACGTCTATATGTTCCCTTTCTGATTTATTTTTCGACAGTGGTGTTCAGTCATCAGAACGGCCTGTACGATCAATTTTGCGGTGGACAATGTTCGATACGGAGTGATGAATGCTCGGACAGTGCCAATGGCAAGGTGTAGTCTCCTCGATAAATACAAGGATACAAAAACCATTCCCCCAGCAATTTGGACACTTAACTGTGTATTCCCGCACTAAGTGTTGATACTTTTACCATCATGTGACTACTAGTATTAGACTATTGAGACAAGATGTATTAGATACACTCAGTTCAATGGAGTAGTAAATGCCTTCGAATCACAACAGTGGCTATCGACAAAGTTGCAAGCAGGTTATTGGGTTCATGTATTATACTGTAAGTCATGCACGAAACACACATCTACAAGTCTTGTTTTTGATTGACCCAGCCTCCACTACGACAGAAGACCTCCGATAGAAGAACGTGTAGTGCAAATAAATTTCAATATTGCTGAGCAGCTCGATACAAGACCTCATCAATAGCTTAACCTGCTGAACTGTAGAATACCAGTTAATTTCTTCATTACATTGTAGCTACATTGAATCGTTAATTTGTATGATTATTAATAAATGTGTCGAATAATCGTTAATAAATAAATGTGCTTTTCTGGTTTCAGTTTAGATCATTTGGGTTCAGTTTAGTTTAGATCATTTGTAAAGTGGATAGACATTTGAAACGCCTTCTTAATACCAACACAATTGAGACATATTCCCGCGAGTTCTTTCAATAAAGACTGAATTGGATCAAATTAAATTGGATTGAATTGGATTGAAACGTCAGATCAATAGTCCGATATTGTCCAACATGGTTACTTAGATGTAAACCTTACACTCGTGAGAGTTTGAACCTCTCAAATGCTCGGTGCATTACTGAGTGTTAGCCGCAAGCTGTGGTTGGGACTGACTATGGTGCTGAAAGTATATCAAATGGATTACTAAACTATGTAGAGCTAGAGAGCATATAGGATCAACAATAGGTTGCCTCTGTGCTCTGTTCCCGTTAAATGTTCATATTTATAACGTTTACAAGTTGTCACTAGAAAAACATTCTTCACATCTCTATTATACTGCATTGTACCTAAATGTGTTCTGGAGCCAGAAATACATATCAAGTCAGTTGAATTGTCACGGATCGTACAGCTGGCGCAGACGTATAACTCACGGGTAAGAAAATGAAGACAGTTTCATAGTCCCAGATTTGCTGAGTTCTAAAGGTTGCAACCCGGTAATCAGCCGATGTCCGTGCCATAATGGCAGACTGGGACATATTGACAGATGAGTCTGGAAGCCAACGAAGCGCGGCGTCCTGTAATTAAAAACCGTCTGATCGGATCCGTCCAATTTGGCTCCTGATTGGTCTCCATCTCTCTGATTGGCTGTCAGGTTCAGGCAGATTAAGGGTGTGTTCTCTCTCCAACAGCGGGTTCACACAGGGGGATATCCAGTGGGCGAGGATAAAAAGCGTATTGGAATTTATGACAATTTTCAACCTGACAAAGGAGAGGAGTCGAAGGAAGTGATGTAGTGACCAGAACTTGTTACATGGTATATCATTGTACAGGCTAAATGTCAGGCACAAATAACACATGTAAAACCCAACTTTGTTTGTGTGCACTTCCTTTCATCATACACAGCACCACATATTTTGTCATGGAGAGAGAATTACTTTCCGTCATCCAATTTTCTCACATTGAATGGTACTCTCAAAATGCTGTTTGGTGGCTCGTACTGTTTTTGCAATATACCAAAACATGATTCTGAACTTCATTGCCAACAGAAATCAAACCCAACACTAGCTGGGCAAGAAATAGTAGGAGGTATTATAGCGTTCTGTTGACATATTTGTTTCTTGTTTACTTATTTGCTTACTATTTAAGAACATGTGTATCACTGCATTAAGCCTCTGAGCATGAACTGCAATAAAGTAAGTATCGTTGCTCGTGTACAAATGGAAGACATTTGTGCAAATGTTCCCACACTCCTGAGTAGGTGCTCCTTATGCACAGCACGTTCTGGTAAAGCTTGTTCCATCCCGCACTCCCGACCCCGGCAAATGGCCCCGGACTTATCTCACACCGTAAAATGTACGGCCAGTCCCGGTCAATGATGGATACCGTGCAGAACATTAGGGGCGATTCATTTCCAAGTGACCTATTGCCTGAGTGCTATGCTGTCACGGCTTGGTTGGTCTCCAAAAACATTACTGTTATCCATAACCGTTATTCAGTCCACGACGAACAGCAGTTCTGTGAGGTACAGAGTTGGGAACATCACCTTAATGTGCGACAGGCCATCACTTGTGTCGGCTGAGACAAACGTGTCATCAGTTATCTCGGTCCCCCAGCCTTCTCCTTCGGATGGGGCGGTGCTAAGAAACGTTACGGTGGAGAGCTAAACAGACAATGCAAGTGTCGTTCCAAATTTTACGTTACTTCCTGAGAGTTCCTCCATATATGAAATGGCTACTAGGAATTTGTGGAAGGGGTATGTAATTACGTAAGATGACTACATATTGATGCTTACTCGGTGTTGGCTCTTCCTAGCCTCCACCAGGCCATCCTACGGGGAAATATATCGTAAAATTTAGCAAAAGGGGAATGTTTGACCAGGAGAGTCAGTCCGTGTATAGGCTAACATTTCCCCCTCCTGAGGCAGCTGTATTCCACTAGCCGGCTATCTTCTCTGGAGTTATCCGTATATATATATATATATATATATATATATATATATATATATATATATATATATATATATATATATATATATATATATATTTGGCCAACTTCTGCTCTTTGTTTCAGCTACATTTACTTGTGAACTCGACCGTGCAATTCTAAAGGGATATCTACAACAACAATTGCACAGGAAAATATAATACACAGCTGAACAAAATCATGCACAAAGCCGTGCTTACACCACAGGCATGTCCAGAATGCACAAATGTATTCGAATGTTGCATCATCATGAAGCAGTAATAGAATGGGAGTCGTGATGTTAGGATCATTCCACAAACTAGCAACGAGACCAACCCATCAGAACAAGCTTAGTAACTACATACGAAAGTACGCAGTATGACCAGTGTCTTTATGTTTTCATGATTGTCTTATCATATGCATGTCTGAGCCATTTATTGTGCCCCACCAGGTATGTCAGTGCGCAAGGTCACGGGGTTACGTTAACTCAACTATCAAGTGTCACAACCGAACCGTATATTTAAATTTCTTTGTATGGTACTTGCGCAAAAATATACAATTCTGATATTTCAATCTCAGTTGATCTAGTGGAAGCCAACATTCTCTCATTGCGTACAACGTTGCAGAGAAAATGAGAAATTTTGGCAAGAGATATTGACGAAATTAAAAGCGACACAGTAAGGAGAAATGATGTCCATCAATATTTTTTCTTTAAATTCACCAAAAGAAAAAAGGATGTCGGAATTCTCCAATGCAGTAAATATAATTTTTTTCAGTCAACCCAGTTGCCGAGAACGTGCCTATCTCTCTTCATCAATGTTCGAATGTACATAGCTGCGTTTGGTGGATGTACATGTCTTACATGCATGTACCTGGACTCATGCAGACCCCGTGACCGAAATATTACAGTGCGGTGTACGGTAACGGACGGCCGGGCAGGAAACTAATATTTCCGCACGTTTATCCCTGATGAATCGTGTTCGGTTACACATTACGTGAAGTACGCGCGGCAGGTTGGTCATGCTCATTAACCACACGGTGAACTTCATTGTTCCAGGGTCTTTTATGCATTGATTGAATCCTCCTTTAATACTGTCTACGGAAATATCTGATTTCTTACCTTTGACCTCTGCATTATCATATAATAAAGCAAGATTCTGCCATAGTTTCAGTACAATGGAATTTCTTGCCTCGACCGCAAAAGGAAAAATGTCAACCTATTTATAGCATGCTACATGTTTCATAGCGGTATACATTCATTAGTGTTTCAATGGATACATTTATCAAAATGGGTATTGATTGAGTTACTCACAGCATTGATAAAATCGTGTTTTTGAGAACTGTCGTCTTCTGAACCTCTGCTGATTTACAAGCACGCATACCGTCTTGAAATAGACGAATATTTAGCAATCTTCTTTTGGGCGTGCTGTTAGAAATTACCAATAATAGCACTGCCATTGTCGGGCGGGAAAAATCGATGAAGAGAAATCGATCTCGCATTTGAAACCTCATCTGGCAAGGGGAGACTGTTGGAGAAAAGCGGCGGCGGCCATCAATGCAGTACTATTCCGTAATTGGGGTTTCAGATTCGTTGGTCACAGTCAAGTACTAGTAGTGTTTTCCTTTTTTTCTAATTTTACTGATTTTTTTTAAATTATGCCTCATCAAAAACCAACGCCATAACCCAGCGGTGGATCGTCTTAATTGTTAACAATATAGTGTGACCCCTAACCCCCTGCAAAAATACAACCCTTTATATTTGCCATGATAACTGCAAACATGTTACATCATGGACGCTGTACATCACATATCCCAAACGACTACCGCTCACGTAGATTACCTAGCCACGGCTTTCTTCTATAATGATAATAGATGCCTGGAGATTTAATGCCCCGCATTTGGCCTCGGTCAGATCTATACAATAGCCTGCCGTAACGCTGACTGTGCGTTATAGTGTGTCAGAACCGGTTTCTCTGGCACGAGCAAGGGCAGTTCGATTATTTCTATGTAATTAACTGGTTAAGCACTGTCTGGGCAGTTTGTGAACCAATGAGTCGTTTTGTGTGCTTCTCCAGAGTTGTTAGACATAAAGGCAGACGCAATATCAGGCGAACAATGGGGGTATAACGAGTTTACCTATACTCACCAGTAAGAGACACTTTGTTCCCTGTTCAGCAGATTATAAAAGTCCAAACAACTTGCAGTCAGCAGATAACTCTTTGCTAATCCACACAAAGAGCAAAATATCGTCATGGTCGTCGGATTCAAATAGTTCTGCGGTATGGTTATGCAGCTGATGCATTTTAGTTTAATTGTTCTGCAGTTGCCTTGTCTGTCATGTGATATTGATGCATTTCATGTATGGGACCAGTGGAAAATAGCTGACAGAAATTTCATGCTAATTGTGGTTCCTAATAAATTAAAAGAAATAGACCACGGATCGGAGGCTAGGATTCTGCTTGTCTATGAATTATCATTCCACTTTTTTTTAATGTTCCTGATCACAATAGACTTTTTTCTCAGAAGCAACAGTTGAAATATGTGTCACGCTCAGCTCCTGAAGAGATGGAAATTCATTTTCTTATCATCGGCAAAGATGATCCATCCTCCTCCCAACTCACCTCTAGGGGAGCCCGATTCAATCAGGACGATCGCTATTCATGAGCGCAGTGTGATCTGAAATCCCATTGGCACACTCCAGCGTGACAAGTCATCCATCGTAGCTGTCGTTAGACGGGGCCTAAAATTCAAATTCTAAACTCTCTCTCTTGTTATGCATAACTGCAAGACATTTCTAGGAGTTTACGATCTTAATTAAAAGATCTCAAAAAAACGTAGTTGTGTAAAAACATTGTACAACATCAAAATCAACTCATGAGAAAAGGGTCCTAAAACTTTTCTGATAACTGGACACTCTTAACAGTTACAATGTCTTTATATTGTTGCATCTACATTATTTTTCTCATATATCAAAACAGTAATGATATAAAATTGAAAGAACTGTAAATAGTCGACGTCTCCCATTCATGTAGAGGAGATAAACCATAAAGTGATAAACCCAAGAAAACTTCCCATAAACCTTCCAGATAAACTTTCCAGATTTTGTGCAACTCCTTCTTCTGTTAGCTTCCCATGGTAGCCTGGTATTCAGGCCTGTTCAGCTTCAAACTGTCCACTTCTCAACAGTCACTCCCTTATGCTATACTGGGCTGGCTGTCATACAATGTTTATAGGCAAGGTCAATCAAATTCTCTTGTCTTAATCCAGAACTAAGTGAGAGAGAGAGGGCGGGAAGGAGTGAAAGAGAGAGAGAGAGGGGAGAGAGAGAGAGAGAGAGAGAGCGTAGAGATGGAAAAGGAGCTTTTATGGGGCTGTGTTGGTGTGTTCTTTTCTATCAATTGCATTTGTGAAACTTCACAGATGCCTACAGTGTTAGAAATACCATTAGCTATTATTAGCTTATCAGCATATCAGCTTATCAATATTAGCATATCATCAGCTTGTCTATGGACCCTCGACATACCATTTGCCAGACCAACGATGAACCTTCCCCTATCATAAAAGTCTTCAATGGACCATAAAGTGTGGTTGGGACAGAACTGGATCAATATCTATGAATAATTAGGAAAGTGCTCAGTATGATCGAGTTCTGCCTTAATCAATACCTGCATAGACTAGTATAAACCAGCAGCAGATGTTGTGCATTCAGCAAAACCATATAATGTTAAAAAAACATGGATGTCAAGAATTGGAGAAAAGAGTCAGAACCAACTTTATAATCAAAGAAAACTACTATAGATTCCATAGCTCTCACACTTTGGCATTAAGTAAAGACTGACACATCGTAGGAAACAATAAGTACTTTGGCTGTGATATTCTTACACTGTTTGAAAGAGCCACCATACTTAATGAAACCTCTCTGGCCATAAGAAGCCATATTTGACCCACTACCAAAGTTGGCAGGCAATCTCTAAAAACCAGGCTAAAACAATCTCCATCGTGAATACATTTATTTCAAATAGGCATCACAAGAATGACTTTATTAAATATCAACTTTCCTTTAATAGACTATACAGCTGTTTTGAATTTTAACAGTCTCAATAGTAGGTCTTTTATCGTTGACACTTTAAGAGATAATATCTTTTATGTAAACATACATAGAGAATATTCCTATTTGAAAAAGTGAAAGGCATTGCTGATGTCCTTCCTTTGAATAAATTCTCTACAATATACAATCACTGTTGATTATTGCATAGTAGACTAGGTCTTCTATTGTTGACACTATAAGAAATAATATATTTTATATATACATGTACATACATCAAGAATATTCCTATTTGAAAAAGTGAAAGGCATTGTTGATGTACTTTATTTGAATAAATTGTGTACAATATACAATCACTCTTGATTATTCAATTCATTGCATAGAATCAGGAGAGTTAGTTCATAGATCAATTCACCCATTTGCAAATCAAGGAACCTGTTATCATTGATTATTCAATTCCCCTACTCATCACTTCAAAATGTGTTCTAAGACTCAACATATGATACAATCTATTATACTTCTTCAGTAAATCAAGTATTCTTGAAAAGGGAGGCAACAAACCTGATTACATTTGCGACATTGACATATATTTCTCACAAGAAAAATTAAAAGGTTATCAATAGTCCTCTCTATATTGTAAGAATCAACAATTGTGTACATTTAGGAAAATGTGAAAGAAATGAAATGTTGTAGAGTCTGAAAAGTCATTTCAAGGTCATCTGGCCCAACCCAACAAATCACCCCGCCGTCTGTTATAGGCAAACACATTACCAGTCATCAGCATGCCAATATGCAGACGGCGTAAAAAGGCGCAATGAGACGTAATCTCTGTCTCGTCCCGACGGCACCCCAAATCCTTTCCCGACTTTGTCTGGTACTTATTGCTTGACTGGTGAAGTGGTCTGAATCCTACCAATAGACTGGTGTCAGGAAAACGGGTTAAATGCTGCAGTTATTCACGACAATTCCTCTAGATCTTGCTTCATTGTGAAAGTACAGAGCCTGAAACACAGGGATAAGATTAAGGCTTAGAGTTTCAGTACAATTATAACTTACAGCAGCACATAAAGCAAACTTTTATACAAGAGTGATTCCTTTGTGTTTTGTGCCTATAAAAACTTTGACTTTGAGATATACAACTGTACATGTACACACACATGTAAAGTACCTACATTTGTACGTCTGGATACATTGCACCAAATCTTGTTCCAACTGGCATTAACCATTTTTTTCTGACCCACAAAGGATTATCTAAAGACCTGAGAAAGTATCCTTTCCCTTTTGAAAACTAGCAATGATGCCAGCTCTTCTAAAAGCTTTCCAAGCTGGAAGGGAAATTAGGAACGGGTCCAAAAAAGTATGGGGTTGGTTATGCCACCTACACTACAGTTGCCAAATCAAGTTGGAACCAATCGTTGTACTGGGCTTCAGGGAGTGGCTGAACCTGGGCCCATCCGGTCACCTGCTACCATGTCTAGACTGGGGGAAGGCTTCGGGGAAATTAACTGTGTTTGACTTTGTTAGTCTAACACGTAAAGTGTACCTCCGATCAATAAGACAATTATTAGGGCGTCTCAGAACTTCTTGATTTTAAACGGTGACAAAAAAGTTGCTGAAGGCTGCTTTTGGGTCAAGGTTGAATAGTGTGTTTTCTAATCTTTACAAATAAAAGAGTGACAGCAATTCTTTTATCCTTCATTGTATTTCATCTACTATTAGATGTGCCACTTTCATTTCAAGACACCTTAACTACACATGCATACATGTATCATGTATCATACATTCCCATATAAGTAGAATGGAGTGCCCTTTTATGTAAGTATCAGTCAAACTCAAAGCACGCACACACAACTGGCTCTAGTTATACACTTTAGGACAATAGGATTTTT
The DNA here is from genome assembly GCA_019207045.1 of Branchiostoma floridae x Branchiostoma belcheri. Taxonomy (NCBI): domain Eukaryota; kingdom Metazoa; phylum Chordata; class Leptocardii; order Amphioxiformes; family Branchiostomatidae; genus Branchiostoma; species Branchiostoma floridae x Branchiostoma belcheri. The sequence goes on from CM033036.1 coordinate 15,069,583, forward strand.
TTTGCTCATGAAATACCTAATTTTGCTTTATCATGCCTCATCAGAGAAAACCTAATAACTCAGTAATCTTAAAACAGCATCAGTCAGTATCTCCCCCCATGTTGCCTCTAATTAGACACCTATCAGACATATCAGTATGGTCCACTTGGCAAGGAGAAAGGAATCATCATTCTGAATCCCCAGGTTTTGTTTTGCAGACTGAATGCTTCTCGGAAAGTTAATGGTAGGTATCAAGAAAGTCTAACATGCCAATAAAAAATTCAGATTGTAAGTCAATATGCAGAAAACGGGTACTGCAGATGGTTCTAAGTGCTTGAGATACCTTTTGGTCTTTGTTTTCTGTAATACACGGTTCATGATCTTTTGGTTTGCCAAATTGCTATACATTTTTGTTAAAATATATCTTTCTGCCAACCATAGGTTGTAGGTAGTACATATATTAAAGAGATGGCCATGCAAAATTAGTTATTGGCATCCTGATCATGTACAATGATTACATTTTTTTTAGGATGCAGAAAAATTGGCCTGCCTTTCCAATGCACACTCACCCCTTTAACATGCACCACTATACAAAGTAGAAACAGTCAGTTCTGTTTACAGTTACTACCAGATTTCTGTTGCCAAACATTCACTGTAGGTCATTATAATGCATAAACATCAGTGTCACAACTTAAAAGGTCAACTTAAAAATGTACCTTGGTGTACATGTTTGTACTTTATATTGTCTAGAAACAACAAGACAACACTGTCAAACATTCATCATTTTCCCCTGACCTTTATGTATGTTTGTTTTGTACCTCCACATAACATTCAGTGATGAGATGATGAGCCACTGAAGCTGGATAGTGACCTACATGATTTTCGCCGTAGAGCACAATCAGAAGTTTGAATCCTGTGTAATTCAATGCAATATTGCTCGTATTAAAAGTAGATTGTAATCAACGCCTTATACATAAAGCATAATAAGGCCTGAAGTTAGCCTGCTGCTCAAATTTAGTGCACTTCAGTGTCACTGCCTGAATTTATCAATACGTGTTGTCAGGACCCCTTCTAGCATGTATGTACACCCCCACTGCAACTTGTCATCACATTTCTATTGAACAAGGTACAGGCAAAAGGTTCGGGCCAAGTTGTTGTTTTTGTGTACGTTACACAATATGAACCAACGACCCAGTAAGTGAAGATGTCATGCTGTAGGCATTTCTGGCTACCCGCAACAACCAACTCAACAAGTTCATTAAGATTCTCGTGTCAAAGTCCTTTAAAAGAGAGGTCAGCCTCCTGTTTACAACACAGCATATACATTTTGTATATGGAGACTGATGCTAGTGTAAGAGTGTTGTTGATGTGACGTATGACTATTGGCTGTTGTTCAAGTTTATCTGAGTCCCGCTCAGTTTGGACTCTTTCTTTGAAGAAGTAGAATACTGTCAGCATGTATAAGAATTTGGGCAACAAGCTTTTCTATCAAATATGTAAACTCTGAATGGAAAAAAAACTGTTTTCTATGAGAGCATTAGAAACAGGGCAAGAAAAGTATGAATAATAGAAAATATTCATAACTGAATTGTTTTGAAACATTGTTTCATTCTACAATGTCAAAGTAAACATTAGAACTAAACAACATTAACATAATTGATATTCCATGAAAAAGTGGTACCTCACTACTGCAATAGGGGCACGGGTGCGGCACTGCGGGGTTTATTCACTGCAGCACTGTTACTTTACTTACTTATCCTCTTCATCCCATGTGGTTCATTCACTGCGGCACTGTTGTGTATGTTATTTTTGCCAATTTTTTATAATCTAGATATTGCAAAGTACATAGAAGTATGACTTTATCTATATCTGAAATTCGTTCAGTATCTTTCGAACCCTGTAGTGCCGCACCAGTGCCCCAAGTGCAGTGAGATACCACCTAAAGGTGCAAATCCATTTTATTTATATATTTTATTTATTATCATTCCTCAAAAGTACATAGGCAGGGGGAGCTATACAAGCCTCCCTGAATTGGGTACAAAATGCACAATAATTTTACTAAACATGCCCTTACAGATACATATCTTCCTCCCAATCCTCAGTTGAATAACATGAAAAGAAGACACCACAGTCACCACTCATGTCAAAAGGTGAACGGTGGGTGAACTCCTTATGGAGAGAAGGGCGGTAAGCCTGTAACACACCTGTTCTGAATGGCAGTGCCCTGAGGCAGTCATTATACATGATCCTCCCTAATGTTATCATGTGAACATATCTACCAACCTCTGGAAATGACAGGGGGGGGCGATGTGCATAAGGAAGAATGCTGTTGTCTATGGCACGTGCCTTTCTACTGACATCATGGGAAAAACCTTGATAACAAATCGAGAGGGTTTTGCCAACCAAAAGACAGTTACATATGCTGTGTGCTCTTTGAATACAAAATGTACATGTATATGACCAGGTATACTCCAAATTCATTATCTTTTTGCAGGGCCTTTTAAGTGGTAGGAGGAGAAAGGACTGCCGCATGCTCAAGTTTTATAGTGGTGCAGGTAAAGCAGACTGAGGACGAGCATGGTGCTTTTTTTGTAAGCTAGTTATACAATATGATGCAGCTTTGCAACAGCTCGCGTTTCCAGCCAAGCACTCCGGGTCGCCCCTAATTTTCTCGACAAGTATGTCAAGTTTCTTGCATGCAGAGGTTTGATGCATCCGAAGTGACAATGCAATTTTTTGCAGCCATGCCCAGATCCAAATTCGGACTCCACAAAATTTGAACCAAATCTGGCAATTGGTAGAGTAAGTAGATCCGACAACACTGAATGTTAACATGGCACAAAGGTAGCTTAATGTAAGTAACAACTCAGATGAACAGTCATCTTGAATACCATGAGTATGCTCAAGTTATGAAAAGTTATTTTTTTGAAGACGTTTGCTAGCAGTCTGCATAGCAGGTGGATACATGTACATTGTACAGTAACTGTTGTCAACTAGTTGTGGGTACATCTCACCTTAAGGAAGGATAAATGACCAAATTTTAGGCCAGATATGGATTCCTATGTTGCAGGAATTTATGTTAAGTAAGTCTTGGCTATTGTTAGATGATGTGGTTTTGTATGGATCAGTAGTTGTGGATATGCAAGAAAAACAACATGTCAAGATTGTTCAGATGATAATGACAAAACAAAAGTGGTCTCACTTGTCACTTGTTGTCGTCAACAAATGAAGTGGTCCCTTATCAGATAGTGCCAAATAGTTAAACTGTGTTTTGGGCACGTCTTCTAAAAAGTATTGGTTTACACTATATATGATGTATTCAGGAATTTCTGGACCTGCTTTACGTAACATCGTCAGTGTATCTACAGAACATTACTCTTTTTGGATGGTTTTTAAATCTTTAAGGATAATGCAAGAAAATGCCAGCAGGATTTTATTTTTTGCAAGCTTAAAGTCTGTGCCTATGTGATGTAGATGTTCAAGAAGCGTTTAAGTTTTCTTTGGAGCAATCCTGGTCACTCACTGCACTGCTGAATCCATTCAAGCCATATACAGTACTTACCTGTATATAGGTCAGTTCATGGAACCATTTGAAGGGGAATTTGGGTCACTAGACTAAAAGCACTAAGCCTGTTGTACTTACTAGTAATTCTAACGTTACATATAGACCTTAGATGTGGGAAACAGTATGGCTCCTAAGAGCAAGGCACTTTGCAACAGGATCATGATATGAATATTCTTCTTCAGCTCTTGTCAATATGAATAAAGAAACAATTATCACACTACTGTATAAAAATATTGACATTTCTGTGGCAGGAGCAAACTCATCACACCAGAAACATACCTTCTATTGTGTTATATAAGGCTAGGAGATTTGAAAGGAGTGTGCCAGCTAGATAACCTTGGTTCTTTCATTACCAGAGGATTTCTGAATGGGTAAATTCCATCAAACAGTTGCATATCATTATGCTAAATAGGTAAAACAAAATAAGCTATGTGGTAATCAAACTGGTCATTTGGACTCAAAAATGTAACAAATGCTATTAACATCTTTTACGGTCCTAAAAACATGATGTTTATAGTCTTTCTTTTAACAGTATCAGACACAAAACATGTGAATCCATAATGTACATGAGTATGGTGACTTCATGTGGACAGCCTACTGGACCTGACTGTTTTGCATCGCGTGAGGTCACCCTGGCAAAAAGACGAAATTTATGACACTAACATGCTTTTGATTTATCATATCTAGGGTGGTAATAAATCCACAGCTCTACCTGCTCCCTATACAGAGGCACCAGGTGTAGCTGGAACAGTTTCCCACCTGACAGGACCTCAGAGAGCCATTAACGGTCAGCAGCACCCATCTATTTTCAAATCGCTGATGGGCCAGGCGTCAAAAGGACATCCCACCAGCTGCAGTGGTTTTCTTTTACACAGGAAACCATAGCCTTTTGGAGAAAATGACTATACAGTATGGTATAACAAGGCTCTCTGTGAGGAAAAGGCAAATTTTGATATTTCAAAGAAAAGGGGATAGTATTACGTGTGCCATGGAAATAAATACATTGTATGTTACATCAATGGCACATCAAGGATTTAGACTCATTTTATATGTTGACTGTACAAGTAGGTGATGGGTAAAAACCAACCAATGTAATAACGTTTCTTTTTTGTTTGGATACTTTTAAGTATCCAAAATTAAAATTCTGTTTCACTGATTTTGCCAATTAGATCATATTTCTAAATTACTTCAATTTCTTCATGACCTAGTCACAAAGCAATTTCTTTTAAATGTAGTGACTGACATAAATCTTCTTAATTTATTTTCCATGAATATTTACAAATAAAAAGTTTACAAATCGTTGACTGTAACATTTAAGAAAAAAGTACAAACTTCAATACCAACAGGATTGACAAATCTACAAAAGCTTTCAGATATAACTTAAATGTAACCATACATTGATTATTCAGATGCTAATTATAGAATTAATTGACATTCAAAATGGGACAGATTTAATAATGATATGTTATTCATCAATTCTAAAATCTACGCCAAACTTTCAATCTCTTTCAGAACGTTGTAACTATGTTCCTGTCTGAATATATGTCATGTCTTGAGGGCGTGATCTATCTTCTTTGAGTGGCTGACCCAGTTTTACCTGCTGGCTCAGATAACGAGAATACTGATACACCAAGGGCAGGCTTATTAGGACTCTGAAGTAGGGATGAAGATGGACATGTGTGATAGGATGGGCAAACTGACCGTTAATATAGATTTTTGAATTCTACATGTATCCCTGCCCTACATGTTTTGTACCTGTCCTGCATATACTACTTAGTATGTCCTTTTGAAGTCTGTCAGTCTATTCCCATGGTCAGTTGCAGAATTTAGTATTTGACAGTTGGTTCTTTTTATTACCAATCAATATCCAGGTCAGAGGTCAACCATCTTTCATAAATGAGTTCAAATTTCAATTACAGCAGACCTGACTGATATTGCAGTCATGGCAACATTCCAGTCTGATAGTGAGTCCTCTATACTTTTTCTGATCATAATGATCAAATAAACCATTCATTTAATTCAAGTCAATTCTATCCATTGACTAGCAGCAGATTAAAACCTAAGCATGTTATACAGATGCTCATGTTTTTTTCATGGTAAACATAATAAAAACAAGAGTTCTTCATCTGAATTTTAACCATCCATAAGCCTCCTGAACAACTATTGGATATAACCCTACCCAAGCCTGATTAAGGTATGCCCAAGCCCACTAAACAACAGGAACTGTAGATGATTGATAGCAAATACCTGTAAAGTAAGGGGATTGGGCCCTGACCGAATATGGTAATATCATCAACTGACATGCAATATTTCCCAAGTTTGAGCTCACGGTGTCTGTGGGTTGCTATGTCATGGTTCTTGTCCAAACTGTTTTGTTTTTTGTTTTGCAAGTTTCCATAGGGACTCCCACACTGGCCTCCAGTTGGTTCATGTTACTGAATATGGATCCAACAAGTCAGAGGTCTGTGTTCAAGACTTTGCTGTGTAGAGTTGCAGAGAGAGTTTTATGTTACATTAGCCTAACCCTATTCCGTCTTTCATCTATGAGTAAAACTAGTCTTCACCTCTTCGGTGACCTTTCGACCTTCCAGCAAAGGCTATTCTACTGATGGGTTTGCATGATATATGACTAACTGTTCATCCTCCTGAAACGAAAGGCTCCACTTTATGTCCTGTAAACATTACACTGGCGATACCTTTTATAATGTTAACATAAAATTTTAGGTTATCTTCTCAAAGATCAGCACTTGTGGTACACTAAGATTTTACAACATTTTTATGCCATTAACCAGCAAGGTGCATATATTTTACACCCAGATCAGGGCTGAGACAGTAAATGAAAGTTTCTGATGAGGTCATAGCACCTTTGTTGAAGCTCCTTTAAGGAGGCTTTCAAGAATCACTGTGAGCCCCAGGACGGTGTTAAGGCCATCTGAGCACTCTGTGCTCCAAATCCACCTAACAGCTTCTAGAAAGGTTTGCCAACCCTTTGGATCAGTGCCCCATGGCTGAGAGACAGACGTGCCAGGGGTAATATTACATGGCTTTCAGAAGGACAACTCAGACTCTCAGGCTTTCTATCAACAACCAGTTTATATTCTGAAATATTATGTGACTGTCAACAGGGAAACTGCAAAAGATAACCTTCATTAAAAACTAAGTTAAATTTTGCGTATCAATAGTGTATTTTTCTCATATTACAAAAATCAAGACTTTATCAAAGATTCACTGTCCAATTTCTAAATTTTAAAAAGATGCCACGTTTGAAGTTGTTGATAACGTTATATACTTAACATCCATTGAATTGTGATAAATACATTAAGATATGTTTTACTTGAAAGTAAAGCATTCAATATCTAGACTAATGATAATTGGTAACTAACAGAAGTTTGACTACATAAGACATTTAGTGATTTAATCATTTAATTGCAGTCAAACTTCTGACAGTGATCAATGATCATTAAAGACATACTTACTTATTAATCTGCAATATGTCTGCTTCTCTGTTTCTCCTGAGTGGTGCACATTCACATAGTCTCGTGCCTTGGCTGTGATTGTCTTGCGGAGATGCTCATCACCAAGAAGGCACTTAGCTTCACTTACAAACTCCTGAACAAAGACAGAAAAGTTCAGTGAATTTACTGGTACTTTGAAATTTCTCTCTGACAATATCTAAGATATTTTTGCTACATCAAAAAGAAAAAAACAATGCAGAAGTAAAACAGCATTTTTATAGCTATAAATATACATGTAGAACCTGTATGTATAGATGATAGAACATGTCATTGAAAATGATACATGAGAGTACAACCATTTGCTATTTTGAAACTACTGTTCATCCATGTACAAAATAACAGTGCCATGATAAATACAGGTACTTGTGTGGAAGCAAGAATTGAGCAGTAAGCAACTCTTTCTAGTTAGATGTAGATAGATTTATATCACCTGAAGTCAGTCATAGACTTATTTCTTCAGGGGGCATTAAATTCCACACGCTACAAGCCACAGGCCAGTTTACAGTAAGTGAGATGCATTACTGCATTTTGAATTCCTTTCAGACTCAATCTTGTTTATTGCTATGCAGATAATAATCAACTAATCCCCAACAGTAAGATATATACAAGTAAATGTGCTCCTACTATGAAAGAGTTCTTGCCTTTGTAATGAAACCCAAGACACATAATAGCTAGACATCACTCAATGTAATATCACTAAGGCAATCTTGTTATTATACATTTCTCATACTTATGTGCATGTATATACGGCTGCCCTTTTCCAGCAGGGAATATAGAATGGAGAACCTTAATCTAGCAGGGTTAATATACATGTTGTGGAAAAGACATAATGTTCTGGTAACTCATATCTTTCACCCATTATCAACAGCCTACATGTACACAAATTTATTTTCCATCTTTTTTGCAGAGCTGACTGTCTTGCCTTAAGACCTCACAAATGTGATTTGTTGGTTCTTGTATCCTAAAAAAAGATTTTGCTTCACTGAAAAAAAAAATTATAAAGTTCTTGAGGGCCAGGTTTATGCCTTAAGGTGCACTCAGTTTAAGAGACTAGATTCTCTCTGCTTTCAGGATGCCCTTTTGTTAGATTTCTACTCTGAAATTAACCAAGGATATAGATTGATAATACCATGATATACCCTGCTTGAGTTGTATCTTGCTTAGAGTCTCTGTTGCCATCTCCTTAATTGTTTATGACCATGCAGCAAAAGTACATTTCAAAATGCTTTTATTTTTAGCCCAGAACCTGTTATAACATGTTACAATGTTCCTTTAGCAGCTGACTCTTGACCTATCACATACATGTAGACTAGATATGCTCATACATGCACAGCAGAAGGCCTCCAGTTAATCCTTTTTGCCTTTAAAAAAATTACATTAATCAGTGCTGACAGAAGCCAGGTTCAACTGCAGGCCACTGTCATGTACACTTCCATGTATGCACTGGATTTAACACACAGGCAAAAGTTCACTTGGCAACAACCTAAATGTCACAATGGAAATGGCAAAGGCTTTAGTCACAAGTACACTGAACTACCTAAAGAGCTTTGACATTTTGTTGTATCCCATTATGCTTTATTAGACTTAGGAGTCAGCTTTTATTTCCAAGATTGTAAGAGATTTGCTGATGGGGAGACTAAGAGTCAGAGGTGGATTTTATGTTTGGTTCAGACCTGGCTAAGGCCACACAAAGTTGATTTGTTGGTTCCCACATTTTTTTAAAGTGAAAATATAGCAAGCGGACATCATAAATGCAGTGGGCAGGGAGGAAAACTTGAATATAATCATGACCACTCCATAAACCTGAGTGCACCAAGGCATACACCTCGGGCTTTGTTCTCATGATTTTTTTAAAAATCCCTGAACCAATAAATTAAATTGGTGTGGCCTAATCATTCCTATCTTGCCAGAAATCCTCTCTTCTTACTGCCACCATGAAGTGCAACAATTACAGCATACCTCCTTCAGCTCTTTTCGCCCTATTACTAGACAGCCACACAGCATAAAGTGTGCACGTAAAAGGGTCAACTTTAGATGGTAACAGTAACACAATTATGGGAGAGACATGACAAGAATATCAAATAATTATGTTACAATGGGTTACTCATCACTGAATACTGTTATCTTAACTATGGGTACCAATAGATATGGTATTCTACTGCGGAGTATGCATTACTGCATGCAGGGATAGATATACATGAAAAAAACAACTGACCTTTTAAAAATTACCTCTCAACATCAACTCCACACTTCACCTGTTTGTGTGGAAAATTTAAGGAGATCAAGTGATTCACAGTAGACACCTAAGCATGGGGTGGATGGAGAGGATGTTTTACAGTAATGTCCTGAGGATATTCAACAACAACATGTTGTCTGTGACATTTTGTAGAAAGAAGCAGAGACTCATCCTTTGAACCCAGAGTCATATTATATGTTGATTTATGTCGTCTACAACCTGCTGATAAAATGCCTCATAAATGTTGCTGCATCTATCACAGCAAACAGCTCTGAACTTAATGCATAAAAGTTTCATGTACGGTTGCTGAGTGCATCCTCGGGGCAAGTGTCATAAAAATCACCTTTATTGCTGTTGCTGAGGCCTCTCTCTGACTACTGAAGAATCAGATCAAAGGGCAAGACTGCGCATAAAAACTTGTAGTTGGGCAATCAAATGCTACACGTCTTTGAGATGTTTTAAGAAGTACCATGCCAGCTTATGAGCAAGATCAATAGTGCTGCCTAAAAAAAACTTAGATGCTGACTTCAATCTTTAAACAAATCTAATAAAAGGATTAAGCAGTATTTATTACTGTAACATGAGGTTACAAACAATTATCCAGTTGGGCACACCAAAAATAAGTTCGTAAGCTTGAAAGTTATATCAAATCTCATAAAACAGAGTGGTCCATTGAATTCACAGGTAAACACATTTGGCACAGGAAAACTTAATTTTCTGAACCCAAAGGTTCAAAATTACATTTGTATTGTAACTGTAAACTTTATACCTTTATCCAGCATATGCATACCTTTATGCAGTACTTTCAATCATTCAATCTTTCATTATGGGCAGCATTATGGGCTTTCTAGCTCCTTTATATATTTATCATATCAAAGTGCTTCCCAACTTCCCAGACTGTAAGTTCAAGTATCCCAGACTAATTTAGTTGCTGGAAATGAGCCAGATCTCCAAATGGGAAGTAATTTCAGCTTTTATGCCAGGCCAGCAGCCCTGAGTTGTTAAGTTAACATCAGTCAGGATGATTGTGCCCTTGGAAAGTGAGACAAATTTAATGAAACTTGGTCCTGGTGCCAAAGCAAGGAAGCATCAAAAGCCCAGACATGCATGTACCAATGAAAACTTAACCAACCACCTGCCTAACCTGGTACCCAGGCTTGTGCAGCTTTGGCCTATATGTAGGCATGCAACGTGTTGGTAAGTAGAGCTATAATTACAAGCTATACAAGGCTTATACCAGGCTATATTTTCTCAAACCCCAGTGCCAAATTTTTATGAGATCAGGAGAATTCTGGGAAAATCATGTGGCTAATCAAAAAAAATACAGTTTGACTCAGGATGAAAATGTTTTCTCCTGACAAAAACTCTAATTCAGCCAGCTCATGGTGCAGCTTAATTATATATCAAGCACTTAACTTGCACATATGCTATTCTTTAAAATTGTATACACATCTGTGGGCATTTTGAAATGAAAAGTACAAACTCTGGGATGACAAGCAAGATAAAGACACAAACTACATTTATTTAGTGTACATCATCCATGGCATATTAACCATGGAATACAGTAGTAGCAAAGGAACATAGCAACAGCAAATCAAATATAGAAATTCCCAAGATGGATGAAGAAATATCTCATTCTGGCCCTCTCCAACCTTTACAAATGGAATGCCCCTTTCTTCATTTCACCTTTACCCCTCGATCTGTTACCTACATGTCTGAGGTCAGACCAAGGAGGTTATAGACCTTACAGAATAAGATGAATTGAGATATCCTTGTGACTCCCAGCAGCTTGATTTTTTTCTTTTATCCCATGTTTAACCTTGATCCACAAACTGAATTTAGTGGTCCTACAGGGGAATGACTCTGATCATGTTAATGAAATGCCAACATTTGTTCTGGCATATTCCTTTCACTTATTTCAGGAATCATTTTGCCAGCATCAGGTATTGGAACGAGAGTGAAAAACACATGGGACATATCACATCACATGGGAGATATTATCATATCTAAATAGAAAGAAGCAAAGGTGGCTAGCCTTTCATGCAAACAGAATAAAGTAAATCAGTTCATATTAATCATTATACACAGGAGATCTCTTTAGGGAATGGGGTGGGAGAACAATATGGTAAAATCACATGGAAATTGTCAAATGTTATTTGACTCATTAGTCTGGCAGAATTAATTCATATTGGCATCACTAATTTAATACCAAGTAATCCTATATGCGCATAGACTTACACTGAGATGTGATTTTTTTTATTACTCAAACTCTTCAATTATCCTATATGCACATAGACTTACACTGAGATGTGATTTTTTTTATTACTCAAACTCTTCAATTATCCTATATGCACATAGACTTACACTGAGATGTGATTTTTTTACTCAAACTCTTCAATTAATTACAATATGACCAAACATACAAACAAATCCAAGCTGAGATTTTAACAACTGTAATAAATTTACCCACATACAAAGCAGACATACCTATAACAGAAATGGTATGCCCCATCCAAATTTCTGGAGAGGCACTTGGGTTCATGTAGTGAAAGCCTGGAATAATGGGTGTCATTTAGAAGCGACTCACGTATTACAGGTGCCACCAAAGGGATACAATTTTCCGAGAATGGATCAGATTTTACGCATTGGCAATGCTTCATCTGTGACTTGGGCTAGGGGCTCCCAACCTCAATAAAGGGGCTTTCAATATTTAGAGAGGGGACACGGTTCAGCGTATCGCTCTCAAGGCAGTCTCCATTGATTTTCTCTGCAGAAACGGGAGAGAAATGCATGGAATCCTGTCAATAAATGGGCATAATGTGCCAAGAGGATTGAACAAATGTACTGAGTGGGATATTAGGAACCACAGTGCCAGCCAAATGTCAAGTCTTTCAGCCAAGAAAGAATATGATGAGCTATCTGTGTCAATACAGATTCATAAAGCACCGTACTGTGGAGCACTGCATAATCTGACTATAGGAGGAACTGATTTAAAACAGGAGAAAGGTCTTGATAACTTTGTCATATGATGATGAATACTCAAGGATTTTCTGTCATCGATGGTTTTAGAGTCACTTGATGATACTTAAGGATGATACTTAAGGATGTATCAGTTCAACTGTGCCAGTGTCTGTTGTGATTATAAGTTCACCAGTAGACATGATTAGCCATTATACTGTAGGATGAATATTGGGGTTACATAGAGGGCATTACAGTACTTGGGGGGAGAAATAGGAAGTAAGTAGAATTAGACAGGCAGCCCTGGCTGTGTGTTCGGTGCAGCCAAACCAATAAATAAATAAATAAATAGAATTAGACGCAAAAAAGCATTGCCTTTTTCGAATAGAAATTTGCATGTTTGTGTGCGAGATGGCCAGTTTAACTTTATATTAAGCTATAAAAAGAATTCATCAGGTTTCAACTTCAATATGCCACCCCAGCACCTCTGGTTTGTGTATTCATGAAACAAGTAGCGTGAACTGGTTCAGTAAACAACCGTTTGCCCACCATCTATATTCTGTGCTGCATCTCTGATAGAGTGCAGCGCCCTAGCAATTTCACATAATGTACATACATCGGTCCAATGGCACTGTTTCTAAACCATTGATATTTCGTGGTGTGGTACAATTTACGAGGGGTCACGTTCCAGTGTGACCCTTGCATACCCTACCATGCCACCATCATCCAGATAAATTACTGAGCCCAACATCAGTCCTCGCCCATGTAAGAGCCTGCAGAGGTTTAATAAAGGAGGTGCTCTGGACATACATTTGTAGTCTGTGTAACACAAACTAAAACTTGCTCCTTTCATGACAGCCTCTTCTCTAAATAGGTCGTGAATATACAGTGGTAGACGTAGACAATACTTGAGGGAACTTTTTTTTTTTAATGTACCACCAATGAGATGCCAGTATGGGAGTCACAATGAAAACTCACTCATGCAAAACAGTAAAAGACAACTTTCATCTGGAATCACAGAATAACAACCCATGGCAAAAAATGAACCACATTTTTTTACCAACCAAATATCATTTGATAATGTTAACATATCAAGAAGGTTTGACTCCCCAGGCTTACATGTATTTGTCATCCCCTATTGTTTGAAGGGCTGCAATAGGTGCTATTGAATCAGGCAACTGTGGACAGTGCCCTGTACTTTCTGTATCTTCAAGCCTGGAAAGTGGGGAAAGTGTGGAAAGTGGGGAGAGGAGGAGAATCATTACATATCATCTGCATATATACTAAATGCATTATTCATTTGACACTAAAACAAGAGGTCACAGAACTCTTACTAGTGAATGGTAATTGCCCAGGAGGCTTCCTAGAAACATCTAGCATTAAATTTTACGACTGCTATAAAGAAATGATTGCAAACCTTCCGCACATTATGTTGAAATTAAAATAGGTTCTAAAAAGAAGATAATTCTTTATGTGTTTTTTTTAACGACTAGAAAATCTTTTGGATGAAAGATGAGTATCAATGTTTCATAAAAGTTCCATTTAATGATGGTATGTTACACATCTAAAATAAAAAGTATCATAGATATTGAAAATCACAGATAAATTGTAAGAAGCACTTGTCATGAGCTATACAGACAGGGCTATATTATGGATTCCTGCATGCAGTTTCTGCAGCTGCACGTAAGAAATTAAACGTGTTCCCCTTCCCGATATTGAGCGTTAGCTGACGAAATGGACGGCATTATGTGCAGGGGTAATAACGCCCCTCCTGGCGATACTCAATTCCACCGACGGACGTCAAGGGATCTGAGGCTACCCTGGGGGGAGGGGTGGGGGTTCAACTATCGCAGATGATCATTCCCTGCCTGAACTAACCATTACCCATTCTTGCTTCATGAACCCCTAGATGCAGTCAAGTTCATATATATGTCATACCTATGTATTATTATATTGTCATGGGTGCAGTTACAAGCAGATCTCTCCAGAGGGCTTCACTGCCTTTTTCAACAAAGAAGAATTGCAGATGAGCTGTATGTCATGCCAATATTCTGCAAATGTCATTTTATACAAAACTACAACAGGCAAGATTTTATGGTTATATTATCCACCTGGGTATTCTTTAATATCATACATATTATAGTGCATTCAACATTAGGATGAGTACTACCTTAGTAATATCCCCTTCAGGATTATGATATGTAGGTAGTAAATCTTATCTACTATGATAAATTTTCAATGCATGCTTGAGTTGTCATTTATAACACTTTTGAATATGATAGCCTAATGCCTGAAGTTTAATATCATGTTTGTAGAGGTAAAGTTTGCAGATGATGATATCAATTGACAGACCGTTGCCAACCATGGCAGTGCATGAATACCTAAAACACATTGATAGAACATAAAAATTATTACCTTCACCAAGAAGGCTATGTTTTTGGTTGTGTTGGTGTCTGTATTTGCTAACAGCATATCTACAGAAGTTGGTAATGGATGTTTATGATATGTGGCATGTGGGTAGGAAAACAAAGGTAAAGTTCAGTGATGGGCCTCCTAGTGTACATGTGTATTTCTTTGGTATAGCAACATTCTATGGTCATGATTTTCAAGTGGTTACATACATGTGTAGCTTTTGGAATGAAGAGAGAAAGTGGTGTGAGTTTGGACCATTTTTTAAACTACTGGGATGATGTTTGAGACTTTGTTATTATACTTTTAATATAACAACTGACACAGAATATCTATAATCTGTTACCATAGGCCTTCATATCATCACATTTACTCAGAGGAACAACCATTATCGATAAAAATATTAGCCTGGAAAGTAACAATTTCACATAATTGTACATTTTGTATATCCTGTGGTGGTGCGTAATGCAGATAATGCAATGGGCAGTGCAAGTGTTGTTTATGCATGGTCAGTTTCATTGTATGAAACTCCACAGAGAAACTTCACACTAATAAATGATTTATAGTGCTAGATGTAGGGTATAGGTACTATGATACAAAGTACATGACATTTTGTAGAAAAGGCAACCTGCCAAAATACACAGTGAATCATCACAGACTTTCCTCATAAAAGGACTCTATACTATAACTAAGAGGAAACTATTTTGGCAGCTAGCCACATCTTCAAAAATCCCACAGCACTATAGCTTAGTTGTGCCAAACATGCAGTATGATGATTCATAAACACTTTGTTAACAAGCTTGTGTGCTGTGCCAAAGGAAAGTCATACCAGCAACACAGATACACATTCAACCATTTCGGAAGTATGTTTTGATATTTTTGCAAAACTTACTGGGTAAGATATAAAACACAGTGTTGGACCACGATAAAAGGGAATTTCACATGGATTTCATGAATAGTTCATCAGTGACCCCTAAACCCCTTTGCTACCCTCACAGATTGCGAACACTAAAACGGGCCAGGTTGTAGAGCCCATGAAATTGATTTCCTGTCCATCACCCTAAGCTGGTAATGGACAATTCTGAACTCCGAAGCCCTTTGAAAATGGCGCATATATTACAGCCACTGCCCAGATAAAATTACCAATATGGATGGACCGTTCCATTATAGTGGGTAGGTACATGAACTGGACATGAAGATCTATATTTTGTGGTCAAATCATTGATATATACAAATTATCAACTTTTTTTAAATGCAAATATACAATGTGTATAGAAATGATAATAACTGTGTTTTCACAATTCCCACCATACACAAAAGTACAATTTTCCCCTTTGCTGATTGAATATGACGTTTACGTAATGCTGTAATTTCAGGACCTTCACTAATGTGATTGGATTTAAGTCCACACATCTGTCAACACATGTCTCTATGAATTATAAACCTAAATAGAAGTGAACAATTAATACAATGTTTGAAATGAAATGGACACAGTTTAGTCAATACATGCGTACATTCGAAACCCTACATTGTAGATGGGATACACACATTGTATTTATTAAAATAAGCAGTCAAACTTAAAACTTATCAGCCAAATGACTCAATTAAATATGATATGTCAATGAAATCTGACAGCGATGTTACACCATAATGATTATATATATTGTACAAACAAATTTTGAAATAGATACTGTATTAAATGGAAAGCACAATTATATATATAAACCTCCTGCAGAAATGGTATCAGTTGGTAGGTGGCAGCCATGTACATGTGTATGCATTTAAAACATGTTTCAAAGTGTTCCTGTATGCTTCAGCATCATATTAGAATGCTCAGGCCACAAGAAAAGCATCCTAAAACTGAATCATAGTGCTAAGTTCAGTCTTTATTTTCATTTATATCACTTACCTCAGGACTGTTGAACAGCAGTCCTGTCTCCTTGTGTGTGATGATAGCAGCATTGCCAGCAATGTTCCTGGCTAGAACAGGCACTCCCAAACACATAGCCTAGTCAAGACATATGGAAGGAAACTTTGATAATGTAAAACTATCTGAACACTTGAAGGTGAGACATCCAGGTAATAAGATTAGATACACCAAATAGCAGTTACTCAAGCAACTGGATATGATTTTGCAAATCGTCATACATCTTGGGTAACATCCACTCAACCTTTCAACAGTATTAGTAAAACTGAAAAAAGATTAGTGGATGCAACCTAAAATGTTAAACCATTTACAAAATCATAACCAGTTGCTTGAGTAACTGCTATATCTCAAAACTTCTTCATACCTTGAGACTAGAAATATACACAAAGTGTTGATTACCAATGAAGAGAGCATGACAACCTGCATGATTTGATACAATATCAGAAAGAAAGCTTGGAGTAACATTCACCTCCAAGATGGCTCCTGACATCCCTTCGCTAACGGAGGAGTTGACCACAGCACAGGAGAGCAGCATGAGTGTGTGCAGTTCAGCCTGGGGGAGGGGGGGCAGCAGCAGGATACCTACACACCTGGAAGGGGGGAGGGGGGGGGGCAAAAATTACATACAAACTTGTGGAAATGTCATGTAAATACAGAAACTTTCACAGTGGGTTTTATGTTCACTGTTTTTGCAGTGACCTCAAAGGCACTGCAGACATTTTTCCATTACAATATGTGACTACAGTATATGGCACTACTGCAAACTCAAAACCACTACAAAATTTAATCTCTGAGAAGTTAACAAGCATTTAACTTTACAGTATTTTCTGTCTATCACAACTATACACTGCAACACAAATAAAAGTCTCAGTATAAACACAGGTACCTGTAGATTTCATCCTTTACTTTCCTTGCATAGTCTTCATTCATCTGAAACAAACAAAAAAGAATAATCATTTTCCATTTGAAGGAATGTTAATCAAACTGTGTTTGAGGAAAGTCAAATGTGTCAAAGAACATGCCACGCTTATCAATAAGAGTATACATATATTCCCATGCAATGGCTCAAACCAACTTGTGTCTTAATGCAGCTCTCACTTATCAAATTGAACTGTCTCTAAGTAACAGCACTATTCTGGTAAACTGCATGGGAAGGAAGTTTCTTACCTCTGGTCCTACAACAATAAGAAGTACCCTGCTGTCATGTCTGTGCCATTCTGAAATACAAAAAGACATTCATCTTAAGTTTGCATGGTACATTAAATCTAGTCCACGTTTTGTATAGGTGATGGTCAATAGCTTTTGAAACAATGTACCTGTAAGTACACTACATTAAAGTGTCAATTGAATTGAAGAAATTCATCACCGTCAAGTATCTTACCAGAAAATACATGAAGCAGGTACATTGGATCCTTTACTGGTCTTAGTCCACATACAAGTAGAAAGACTTTTGTGGAGTCATTTAAATCTTCTGTACAACCACCTGTAAATGTCACCAAAAGAACATTTTATCAACAAAAAAACTTCAGCTTAAGCAAAAAACAATGTACCATGTTTAACTGATTCTTCCAAAACATACATGAGTAACACAAACAAAATACACAATGTAGTTATGTACATGTAGTATACAATTATCTGGTGTCACAAATGGACCTTTTACTGTGATAGCATAATTACAGTTTACAGTAAAAGCTTGCAGGTGTAGCAGACAAGAAGATGCCCTTGGCCAAAATATACCTAAGCGGGTTAACGGGTTAATTCTGGCCGGAGGTATATGCCTAGCTACAGCTGCTCCATCTGTACTGTACTTACATGAACATGAACCAAACTCCGCAGCTCTGTAAGCAGTTAAGATGTCCCTGAGATGAGATGATGAGGAAGCATATGTACAAACACCTGACAATAGGTGAAAAAAGGAGTATATCAACAAAAACATGCATTGTCAAACAAAAGTCATAAATATACAATAACCCCAAAAGCAAGGAATTTTTGCCCTAAAATATGATATGATATCAGGGCATTGGCACTAACTTTCCAACAGCTATATGTACTAACACTTCAAACAGAAATATACAAATGTATCTATTTTGTTATTCAGTAAACTGAAGTTAAACACACACCTTGAGGTTGAATGTGGATCTTGTCAACAATATGGGGCTGAAAAGTTAAACAACATGTAAATTATCTGGTTCAATTTTTAAATTATTTTTGTAATTCTATTCTAGCACCTGATACAAAATGGACCATGTAATATTTGCACACATGCATTGTGTGTAGAGTGCAGTTATTGTGCCCTGACATATTGAAAGGTTTTCAAGGTACAAGATAATCACCTGTACTCACCCAGAGGTTTAAGGCTTGTTGCTTTATCTCCTTTGAGAAACACACCAGAAATCTGAAGGTCAAAACACAAGATTGAAATTTTGATACAAAAACAAATAGACAGATAGGACTACTTAGTACTACTTAATATTCAAATTTTACCTTCAGGCCCATTTTCTTCAACTGAATGCAAAATATGATCATAATTATAAGGCACACATAATAAGGCAATAAGTATACGGCACACAGTCTATTCCCTTTCTTTGCTTCTGATGCAAACATTTTTTAGAGAAAACATCAGACAGTGATGTCCTTACCTGGCCTTGTTGACAGTAGCTGTCATGAGCTCCATACTTTCTGGTATTATTGTACTTTCATTCAGGTCAGTCCCTCCAAACACGAGGCCAAATGGCACTGGGCAGTCTGTCAACAAACATATATCCAAAGTATTGCTATTGGATTGCTCGCAAAAATATACCAGCGACAGGATCAGTGTACACAAGGTGATAAGATAATGTCACATGACATGTTTTTATACATCTAATGTCATAACAGGTACATATATACACCATTTATGCTGTACATGCACCTTTGAGAAGTGTATTACCAGTTGAACTAACACTACATTGTTACCTCTTAATACTCTTGATGAGGATGAAGTACATTTAACATATGGTACTCATACAGACACTTTACCAGATACATTTATATCTAATTACAGAATGTATAACATTATTGCTAGTATAAACTTAAAGTATTCTAATTTGCATTTTCCTGCTCACCCCTGAGTAGATGCCCAGTCCTGTAGGCATTGATTCCCATAATGCACCTGATGTCATTGTTGCTGAGGAATTCCCAGAGTTCCTTGCAGCTATCAAAGTCACTGACACACTTTCTGATACTTCTGTGCCCACCACTTTCTAAAAATGTCCTGAAGTAAGGAAAACAACCATGTCAAAAAAAATCTTCTGAAATTGCATTTGATTCTCCTGTTATTAAGTTAAATTCAGCACTAACACTCTCAAACTATTTCCTCAAAATTATTAATACAGCCCATTTGAAACATGGATATGCAAGAGTAGGAAGACCATGTAAAATTTATCTATATCAGCTTTGTGAAGATACTTGCTGCCTGTGCAAGATCTGCCCAGGGGTATGGATGGAATGGAGGGAGGGAGAAAGTCATGTATCCATGGAAGCAGCATGACATGATTGACCCAATGTCACAAAATAAGTTGTCATCAAAAGTTAAACAATAATAAACATGAAAGACAGGAATACTGTGATCAGTGTGATGTATGTTACCTTATCCTCTCAGCTGTTACCAGGTTCCCTGAACATGGGAAGCAGTAGGCCAGGAGGAGTGTTGTCATGGCGGATTCTTACATATCTGGTAATTCTGGTTTTCATCAGCCTAAAAGTACAAAAGATTTAAAAAAAAGGAATGTTAAGCTCATGAAGATTCTCTAGTACCCCCGGAATGTCAAAAGCAGTGAATGGGTCACTGTTGCTTGATTAATTTATCCATAATTGACTTGTTGTTTGTTCTCTTGGCCATGCATGCATGCTGCACACAGATGTCAAGTCACATATGCGCACAACAAACTCCGCAAAGACGATTCAAGAACAATCAAGAACCTACCATAGCTTTACTACCTCCTAAGCTTTCCTTGTGTGCTAGAATCAAGCCGTCAAAGACCTACAGCCGCATGCAGATTGGAAATAAAAACTTACCAGAAAGTTTTCGTCTAAAATCCGCCATGTTGTCATTTGTGCACTTTGACCTATAGCGGACGAGTTCACTTCATGTGGAGGGGGTGAAGCTATTGTTGGAATTTTTTTTTAACATGGCACATATGATACTTTCTGGTGCGAGTAACGTTCATGGAGCAATCCATATATATAGTACCATTTTAGTAAGATTTCCTAATAGGTCCTTATCTCCCTGGGACTGTGAAAAATGATCAATGGGTTTGCCTGTCCTTGGTACTGAAATCAGCTTCCACCAGCAAAATGTCTGCTCACTAGTTTGTATTGATTCTTTTGATCAGGCTGGGGTTTTGTTTTCCTTGTGAGAATTAGCCTGGACATATCATATTCTAATGATTATATATGTGACAAACATTGATGAAGTGTCTTCTTCATTGTTATGAGAAATGTTCTTATCTTGTATGAGTATTACATTACAAATTCTCTCCATACTTTTTCTTGCAACAAATGATGCTTCTGTGTCTTAACAAATCTATTGACCAAGGTAATACAGTATTACATGCATCCTCCATAGTAACCCCTAGTTCAATCTTTTCGCTTGCTAACTACGGGAGCGAAAAGCCAGGGGTTACTACGAAGGATGTTTATGTTAAATACAGACCATTTTAATTGTGATAAAACTTGACACACAATATGGAATGCTTTTGCCCCTTCCCAAAAAGTTCACACAGGAAGAAAGGAAACACAACAACACACCATAACTTGCAAACCTAACATGAGTTATTTGTATTTCCACATGACAAAATACAAGTTTGTTCATTCAGTATAAAATCCAAGTACGGACAAAAATACTAGTATGGCAGCTTGACACAAAGTTCACTACTATAACATGACAGTGTGTACAAAATGTGGAATGCTCCTGGACATGAGAAAAACAGCACTTGTAATTGAAAATAATCATGCATGTTGTAACAAAATAATGTTTTATGACCTTGATTGACTTCATGTTAGTTCTACATTTAACATTGAATTAGGAAATGATCTTGCTGAATGCTACAAATGTTATCAAGAGGAAATCTACACAAATTTTTCCCTTGGTCAGAACACAACTGGTTACAAAATACATGAATTTAGAAAACTTGAACTTGTTAGCATACATGTATCTTTTTTACTAGCTCTACGTGGTTAAATCTACACTATGGGTCCAAAACAGGATAAACAAGAGTCGTTCCAGCACAAGGACAGAGTACGGGTGAGCCAGGTTTGGTGGGCTGGTCATCAGGGAGAGGCCAGGAGGAACCTTTCTGCCACTCCCGTCATCGGCGCTCCATCAGACATGGGTCACGAGCAGTCTGTCCTGTCGTGTGTATTGTGGAAGAACCATACGATAATCATATAAACTGGGGCTGATCAGTATGAAACATATGGTTTCATACCATGTCTACGTATAATAATGAAGAGATACAGCTCTCCAAACTGCTACAGTAGCAGAATTCCTGTCTAGTAGAGGTATTTTTGTGGTCAATGAGTTTCCTGAGTGATTAAAAAGTCAGCATTTCATCAGAACTTAATAAACTTTGTGTCATTTCTATTTTTCAAAAATATAGACTTTGTAAAAGCTTACAACATATTTTGATCTATCTAACACATTACATCATACATAGAGTAACTGGATTCTTTGTAAGAAATCATTATCTATCATACCTGACTTTTCTAGCATTTACACGTCCTTGTGAATGGCCTCCACCACCACGCTAGGTTCAGGGAACTTCAGCTTGCGGGGTGGACCCTTCTTTATCCCTGTCCACACTAACATCTCTGCAAACAAACAAGAGTTAGTCAACAATGTCAATAACATACTTTTGACAAATATTTAAACAACATACACAAAATAAAATTCAATTAGCTTGGGGAAGCTTTCGAGACAAACTCTGTCTCTTTGTCAACCCGGAAATTTCATCTTGGAGTTTCTCTGTCACGTGACGGTTGATGGAAATTGTCATCATGACAAGACAATTAAGACAAGATGTCTAATAACAGCAAACACAGTTAGAATAATGGTAATCAGTACTTCAAAAGGTCTTGATGCAAAACCATCATTATAAAAAAATTGACACAATGAGGGGGTATAACGTTATATTTCTCAATCAGAAGAAGGTTTCATTGTACAGACACTAGTAGTAGTACTCACCCTTCCCATCATCCTTTATAACTGTACACTCGAAGCTTTTACTGCGTCCCACTGCGGTCTCCACGACGACAGAAGGGAACTCTGCTCGCAACGCCTCGGCCAGCTGGTCGGCATTGCGCTTGTACACACGTCAGCTCTTGCTGTCAGGGCAGAATCAAAAGTTGATTTAAATACGATCTCATCATTTCATATCTACAGTCATCTTCACTAGCCTGGGTATCTTCCAGACAGCAGTTCGCTTCAACGTTAATTATGCACAATACATAACGTTAACGTTACCCTTCTCACTCCAACTTTTGTTATACACTATAGACAGTCCCTTCCCTGCTTTTCTGTCTGGGAGCTTTGATATTTTTAATGACTAGACATCTGGAATCATCCAAATTTTGGGCGAGGGTGTTGATTTAATGTCCAAACACAAGTGAATTAGGGAATGGGTTCAAGTGCCCGTTAAACTATAACGTTACTCTAAACAAGCCTCTGTCCACTTGCGGGAGCTGGGCCTGTTGTCTTAAACTGTAAATAAACGAGTGCTCTTACCTCTAGAACCATTCCTTAATTCACTCATTAATTATTATAACTGACGTCACCATCAGAAGGTTTGAATGTACAGTTTCCCAGATGGGTAGCAGAGGCGAACACACGATTGAGCTACATCTTCACAACAGCAAAACACGAACTTCAAGGAGATACTGTCAAAACAATCCACAATATTCACTCCATGATTTATGGTTGATGCGCATTTGTCTTTGTGAATATGATTTCATGCATTACAAAGACTGCATTCAGCACACCTGAAGTGCTAAAAAATGTGGTATGACTTTGCATAACGGGTTTAATAGCTGAACAAAATGTAGGTCACTCTTGACATGGTAGGGACGACCCAGCATGCATGTAACGTTGTGCTTGGCCATCCATGCTGAGGGACAGATTTTTTTCCATGACAACAGGAACATTCGCAAGTTTCCCCAAGTTGTTCTTCCTATGCTGTATGTGTATTTACTGTATCGAATATCAAACTCTATTGAACAACAATGGTTTGTTTTTACGGGGCGGGGGACCCGGAGACCTCGACAATTGATCTGTCCCTGATGAAGTTTACAATGGGACTTTTCTCCTTACTTACCAGTGCTCGATTTTCACTCGGAAAGACACTTTTCCCTTGGATTTAAGCTTCTTCACAGCCGGGGCAGCTGCAGAGGGTTCTGACACAGGTTCATGTCCAGTGTCGGTGTCTTCCTTCGCGGCTGCTGCCTCTTCTTTAGCAGAATCCGCGGCTCTCTTCTTTCCACGAGGAGCCATGTTTTCCTTTTATCCACCGCACGTGCAATCCGTGGATCAAAAGCGCCCCCTATAAGATAGTGGTTATAACTGCAGCAGACATTGTCTGAAAATATTGCTGCAGTTTAAACAAAAATCGCCACTGCTAGACCGCTCGAAGAAAATAATCCTCGCTGTTGAAGCATTAATAACGCAGAGTAATTACAATAAATGGCTATTAAAAAAGGCCAGATATGAACACCTGTTCTAGTTTGACTACAGTCAACACTCTTGCAGTCTTGCCAAAGTCTTGTGACACATTTTATCTAAGTAAACGCCCCATTCCCGTAGTGGTTCCTTCCAAAACATATTGAACCCGGAAGTGGCGGCTGCTTGTTGTGATCCGTCCAGCTGTCTAAAGTTCACCCCTACCTAGGACCTTTGTGCAGATTGTCGCCCTTTGGAGAACATTACAGCTGATTTGACAGTCAGGAAGTGTGTAAAGACGTCAATCCTTCCGAAAGGAAAACACAATGAGTGCGGAAGAAGAAACTATATTGAAGGAGGTAACTATTACGTTTAGTTGATTAGCCAGAACACGAGGGTCAAACAAACAAGAAGATGACAGGCTGTTGCAGGCTGAACAAAGTACGATATTCAAATAGGAGACTGGCTTTCCTTCGTGTAATATAAAAGGATGCTGAGGAATACAATATCGTGTATTTCTTACCATGCAAAAGGAAAAGATTTATTCATAATTGATGGAGTCAAAAGGACTAAATGGATATCGCTGTATGGATATTGCTCCAGATCACGTGGATCATGTACTCATGGAATAGGTTTCAAAATCCAGCTGTCTCAAATGACTTATTTTAACATATGTACTTTTCAGTCTATATAACCGTTAGTAAGTCTGAAATTGACATCCAATATTTCAGAGCACTAATCTGCAACAAGTCTCAATACTGTGAATTCTACTCATTTCACGTTTTCACCCATTCCCAACACACACAGTTCCGTGAGAGACTACAGGATGTTGTGCAGCCCCACATGGATGACCAGTACCTCAGCAGGTGGCTGAGAGGTCAGGCTATGAAGCTCAAGTTCCTGAATGAGATATTTTCCCAATCATTCACTTTGTTCATGTTCTGTTGTTTATTTGTTTTGTTTGTTTGTTTGTTTGTTTGTTTTATTGACAACAATTAAGTTTGGTCTGTGCCTTGGCTAATATTTGTGTCTTTGCAACTAGCCTACAGAATATATAGTATTAGCTTCAGATTTACATCAATGGAGTTACCGCAAACATTATGCATCTTTTGCTGACATGTCATCTGTATCTGCCATAACAGCAAGAAGGTATAAGATTGACAAGGCAGAGCAGATGTACAGAGATGTGAGTATCATGTCGTTAAAGCATATCTGACCATATCTACATTATTTCTGTAGTCAAACAGGATACATAGAATAAACATTGATGCTTCTTTGCATCAAGATAAGCTTATTTGATTTTAGTTTTTCTATTTTTCCCTTTGTGCTTAATCTCTTGCTGAAATGTTCTCTGTTCCTTTCCAGCATCTCACCTATAGGAAGAAGATGGATGTTGACAATCTTAAAAAGAACTTTAAGATGCCAGAGGTAATGTTACCTGTTGAACTCTTGTGTGAAGAAGTATGAGAAACCAGGCAGCACAATATTTTTTTGAAAGCTCAGATACTTTACTTAGCATTTCACTTTTTCCACCAAAAAGATTAAGTACAATTTCTATGGCACAAAATGACTCATCCTTCTATGGGTCTATAATTACTACTAACATTCCTTTTAAAGTTCTAATGATTCCGTTTACCTTTTATTGATATCAATTTGTCCTAAAAGATTCCAGTGAAGTGTTTTTGTGTTTAATTGTTTCACCTTTTGTTATTGGTATGTGTGTTAACTTTAAATATGCTACATTCTCTTTATTATCATTGAGGAATAATTGATCCCTATTGTAATGAATATGAAGTTTTCCACAGTTATCATTGACATATTCTCCCCTCCTGTAAGGTCCTGGATAAGTTTTTCCCAGCTGGAGGTTTCTGTGGTGAGGACAGGGAGGGAGGCCTGGTGTTTTATCAGGTGTTTGGGCGTCTGGACGTTCCGGGCATGATGAGATCTGTCAAGATCCTGGACGTGATCAAGTTCCAGATCTGTATGCTTGAGATGGTGGAGGACACGTTAACTGGACATGCAGCAAAGGTAAAGGGAACAATTCTACAAGAGGCTTCTGAACTTATAAACCTCTAAAGATAGTCCTAATGTTCATAATTAAGCTATTGCTTTTCATTCTGGAAAGGTTAAACTGCAATTTCCAACACAAAATTTTAATGCTGAACAGCTTCAGTCTTTGTCAAGAAATGAACAATCCACTGCTTCTGTGATGTCACGTTATGTAGTTAGCACATGTGACTCAGTGAGCATAATAGCTTTTCATACTAGCTTCCAGAAGAACATGACTGTATGGTACTGAATTTGAGTTATCAGTTTTAAAACTGCATAAGCCCTAAGCACCATTTGTTTTTGTACATTTGTGATTATCATATTTTATCTCTATTTTTTTAGACTGGCAAACAGACATTTGGGATGACTGTGGTGTATGACTTGTACAACTTCGGCATGCAGCATCTCTCTAAGCCAGGTACATACCAGCTACATACCGTCAACAGATAACAATGTTTTTATTGCATATTTGCTTGTTAGTTGGCTTTTGTGATGTTTGAAATTAGTGATCTTAAAACAAAATTCATGAAAGTTGTTTTATTGTTTCAGTTGCTGAGGCTTTTGTTCAGGTCAGTTCCCATAAAAGAACATACTCAGTCTTGTAATTTGCTTACACTATCAACAATATGTTTCTTTATTCATTCATATATTCCATATCATGCAAACTTTATTTACCAATGTTTCCTTTTTTATCTATGTAAAGTTTCTGAAGATGTTCGAGGCCAACTATCCAGAAATACTGAAAAAGGTTATTGTGGTGGAAGGTTTGTATCAAAATATGTCTTTTTTTGTTAGAGCTGCTTCAACATGATAACTACAGTAATGTCTTCTACATATAATGCAGAAACAACAGTAAGTCATAATTACAGTACATGAGGTAACATTGTTTTGTAAATGTTGGAGTGTTCCTGACCAATAATGAAGATGTTCAATCCTAGATATCTATCATGATTCCATAATTAGATACCTAAATGTAAACTGGAAAGCTAAATACTGACACTGTATGTGCAAGTAGAAATATGTTTTGAAATACAGTGAAAATATGTTTTAAATCAAAAGTTAAAGATATCCACTGATATATTTTTTCCCTTCAACATACAGCACCCTCTGTCTTCCCTATTGCCTTCTCTATTGTGAAACCCTTCCTGAGTGAAGACACAAGAAACAAAGTGTTTGTTTGTGGCAGTAAGTACTAGCTATATGTTACTCAATCTTGAGACTTGAGTACAAATTCAGTACTAAGGACAGTGACATGCTAGTTAGTGTAAATACAGTTTCAGTACCAAGGACAAGGATATGATAGTTATTGTGAATGTAGTTTCAGTGCAAATACAGTTTCAGCACTAAGGACAGGGACATGCTGGTTAGTGTGAATACAGTTTCAGTTCCAAGGACAAGGACATGACTTTTGAATCTGATTCATTTCATGCTTTTGCCATTGGGGTGGATAAGCAAACAAACATGTCATTCATGTTAATTCATTGTGTATTAACCAAGAATGTCAGCAATCCAGAGCAAAACCACGCAATTCACAAAAATGCATGCCAAAATGTATCATTGCACTGTGTATACATACCACTAGTACATTGTGTTTTTAGTACATTTAGTATATTTTTTAGTTTTATTGAAGGTCAAACATTACTGAATATAACCCACACAATTTTTATGATCCACGTTTTTGAATGTAGTTTCACAGATTCTTTTTTTTGGCACAGGTAACTGGAAGGAGGTGCTTGCACAACACATCGCACCTGATCAGATCCCTGTGCACTATGGAGGCACTATGACTGACCCGGATGGGGACGTCATGTGTAAGTCAAAGGTACAGTCTATAGTTTCTCAGTCCCATACTTAGAACATGAACATTTGTGTCTTCCTCATTCTAAATGCCTGTCTGGCAAGTGGCTTTCCAGCTGAACAGCTCAACATCCTGCTTCTGATATGGATTCATTTTTTAGAGCAAGGAGAATGGGGTTCTGCCACTTACAGCACAAGTGCTGAGGGGACAAGGCTAAGTGAAGCCTAAATATCACATCCTAATGCTGAATACATTGTCTACTGTATTTTCTAAGGACTCAAGTTATTTTGTTGTTTCATATAGATCAGGTATGGAGGGGTGGTTCCAGAGTCGTACTACTCCCAGGGTATACCCGCTGAGATCCTGGAACAGATGACATCAGCAGATGTGGAGCCTGGGACATCGCTGGGACTGGAGGTGGATGTGAGGACCCCTGGTGCCGTCCTTAGGTACTGCAGGAAATATATTGATGTGTAGCAGGACAGGAAAACTGTAGAGCATATCTTATCACGGACAACATTGTATTTCCTGTATGAAGGGATATTGCAACTCTCTGATTCACAGCAAAACAGTAAAAACCTTTCTTGTTTCTGTAACTGCCACCTTCAAAGAAAATTATGTGTAGGTGCTCCTTGGTCATCTAATGGGATTGGCCATATCATGCTAATTATGAATAAATTAAGCTTCTCAACCATAACTGTTGATGAAATCTTATACGTTTTTTTAGTCTTCAAAGCTGTCAGTTTTACAAAAACATTTGGTATCTTTCTTGCTCAGGTGCTCTAAATAGAGAAGAACTCTAAACAAACGGTGTCAGTACTCTAAAACTTTTTTTCCAGGTGGTTGTTCAAGACAGAGGACTGTGATATTGGCTTTGGTGTGTACAAGCAACAGGGCAGCAGCAAGAGATACCAGGACATGGAGGAAGTCGTGCCATGCTCCAAACACAACAGTCACCTCATACTGACGGATGGGGAACTGTTGTGTGAGGAGGCAGGGAAATGTAAGGTTTACTTTTAACTTGTTTGTTTCTCTGTTTTCAAAGCTTAACTGCAAGTCAAAGTATATTATGCTATTGCATTTTTGTATGTTTCAAAATCAGATGAAGTTGATTTTATGGGTGTAATATTACATAATTCAATGTAGTAACGTTAACTGTATACTACATCTTTAATTTCTGACTCCCACAGATGTTGTTCGATTCGACAATTCCTACAGCTGGGTGCGGAGTAAGACGCTCCGTTACAGTGTAGAGGTGCTCGAACCTGCCGACGAATCTCTCACAGGGGTCAAGGGTGATGTGTCACAGTTCATGGATGTAGAAAAAGGGCAGGAGTCGAGCCAGGACTGAGGTCACAAAGGTCAAAGCTGTCATCTCCAAGTAGATGTAAAAAGGCAATATCTTAACATTTCTTGCAGAGGGCCTTTTGGTTCCATGGGACTGGGAGCTTGAGAAATGTTACAATTTTGCCTTGTACATCTGCTTGGACATGGACAATGATGTGGAAATCTTCTGACTTTGTAGAAGTAAAAAATCTGTCATGGCATCTACAAAACAAAGTTGGAATAGTCAATGTAACAAATTATGCCTGAACAGATAAGTCATTTATTATAAACTGTGACCAAAGACATTTTCCATATATCAAAGAAATAAGAAGCCTGTGGAAAGAGAAATTACTTATCATTGTAAAAAGTGAGGATTGCTTCACATCGAAAAAGTGAGGAATACTGTCTTGTTCTTGCCTGTTGACCTTACCTTTTGACCAGTGTGGTGTGATACTATATGTCAGTCAACTAGCCTCAGGAATTAACGAAATAATGTTATATAAGAGCAAACAGCAAATTGGAAATTAATTAAGGCTTAGCTTTTTTTAAACATTTGAGGCCATTTCAAGAACAAATAACAAGACTAGTTTACGAGTGGAGTGTTTTTAAATATCATACTAACTAGTCTTTCAGATGTGGGTCACTCCATGATTTCTGTTGTTTTCAGACAATTTCTGAGTCAAAGTGGTTACTCAGTTATGAAATCATAACACATCAAACACCTCATCCACTTCTTATCAAAATAAGACAAGGGAGCTGTTCCTCACATTCAGTTTTTAGGTTTGTCAAGTAGCAAATTTCAGCAAGAGATACGATCAGGGTTGTGGGAACATTAACATTACTGTGTTAATAAAAGACAGGAAGACGCTGCATATCTGTAATAAATCTATTTTCATATTATTCATTTTCATTGTAAACATCCTTCTGAATTGCAAAATGTAGAAATGTACAAAACATTATATTAGTATTGTCATCAAATAGATTATACGGTTCAAAGTAAATCAAGAACAGCCAATATAACAGATAAGAAATAAAAATGTTACATTGTGACTGATACAGATTGGTCTAAAATAAGCTAACTACAAATTACAATAATACAACAGTTCTTTGTTGTAAGGCCCCAATCAATTACATGTAGCTGCAGATGTTCATTGACCACAATGTCTCATCACACTTTTTGTAAATTATTTGGTAAAAGTCATAATTGCAACAGTTCACAGGACAGATCTACCTAAAATTTGGGAGCCATGCTATCTTAGCATTTAGTTGTTCCATAAGTAAAAGATCGGGAAAACTAGTATGCGGTCAATGTCACAACTTTCACATCAATTAAAACTTTTAAAGAAATATAGATTTTTGTCTCCTTTTCACATTTTCATACAATCAATCTCTTTAAATCAAACCCAAGCTGATAAAATTATACAGTAAGCATAGGGGCATGTCATAATCAGATCCCACTATATATATAATATATCTGCCTAATCTCTTTGTAAGATGTCAATGCAATAAAATAATGTCAAGCACCTGAGTAAAGGTCATGCCAACATATCCATTCAGCTCATTAATTAGTACATTAAGCAGGCCCAATGGAGTTCCTGACCTACTGATGACATGAAACTGCACATCTGTATTCCATCATCTCTGCTTATTATTTTCCACCAGTTTGCAGAGTTGAAAATGTCGGTGTTTTAATATCTAGAGACTGACCTGAGCTGAGAGCTTATACATGTATGTAAATACGTGGCAACAAGCCTGTAGATTGCATAATATATACATGTACATGGCATATATCTATGATGAGATTCCTGAATTGTATGGAGCAAAAACTATTCCGGTCCTGCCGTCCCTGGTAAAATAAATGAAGGAAAAATGAAATGAAATGCATTCTTAAAAGTACACTTAGGTCATTCCATATGTGCTCAATTAAAAGAAACTTTCAGGTAGCTTAGCACTAATGTTACATGTTTTTGCAAAATACAGTACCAGTGAGATTAATGATTTGGCAATCTCTTAAGGAATCCTGGATAACAAAATACATCCTGTATATATATTACAAAAATGTACTGCCAAAAGGTTGGAGGAAACCTGTGTTCACCATATTAATAATATACAAATAGCCTTGACTAGGCAAGTCATACCTGAAGTTCACTATATTCTAACTAGGCAATATTCTTTCAGGAATCATGAGAGATTTGGTCTATAATACTGACATAATTTTTTTAGCACAGCCTAGGGCATATATCATATACAGTGGTCAGGCATGTTCTACATGTAAAATATTAACTTTCACATTCATACTACTGTGTTCTGTCTGTCTGTTAGATATACAGACAGAACTACTGTCTGTATATCTAATAGTTGTTATCAATTGCCATACATTGTACCCTGTACAATTGTTGAGCAATAAATTCATTCATTCAATGTGTATTCCAACTTGAAGGAAATTTTCTGTAGGTCAAGCTCACTGATATGATACGATATTTATTATAATGCTAAACAGCAACAGCTAAGTTTCCTGTAGAGTGTTTTTTCTGGCATCCACAAAACATATCAAACATTCAACCCTGATTGTCCTATTATTTATAAACAATAAAGAAAGAATACAATCCATCAAAATCAATGACAAGAAAAAGGACACCTCATAACATCAAAAGCAAAGGACGGAAATGTCCTACTCGGAGAACCAGTCTTTGTGTTTTGGCTTCTTCTGCAAAAAGTCACTTTGTAGCAGGCGGAAAAACAGGAACACGTTGATGATGGTCATGATAGCGAGGCCAACGCTTCCCAGCGTGAACGGAATGAACGGAATCATGTCCCGATTGATGACTATCCATCTCGTCATCCACGCCAGCGTACAGATGCGGAATAAGATGTACATCCCGATGTTGATCATGCTGTTGGTGCGGTATATAACGTTGCGTTTGCTGACGCCGCCCATGTGTAAGAGTTGTCGGATGTGTAGGAAAGCACTGCTGAGTTCGATGGTTAGAGCCACCAGTGCAAACCCTGTGTACAGCTTGGTGACAACGGCACAGCCAAAGCACGCTATAACCTGAAGGAAAGAGAAAAACATTTGGGGAATGTTACTCTTAGCTTTGTTATCTACTTGTCAATCACTACTCTACTTATTACTCTACTTATCATGCCAAAGATACCAATCCTTTCCCAGCTGATGACAATCATTATGGCACATGTTTCTCAACACTTAAAGAGCATAAATCCAGCATATGATATGAAGTCTCAACAAATATTTCATCAAAGCCAATGTCTATCCAGTACGAGGCCATGTGATGACAGGCCTGATATTGCTGGACATTGCTTTGGTTGTCCATTGTATTGGCCACAGGAGACTCTCTGCACAAGGTGTATTTTTGTCAAATCCAAGACTAAAACATCATGTGTATTGTATCTAGCACAGTTAATTTCTAACAAGGAAATGTTTTAGTGAGGGGACTTTCCATACTTTAACAGTTCTCTATCATTACTAAAAATCAAAAATAAGTGCCTTCCCAACTCTCTCTCTCTCTCTCTCTCTCTCTCTCTCTCTCTCACACACTCTCTCTCTCTCTTACAAGACTTGAAAGGGACCTTCTTGATTTTTTTAATAGGGATTAAAATAGCCTGATCCTGATTCAGCACCTGCTCCAATTGTTGCTAACCAAATGCACTGAATTGTAAAGAATATGCAAATAAAATGAAACTGGGTCACCAACAGCTGGAGAGGGCTACTAGTAGGCAGTTGTATGCCTGATACACACCAATGGCAAACACTGGGATTGTTGTGATTTCAATGAATAACCAGCCCTCCTCTAGGCAAAAGGTCACAACCCCATAGAGCATGTAGAGTGGAAGTCTGGACAAAGGGCATTTTCCTGATGACCTAGTTTGGCTATTCCACCAACCAAAACAGTAATTCAGTGCCACTGGTGTCACACTATGAATACATTTCCTAGGGAAAAAAATGGAACCATACACGTATATAGTATACAGTATAGATTTAATACACACTAAAGACCTACATTGCTCATCATTTAGGGTTAATGACAAAGATTCAACATGGAAAAGATTCATGGATCAAAGCCAAATTGATCAAGAAAAATGGGTTGAATGAGGATCCCATCTACTCCACTTATAGATCAAAGAAGAGATAACAACTTCCCACTCCATCATGTTGCCAAAACATATTACCCAGGACAAGGCTGGGCTGCCTGCCTTTAAAAGGGGTGTGGCCTTTGTTTTGGCATTTGGCTTAGGGTCATGTGGTTTGAAAGATATTTTAAGGCACAGAAACAGCCCTTCCTTCCTCTTAAGTAAGGCAGCAGTTGATGGCGAAGTTGATGTCAACATCAACATCAACTTCGCCAAGTACCCTAAGACTAACCCATTAAAGAAATCAACATTTTAAAAGATGATGAATTTCAGATCATCTACTAAATGCAACATCAGTAATCCCAAAACTATGCCTATTTCAGAAATCCGAGTGTAGGTGTTCAACACATTCTTGAGAAGGCCTTGATAGTACAATTCGGTCTCTGGTATCCTATGGAATCTTAACGTTAACGTTATATCATCCTTGTTTCAAGAAAAACTGTTTGGAAAAAAAAGAAATAGGTTTGACATACCCTCCCATTTGAAGAGATTAAAGAAGAGATAAATAGAGATAAAGTTGACTCACATCTTGAGTGTCAAAATACATCAGTCTGACAAGACTGGGCTGCCTGCCTTTAATTCGAGTGGAATGTGTGCTCACTGGAATGTAGTTGATAAGTTTAAACAAAAGCTGCTCAGTCTCCTTACAATCCACGGGGGATTATTATCTGCCTACGGGTGAGATTGTACTATGTTTTCTGATTTTGGTACAATCTTTCCAACTTCTTTGGTGAACTTTTCAACTTGGAGCATGACTCAAAATTCACAAGAAGCACTGTATCTTCTTCTGTTGCATTTCTCATCTTTTGAAAATTTCAGAAATATGATGTCAACTGTCAAAATCCCACCATGTACCCAAAAGCTGCTGTATTTAAAAAAAGAACAGTGATTTACTTAATATGCTGATCACTAACCCTACAAACACTTTAGGTATCCAACTGTATTCCTGACTGACATGTTTTCTGGTTGGGGTTAGAAATAACACCTCAACAATGAGAAAAACGTCTTTACACAATTGCAGTCAGAAGTAAAACAAGCACCATGTACCAATGGAAGGAAAATTGCCAGCAACATGCCAATCACATGACACAGAGACCTTATTAGGTGTCTAACCCACAGCTAAGCTATGACCCAGTCCTCAATCCTGTCACTTGGCAAGCAGCCAATCGGACACACCCTCTATATTTCCACTGGAGCCAGTGTTTCTGGCAACTTATCAACAACTTTTACATGTGCACACTCACTTTTGCCCACCTTTGAGTCATGGTCTCTCCCATTTCATTACATGCTTTCCTTCTCCAATACCTAAAAGTAAATTTAGCTTTCCTACATCAACAGTAAAAAAAAACATTTAAGAGGGGAAGTATAAAACAAGTGAGTTTAAGACTATTAATAATCTCTTGTTCCATGCCAATATCATTACTGTCCAAGCATAGGTTCAGCTCCAGTTGTTTTGGACTTTAGGCCTTTGGATTTTTTATTTGGATTTCTCTTTTGTACTATTTTCTTTTTGTCTGCGGGTCTGCCTAAACACCACAAACGACTACAAACAACCACAAACGACCACAGACCGTTATGTCTGCCAGCCAACTGGAAAGTACAGAATCATCCTACTTTCAGCAAATCATATTGTATATTTTTGCTTGTAGATACTGCAAGACAAAAGTTTGGCATCAAATTATGTTTGTTACACAAGGAGTAAAACAACCTTCAACTCTGACCTCAATGTCAAGGAAAACATGTTTGTGTTGTTAAAGGGTGAGTCACTACTTGCCTTGGTTGGTTGAGGAGTAATGTTACACAGTCTTCTTTGTTTTCCAACAACTGAGTAGTATATTAGCAACTGTACTTTCCATCATAATGGGATTATTGAGCACTTACACAGAAAGCCATCCAATGTGCCCATATCAACTTGTGACCTTATCAACGTCTTGTCATTGACAACTATCTGGCTATAGTCATGACTTGTTACTTTACAAGCCAATGTTGATCAACTCAATGTTAACACACCGGTCCAGTAACCAGACGTCAATATAGGCCCTTGTGCCAGTTAGGTTGGCGTCAGCCTGAAAACATCAGTGCAGATTACACCTAAGGAACAGGTGCAGTGGTTTGTAAACCAATTAACACATTTGTCCACTGAATCGGATCAACAGGTAACAAAGCTGCAACAGACTTGCACTTTTTAAAAGAAAAGGAATGGTTTCTTGTCTCATGGTCCCACAAAAGTTGGCATTACCTAGATGATATATCAGTAGAAGTTGAATACTCAGCAACATATAAAATTGAACATACTTAGGATAGGTGATTTCATGGTAGGTTCTAAATTGTGGGCAACACACATACTTTCAACAAGATGCTTACTGTGAAAAAATCAAACAACCCATGTTTCAACATCTGTGTACCCTACCTCATTCAACTTTCCCTCAAGCAATTTTGTATGACTTCTATACTGATAACCCAAAGCCTAGTTCAAATTTCAAGTTCACCTATATTAATTTATCAAGAAGAAATGGTGCCTAGTTAAAGTTAATGATAAATTTATTGACAACACACTCAGATGACACATTGTGCCAGAATTTTGGGGGTTGTGGATTTAAGGTTTTTGTATTTAACTACATGTACCAGTTTTTCCTTATGTCAGACTTTGACTCAGTATCACATGTTTCACACAGGACACATTAACCATTCTAATGCATGCTGAAGTCACTTCTTGTGCTGTCTTACAGATAAAAATGACTTGCACAACATCATCATAAAATATGCAACTTACTAAAATGATCTCCCTCACATTCTAATTTCTAATTTCAAAAATACCAATTTTGGACTATTTTTCATTGTCCATTTCCTGTTCAACTTTTAGAAGTACTGCAAGGAATCAAAAGGAAAACATTTTGCATTTGACTAAATTAGCTTGCAACACAAATTTCAGTAGTTGTGTATCTGTACTTACTGTAATGTGATGAAGAACAAGCTCCCAGTGAGATTTTGCCTTCTTGCTCACAAACAAATCTAGAACATCATACATGAAATAACCTGGAAAAAATAACACAAAATGACTTCATACCACTTTATTACAATAGTTGTAGTTTTCCTATAGTATGTTATGTGAAGTGAAAATCGACAAGGGTTTGAAATTATATACCAACGATGTTAATGTTAGGTCATTTCAAACAAAAGAGTAAATCAAATATCAATGTAATAATAATGTAATGTATCTTGGCCAAAACAACTTACCTGTAGACATTGACACCAGTAGATGAGAGGGCATGGTAACTGGTGTGATCAGATCTTTGGTCATTTCTGGTGCCTGGTAAAAACTGGGGAGAAAAGTGGAGAGCAGTCTTAGAAAACTACTAAACGATTCACTTTAAAAAGCAATTTGGAGAGTGCACAAAGCAAACCAAGAAATTAAGCTGATTTGTCCTCATATAAACAGTACTTTTAATCAATGGATGACAACTATCACCCTGGTGCTGTTTTTATGAATGGGAGGCATCTTCATAATCAGAGTGCCTTTCTTCCTTGATACAGAATAAAATGCCTTGAATGCTTTTATTTACTCGGGGATACTTGAGTCTTTGATACGCGAAACCAACGTGTTGTTTTTCTAGTTTTTAATCTGTGGACCCATGTATTAATTTTCTAAGCTGTTTCACTAACCAATGGGATGTACTTCTTACAAAACGTTAGTTCTAGTTTTTTTTTTTTTTTTAAATGAAAATAGGCACGAAATTTCCTTTCAATTTACGCTATTACTGTAAATTTTTGGTTTGTGTGTTGTTTATCAGAATCAGCCCAATATAACTGGACCAAGGACCTCATTATAGGGACACCAATGTGTACATACCGGACCCGTCTGCCACGCCTACTAGATACTATCGTTATCTTTTGTATATAGATCTAACGTCCTTGATATGAGTAACGTAAAGATTATTCCAAACAATTAAAGCATATTCATGTGTCTGAATATGGATAACGTTAAAAGTATAGCATATGTTGTAGGGTCTGGAAGTGGGAACTATATAAAACGCACCGGAGGCACAAGTACTGGACAATACCCCAGAAGACCACCGGGTGTGGTAGGGCGCCAAGGCGGTAAACGTAAAGCTCAAAACAACGGGACAGACACAAGACCATACGGTCTTCCCTTCCAACAGCCGCCTGGCGATCATATTTCCTTGCTTAAATACGATTTCAAGGCTGGTAAGAATCTGTAAAGAGATTCTCCTGACAGGCATTCTACGCGTAGGCGTTTTGTTTACTTACCAGAGCAGAGCGCCAAGGCCCGTCAGCGAGCTGTGGACGAGCGAGACGAAAGTGTTGGTCCACTTCCACGGGTTGCGCACACTTTTCGGCATGGGAAACCTCAGGACCGTTCTGCTGATCACGCCGAATACTACCATGGACATAACGGCCACGGAAGGCCCCACCACGCCAGTTTCCATGCTTGCGTTCCAACGAAGAAAAGGGCCCGTCTTGAAGAAACACTACTCCAATGCCTTCTCCGCGCCCAAAGCAGATTTGATTCTGATCACATGGTCAGAGATTGGTTGAGTAACAGGGCAAAGTTCACCGTGTTATGTAATATAGCCTAGACCGCAGGCTTTTTTGAGGGGCACTTGTGTTCACGTCGTCGGTTATGTAACAGGTCAGGGTAGTATTCTTAACCATTGTGCTAGATAATTTAACGCGTAGTCTCAAAATCAGCCTACGTTAAGGGCATTTCGTGTTTGAGGGATTGGTTGCATAACGAGGAAAGGTGTCAATGTAACGTGACATAATACCCTCCTTTATACTATAGTAAGACTGTTAATGGCAATAATTTGTTTCAACAAACGGGAGCTATATACCAAATTCACGTCACATCGGACGTAAATCTTTCAGAAACGTCACACTTGCGTGCGGCATCCATTTTATTGAGGGAATACACCGCTAGTTGCAACAGGTGTTTTGTTACGTAAGATATGTCCTTAGTCTCCGTTGCAGTCTCCGGGAAGGTAACGTGGTTGAGGAATGAGTCACTGTACATATCATGTAGCCGTGTCGTGGACGCAAACCGACTGTGTACACCGTGGCTAATGGCCTGCGTAGATAGTGCAGGCTCTCTACGGGGCAGATGAAGCTCTCTGCCGCCGAGGTAATCGTTTGCACCCCGGGTAGGATTTTCACGCGGTAGGAGCTTTCACGGGCCGTTGCGCGTGGATCAGGAAACCAATAAACCCTCGGAATCGAACTTGTAATGTAATCCCTTTTTTCCAACACACTGACCGCCATAGTACACCTTGGCCGTAGTAGTAAGAGTTGCGGCCTATTTGCCCATAGAGGAAATTAAACTTTACTCTTAAATCATATACCCAAGGAGCTTTTATCAGATAAAAGCTCCTTGATATACCATGTTGTAATACTTTCACAATAGAGAAATCTTGAACTCTAATATCAATCTGAACCAGAGACCGTCAAGCAAACACGACATGAGAGAGTCTGCTGGGGAGGCTATCCCCAGCTATCTCGGATGGCCTTGGAAGTCAGTGTATGAAAGAGAGGGCGCCCCGGGGCAAGGCCAGTCATTTGGTGATCAGGTTACATTTACAACGCGTAAGGCATAAGTTAGGTCTCGCTCAGATCACATATAAAGATTATAAAAGGTATTTTAGATTATGATATACCTTACAGGATCCGCGGCGATATTAAAATCGGACGTGCAAGCTTTCTTGTACCTCGCACCTTCTTGAACGTGTTTATGGTGGTGTATTTAGCACTAAGTTGTCGCACAAAGGCGTTGAATTGAAAGGGCGGATATTTTTAGGGATGGACTTGGCACTAACGTAACGTAAATATAGTGTTTTGTCAAGTTATCCATGTCACTTGTTGACATCGATGACTTAAATGAAAGCCATCACTCAAGAATTTATGGCAGTCCAACCATATTCCTAAGAAAATGATTGAGATTTCTTGCCGCACAGACGTGCCCGGACGTGAAGTATCAAGTCATTACCGATGAGAAAGGTAATTGTGTAGTTTGCGGTTCCGAGCGTTGTATTTTGAGGCCGATAGCCCGGTTGCGCGTCGGTCGACGTTTTAGGTATCCGATGTCACGGTCACCTCTCGCTCGTTATTTTACGTTGCAACGTCGCTGTTTGAAAACCGACATCGCTTTTTTGAAAACCGACGTCGAAACCCGACGTCGAAGCTCTTTCGAAATCCGACGTCGGTTTTGAAAATACACGTCGCTTTCGAAAACTGACGTCGGTTCTCAAAAACCACATCGCTTTGAACACCGACGTCGGTTTTGAAAAACCACATCGCTTTGAAAACCGACGTCGATTCTAAAAAACAACATCGCTTTGAAAACCGACGTCGGTTTTGAAAAACTACATCGCTTTGAAAACCGACGTCGGTTTTGAAAAACTACACCGAGGATTAACTCCAGGGGGAGGGGCCTTTTACACCTTTCATTCACACCAACCAAACACAGATGTGTATTTGTTATCAAACCCACCATGGATCGACTAGTTAGGCATATTGCCTGCCCTTACGCCCCAAACAGAGATTCGGCTCCGAGCAGTTGGGAAAAATTTGAGACTTTATCATATGCCTCTTTCTTGTCCCGCCCTTGTTGGGGAGGGCGGACGAAAGACGCGGCACATAACAATGCCGCAATTTTGCTCCCAAACCTCTGCAAGGAGATTCCGACTGGTTTTGACGTCGGGCCTTCTTTTTTGTTTAAACTTCCTCTTTAAACACTTGGTTTGGCGACATAGCAAAATAAAATAAAAAAACAACGTTAAAACCAGTCTTTTTGCGTGGGGAGTACATATCACCGTGAACTAAGCTATATTTACCTTACACTCCTACAGGGCAAAAATTCTACATAGATGTGTATTACACTATGTGTATTATACTGTATCTCTCCAAGCAGAGGTTGCGCTTCGGCTGTTTTTCATGTGTTTTAGGCCTTTTTGTGGGGCCTTCAATTTTGTACAGGAGCCTTCATGTTCGCCGGCCAAACAGACGTGAAGAAAACAATACACAATAGAAAGCCCAGCAAAGAGACCCAACTGAACACGTCAAAAACTGCCGAAAACACCTTTGCTTGGAGAGTACACTAACATGTCTAGACCTGTCAGTTAGCGGTGGTTGGAAGAACATTACTTACCTATAATGTCTCTTATCACGCCAAGGAAATATTGCTTTCACCAAGGAGGTTATATAACCTCCTTGCTTTCACTAATCTAAGAGAATCGTTGCTGACTCACTTTGCATCAACTTATCTGGCGGCATCAGGTTGCTGTACATGTGCGAGCTTTGTGTGTGTTGTCTGCTGTTTCTCTTAATTTGGGCAAACTATTGCTCAAAT
The DNA here is from genome assembly GCA_019207045.1 of Branchiostoma floridae x Branchiostoma belcheri. NCBI lineage: Eukaryota > Metazoa > Chordata > Leptocardii > Amphioxiformes > Branchiostomatidae > Branchiostoma > Branchiostoma floridae x Branchiostoma belcheri. The sequence goes on from CM033036.1 coordinate 15,110,544, forward strand.
AAAGCAGAAAAGTATTAACCTGAAATAATCTCTTTGATATCTAAGCCTTCAATTTAAAAAAAAAATATATATATATATTTCATCTCTTTAATGTCATTAAATACATTGCCAGTAAGAGCTCATATTACATATAAACATAGAGCCATTTGCTTATGGGATCCCTTTCACCGCTGAGCTACAAATGTGTATATACATTACCCTCCTTCTGGGCCCCAAAATCTACATGCGAATCGCTACTTACAGCGCTACTATTTCTCCCCAATCAGAGGTTTTTGCGGTTTTTGACGTGTTTCTGGGCTTTCTTGTTGGGTTTTACATTCTGTATAGTTGACTTCGTGTCCGCCAGCCAAATAGACATGAAGAAAACAATTCTAATTCTAATAAGTCTAATTCCAGATAGAACCCCTGAGAATGCAGGAAATGGCGTCTCAAAGGGTCCATATTTCAAAATTTCTCCGAGCCTCCCGGCCCTCGGCTCTGAACAGGGTAAAATATGTTGCGGAAGCGTTGCCCTCAAAAAGTTTACCACTCATACAGATTTCAGTGTCAAGCTTAGTTTCGGGCAAAAAAGTACTCCTAGAATGCAGAAAATGAGGTTTCTCCCTTGCGAAGGCTTGCGCCTTTGGCGCTTACGACGACATTGCGAAAATATGTTAGGGGCGTGAGTTTTCCGGCACAAAGAAACTTTTCTCTCTAAGAAAATGTTATATCTGATTTAGCTTCGTCTTACAGCAAAATCTGTCCTTCAAAAGGCAGTAAATGGCGTTTCAGACGGTCCAGATTTTAAAATTTCTCCGGACTTATATTACAACGTCTCGTGCCTTCCGAGCTCGAATCGAAATGGTAAAATATGTCGGGGGCTCTTGGGGTGGAGGCCAAAAGCTATAACCAAGGAGCTTTTATCAGGTAAAAGCTCCTTGCTATAACCATGTGTAATTAGATGAAAATGTCAAAATCAACCTAGCTTAGTCGGTCGGCAAAATTTGCCGAAAAATGCAGGAAATAGCATTTAAGAGGGTCTTGATTTTGAAATTTTCCCGGGGGAGCATACCCCCGGACCTTTGTTATTTTGGGTATACAAACAGTTTTAGTAATACAGACAGAGACCAAACTGAAAACCATCATAATATAAGAAGAAACAACTCATGAATGGAAACAAAGAAAAAGAATGTGCCATTCCACCCGAGGCAGACTTGCACCCGCCCACCCTTCTGCCAAGAAACGACACATCAAAGCAAACTGGAAATTATAAAGAGGACTAGAGAGTAGAAGGAGAACACCATAGTGAAGGACTGACCACACATACTGAACATCTAACAGACAATCCACCAATAGCAAAGACAGACTGTAGCACCAAACAAAGACTACTACGACAAGGACTCTAAAAACGTAGAACCAAAACTCCCGTCCGCACACTTGCCCATTTAACAGATTGGCACCACTCAGCCAAGAAACTTTCAGAACCAAGTCGAACAAACTCCATCTTGAGTTTAAACCTAAGAGCCTCCTTGATTAGAGACACCAGCTCAATGTGAGATACGAAATTATTGTCAAAGAGAGCCTGACACCTGGACCACCAAATCTTAGACCGAGCGACGGCCAAAATATACCCCCGGACCCCCCTAGGATGCATCGCGCCTCCGGCGCTCCATGTGCTGAAACAATAGTTCAATCCCTCCATGAGAAATTTGCTGCCACCGTCTCTGTGGCGGGCCGGGAACTCTAGATCTGCCTGTCATGGACATTGTCCCTGTCATTCCTCCAGGTTCCGGGTACCTTTTGCTTCTCACAATGTCAATAGTCGGATATTTTCTCACAATGTCAATAGTCGGATATTTTCACCCATTTTCACCCCAACTACTCTAGCGCTGTATGGATAGGAATGCACGTCAATGTTACGTAAGTGTTATGCGTTGTATTAAACTCCTTCTGAATTTACCGTTAAGCGTTACCGGGCCTCCTGAATTTACCGTTAAGCGTTACCGGGCCTCCTGAATTCACCGTTAATCGTTACCAAGATCCCCCCATGCAGACCCTCATCTAGGCGAATAGTTGCTGGCTCACTTTTTCTCAAATTACTTCTCAAGGAGCATCAGATCAGGTTGTTGTGTGTGTGTGAGCTTGATATGTGAGTGTCTGTTGCTTCCTTACACTTTGGCAAACTATTGACCAAATAAAGCAGAGCTCTAGAGAAGCAAACAAGCTTTCTATTGATATGTAATACAATGAAATTGATGCAGAAACAACGGAAATATGATCAATCGAAGTTGATATTCCAAACTTTTTGTGCCGAGTTGAGTACTTACTTAGTTTACATCTTGCTGATACTAAGAAAGATATGTATTCTGGAATTTCTGGAATGCTGAAAAACGACTTTTAGATTTAAGCGAAAGGAATCAAAACTAGAAAGGTATATTTGCAAGCAAATACAGAATGTTACCTTCACATGTTGTAGTCTAACACTGGCAAGTGTTTTGTTCATTCTTATTTGAACACGTTTCTAAATGTAGTGACCCAAGCCCCTGTAGATCTGACATTTGCTACATTATGTAACCGGACACCACATGGTGTCTGCTACTTTACCGGTTACCATGGTGACAGCCGTCTGGTCCAGGTCGTTGACCTTATTTGTGCGGAGAAGAAGAAACAAAGCAAAAACAGATATGTTCCCTTCTGTGAAGGTAACATAATAATGGCGACGGCAACACAGTCGATATCACCGATCTGGAAATAATTCTATCAGATACTAGTCTTCATCACACAAATAGCACTTCATATTTTGCCAACTTTTAGCCTATTACTTTTGCTTGACTAAATCGACCCACCTAACATCCAGGTGTGGGATTCTGTGAGGCTAATGAAACCCGGGACAACGAGATAGTGACACCAAGGAGATTAAAAAAGGAACCTGCAATACAGTCTATAGGTGCAGAGGCGGCGGCACCAATTTTTAGTTGGGGCGGAAATGTTGTATAATCAAACCCCCTACTAGGAGGGCCCGGAGGCAAGCACGTGTCTTACAGAAAAAAAAACATTTGAGGGCAAAGACATACCGCCCAAACATATTTTCACTACGTGAGCACCGAAAGCGCAAGCCGTCTGAAGGGCGGATAAACTTTTAAAATCTGGACCCTTTGAAACTTTTCATTTTCTGCATTTCAGGGGCACATTTTGCTTGTAAACGACGCTCCGGCAGCATATTTCCACCATGTTCAGCGCCGAAGGCGGGAGCCGTCCCAAGGGGGACTTTAGAAATTTTGAAATCTGGTCCCCCTGAATCCCAATTTCCTGCAATTTTAGGGGCAAATTTTGCCGGTAGACTAGATTCAAAAGTGGAAATATCTTTTATTAGCAACAAGCTTTAACACCTTGACAATACATTCGATGAAATTTCAGGTGACCAGATAAATCGGAGAAAGATTAGGAGAATCAAAAGAAGTCAAGAGGTGAAACATGGCACAGTTCTGAACTGTTTTTTTTTACCATAAAGGACATTGAAATCATCTCTTGATTCGTAGAATCTTCTGACATCAATGATACATTAGTCTGTCAAATTTGCGGTGCGTGTTACAGTGCCTTACAGTGAACATTTGTCATCTTGTAACAATCAGGTATATCATCAACAGCGTAATCCTTTACCGCAGGTTTACATTCTTAGTTATGTTATATGTATCGGTGATATATGACGCTAGGGCCAATCTTATAGCGCTTACTTAATCTCCAAGCAGATTCCTCCGGTGGCATAAAACAGTAACATAAGCTGGGGAAGGACTTCAGCCGGCAGAGGGGTAAAATTGGCCACTGTTTTATGTGTTACTGTTTTATGCCACCGGAGGAATCTGCTTGGAGATTAGCGCTTACTGTCTGCCCAAAGAGCTATCTACCTCTCAGATATCACGACCACCGCATGTCCATAAAATGAGATATAAAAAATTGAAGTTTTGCTGCAGTACCTTGGGAAGCCACTAGGGGTCCATTATCGAACATGACCTTCATTGTTCTCACCCCTACCACATACCTGACCCCTATCATACAAAGTGGGAGTGAGGGAGGAAGAGGAAGTTAAAGTAAACAGACTCCGAGAGGCGTATAAATAAAGAGTATGAGATTCCCACATTAAAAAATTGTATCTCTACTCCACCTCTGTAGGGTTGCCCTGACGCCTGTTACATTTTGCAAGTCTCAAGGGACTGTTTCTTGCCTGAGATCTTTAAATCTTTGATATTTATGATATTACGTCAGTACTGGCTGGTATTGTCCGCACCAAGACTAGATGATTAGAATTTGGGCCCCCTAGTAAGTCATGCGCATAACATTTACAGAAGCACTTAAAATTTCATGGAGGTATGAGGTTGCCGAACCTAGTTGATAAGAGTTTGTGTGACTTTATCAAATAACAATTAAATTATATGTAATGAGTAGCATATTTATGTCTAAAGACATTATCTACATAACAAACCTGGTTCATTTGGCAAAGGTATGATTTCGTGGAACTCTAGTTTTATTATATGGATAACATCCGCGCGCGCATCAATATCAACCGTGCTTTAAATCGTACAAAGCAGCTGCAAAAAGAGCAAATATATGACGTAGATAAGAATACATACTTTGGAAAACACTTACAAATGTCAACGTCAATTTTCTGGTCAGAGGAGAGAAAGAATATCATACTGATTGAGCTTACTGTGCCGTGGGAGGAAAAGATGTGAAGAAGCACACGAGAGAAAAGAGAGCTAGTACAGTACCAGGACCTGCTATGTACAGTGTTGTAAAGAGAAAGGATGTCAGGCCTGGTTATTCCCGCAAGAAGTGGGGTATAGACTGTAGAGGCATACCAGCCTAGTCAGCTTGGAAGTTATTGACAGTGCTGAGATTAATAAGAGGAAGAGCTAGGGAGGATGCAGTGCGCAGAATAGCCGGGGAAGCGGCAGCGGGGGCTGCTTCATGTTTTAGGAGAGAGGAAGTAGGCTGGAAGCCGGGAGGAGCGGACGAGTAGCGGATTGGCCACCACTGATGGACCCGACAGCGAGAGGATGTAACCCTGGTAACGGATGAGGGTCAGAATTTTACTCTCCAGGCAGAGGTTAGGCTCCTGCTGGTTCATTTTTTTAACGTTTTTTAGTCGTTTTTATCGGGCTTTCTATTTTGTATTGTATCTATGTATGGTCAAAACCTATTTGGCTTGCGGACTTGCAAAAAACATGACAGAATACAAAGCCCGATAAAAACAACTAAGAAAACGTCACAAAATAGCCCAACCTCCGCTTGGAGAGTACGAAACATCCGGTTGTCCGACAGTTGATGACGTCAGTGACCTCCGCGGCCATGCAGGCGACAGCACTGCAATCAGCTGCAGGTGAGTGGAGTTATGATGGAATCTAATCTTTGGTATATTTACCAACAGGTCAAAGACGAAAATTTGAAAAAAAGAAATGAAGAATCTAATGTAACGGTATTCAATATGTTTGGTAATATGTTCAACCTTCTATACCACTGAGATGATAATGATAAGAAACTTTTGTATAAAATGGAAACTTGATGTTAACTTAAAGAAAACAAAAGTCACTATCTTCACAAATACGGCCGTTCCTTCCCGAAACAAACATTCTCATTTGGGCAAGAAAAGTTGGAAATGGTTCATTCCTATTGCTATTTAGGCCTGAATATAACTTTTTCAGGCAGATCCCTACCAAAAAAAAAAAAAAACTGTCACCCAAAGCACGTAAAGCTATGTACAGTCTGAAATCCCTTATCCGTTCACAAGTATACCCAGACCTTCTGTCATAATTTGAGTTTAGATTCGGGTAAGTTAAGGTTTTAAGGTTAAAGTCTTATAGGATAGCATATACTATGAAAAATATCTATAACTAGATGAATCCGATCTACGCTGTTAGAATTAGTGCCCACCTCCTTGAAATAGAATAAGGGCAAAGAAGTTAAAAGTGTGCGAAAGGACTTGTAAATACTATATGTTGTATATGGTAGAAGACGAAACACATTTTATTTCGACATGTCCCTTCTACGATCAACAAAGAAAAGAAGCTGTTCAAAGATCTAGAAGTCACTAAATTCCATCCTAATCTTTCTACGCTTATAGACAGAAAGAAAACTACTAGTACCCTCCTCTTAACATCACAAAACCCACATATTTTAGGTGGGTTCATTTTAGCCTCCCTAGCAGGCTCTCTGAGGTCTTTTTTGCTCATAATACACGTTTGTTGGCCATTTCTTTTTGTGCTGGGTCGCTGATTAAGGACGGCAGTCAGATAAGGCCAGCAATCAGCGACCCAGTACAAAAAGAAATGGTCAGCAAAAGTGTATATTAAAAAAAAGGCCTAAGAGAGCCTGCTATTGAGGCTATGTCCATACGTCTTCTGCTGTCTCAAAACTGACGTCAAACCCAATAAGATACATTTTAGCGTTAGAATATAGACTTATTCAATATAGTTGCTTACTATATTGTTTAACATTGTCTGTATACGTCATTTGTGTCACTTGCAACTAGCTCTCGGGCAAGAACTTACAGTAAACATATTATTATAATGATAATAGTTTATTGCAAATTCTTGTCCGATGGCTAATTGCAGGCACACATGTGTACCATGAAAGGGACAAACAAACAAATAGTGTAGAACAGTATGGAATAGGTCTACTCTAGAGTCTAACGCTAGTAAAAGCTAACTCTAAACTGTAACTTGTTGGGTTTTACTCCTTTTCCTGAGACAGTGGAAGACGGAGGACCACACCTTTTCTATAATGTGTGGGTTCTGTGATGTTAGGAGGAAGGTAGTTTTCTTTTAGTCTGTAAAACACAAGCGAATCTGGTAGGAGTTTAGTGGCCTTTTTCAAAATTCCTTTTCTTTCGTGATAGTAGAAAGAACAGTTTGAAATAAGTTGTGTTTCGTCTTTCACAATGTTTGACGTGCAGGACTAGTAAATACAAGTTCTTTCACAAAGAGCGCAAACAGGTAACTTCTTGTACCGCCCCTTCTCTATTTCCAGGGGGTGGGCGCTACTTTTAATTTAGCTGATTGCGGAGCGTACATCAAAATTGTTTAGTTCTAAATATTTTTTCATAGCATATGCTGTTTTACAGGTCTTTTAAAACCTTCTATGTTATAAGCTTACTGGTATCAATACGCAAATAATGAATGCAACTTTTTAGGAGGGCAAACGTTTTTTATTCGCACGGCATCAGTGAGGGCTATAAAACAGAAAATATCACCCATGATGTTAATGCGTGGTCTACGGAAATCTTATTTGCTCATTTTGAAGCTGCTTTGTACGATTTACAGTGCGCACGTTGATGCCAGCAGCCCTATAATTATTATTACCTCTACCCGGCTCTGCGGATCGGTGGTCCAATGCATGCAGTTGACAAATAGGGTCAATAGTACGCGAGGGGACCTAATCTCGAACCAGATCCACGGTGCGTAATGTATAGTATCAAACTTCCGTTTGACTCCCTTGGCCGACTACACTCCTTGGTCAGCTTTAAAATTATCTTATGGCACCGTAGGATCTGCTTGGAGATTAGACGGGACCGGCCATAGCACGATGAGGATATAACTCCTCTGGCCGGAGGACTCCCCTTGCGTACTTTTGACTCTATTTGTCCAATTTCTACTGTTAGAACACCGATCAGCGGAGCCTGATAGAGGCTACTGTACACGGCCTATAAACCATATAAACTAATAAATGACAATGACAATGACAATGATGTTTATTGCATGTTCATGCCCCAATGGGGCTAAATGCATTAAGTTTGATATAAAGTTAATGACAACAAATAAACAATGATATATCCTAATAATAACTATTTTCTACAAGCTTCGTCCCTCCTCTTAAAACAAGAGTAAACGAACTTACACAGTTCTTCCAATATGTCATAGTTAGTTGATGACATCAGATATTTAAACATGTCTACCTTTGTTATGTTTGTATATTTCTCTTTAACACGTTTAACATTAACAAGGCTATTACGCATATCATTGTACAGAGAACACTCTAGTACAAAGTGCATTTCATTTTCTATACATCTGACATTCTTATTACAAAACATGCATATTCTATCGTCAGGAGGAGTTCGGGTGTATCTGCCAGCTTCAATTTGCAGTGGGTGATCGCTGATCCTTAATTTAGTCATGGCTCGGCGATAACTAAAATTTGTTATCTCTAGGTACTTTTCTCTTTCATAAGTAAGCTTGAATTTTCTGTAGGTTCTTAACTTATTACCTTGGTTTTCCTTCATGCCAGGAGAATTCATTTCGGAGTAAAAATTTTGAACAAAGTTGTCTTTCAGTCTTTGGTTTACTTCGGACTGAGCGAAAGATGTGTTGCGATCACTGTTAATCAAAAGATAGGCAAAACCAGACTCCTCCAGGATTTTACTAACATTGGAAAACCAGCATGGTATGTTGCGACTGTGTAAGTCCTGCTGTACAAGAAAAGCTTCAAATTGTAGACTATTTCTTGGCACTTCTTTAACTAATCTTTTGTAGTATGAATACAATCTAGTATATACTTCGATCCACAGAGGATACCTGCCTAGTTCTGCCCTTGTTGCAAGATTACTTGAGTTTTTTCTTACGCCTAATAACGACTTGCAAAACTTCAGATGAACTTGTTCAATGGGTGACTTATCATTTAATCCGATTTTGCCCCATACCTCTGCACCATAAGTCAATATTGGGACAACGCAGGCATCAAATAATTTACAATATACTGAAATTGAAGGATTGGTTTCACCTAGTGTTGTTTTAATACTGAACAAAGCTCTTAGCGCCTTCTTTTGTAGTGTTTTTAATGCTGTTGTGAAGTTGCAACCTGTTGTAAGCACCACTCCTAAATAGCAATATGAAGAAACTATCTCTATGTCTTCGTTGAGTATATGAAATTTGAGATTTGAGAACATATGACCCTTTTTGTTAAATACGATTATTTTTGTCTTATTTATGTTAACTGATAATTTCCATTTGTTGCAATAGAGACCTAGTTTATCAATTGCATTTTGAAGACCATTTTGGCTAGTTGATAGTAGGACAAGGTCGTCGGCATAAAATAAACTTGATACTTCAGATGTATTTAGCAAGGGCGCATCAAAATCTCCTGTATTCAGTTCGTCTGCTAAGTCACTGATATATAGGTTAAATAGTGAGGGACTTAGAACACAACCTTGCCGCACTCCTATTTTGACAGGGAAATTTTCACTTAAACCTATATTTGTTTTCACACTCGCTGCGGATTGACTATATAAACTTTTTAGCATATCAAAAAATCTACCGGAAATGCCTTTTGATATGAGTTTGAATAATAGGCCCTCGTGCCAAATTGAATCAAATGCCTTGGATAGATCCACAAAGCAAGCAAATAGTTGATTTCTTGACTGTGTATATTTGGAAATCAACGTTTTCAGAACAAATATGTTATCTGACGTTCTGTAATTCTTTCGGAACCCTGCTTGATTAGGTTTAAGAATTTTGTTTTCCTCAAGAAAAGAGGAGAGCCTTTTGTTTAGTACAGAGGTAAACAGTTTCCCGAGACAGCTAGAAATGGAAATCCCGCGGTAGTTGTTAGTGTCGTCTTTTCTCCCTGATTTGAATATGGGCACTATGTAGCTTTTTGACCAGGTTTGGGGGAATTTTCCACTAAAAAAGGTGCGATTGAATAATGCAACAAGAGGCTTTAAAAGTAAGCTGTGTCCCGCTTTCAGCATTTCGTTAATTATCATGTCTTCGCCGCTCGCCTTTTTGTTTTTGAGAGCCGTTATTGCACTACTTATTTCAGCCTCCGTGATTTGGCAATCAAGAGGCCCTTGCTCTTTGTTGTGTTCCTCCAGTGCCTTTAGATTGTCTTTAATTTTCATTTCAAATTCAGTGTCAAAATTTTGCCTCTCAAGCCTACGTTTTTCATGTAATGCTTTGAAGTGAGTTACCCATGAATCAGGCGGAATTTCTTCTAAAGCTTTTGGAGTAGAATTGGCGTTTTTAAATTGTTTGAGTAGATTCCAAAAGGCGGTTGGATTATTTTCCTGAAGATTTTGGAGCTGCATTAAACAGTCAGTTTCATAGTCTTTTTTGCGCTTTCGAATTAGTTTGTTGTATTCCTTTTTCTTCCTAAAATAGCTACCTCGAAAGCAAGGACGTTATGGTATGAATGACCTACTGTAACCCGGGATCGAGAGCTGCCGATCTCGTTCCCCCTAAGGAAGAAACCATTCATCTTCAGTATTATTCTTCAATAAACTTAACGTTATTATTATGTTGTCAGGAAATAATAGCAATCAATCTTATATTTGATCATAAGTGCAATTACAGGTATGATCATTTAGATCATTTACACCTTACATCTTACTGTGACGGATATTTTGAGGGATTGTTCTCTCATCCCCTTTCTTTTATATAGGCCCTTCCAATCACATGATGCGAGCGCGGATTACACGAACTCGCGAGTGGGTCAGCTGTGTGAGAGATCAAGTGAGAGATCTTATTATTCCTCTTGAAAGTACCTCAAAAACTCATGTCTTGTCTAGCTAGGTTCTCTAAAGATAGCCCTGTTCCTATTTATCAGTAGAGATAGGAGTGGACCGTCCGATGGCAGCTTGTTTGAGAGAGCAAGTTCAACCCGGCCTTGGACCCAAGTTGGAGAGAGATCTCATAGTCATACGGAAACAACAACAACAGATTTTGATACAGAAGGTGGGTACAACGCGCGATTTGATGTTATTTTAATGGCAATCAAGTGTCACAACACAGTAAGTTTTTAAGCAAGGGCGTTATATAAGTTGCTCTTCGCCTGTCAACAAATATTTGTACCCGGCCCCAGCCAGCGCCAGCTGGTTTGGCGGGCAAGACGATTGCCCGCCGCGCACGAGGACCCCGGGGAGCTGTTGTCTGAGGACCTACTCTATCTCCAAGTAAAGGTTAGGCTCCGGCTGTTTTTTTAAAACGTTTTTTTAGTTGTTTTTATCGGGCTTTCTATTTTTTATTGTATCTTGTATTGTTAGATTTTGACAATACAAGATACCATTCAAAATAGAAAGCCCGATAAAAACAACTAACAAAACGTTTTAAAAAACAGCCGAAGCCTAACCTCTGCTTGAAGAGTATGATATTGCCTTGCTCAGTCACTGTGGCACTCGTGCACTTGGGATAACAGACGTCCATCATAGTAAGGGGGAATGGGATAAGTATATGTATAACATGAACAAATATAGACCATGACTAATAATTTCTCCAGAGTCACAAATTATAAACTGTTGTATCATTGATTAAAGCAAGGACTGTTTGATGAGGTTACAAAGATTTTTAACCACCTTGATTAAAGGTGGTTTATATAAGTACCTGTTTCTCAATTTTGCTTTATTTGTAGATGGCAGAGCGGACTGCACACATGGACCTGAACTTCTTGACCACAGCATGAACTTGATGAAGTAGTGGTGGAAGAATTCACATGGTATAACCTCCTTGGTAAGTCCAAGCTGTTATGTTGTAAAATTATATAATTTGTTTTGACCAAGGAGGTTAAAAAATCACTTTTTTTAACCTCCTTGTTTTGACAAAATGAATGGCTCTCTGCTCTACTTCTCTACTTCTACGAGTAACTTACACCTGTTAAAATTTTCATGTACAGACTCAGTGTTTGTTTTAAACTTTTTGTTTGAAGATTGAATGAGATGTTCAAACTAGCTCAAAGTGAAACTGTTTGTCCACAGACCCTTGGGGACAAATTCATACTTGTACGTTTTTGTAGTTGTGCAAGAGACAAGCTCATTTACATGAAGCCTAGAGGGATTTAGATTATAATCTCATAATCTCATTACCACCCAGCATGAAAGAAAGTGTTAAACAAAGGAAGCTTTGGCTGGGGTAGTTCACAGCTGTATGCCTGACTTTGCATAAGGTAATTAGCACAGCCTTGGCTGGTTCCCATGGCCAAAACATTATTTTTTTTATCAAGGAGGTATTTTAACCTTCTTGGTCTGATCTAGGTGGTTTTATCTTACCCATCATTGACCAGATTTTCCATCATTTTGAAAAGAATGGATTTTGAATTCTCAGTCTTTCATCGTACACTTTCTATCAATTTGACAGAACCACCTAGCTGTGAATGATTTGAGATACTGAAATACTGTAAATGCATTTAAGTTTGTCGGGATTTAATTTCGAGGTAGCGGGAAAAAAGACACAGTCTAATACCATTATAGAAAAATGTTCGCGGTGGTTTTAAGTTCAAGGTGAAGTGGTCACTAGGAAAACGGCGAACATTAATCCACCGCAAACATTTTTGCATTTACAGTATACAGATATAACGTCTTAGTAGGGTTGTAGCCAGCCTGAAATCATTTTCAGTCCCTTTGATTTTAATGGGAATCCTATCAAGCACCAAAGGCATGGCGTGACGTTGCGCATCATTTCTAGGGGGTCTGGGTCCCAGAAAATTTTTAAATCCAGACCCTCTGAAACACTATTTCCTGCATTTTGCTTGTAGACTAAGCTGCTCAATGGCACCTGTTTTGGTGAAGAAGAACACATGGGTTTTAGTTTTTTTATATCTTTACATATCAATTTTGTCTGTCCCAGGGGACGGAATGGGGAAAACTTTTCCAGTCCCCAGCTGCAAAATTCCTTCAAAGGACCGAAGGAAAGGTGCTGACTACAACCCTGTGTCATAGATATAAAAAAGAATACTTGAAGTGTAAAACCGCAAAACTGCTACAAATACAACAGCCAACAGACCAACTCCTCTACTATAGCCTAGAGCCAACATGTCCCCCAAACGCCCAAGGAAATTCTACAACAGGCCCCGAGTCGTGCGGTTGAAATTATTATTGACGAATGAAGACCTTTATTGCACATTTTTGCCACACCGGGCTAAGAACAGGTCAGTACAAGACTTGTTGAAAAGATTCAGATAACTGATACAAAATGAAGTTGGATACATTCAACTTCTCCTGGCTTTTCTGTCATACTCATAGTGAAGATAAATTGTTGTTTATTGCAAATTCTTGCCCGTGGTTTGTCTATTTGCATTAGGAATATGAATTTTTCTACAGCACTTAGGTGTGTGAAATAAGGAAATAGGTTTCGTCTGCACTATACTACAAAATGACATTCATCCTCTATTCTTGAGAAGGAATGTGTGACCCTCCTAATTTGCATAGGCCATAAAGATGAAAGTCAGGCCTGGCATCTAGACTTTACTTTTTGGATTAGCTGCTAAGGTGTGGACCACCCAGTTTGGTTTTTCTTTTACCAACAAGGCTAGTAGAAACAAGGTAAGATTCTAGAGCTTAGAAACAAAACTTACCACAATGTACAGCTGCGACCCAACACTATATTAAGGGTGTGACCTGTCCTGTGGTACTTCATGTTGTTGTGTAAGGCTGTCCCAACATCTATGCCCAGATGTTGGCAGTGATGTGAAATGCAGTTGGCAGTGTTTAAGAGATTTTTGCCACCCATGAGGTAAAGTTTGAATGCTCTTGACTTTGGTCCTGGCTAGGGGTGGGTACTGGTACAGAATACAGGTGATGACCAGGTCCAGACCTGAACCAGTTACCTGGACCTAACTGTTAAGTACTAGTACCCAAATATGCTGTGTTGTAGCCTAATAATAATTGTACTTGTAGAAGTGACACATGCGAGGTGCCCAGGACTTATTGGATAGTTGTAAAAGTGACACCAATATGGAATCCATGAGTGTGGTTACCAACTTTGTTGGTGATGCCAGTCTACCACACTAGTGTCACTTTTATCACACCAGTTCTTGTCTTGAATACAGGAATGAATTTCTTGTAGGGCTGTGTACCTAAATACCCGTACCTGTATTGTACGTAAAAAAATGTTTAAGTACAGGTCCGGACCTAAACATCTGTGTACCTGTACATGTACCTAAATAAACTAAATCACTATCAAACACTACTTTTTAAGACTGATAGACAAGTAAATCCTGAATCAACAATGACAATGGTGATAATCTTGCAGTTGAAACTTAAGAAAACTTGCAGAAGAAATTGTTTTGAGATTCAAACATGTAATTCCAAGTACAAAGATGACAATTTATCACTACCGTAAGACAGTTACTGAGTTAGGTACATGTTAACTTGCATATACTTGGTTAAACTTTTTTAGGTACAGGTGCAGGTCCGGACCTGTACCTAAACCCGTGTACCTGTACCTGTACCTGTAATTTGTTTAGGTACACAGCCCTAATGCCTTGCTAGCTCTGATACCATAGTTTGTCCCTTTAGTTCTTGTTACAACATTCATCACTGAACTGAAACTGAATGGTGCCAAAACTGCCAATTTTTGAAAATGTAGTTTTTTTTTCCCACCTATCTTGTTTTTTTTCCGCAGTCTGCAGAAGATGTCATCCATAAAATTTACTTGCTGTGGCCTTACGAGAAAAAAAAATGGGTACCTGATGAGTGTAATACCAGACAGGGTGTTTTCAGTTTGGGCGGTATTTTTAATTTCACTCACTATCCATTGTTTGATTATACTGCTGCTCTGTTCCCTGATGCAGGGCAGCAGGGGTAGGCAGCAGTCAGTTAGTCTTCACACTGCTCTTCCATGCGGCTGAGCTGCTCTGTCCAGTGGGTCAACCCCGGCGCTGTGAGACTGCACACCTTCATGTCCCTCCTAACACACTCCATCTAATAAGTTTTTCTCGGTCTACCACGACCCCTGTTGCCTGACACTTTCAGTTTGGTGATGGTGTTACTAGTGATGCAGTCACTTGATCTTTCTACGTGTCCAAATTGATGAAACTATGGTATGGTGCAATTTGGAGTTTTAACATGCTAACAAAAGCCATGCTGTACTGCAAGTACATTTTGAGCGGGGGAATTTTGAGAACATTATTCACTGTTGTCATCTGATTTTTGTGGTGTGTTTGTTAACAAAGCTGATCCGGAAGACTCTGAAGTATTGAGTCTGTACGCTATACATCTATCCTGCACAACACACAAAGGAGGCTACACAAGTATAGGCTTTAGCGAAATACATATGGGTATGAATCTTTCTACAAAAACAGTGTATCAATGAATACACAACTTTAAAAGTTGAATGTGGCTATTGTATAGCCGGCATTTGGGCTAAAAAAAACACTGATGTGCATTTTGTACGATGGTGGTAACACCTGGGTGCCTTAGCTGATGAAATTCGTACGAATCTTATGTGATACGCATGAATCACTATGCAAAAATGTGCGAACCTCATGTGATACGCACAGATCTTCTGTGATACGCACAAACCTTATGCAAACCACCTGACCGCTATATATGTTGGAGAAGGTATGTTTCTGAGTGTTTCTAGTATTTCTACCCATGATATTTTTATCCCAAACCATGGAATGGACAATGCGCTATCTCAAACAAAAGACATATTTGATAGCCTGTGAGCTACACTTAAGCTTCATTGCGACGTGTCAGATCATATTTTGCCTTCTCCGAAGATCGAGCCCGCCATCTTGAATATCCTGCTCCATCAGTCAAGCGACCCCGGCAGTGGTCGGCCGATTTTCGTAAAGTTCGTGCTTATTATGTAAGATTCGTGTATGTCACATACTAGTAGTAATTTGTGCGAATCACATAAGGTTTGTTCATTTTCGGATACTCTGTAGTGATTACTGCGGTTTTCATAAGATTCGTGCATTTTTGCATAGCGATTCGTCCGTATCACGTAAGATTTGTACGAGTTTCATAAGGTTTGTGCAAATGCTTACTAGGTAAGCACCCCTTGGAAATGCAGATCCCTGGAAATCTTTTGAATAGGTATTGTTATGTAATTAAAGGTCTACTAGGCAGTTATTTGCGCTTCAAACTGAAAACAAAAAATCCATTTTTCGGTCATTTCTTTATATAGTTAGTTGAATCAAGCCTACCACGTTACGGAACACTATTCAAGGCATGTCAGGAGTCGATATTTTCCCCGTGCGAGCGCTTTTGAAAACCTGGGAATCTGCATGCCCGCGCTGGGTTTCAGCCATTTTGTTTCTTCACCGACGAAACCCGAGTAGTCCCGAGTCTGCCCGAGCCTACCCGGAGATTTTGTTTCACAAGCGAGTCATGACGTCACGCACCCGGAACTCACCGGAGATTCCCGACCAATAACCTATGATGATTGATTCTTGTTTGAATTCTCACCAGTGCCTAACTAGGGGGGTCAACAAGTTACAGCGCGCATAGGACGAAATGTTTGTAGGCTAATTCTCTACGTTGCAAACGTGAAATAATGACACAAAAGTGTCAAAAAGTGTCAAAAAGTAGTAGTAAATCTGAGATTTCTTAGTTCTAGAATATTTCAAATTTGAGCGCAAAAAACTGCGTAGTAGACCTTTATTTTTTTTAGTAGACCTTTATTTTTTTAAGATTGAAAGTGATTGTCCCACTGACATCTGTCATACATGTACTAGTACTTTAAATGCATTTTAGTTTGCGGGGATTAAATTTCATGGTAGCAGGAAAATGAAGTGTTTTTATGTTCCTGAGTTTGGTGGTTTTGAATTCGCGATAGCACCATCCCACGAACTTTACATCCCACGAAAAAGTTAAATGCATTTACACTTACTGTATTGTAGTCACATACTTGGTATTTCAGCACCACTACAAAATGCCAGTTTGAAACCAGCTGCCTGTTTCTAGCAAGGATGCTACAAAATGGACAGAGCAGTCTTTAGATTTGACTTTCTTCCTCTTTCATTACTAGTCTCTACCAGACTCCGGATCGCTGGAAAATCATAGAAATGGAACAAATAGAGAGGAATATAACCGGCCAGGGAACAGCTCGCGATCCTAGGATCCCTGGCCGGTTATATTCCTCTCTATTTGTTCCATTTCTACGATTTTCCAGCGATCCGGAGCCTGGTAGAGACTATTTCATTACTGCTGAGCCCCTGTAATGGGATTACTAGCACTTTCACCGATCTAACCATTTACCATCTGAGTACAATGTCTGTGTAGACAGTGTAGTACAGTATTACTTTTCTGCTATAGTGTTATACAGTAGGTCATGTGGAGAAATGAGTGAATGCGAACTCAATCAAATAGTGTCTGATGTAACTTGTAAGTAGTCATGTGTTATTACTGCAACGAGTATCTCAAACATTTTATCATCATGATTGATACGTCATCATCATTATTAATACATGTACTGTGACAATGTCGTATAGTATGTACATGGGGAGAGAGGGAGCAGCGCGAGTACGAGACGGAAGCAAAATGTTAGTAGTGAAGTGGCCATTGTGAAAACCACGAACATAAAACCACAGCGAGATTTTTAGTATTTACAGTAGATCATTTCAATATAGCACTCCGCAAGCATCACAAAATTTTGCAGAAAATGTCAATATTTCAAAAGGCCTTTCCTACCCATCACTTGTTTGCTCGCAGGTTGGCTTTGCCAACCTTCGTGTTGGCTTGGTGCCTTCAGGTGCCTTTAGCATCTGTCAGAACTTGCCTCCATAATTCAACAAAAACTCAGAGTCAGAGGCCTACCGCCTACATGTATCTCCAGTAGGGGGTTTGTCTTTTTGTGGGTCAGCCGTAACCAGCGAGACATGACTTGGATGACATAATGTAATACGAGTAACATGCTTCATTTACAATCATGAATAAAATCATATTTATAACAAATACTAACACAACACATGTAATTTGATGCACTTATTTATCATATTAAATGTAGGTACGGAAGACGAGAGTGAAGATCATGATGGAAATGTGATTCAAGTTGAGGAGGAACGCACAGATGAGTACTACTGTTTTGCCTTGAATTTAAAAAGAATCAATTAATGGCAGTCTCTGCACTATCGTGCACTGATCTTCCCAACAAACAGAAACACAGTATGAAAAATCAATACAGTATTTGATTGCAACTGATGTGTAGGGTAAGGAGGCGCACTTTCAACTATTCTATGAATGATGTTAATTTTAAGGACGAATTTTAAGGCTATTCAACTTGATTGGTCATTGGTCCTTTGAAGTTGACTTTGACCCCACGTTACGAAGAGATGCATACACATCTCAGTCCTCCGTCTGCGTAGAGCTCCCGCTGTCTCCCCCTAACTCCTCCTGACCACCGCGAAAGCAGAAAACTCGTCACCACCGAGAACGGTTTTGGATGCCGAAGGGAGCTCGAGGGCTTAGCGGTCTCGCGTACGGGGGACCTTTGCTTCCCCTGAAGATTTGGTGTTATGCTTCCTTGCGGACGACGAGACATTTTGACAGTTTTCCTCGTGTACTGAATATTGTGTCTGCTTTGCAGGAGGTATAGAGCTATGTTTGCTGTGTTGGATGCCATCGAGTACGACTGAATTTTTGGTGGCCAGCCACACCTTTTGTAACCCTTGTGTTTTTTATTGTTAGTGTTCTAGGGGATTTTTTCCTGTTTGGGGAGGAAAGACCCAGGGAACAGAGCTGGCTGCATTATATGATTTTTTCTTTCAGCGTTTAATCCGCTTAACTTAATCCTGGCCAGGGTGAGTTGAGGACGCCTTTAGTTCATGCTGACGTTTTGTCCCATTTTGGAGCTGTGTGATTCTTGTGTGATTTCTTGATTTTGTGAATGTTTTAAGCCGAATCGGAGCTACATGAGATAGATCTTTGTGCAGAAACAAGATGGCGGTTCTCTTTGAAATCTTTTGTCTCGCCAATCTACCGTAATACTCCATCAGGGAAAGATATGGATGCTGGCATTTATTGCTGAGGTGTGGAGCAGAACGAAAGTTTCCAGATTTTGATGTCTTTTAATTTTGGTAATATTTCAGGCAGAAACAGAGGACAACGATGGCATGGTCTATGAGGCAAGATGGCGACCCCGGGATTTCTTTGTCTTTCAGGACTAGATGTTACTCCTCTGAGAGAGTTTGGCCTAGTGTTCAGCCACCGTCTCTGAGCTTTGAATGCTGCAGTTGGTACGATTTGGGTGTCATTTTCTGTTTTGGCGAGGTAAAATTTCTTTTGCAGTCCTAGATGGAACGTCGCGGTTGTGTTTGGGGTTCTGCGAGTATTTGCATTAGTTTGGGGTTTGATTTGCATGTGCCTGAATGTGTAACTGTAAGGCGCAGGGGAAGTTGCAATTGTGAATGTGCGCGTGCTAATCCCCACGTGCACATAACGCGGCTCGCTCGCATGTGCTGGGACTGGGCGGTGTGCAAGTTTCGTATGTATTTAGACTTGTGTTTGTCTGGGACCGGACCTGTTGCCAGGCACCCGTTCCTCCCCACTGTCTCATGGTTCACGTGTTGTTCATACAGGTCTGATGCAGCTCCGGGACAAGGCACCATCAACCTTGCCAGATGTGTGGCCATGGGACCCGTCGGTGGCATGCAAAGAGGGGTCAAGATGCACCAGGGAACCTGTTAGGCTATGATGTTTTTGTTGTGAACCACGTTTTTTTAATGAAGATATTTTAATAAAAATATTTTAAGATACCAGGGAACCCGAAGAGGCGGCTTTATGGCGCAATGCTACAAGGGACAGCAGTAGGAGGATCAGGGTCGACTAGCACTCCAGTCCGCGACACCGCCCAGCCCCAGCTCAAGGAAATTGGACTGTGAGTCATTTTCGGTTGTTCTCTTTTCAGCAGGTTCTCCCCCCTCCTTTTTTCTTGTTACTTTTGAGATATCGTTCTCCAGTGTGATGGGGTACCACGGGACGCTGGATTGTTCAGTAATAATCGAGTAACCCTGTTTTGTTTCGTTTAGTCTGACGCCTTGGTGAATAGCACGACGAGACACTGCGGAAAGCTGGTATTTTCTTTTTAGTATGGGATTATCATTCAGTGCGACGGGGTTCCGCAGAAAGCTGAATGATTCGGAAAGTGTGTAGTTGTATTTTAGCTTGGTGTGACTTTACCCAGCACGAAGGGTTTCCGCGGAAAGCTGGACAATCCGAAAATTTGTGTACGTTTCTCTCGTGATACAATGTGATGACATCCAGCGCGAAGGGGTTCCGCAGAAAGCTGGATGATCCTACAAGTCACGTACGTTCTTTCTTGACAATGCTGTGACATTAACTGGCGCGAAGGGATTCCACGGAAGGTTTGGACGATCCGAGAAGTTGTGAATGTTCTTTTTTTACTTTTTGTGACTTTATCCAGCGCGATGGGGTTCCGCGGAAGGCTGGATAACATGCTCTGCGGGAGTGTGTAAGGACCTGGGCTGGACTGAGGCTTGGCTAAGAAGGGTACGTGGGAAACGGGCACTGAAAAAAGGAGTGTACAGGTTGATCGTTTTGTAAATGATGGTGAGGGGAGTGAACTTGAAAGCAGATGGTCTCCTGTTTGGTAAATGATGATGAAGGTGAACAAAATCAAAAGCAGGTCGTCTGCTATTTTAAATTATAGGGAAGGGGGGCATATTCGACAGCAGGTCGTCTGCTGTTTTGTAAATGATTGTCAATGGAGTTGTATTCAAAAGCAGGTTGTCTGCTGAAGGGCAAGGGGGTGCGTATTCAAAAATGGATTGTCTGCTGTTTGTAAGTAAATGGCAAGGGGGTGTATTCAAAAGCAAGTCATCTGATGTTTTGTAAACCATGAGCGAAGGGAGTGTATTTGAAAGCAGTGTATTTGAAAGCAGGTCGTCTGCTGGTGGACAAGGGGGGGCGTATTCGAAAGCAGGTCGTCTGCTAATGCACAAGGGGGCGAATTCGACAGCAGGTCGTCTGCTGATGGGCAAGGGGGGGGGGGGCGTATTTGAAAGCAGGTCGTCTGCTGGTGGACAAGGGGGGTGTATTCGAAAGCACGTCGTCTGCTGATGGGCAAGGGGGGCGTATTCGAAAGCAGGTCGTCTGCTGATGGGCAAGGGGGGGGCGTTTTCCAAAGCAGGTCGTCTGCTGATGGGAAAAGGGGGGCGTATTCGAAAGCAGGTCGTCTGCTTATGGGAATGGGGGTGTGTGTTATCGAATGCAGGTCGTCTGCTGATAGGCAAGGGGGGCGTTATCGAAAGCAGGTCGTCTGCTGATGGGCAAGGGGGGCGTATTCGAAAGCAGGTCGTCTGCTGATGGACAAGGGGGGGGGCGTTTTCCAAAGCAGGTCGTCTGCTGATGGGAAAAGGGGGGCGTATTCGAAAGCAGGTCGTCTGCTTATGGGAATGGGGGTGTGTGTTATCGAAAGCAGGTCGTCTGCTGATGGGCAAAGGGGGGCGTATTCGAAAGCAGGTCGTCTGCTGATGGGCAAAGGGGGCGTTATCGAAAGCAGGTCGTCTGCTGAAGGGCAAGGGGGGCGTATTCGAAAGCAGGTCGTCTGCTGATGGGCAAGGGGGGCGTTATTGAAAGCAGGTGTTTGCTGATGGGCAAGGGGGGCGTATTCGAAAGCAGGTCGTCTGCTGATGGGCAAAGGTGGCGTTATCGAAAGCAGGTCGTCTGCTGAAGGGCAAGGGGGGCGTATTCGAAAGCAGGTCGTCTGCTGATGGGCAAGGGGGGCGCCTTCCAAAGCAGGTCGTCTGCTGATGGGCAAGGGGGGCGTTATCGAAAGCAGGTCGTCTGCTGAAGGGCAAGGGGGGCATATTCGAAAGCAGGTCGTCTGCTGAAGGGCAAGGGGGGCGTATTCGAAAGCAGGTCATCTGCTGATGGGCAAAGGGGGCGTATTCGAACGCAGGTCGTCTGCTGATGGGCAAGAGGGGCGTATTCGAAAGCAGGTCGTCTGCTGATGGGCAAGGGGGGCGTTTTCCAAAGCAGGTCGTCTGCTGATGGGCAAGAGGGGCGTATTCGAAAGCAGGTCGTCTGCTGATGGGCAAGGGGGGGCGTTTTCCAAAGCAGGTCGTCTGCTGAAGGGCAAGGGGGGCGTATTCGAAAGCAGGTCGTCTGCTGATGGGCAAGGGGGGCATATTCGAAAGCAGGTCGTCTGCTGATGGGCAAGGGGGGCGTATTCGAAAGCAGGTCGTCTGCTGATGGGCAAGAGGGGTGTATTCGAAAGCAGGTCGTCTGCTGATGGGCAAGGGGGGGCGTTTTCCAAAGCAGGTCGTCTGCTGATGGGAAAAGGGGGGCGTTTTCCAAAGCAGGTCGTCTGCTGATGGGCAAGGGGGGGCATTTTCCAAAGCAGGTCGTCTGCTGAAGGGCAAGGGGGGCGTATTCGAAAGCAGGTCGTCTGCTGATGGGCAAGGGGGGCGCCTTCCAAAGCAGGTCGTCTGCTGATGGGCAAGGGGGGCGTTATCGAAAGCAGGTCGTCTGCTGATGGGCAAAGGGGGCGTTATCGAAAGCAGGTCGTCTGCTGAAGGGCAAGGGGGGCGTATTCGAAAGCAGGTCGTCTGCTGATGGGCAAGGGGGGCGCCTTCCAAAGCAGGTCGTCTGCTGATGGGCAAGGGGGGCGTTATCGAAAACAGGTCGTCTGCTGAAGGGCAAGGGGGGCGTATTCGAAAGCAGGTCGTCTGCTGAAGGGCAAGGGGGGCGTATTCGAAAGCAGGTCGTCTGCTTATGGGAATGGGGGTGTGTGTTATCGAAAGCAGGTCGTCTGCTGATGGGCAAGGGGGGCGTTATCGAAAGCAGGTCGTCTGCTTATGGGAATGGGGGTGTGTGTTATCGAAAGCAGGTCGTCTGCTGATGGGCAAGGGGGGCGTTATTGAAAGCAGGTGTTTGCTGATGGGCAAGGGGGGCGTATTCGAAAGCAGGTCGTCTGCTGATGGGCAAAGGGGGCGTTATCGAAAGCAGGTCGTCTGCTGAAGAAAAGGGGGGCGTATTCGAAAGCAGGTCGTCTGCTGATGGGCAAGGGGGGCGTATTCGAAAGCAGGTCGTCTGCTGATGGGCAAGGGGGGCGTTATCGAAAGCAGGTCGTCTGCTGAAGGGCAAGGGGGGCGTATTCGAAAGCAGGTCGTCTGCTGAAGGTCAAGGGGGGCGTATTCGAACGCAGGTCGTCTGCTGATGGGCAAGAGGGGCGTATTCGAAAGCAGGTCGTCTGCTGATGGGCAAGAGGGGCGTATTCGAAAGCAGGTCGTCTGCTGATGGGCAAGAGGGGCGTATTCGAAAGCAGGTCGTCTGCTGATGGGCAAGAGGGGCGTATTCGAAAGCAGGTCGTCTGCTGATGGGCAAGGGGGGCGTTTTCCAAAGCAGGTCGTCTGCTGATGGGCAAGAGGGGCGTATTCGAAAGCAGGTCGTCTGCTGATGGGCAAGGGGGGCGTTATCGAAAGCAGGTCGTCTGCTGATGGGCAAGGGGGGCGTATTCGAACGCAGGTCGTCTGCTGATGGGCAAGAGGGGCGTTATCGAAAGCAGGTCGTCTGCTGATGGGCAAGGGGGGCGTATTCGAAAGCAGGTCGTCTGCTGATGGGCAAGGGGGGCGTTATCGAAAGCAGGTCGTCTGCTGACGGGCAAGGGGGGCATATTCGAAAGCAGGTCGTCTGCTGAAGGGCAAGGGGGGCGTATTCGAAAGCAGGTCATCTGCTGATGGGCAAGGGGGGCGTATTCGAACGCAGGTCGTCTGCTGATGGGCAAGAGGGGCGTATTCGAAAGCAGGTCGTCTGCTGATGGGCAAGGGGGGGCGTTTTCCAAAGCAGGTCGTCTGCTGATGGGCAAGAGGGGCGTATTCGAAAGCAGGTCGTCTGCTGATGGGCAAGGGGGAGCGTTTTCCAAAGCAGGTCGTCTGCTGAAGGGCAAGGGGGGCGTATTCGAAAGCAGGTCGTCTGCTGATGGGCAAGGGGGGCGCCTTCCAAAGCAGGTCGTCTGCTGATGGGCAAGGGGGGCGTTATCGAAAGCAGGTCGTCTGCTGATGGGCAAGAGGGGCGTATACGAAAGCAGGTCGTCTGCTGATTGGCAAGGGGGGCGTATTCCAAAGCAGGTCGTCTGCTGATGGGCAAGGGGGGGCGTTTTCCAAAGCAGGTCGTCTGCTGATGGGAAAAGGGGGGCGTATTCGAAAGCAGGTCGTCTGCTTATGGGACTGGGGGTGTGTGTTATCGAAAGCAGGTCGTCTGCTGATGGGCAAGGGGGCGTTATCGAAAGCAGGTCGTCTGCTGATGGGCAAGGGGGGCGTTTTCCAAAGCAGGTCGTCTGCTGAAGGGCAAGGGGGGCGTATTCGAAAGCAGGTCGTCTGCTGATGGGCAAGGGGGGCGTATTCCAAAGCAGGTCGTCTGCTGATGGGCAAGGGGGGCATATTCGAAAGCAGGTCGTCTGCTGATGGGCAAGGGGGCGTATTCGAAAGCAGGTCGTCTGCTGATGGGCAAGAGGGGCGTATTCGAAAGCAGGTCGTCTGCTGATGGGCAAGGGGGGGCGTTTTCCAAAGCAGGTCGTCTGCTGATGGGAAAAGGGGGGCGTATTCGAAAGCAGGTCGTCTGCTTATGGGAATGGGGGTGTGTGTTATCGAAAGCAGGTCGTCTGCTGATGGGCAAGGGGGGCGTTATCGAAAGCAGGTCATCTGCTGATGGGCAAGGGGGGCGTATTCAAAAGCAGGTCGTCTGCTGATGGGCAAGGGGGGGCGTTTTCCAAAGCAGGTCGTCTGCTGATGGGAAAAGGGGGGCGTATTCGAAAGCAGGTCGTCTGCTTATGGGAATGGGGGTGTGTGTTATCGAAAGCAGGTCGTCTGCTGATGGGCAAGGGGGGCGTATTCGAAAGCAGGTCGTCTGCTGATGGGCAAGGGGGGCGTTATCGAAAGCAGGTCGTCTGCTGAAGGGCAAGGGGGGCGTATTCGAAAGCAGGTCGTCTGCTGAAGGGCAAGGGGGGCGTATTCGAACGCAGGTCGTCTGCTGATGGGCAAGAGGGGCGTATTCGAAAGCAGGTCGTCTGCTGATGGGCAAGAGGGGCGTATTCGAAAGCAGGTCGTCTGCTGATGGGCAAGAGGGGCGTATTCGAAAGCAGGTCGTCTGCTGATGGGCAAGAGGGGCGTATTCGAAAGCAGGTCGTCTGCTGATGGGCAAGGGGGGCGTTTTCCAAAGCAGGTCGTCTGCTGATGGGCAAGAGGGGCGTATTCGAAAGCAGGTCGTCTGCTGATGGGCAAGGGGGGCGTTATCGAAAGCAGGTCGTCTGCTGATGGGCAAGGGGGGCGTATTCGAACGCAGGTCGTCTGCTGATGGGCAAGAGGGGCGTTATCGAAAGCAGGTCGTCTGCTGATGGGCAAGGGGGGCGTATTCGAAAGCAGGTCGTCTGCTGATGGGCAAGGGGGGCGTTATCGAAAGCAGGTCGTCTGCTGACGGGCAAGGGGGGCATATTCGAAAGCAGGTCGTCTTCTGAAGGGCAAGGGGGGCGTATTCGAAAGCAGGTCATCTGCTGATGGGCAAGGGGGGCGTATTCGAACGCAGGTCGTCTGCTGATGGGCAAGAGGGGCGTATTCGAAAGCAGGTCGTCTGCTGATGGGCAAGGGGGGGCGTTTTCCAAAGCAGGTCGTCTGCTGATGGGCAAGAGGGGCGTATTCGAAAGCAGGTCGTCTGCTGATGGGCAAGGGGGAGCGTTTTCCAAAGCAGGTCGTCTGCTGAAGGGCAAGGGGGGCGTATTCGAAAGCAGGTCGTCTGCTTATGGGCAAGGGGGCGTTATAGAAAGCAGGTCATCTGCTGATAGGCAAGGGGGCGTTTTCCAAAGCAGGTCGTCTGCTGATTGGAATTTGGCGTTATTAAAAGCAGGTCGTCTGCTGTTTTGTAATAGATGGGAATGGGGGGGGGGGGGATTCGAAATCAGGTCGGCGAACGTCCCTTTTTCGGCCTTCGTGCTTTCGTGGCTGGCAAACAGCATAAGCAGCTATGTATGCTAATGTTTAACAATTTGGTTTACGTGATCACGAAAAATCGTATGTCTTTGGAATTGGTTTGACGATCCCTTTTGGATATTGATGTTTCGGTGTTCAATTTGATCTTTGACCTTCCGCTTTCGTTACGATTATACCTTTGGCAAATAAAAGTATTCCTGCGGTGTGCACGCACTCGCCCCCATCCTAACACATGTGTTGGTGTTTTCATTGTGTGTGTGAAGAGTATGAACGCATCAACAGGCACCACACACACAAAGCTCGCACATGTACAGCAACCTGATTCCGCCAGATAAGTTGATACAAAGTGAGTCAGCAACGATTCTCTTAGATTAGTGAAAGCAATATTTCCTTGGCGTGATAAGAGACATTATAGGTAAGTAATGTTCTTCCAACCACCGCCAACTGACAGGTCTAGACATGTTAGTGTACTCTCCAAGCAATGGTGTTTTCGGCAGTTTTTGACGTCTTCAGTTGGGTCTCTTTGCTGGGCTTTCTATTGTGTATTGTTTTCTTCACGTCTGTTTGGCCGGCGAACATGAAGGCTCCTGTACAAAATTGAAAGCCCCACAAAAAGGCCTAAAACACATGAAAAACAGCCGAAGCGCAACATCTGCTTGGAGAGATACAGTATAATACACATAGTGTAATTCACATCTATGTAGAATTTTTGCCCTGTAGGAGTGTAAGGTAAATATAGCTTAGTTCACGGTGATATGTACTCCCCACGCAAAAGGACTGGTTTTAACGTTGTTTTTTTATTTTATTTTGCTATGTCGCCAAACCAAGTGTTTAAAGAGGAAGTTTAAACAAAAAAGAAGGCCCGACGTCAAAACCAGTCGGAATCTCCTTGCAGAGGTTTGGGAGCAAAATTGCGGCATTGTTATGTGCCGCGTCTTTCGTCCGCCCTCCCCAACAAGGGCGGGACAAGAAAGAGGCATATGATAAAGTCTCAAATTTTTCCCAACTGCTCGGAGCCGAATCTCTGTTTGGGGCGTAAGGGCAGGCAATATGCCTAACTAGTCGATCCATGGTGGGTTTGATAACAAATACACATCTGTGTTTGGTTGGTGTGAATGAAAGGTGTAAAAGGCCCCTCCCCCTGGAGTTAATCCTCGATGTAGTTTTTCAAAACCGACGTCGGTTTTCAAAGCGATGTAGTTTTTCAAAACCGACGTCGGTTTTCAAAGCGATGTTGTTTTTTAGAATCGACGTCGGTTTTCAAAGCGATGTGGTTTTTCAAAACCGACGTCGGTGTTCAAAGCGATGTGGTTTTTGAGAACCGACGTCAGTTTTCGAAAGCGACGTGTATTTTCAAAACCGACGTCGGATTTCGAAAGAGCTTCGACGTCGGGTTTCGACGTCGGTTTTCAAAAAAGCGATGTCGGTTTTCAAACAGCGACGTTGCAACGTAAAATAACGAGCGAGAGGTGACCGTGACATCGGATACCTAAAACGTCGACCGACGCGCAACCGGGCTATCGGCCTCAAAATACAACGCTCGGAACCGCAAACTACACAATTACCGGTATCCTTAGCACGATATGCATATTTAGACCTTGTACTGGTTTTGGACAAAAGGTAACTTTTTTGTTCTCCTTTGTAAACTTTAAAGGCCTTTAAAGTTTAAGTCACCTGGAGTAATCCAAGCTATAACGTTAATACTTGTGTATACAAAATAATCCTGTTTAATGGGGGCCCCAAAGCCCTTTTCCGTAGAGCGTAATCGGCGGTTTTAATTCTACGTACTCCGTAGCGGGACCGTTCGAATTCAACGTAGAGCGTAATCGGTGCATTTTGCGTCGAGCGATATTGGCCCCTTTAATTTAACGTATTACGTAGAAGCTAACCGGATTTTACCGTAAAACGTAATTCATATTAATTTTTCGTCAAGCGTAATCAAAGTTTCATTAAACTTAACTAGTCTACCGGCAAATTTTACCCGCGAAAATGCTGGAAATTGCGTTTCAAAGGGTCCAGATTTCAAAATTTCGCCGGACATTCCTTGCTATGGCTCAACACTTCGGCACTGGATATGGTGAAAATATGTTGCGGGAGCGTCGTCCCCCAACTAGTAGAAATCTTTTTACCGACCTTAGCTTAGTTAACAAGCAAAATTTGCCCCTTAAATGCAGGAAATGGCATTTCAGAGGGTCGAGATTTCAATTTTTCTCCGTCGCCGGGCGGCCCTTGCCACGGCTTGCGACGGCTTGGGCCTCCGGCGCTCACGACTCTCCGGCGCTCGTCGCCCTCAAAGACGTTTCTCTGACAGAAATGTCATTACATTGAGCATATGCCTGCCAGCAAAATTTGCCCCTCAAAATGCAGGAAATGGTGTTTCAGAGGGTAAAAATTTCCAAATTTTCCCGTACCTACCTTGCGACAGTTCGACTGCTCGTGCTTTCGGCACTCGAAATCTGAAAATGATGTTTGGGGGCGTTGCCCAGCTTAAAGCTAAAACCATGTGAATTTCTAATTGGATGCTATTTAACTTAGCTTAGTCTGTGAGCAAAATTTGCCCTTCAAAATGCATAAAATGGCGTTTCAGAGGGTCAGGATTTCACAATATTCCCGGGGGAGCATGCCCCTGGACGGCCTAGGATTGTCGCGCCTCCGCTTTCGGTGCTACAAGTGCTGAAAATTACGTCACATGAGAAATTTGCTGTCGCCGCCTTTGGCTAGCAAGACGTCTTTAGAAGTTAAGTTTTAATCTTATTGATGGAATAATCAGTTTTGTTTAGATCTCATCTTCACATGTTCTCCGTCGGCGGAGTTTTTTTTTTTTATTGTTGCAACATATATTTACAAGACATGGTGACGGCACACTCAAGTCGTGACTTATATTCATGCCGCCACCGCAAAAGAATACAAATACATGGATAGATAAATACAAGATAACAAAACAAGATAACAAAATAACAAGTAGGCAAAGCACTGAAGCAAAAACAACAAATGAAGATTCAAAGATATAAACTGAGAATATGATGATTAACTAAGTCCCTTAAGACTGGTAGGATGATGTTTAGTCATTATTGAAGCGATTGGTATCTATTAAAAAAGTCTGCACAAACATTAATATTTTGGAGTTGTCTGCAGAGGACAGAAAAGAAGATCCATTTAAAAGCAATTGTACTAAATTGTCGTCGGATAGATTGTCCGTATCAAACCTACCAGTCTTCTGAAATTGCCGAAGAGGGAAAATCTCTGATGATTGTAGTTAGGGCAGTGTAACATGAAATGGCTGATACTTTCGGCGGAGTTCAGCCAAAAGACAATAAAAATTTGCATAATGCATTATGAAATTTCGTAATTTAGCGTAGAGCGTAATAAAGTGTCCATAATTTAGCGTATTACGTAGCCGGCCCTCCCGAATTTAGCGTAGAGCGTTGTCGGTACCCCCCCTTTGGGGCCCTCTTTAATTATGCGCGGCGTTTTTCATCCATACATGATAAATTTTGACACCTCGACTTGGAAACCAATATGTTTCAAGCCGGTCACCTGCCCAAAACGGCCACTTTTGTCGGGTACAGATACCTACTAAGAATCATTTTCAAATTTAATAGTTTGGCCTACTTGACCACACTTAAAAATAACCCTAATCCTAGAAGCTGGGGTTCAGTTTAAACTGTCAAGTTAACTCTCATAACTCATGAACAAAGCACGATATTCGAAAACGGTTTTATGATTACAGCTACTACCAAGAGACCTTTTCAAACGATTCTAAGTTTAGTCTACTTAAGAAATAACTCTAGAAGCTAGGGTTTGGTTTTAACTTTAAAGTCTCATAACTCATGAACAAAGTATGATATTTGAAAACGTTTTTCAGACCTATGAAGCTCATGGGAGACATCCCATCTGTTTATAATATGTGCTTTTATTACATTTAGTAAAGGAACTTACAAACAACCAAAATGTCAGACAATTATGAATGAAGTCATTATTTTATTTAGTTAACATGTTCAGCATACATGTACATGTATATGTATATATACACAGTTATGTAGTCAAAATATTCTCTATAGATCATATTGCTACAAAATGCCTATGATATGTGTAGAAAGTAGCTAGTAATAGTCATTGGATGCAAAACAACCAAAATTTAACATTTTCTATCCTTGATTCCTTTTAGACAACCATTTTGTGCTTGTGACAAAACCGTGTTGAATACCACAAAATGTATTACAATTCATCCAAAATTTCAACAACATTAAGGAACTGTTTTGGCTGTAGAATATTTGCAGCGTTGCAAACAACATAAAAGATATAAATTGCCTGTGTCCATGACATAAGCTTGTTCTCATATGTCTGATAGATCACACCACATGTCAACTGTTACATTGCACTTGCATCACTTTTGAAGAGATGCCCTATAAGATGAACTATGAACTTCACTTAATTATCAAATCGTCATCAATATTGTACACGTCAGGTAAATCAAGCTTTCATATTCAAAAATCATAAATGACAACTGAATATTCAAGTCAAATAATTCTTACAATAACTTTAAGGTAATAACATGACAACAGAGCTCAATTCTTATGAAATGATATTGAAATAAGCAAATTACAGCTAAAGTATATGCAACATCTCTATGAACTGATTTCTAAACAAGCCTTGTACATATTTGAAATATACATGCATATCTAATTTGTGCAACATCATGTGCTATATAGGAGGAAATAAATGTTTTAGTATGTACAAATAAAGGAGTGACATAGGATCATTGCTTCCTAGTGCTTTCCCTTCTTCTTCTCATAGGATTTTGTCTGTTTTAGCTCCTTTGCACCTGACAAGTCATATGCAAACGTCTTCTTTTGTCCGGCTGCTTTTTCTTTTTTGATCACCTTTAAAAAGAAAAGAAAGAGTCAATAAAAACACGCTCAAAATGAAATGAATTTTAATGCAAGAACAACAACTAATAAGCCTAACAGAAACTCATGAGGTTATAGGTAACCCTAGTTCACCTTTATCCATTGGGTAACC
Source organism: Branchiostoma floridae x Branchiostoma belcheri (assembly GCA_019207045.1). Taxonomy (NCBI): domain Eukaryota; kingdom Metazoa; phylum Chordata; class Leptocardii; order Amphioxiformes; family Branchiostomatidae; genus Branchiostoma; species Branchiostoma floridae x Branchiostoma belcheri. The sequence continues at coordinate 15,141,189 of CM033036.1, forward strand.
TATATCTGTTGCTTTTAGAAACAGGGTATTGGGTGATATCACGTCAGGGGTTTAGCCAGCGTCCGTTTTTCCGTCAATTGACGGAAATTTGCTGCGTCTGACGGAAAAATTTTAAAACCAATCCGTCAACCTTGACGGACAAAAATCCTTGGTGGAAGCTACAGGCGGCTTGGGGACGCCGTCCACGGCCGTAAAAGCCACACACTGTTTGTTTTGCTATTGTTATGATTGTTGACAATGTGTGTCGGCGCCCTTTCGCATACGATAATCTCATTAAAACCCGTTTTTCAAGGTCTCAGTTCAGTCCTTCTAATCAATTTTCGCGGTTTTCGCGACAATTGTAATTGGCTGACGGAAAAAAAATTCGAGCTGGCTAAAGCCCTGTATCACGTCGACAGACGTTGGTTTCAAATTGCAATGTTTTCAGTATATTGCAGTCTAAAAGTACCACCCGTCGGCTTGATGTGCCTAAATACCCCGTTTGGAAAAACGGATATAGGTTACCCTGTGGATAAAGGTGAACTAGCATTAGTACCAGAATGTGTACATTGTACTCTTCAAGCAGAGGTTGGATGCAAAGATTGTGACCTTATTCTGATTGGCCCAAGTTTCTGACAGCCAGCCATCTAACAGGTAGTTGTCAGATATTGGGGGCCAGTCAAAAACAATGATTATTATTACAATTTTGCCCCAGAAGACCTGCTTGGAGATTATCACTTGTGTGCGTTGTGTACTTACCCCCTTCATGACTCTGTTCTTCAGCTCACTCTGTGTGAGCGGTCTCTGGTCTTCATCGCTCGGTTGGGCGGAGTCATCACTGTCATAGTCGTCTCTGTAAAATAAGAATTCAAAAAGATCTTGAATGAGTAATAACTCACTTAAGCGTCTGTTGTTCCCATCTTATGAGGACATGGTGGCTAGGAATAGAAGGCAAGGCTTAGACAATGTCCGATTTCAATTTCCTTGGAAGGTACATGTCAGAAATTGGGATTTTAACTAATACACTGACAAGACACATACACACTTAAGACAAACTGAAGGGATTGTTTCATTGGATGGAAGTTACTTACCCAGTGGTGGGAGGTTCTATTTGTAGAGAGGGGGGTGGTTTGCTTGGTCCCTCTCCGAGCAGACTGTTGAGTTTGGGGTCGTATGGTCTCTCATAATCCTAGGGACAAAAACAAAAACAAGGTTTTGCAAACCTTCTTGCTTCAATCTCAAGAGAGGACATAATGTGAAACCTGAACATGGTAAATCAAAGAAACAATCACACTCTAATTAAAATTTTTCATGCCTGACACAATCCTTTTAATCACTTTTAGTCAACTGCATTTAATATAGCTGTTAAGTTTTACACTAATGTAACAATTCAAAATCAACTTGATCATTCTTCGATATGGACTCCTATGGTACTGACCTTTGACATGAGGTATGCCTGTGATGCTAACAGCTCATTGGTCCTCTCCTCGATGACGCCCAGGTACTGCATCATGTTGTCGTTCCGGACGCCCTCGGTTCCCCCCAACATGTCCTCCAGAGCTGACCGGTCACAGCTCAGCTTGTTGAAGAGTGAGTCGATCCCTGTTCGCAACAGGGCAGGGAGGAAAAATAAACATAAAAGGCTTCAACAATTGCAGCAAAATAAGCAACAAAGAAAAAGATTTGCATAATGAAATCCTTATTCTAAAGACAATAAATGATATCATTTCCACCACTTTTCAGATCAGTAGCACTGGTGCAGATGCATTTTCTTGCAACCTTGTTTTTCAAGGTAAGAAGTTTTCACTGATCAAATTCTTACACTAAAGTTACAGATGAACACTGTATTATGCCTACCTGCTTTAAGCTGGTCCAGGATCTTGTTGACAGCCTTGCTCCGCTCGTCGTGTTCGTTGGCAGTCTTGCCGGCCGTCTCCGACTGTTCCTCCAGGTCCTTCAGGATGAGCTGCCGCTGCTGCTCGATGGACACTCCCTGCTGCTGGAACCGCTTGATCTCCTCCTGGATCTGTCAGCAAGAAATTTGCATAATTTATACATGTCAATCTTACATTGTAGAGCATCCATTTTAGGAATACTACATTGCCATGTTGTGTTTATCTTTTAAACTCATATTAGACTTTCAATGTCACTTTTTAATCTTTCTAATAAGGCTATTTTAGATTGAAATGAGATCAATTTTATTACTGATATATATATATATATATATATATATATGTGTGTGTGTGTGTGTGTGTGTGTTGATCCACACTTTTAAATTGTACAGTTAGTTAAGTTTGAATGGTGATGATCATTATTAGGTTAATCCACTTAGGCAGGACGTTTCATTATACTCTTAAGCGCCATGTCTCTTTTGTACATTGTACAAGGCAATTTAGTCTTCGGACTATCATCTTGTACCTGAAATTGTGTGTTAAAATAAACCAGTTCTCTCTCTCTTACATCATTTTAATATGCAGTTTCATTGTTGAATGGTGGTTTAAATTTACGTCTTACTGTAATTTCTAATTACTAGGATTTTTGCTGCTTGTAGAAAAAGCTGTGGAAGTGTCCACCTATTCTGCCAAACCAGTTTGCGAGGTGTTTTAAGGGGAAACATTACTAGTGAAAAAATTACACTACAAAGTATCAACTTAACCCAACTCTAGTGGACTTACTGATAGTTTGACTACTCAAATTGAAAAGCAAAAAGACAAATTAATAAAATTGTTGTAAGACTTACATCTTCAATTTCATCATGAAGCTTCTCCAGCTCATTGTTCTGCTCATTCACATAGTTGAAGAGAGCAAAGTTGCGATCCTCCACTGTGGAAAAAACAGTGATGCCAGGGTCTTAATGTCACCTTCAAAACTACAAACACTGACAGCTCTTCAACTTTCAATATGTCACAATGTAGCCTGAAGTATTATAAATCTCAAGACTAAGACAACTTCAACTTTCAATATGTCACAATGTAGCCTGAAGTATTATAAATCTCAAGACTAAGACAACTCATTCAGCAGTATCTACTATGTGAAGACCTTCATCACTCTACTTTTCACCAAAAAAAGTCTTCACAAAATACATGTTGCATTTCCCCACATTTTTAACCATGTTGAAAACATTTGACTGAAGTTATTTTTAAGTTTACAGGAAAATAAATCACTGTTTCTCACCCTCAATGAACCTCTCCACCAGCAGATCCAAGTCTTCTTCCCCTGTCTCTGCACGAATCTTGTCAAAAGCTTCTTCATACGTCTCCACGCTTTCCTCCTTAGCCTCCTTCTTCTTACGTTCTGCCTCCTCTATTTCTGTTGCAAAATGCACAAAGAAGTATGAACACACAGAGAAAGCCTGGATAGACCTTATAAATTTGGATAATCTTCATAAAAAAAAATGCAACAACAGTCAGACAAAAAGCAGCACACTTGAATGTTTTTGTTGACATGTCTTTTCATGGCAGGTGTGGGAAACCAGTAACCCTTGCCCCACCGTCACCTGGTGCTCATCCTGTCAATAGCTTCATCAGGTTGATGACTTAGTCTATATCAAGATCTTTGCTACACAACCCAAAGTTCTGTTTCATGCAACTTCATCACATATAATGTATGATGGACTCTACTACTTTGTGCTGCCTTGTAATGTTGGCAGATACAAAACTTGGACTGTGTAGCAAAGAACTCAATATCTGATAACTTAAATCCATATTTTCCTTGTTGTGGACTGACCCCTCTTAATCCTCTGAGCACGAGCCTGTTCGTCCTCCTCCCTCTCCATGGTCTTGATGCCCATGAACTCCTTCAGCTTCCTGTCATGGTCGATGACTCGCTGCAGCTCCTTGGTCTCCTGTGTGTGCTGCGCCAGGTCCTTGTCGGCCTTCTCCTTCAGCAGGATCATCTTGGCCTGCGCCTCGTCACGGGAGTCGTACGCCGCCGTGGAACTCTCGATGGTCTCCCCAATCTCCTTCCTGGTGTCCTTCAATTCCTGGTAATCAATCAGAACCATTAGACTAAGGAATAACAATACGTTTGATCTTACAACCATATCAAAATATTCTTTTGGTCCTTCTCTCACAAAAATAAACCCAACACCCAACCAATAGCTGCAACACAATAAGGCTACAGATAGACCATCTTAAAAATTTGTCATGTTGCTCTCTCTTGCCTTTTCTAGAATACTCAAACCAAACTTGATATTTATCAACACCATCTTACCTTGTCCAGCTTCTTGAACAGCTGCTCAAATCTGGCCCTCTCAGTCCGGAGGCTGTCAATCTCCTCACGAAGTTTTGCATTCCTCGTCAGCGCCTCATTAAAACCTTTTGTACTCTGAAATATGTAACATAACCATTTTAGAATGAATACATGTGTTGTTGCCAGTCTATTGCAAAAACATCTTACAGCAAAAAAAGGAATTTGTAAAATCTAAAATAGACTGCAATACATTTGGCAAACAACTCACTCAAATTTGTCAAGAAATGTTCTGTGAACCTATGATGTGTGCCGAATAGACTGCAGGCCCTGCACTCCTTACATCCATAGGCTTTATAATAATATTAAAGGCTAGTCAAAATAGATTATATGAATAAGACTAATGTAAATTCATGATGTAGCACAAAAATGTACCCAAAAACATCACTGACCAAGAAAGACAATTTATAATACTTTCAGTGCACATGCCTACATTCTTCTAGCCTGAGTACCATCCTAAGTAGTGACCGCTGGCTCAATACTGTATTGAGCCAGCGGTCACTACGGAGGATGGTACTCAGGCTAACATTTTTCCTAAACTCCTAGAATATTTGCTCAACATCTTTGGATTACTTACCCTGTCCAGTCTGTTCTCAAGGACCCTCATCTGCTTGCGAACTTTGACCTCATGCTCACGACCAATGTTGCTGCCTCCCATAGACTTCCGCTGCCCGTCCACTTTCCTCTCCCACTTGCGAATCTATGGGGCAATTTCATTGAAAGTATTCAATGGCACAGTTGGCAATTTTCTACCATACACCTCCAAACACTTAACGTTTACGAATATTGGATAATTTGTAAAACAGTTAAGACAATTTCATAAGAAATCATACAAGACAAGAATCCATAGTTACCTCAATGTCAAGTTCAGCAATTTTCTCCTTTTCATTCTCGATGGCTGACCCATATTCATCTGTAATGATAACATCATATGATTAGAAAGTGCGTTTTATTCTTGTAATCTTTAACCTCAGACATTATGAATTTGTAGGTTTAATGACATTAATCACATACCATAACCTTCTAACTGTGAGTGTCTAAACCAAGGTGTAACCAGTATTAACTAGTAAAGACTGCATTGGTACAGGAAGGTTAAACAGCAAGATTACTGGATGGTCACCAGACAGTACTGACCTTTAGCGGCCACCAGGTTCTTCAAGACATCCTTGTTCTCCTCATCCTTGACCTGGTTGAACTTGCTGCGGGACAGCTTCAGATCCTTGAACAGCTCATTCTGCTCTGCTTGCAGCTTATCAATCTCGGCTCTAAACAACAACAATGGCAACAACAGCATTAATATCATCAGCTCCGCACCTTAGGCATCACCAAAAAACATGCATGTATTAGTACTATTACACACATTTTAGTTACATCCCATTCTCATTGCAGCTTCCTGACTGCCTCAGAAATTATTTCATCAGATTCGATCTGTGAAACATTTGTATTTAAAGAGCACATACCTGAAAGTGAACATAGTGTTGCTTTATCACCATCTCATTTTGAGCGTATCTATTTGCATTGTATATCAGGCAAATATATCTCTGACATTTATCTGTTATGTTCTTTCAGGAAGTCATTGTACCTTTGTCTGCGAATCAGATCTTGTGACTCCACACTATATGCCTGGCGATCCCCCTCCATAATACGGTACTGACGCTGTAGCTTGGCCAGCTCACTTTCAGCTGCAAAAAAGGTTCAGGAAATTATCATGACCGCAAAATATACGGTTACGGATATACACCTGCCTGAAACTGACAGATAACAAAAGATGATTCTCTTAGCATCAAACAGACAGAATTAAAATTCATTATTGTGCATGCTGTAGGAATGCATCAATCCTAACTGTCAATCACAATTAACAGTCTAGATCTAACCAATAAGAGAGCAGTTTCAGGTGACTGCACATTTGCCATGTTGTTGGTCACCTTTTTCTGCATTCAGACGTTTCGACCAAATTTTTGGAAAAATTTAGAATGAGCCTATTGCAACATTAATGCGCATTATCGGCGAATATGAAATTCAATGTAATTCACATCCCATGCATTTTAAATGTGACAAGTGGTAACCTACCAAGTCCCTCCATGTCATCCACCTCGCTTGCATCGGAGCGGCGGCCTGCGGAATGTCTGCGTGGCATGGTTGCAATTCTCACTCAGGAACGTCACGAGAAAAAGTGGGCTAAAAAAAGTGAATCAACTTTGTGAGCACTCGCTGTGAAGTACCATCTGGTGAACTGAACATGACTGTTATGTTTGAAACCACAGAAATTACAGAATCATGCATTTCCTATATTTTTTAATCATAAAGAGCAATGTTAAGGAACCATCAAATGTACACTTAGTGGCAAGAGGATTGAGTGACTGAAATTAAACAAATACCAGGTAGAATCCTCGACTTATGATAATCTACAACTAAATCACAAAACACTCCTACTACCTGCCCCCCTCCCCCTTCCAATAATGTGCCTTTTGCTTACACTTAACTAGATCTTGTAACGTTACATGCATGGATTTTGTGGCGTCTTGACTTACTTAATTCTTGTAATCGAGCTACCATCTAACAAGATAATGTCACCAGACCCCGTACTGTTCCTTTGAGACGTGGGTACTACGTGTTTCGGAGTTTGTAACCGTACAAAGGGTACAGGTGTAAACAATACGGCTTCATTGTGAGCTGGTAACCCGAGGCGATGTCACAACAATCGCCTTAAGGAATAATAATTGAAGGGTCATTTGTTTTTTACACATGGGAAATTATTCCTGTGACAGCGAATCATTGGTATTTAGTTGAGAAGATTTTAGGCCAATTAAGAAAAATGACATCGATATGGGTGAAACAATTGAAATTCCTCTTAAAAGGGCGACCACGAGAAATGTCTTTCCAATTCCAGTCTGAACAAAATTCAATCAATTACAAATGGGATTTTGTTGATCGAATTGCAGGCTACTCTTGCCTGATTTTACAAGTTCTCTTAGTCCGTTGAAGTTATGACTAGCAAGCAGGGGGTTGTAAAATTACAATAGTTTGTTAAGGTACACTGGTTGACTGGCGGACAGAAAATTATGCTTATTCACGCCGAAATATGCCCTAGGGACAATCATCACAGCAATACCGACAAAAGGATTTGGTTATCACTGCACGATGTCTTACCTGAAATTAGGACGTAGTAGACCAGTAGCTTACAGTAGAGGCTCTAGACAGCAAGGCTGGTAAAAAATGGCGAGAAACACCGCATAAACATTGGTCACAAGTCTGTGCTGTAGGTCTAAAGCACACAAACTGTTGTGGTTGTCAAGGCGACCGCTGTGCAAATACCTCTCCAAATCTCCGCATCACTGAGCAAATAAGGCCCCAAGCTAGGCTGTCTACCGTAGTGAGAACTCTCCCTGTGAATTTGTACCGACACCACTCTTGGAAATACATCAATTTGTGACAGTTTCTCTTATAGCAAAGGAAGAAAAATATTTTATATCTGCAAACTAGAAAAAGCGGGTGTTTTTTTATCATTATCTGATAGAGCATGCTGGTAACGCTGGGTTATGTTTATGTCAGGCACAAATTTGGTGATACCGTAGGCCGTCTTGGCGGGAAATTGGCAAAGATACGCCTTTACCTTATAGCTAAGCTTGGACAAATTACAAATGTTTGTCAACGAGATAAAACTTTAATGAATATATAGCATAGGAGGCCGACCTTTATTCTATTTTTCTGTGTCGTTTGGAATTACACATTTTCACTTAACATGCGGTGATATCACTTTCAAAATAAGATTTATTGTTCATATGCGTGACCTATCAAATAGTAGTCAATGCGCAACAATATTGATTATTATCCCACAGTAAATCAATTCCATTTCATAGACATATCATATTTTATTCTGACTGAAAGAACACGGCTCAATTTACGACTAAGATATCGCTAAGAAACGATCAAAAAGGTCGCGCAAACATCATGCACCGTGTGCCTTTAATGTAAATAGCGTCCAAGCACCTAAATCACTTCAAACACCACTAACGTTACCTGACTGTTAAGTTCTGCTGATAAAGAGTAATATCATAACGAAGACATTGAGAGGAAAAGTGCAAAACATTGAAATTAACAATCTTGTCAAATAGCAAAGCGGTATGGATGCAAATTTTAAGTCTGTCTTGGATTACATATCAGACAACGCATTGTCATTTTTCTTTGGATTAGTTACGTCAATGTTAATGTTACATCGTCATTAGCTTATTTGCTTATAACCTATTTACCATGGGTGATGAATGGTTAACAGACATAACATTGCCTATTGTACAATCTTCACTGCAGTACTATATCTGTTTGTCACCCAATTTTATTCGTTAACGCAAAGATATACAATTGCCCTTCAAACTTGTAATGCAGTAATGAAGTTCATCCTAGTTCATAATTCTGCCTTTGACAGACTTTCCCTGATTTTTATTCAATACCCAACATTAATACCCAACATACGGTCTTCACTATTCTACCTAATCATCATCCATTTATTTTGCGTCAAAGCCTGTAACGTTACCATTCTTACCTTTGTTGCAAAGAAAATAGGACAGTAACTTATCGACAAAGTGTTATTCTTTATTTCTTAGTATTGCAGTGTTAAGGCACGTTTGTGTGTAAACTTATGTTGGTTGGCTATACTAAATCACTAAGGCAAAACACTTGCTCCATAATAGTGATTTGCACAGACAAATTTTACGAAAGCGGTCCTTCTGACATAGTCCACCAGGGGCGCTCTAGCTCCTCGGGATGAACTTGACCTTGATGCCGTTGGCTGCCCTTGAGACGAGCTGCAATGATGGGACCACGGGGTGATCGGGAACCAGCTCGACCTTGAACCTAGAAAATTGAAAAGTTGTTGTTGCCGTTGTTATTGATGTTGTTGTTCTGTTTTGCAGTTTTAGGGCATACTGGTTTTATGACATGACCATCTGGTCACTCTAAAACTGATGCCAGTGTCCGAAAAAGTAATACAGTTTAGCGAAGAAAACGTTGCCTCCATGAAATAGTGGCTTGGAAGGTTGGAGAAATGAATATACACACAGAATATGGTATAATGTATCTATGTGATTTGACACCTTAAGTTGCATTGATAAACTTGGCAAGAAAATTATTTGAAAAACAATCCTGAAAATACTTGCAAGCCTACCTGTGTAATATCCTGGAAATTACCACTTTCTCTTCATTCAGTGCAAAGTTCTGGCCGATGCAGTTTCTGTTATGGCATGAATAACAGTGTATTGAATTGATGATGCCCATGGCGCTCCAGAGATTTAATTCGTTGTAATTGCCTTTTCCTTTGTATTCTACGGTGCAAATAGTTTACCTTACACTGTTATTAAGTGCTCAACTCCAAATCATAGCTTTGTGCAGTGAAGACATCGTTACGTAACGTTACATGTATCCGGGTTCAATACCAAACAGATCTTGACAAGAATTTTTTTTTTAAAGACATCATGAAGGACTAACCTTGGTCCGGCTGAGAACGGAATGAAAGCATAGGGATCCATCTTCGTCATGTTCTCGGATGAAAACCTATCCGGTTTGTAGTCCTGAAGCAAAATTGTAGTTGTGTACATGTATTCAACAGATATCGATACTAACGAGGAATATAATAATTTCAGCAATAAGCATCTGAAGATGATGTGAATTCAAATAGTGAGGTCATTTCAGAGTTATTTTTTATTTATTTCAGCAATAAGAGTAATATCAGATACTCATTTTGCGCTCTGTAATCTTTCAAATATTTTCAGGCACTTAGGTCGCTCTTACCATGGCATCCTTGCCCCAGACAGCTGGGTTGCGGTGCATACACCACACGTTCAGGTCTACGTTTGTTCCCGCTGGCAGGCGATGTCCCTGGAAGTCGAAATCTCGCGTGATCCTCCGTGCCACGATGGGAACAGGAGGATATAGGCGCATAGCTTCCTTCAGGCACATCGCCAAGTATTTCAGTTTAGAGATGTCCTCCCTGTGGTCAATAGTATATGGATACGTATGATATTACCTTTATTTCCACTACTACATATTTCCATACACCACGTTTGTAGCTTCTTTTACTTCTTTCGTCTTTCCCCTTACCTGCTAGCGCTTGTGAACTTGCTTCTCAACAGGCTTTAACTCAATTACCATACTAGCTCGTCCTTGTCGGCCATCACAGCATCCACCTCTTCCCTTACTCGATCCTGATGCTCCGGATGTTTAGCCAGACAATAGAGGCTCCAGGAGATGCCAGTGGCTGTCGTGTCGTGACCTTTAACAAAGTAGTTAAGTTATATATAGACTATATAATGCATCCTGCTCCATTAAACATTTCAAAGAATGTGATATGGATTGATTGATTGGTTTATAAGATATTCTGACTAAGAACCAAGCAGCTTTCAACAGTTACCCTATCCCTTGTACTGACTGTGTTTACCTGTCCTTGGTGCTGATTTTGCTTCCGTACCCGTGGTCCTGATACCATTTCCCTGTCCCTGGTGCAGACAGTGTTTCCCTGTCCCTGGTACTGTCTGAGCTTCCCTGTCCCTGGTGCTGAACGTGTTTCCCTGTCCCTGGTGCTGATTGTGTTTCCCTGTCCCTGGTGATGACTGCGTTTCCCTGTCCCTGGTGAACTGTGTGTTGATCTGTCCCTTATACTGACAGCGTTTCCCTGTCCCTGATACTGACGCCTTTCCCTGTCCCTGGTGCTGACTGTGTTTCCCTGTCCCTGGTGACAGTGGTGTTGGCTGCGTTTCCCTGTCCCTGATACTGACACCTGTCCCTGGTGTTGACAGTGTTTCCCTGTTCCTGGTGCTAAGAGTACTTTGTTGCCCTTGTGCTGGACACTGTTCCCCTCTCCCAGGTGTCAAGGTGTTATGACTGGTATACGTATGGACATGAGTGTACCAACTAATAAAGCAGGGGACACAACGTAGAGTATTACCTTCGAATAGGAAAGTGTCCACCTCCGCCCTGATTTCCTCATCAGTTAGTCCCTCTCCGTCCGGGTCTCGAGCGGTCAACAGGATGTCCAAGAAATCCAAGTACCGAGACTCACGCCCCATCTTTTCCCTTATTTCACTGTTCTGTGGAGGAAAATACTTTGCATCTTTCAGTTTGCAAATCATTTCACGAAAACGCAAAAAAGCTTATAATTACAAGATCTCATCCTTACTTCCTAATATGTCCCTTAGTTAGAGGTACACGGTAGCTAGAAAACGTTACGTCTTTGGCCATACACCTGATCCACACTTACCAGGACCTCTCGTCTTGCTTTGATGATGGAATTAGCCTCTTGATGGACAAGATTGTACATTTCAACGAACTTCCGACCCTGAGGTGTTAGTCGATACATCGGCCATACATGCATCCAGGGATTCCTGCAAGGGTACAGCAAAATCGTAATTTTCTGTACAATAGTTAATCAAAGTAAACGTAAAACAAAAATATTTATACTTCTGCTGTTGTCACTATCTGTAGAATTGTACAGTATAGCCATCATCTTCAGTATTTTGAAATCACTTCAAATCTGCTCGCAGCTAGATCTAGTATGATTTTTTGTTTATTTAGACGATTGCAGATTGCCCATCCAATGGCAAAGCTACTACAATGTATACTCAATTCGTCTGCCCTTTTCCGTGACCGTAAAGGGTTACCTTGTCATAAGTGTAAACTTAGCTTCCTACCAGCAAAATCAATCCGACAACAGTTTTCAGAAACCGATTGAAACTTTTGCTATGTTTGTAACTCATTCTATTCATTCACAGTGGAGTGCGTCAATAGCCTATGAATTTAGGATAAACATACATTGCACGTAAAATCACCAGTTGCGACATGGCGTGTACTGCAGCAACGTATGGATGCTTGGCCCTGCAAGGGAAGAGTAGGCCCTAGTTAAATACCTTTCGAACACTTTCTAGTAATGCTTAACAGTGGAGGTCCGGATAAAATGCAGTGTTTGCATTTGAGTGCGATCGCAAACTGAGACATTTTGTGATAGTGGTGATAGTGATAGTGGTCAGCATGTCGTGCAAAATTCAACTGTTTTGTTTACGCTTGTAACGTTACCAATTGTGTGATGTGTTTTTTTGCGTACCCGATACGCTGACAGTCGATATTGTGGGAGAATGCACATTGCAGAATGATGTCCAATGTCAGTAAACTCAGGTGCTCGGTGATCTCCACAGCTTCATTTTTCATGGCGAAACTGGACATCTTTTCCTGGGGGTAATTCACAACAGATGTAGTGAAAGATGTATTTTCTCGCTAGCAAATGTCGCAAGCTTTCTAGTATGTAAGGTCGCGGGTAGGTTATAGTAGGTTAGTTAGTATGCAAGTTAGTAGGCTATGGTATTACGTCACTCTGTTAAGCAGTAAATTCGTTAATAAATATGTAAGGTACGAGGGGCGTGCAATAAGTAATGGTCCTGACCCACTTCCAGTTGTCTGATCTAAATGAAATTTTGTATGTGTAATAATTCATATCTCTATGGGTTATGTTGCAAAAGACAGCTCTGAACTAATTGTGGTTTCTGATTTACTGGTGTTTGAACTTAGTCAGGTGCGAAATGGACCAGGTCTGAAATGGAACCAGTTGAGTGTCGCGCAGTGATCCGGTTTTTGTATTTGAAAGGACGCACACCAAAGAAGACTTTTGATAAAATAAATGAAACTTATGGTGATGATGCCCCATCATATGACCTTGTAAAACGCTGGCATCCTGAATTCAAACGTGGCTGGAAGTCTGTGGAAACAGCTCCCAGACCTGGTCGTCCCTCTTGTGCCATTGATGAGGCATCAGTTGGAGGACCAACCTGGGGTGTCCTACAAAATCGGTGTCCAGAGCTGCATCAAACGATGGGAGAAATGCATAACTCTGGGTGATTCCTATGAAGAGAAAGACTAATAACTGTGCCAAGTTTCATTAATCTCCTGCTATGGGAAATGGGTCAGGACCATTACTAATTGCACGCCCCTCGTAGATAGCAATATAGTTATTGAGATAGTGAGTCAATCTTCTAGTAAGTTAGGCTGTCAATTTAGTATAAAAATCCCACATAAAGCGTAATAAATGACACCTGTAGTAAGTAGTAATAGATGGTCATCTGTTACCATAAACACGTCCGTGGCTTGGTTGTAAACTGTGATGTAAGGTCGCAGGATTTCGAAGTGGAAAGCTGGAGTCAACAGTCTGCGATTTCGCCTCCATTTTTCACCTTTGCTTAGGAGCAGGCCATCACCTGTTGTTGGGGGAGGGGTAGATGTAAGATGCGTTCATAAGACAAAGGAAACGTTTTTCAACCGTAAACGTTAAAAACACTGTACCGTACAATGTGGATATCTTCACCGTGCATGGCATGTACGAGAAAAAATTACATCTTGTTTAATTTCCACGATAATTAAAAAATAGTCCAAAGTTAATATCTGTTGTTCATACATTCGTATCATTACTGACACACCTTCGATGTCAACTTCCTTATCATCGTCCAAAACAAGTTTGAAACTACTCACCTAGCCATGGTCGAAGGTACTCGTAGACCCTGGATTTTGGCTCGATTGTTTTCAGAACATCTTTGGCAAGTTCTGGATGAACTACGACCAGGACCCCGCGGAACGGTCCTACCCACTGTTGAAAACACTTCGGAAAGCGCTGAGTTTGTTCCAACAGGAATTCTAGGAGGTAACCCTGATCCGCCATTATCTGGAAGCATGACAGAGACCGGAAGTTACAGCGAGAAAACAGACGCAGCAGCGGCAAAACCAATTCCTCAAACCAGTACCATGTAAAGATATACCAAGATCATGATTGAGGTACTATTTTGCGGACTTCATTATACACTCTTGTGACTGCAACTTTCAATTGTATAAATCTGACTCCTGAACAGAATCAGAAAAAGAAGAAAAGAAGAAGAAAACCTCCAAAACTTCTAACGATTCTTAAGATGAAGATAACAATGACGGCGACAACTCGAAGAGAAAGGTACGAGGGGGGTTCAATAAGTTCTTGGCCTCACCAAGAAATAACAAGCATATCTCAGATTTTCAGGCACAACTTCATAGTATGAAGTCTTTTATCAATATCCTCCAAATTACAAATCATTGGAGTCATTACTTTCCAGGCATTCGTTTTTTCTAAATTAGAAGGTAAGTGGGGAGAAAAAGAAGGGTGAAGTGTGATCAGACAATTTGACCTCACACCTCAGGTTGCAGATCAATTGTCCACCTTTTTTTTTCGTTATCCCTTACCTAAAGTTACTGGGTGTCGCCTGCAACATGATGATCACAATAATTTGAATTTTGGTACACATTTATATAAGACTTTATACATGTACGTGGGGTTATCAATAAGTCCCCGACTTTACCGAGAAAAAATAAGCACAGCTCAGATTTCGAAGCATAGATGTCAAGTATAAAGTCTTATATAAATATGTACCAAAATTCAAATTAGTGTGATCATTACTTTGCAGGCGACACCCAGTAACGTTAGGTGAGGGAGAAGGAAAAAAACGTGGACAATTGACCTGACCTGAGTGTGTGGGTCAATTTGCGCTGCTGGAAGTTAGAAACCCAATTCTTTTTGCTTGAAATAGGAAGAGAATCATTATCAAACATTTTGACAACGTCTTTTGTTAATTTATGGCATGGGAAACTAGACCCACACATGTCTGATCACAATTCACACAACTTTTTTCTAGCCACTTACCTTCTAATTTAGGAAAAACGAATGCCTGGAAAGTAATGACTCCAATGATTTGAAATTTGGAGGATATTGATAAAAGACTTCATACTATGAAGTTGTGCCTGAAAATCTGAGTTGTGCTTGTTATTTCTTGGTGAGGCCAAGAACTTATTGAACCCCCCTCGTAGCCTCTATGAGTCGTGCTTTTAGAGCTAAAATATATGTGTGTTTTTATAGCCTGACTCGTAGAGCCGTGTGAAGGGGCTGTCTTTCTCATCCTGTGTTTTTCTTGATTTGAACCTTTCTTTGTACGTATTGTAAAGGATCATCTTGTTATGGTATTTTTGTTAACACGTCTTTACAGTGAAAGGCATTGTTTGTTTGTTTGTTTGTTTAATTGCGATCTCCATTAGTGTACATCATAAAATCATGCCACTACTCTTCCTGGAGTCATAATAATAAGAATAAATGAAATACATGAAATGCAAAAGAAACAACTTTTAAGTTGTTAAAACATCAAAAGCGGATAATTAGCGTAAAATAATAAGCAAAATAATAAGCAGAGGTCAGAGGTCAAAATAAAGAAGTGATCATACATAACGAATAATGAATAGCAGAAGAAGTTAACTTAATTGATTGAAACACAATCCAATCAAAAGTGTACTAATAACACAACATAAATATATAACTTAGATGTACTGAAATATAAAAATCATTACCACCATGTGCTCAGGGGTTGTCTTTTGTCTCGTGTTTTCGCAAGCTCTTTTATCCTAGATTTGAACTCAATGTTGTTGTATGATGTCGTTGTGTTTGGCAATGTGTTATAGGTTTTGATGCATCTGTAGCCAAATGTCCTTGTTTTAGCGTTTGTTTTGGGTTTTGATTGAGTGAATGCTCCTCTAGTAGACAGCCTAGTGTGATGCTCATGTGTGGATTGAATTGTTTGTAATTGCTTGAAGATGCATTGGGGTTGCCTTTCCTTAACAATTTTGTGGAATGTACATACAGTATTTGTAAAGAGTCTTTCTTTAACGGTTTGCCACTTTAACTGCATGTGTAGGTCTTCCAGGTTGGTGTCAAAGGGTTTGTTTGTGGCCAGGCGAGCAGCACGATTCTGGACCACCTGAAGACCATCTATGTGTGTCTGTGGTGCAGAGGATAGCAGCACTGAGCCGTAGTCAATGTGTGACAAAACCAGAGCCTGAATAACAGATCTCAATGTACTTTTTGTGAAGTATTGGAGAAGACATTGCAACTTATTATTCAACGAGGTTCGCATTTCGTCGGTTATAAAAGCACAAAAGCGTCCAGGCTGCTATTCTGAAGAGACAAGTTAAAAATCGTACGACGTACACTGGAAATATCGCACGACGATCGGCGACTGGATGATTTAACTATGATATACGACTTGCTGTGGTTATCGTGCGATTTAAGGGCACGGGTTTACGCCATCGCATGAGGCAGTTCTCAACTGGTGGTTTATGAAGACACTGAACAATAGGTGGGCCCACGTTAATCTCCAAGCAGATCTTGCGGTGCTTTAAAACAGTAACATAAGCTGGGGAAGGAGTTTAGCCGGCAGAGGATTTTTATTCTGCCGCGAAGAAATAAAACTCCTCTGTCGGCTAAACTCCTTCCCCAGCTGATGCTACTGTTTTAAACCACCGCAAGATCTGCTTGGAGATTAGGCCCACGTTACCCCTGCCCCAGTTACTAGTATTTACCTATCGTACGAGCCTGCCCTTTCAACGTTTATATAACATAGTACTTCATTAGCCTCCATAGCAGGCTCTCTGGGGCCTTTTGCTGGCTATTTCTATTTGTACTCGGTCGCTGATTGCTGGCCCTTTCTGATTGCCGGCCCCCTGCTATGGAGGCTAGTACTTTATCATGAAAAATGTAAACCAGAATTCTTCAACAGAAAAAAATGACACAATAGTAAGTCCTTAAATATATGCCCAATGTACGATTTAAGGTTTAGACAAAGCTTCCTGGTGGCCATGGGCCTATCAGTACTTACCTTCTTTAAATCCATTGTTCCTCGGAGCCAGTGTCTTTCAGGACACGGAAACGGGGCCAAAGCTCTCTCCTGAAAGCGAGCCTCCATCCAGAGATAAACGGTTGCTAAAACAAAGGTAGCCAGAAGAGCGGTGGCCACGATAGGGAACAGGTACTGCAAGGTAAAACCCAAAATCCTTTCAAATACCGCCATATCTTCTGAATTATATGCCCCCTGCGACGATTTGCGAAGACGGTGGACGTACGTTGACTGTTGTACTCTCGACTGAACTTTGGTCGTGATTGTTTGATATCTGACCTCACGTGTCCAGAGATAGTATGTAACACCTTTTGAGTTTGACCCCTTCAGTTTGACCCCTGATTCGTTACCTCCAGGAGGGTGGGTCAACTCCCAACGGAGTATTGTGTTCTGGCGTTTGTAGCTATCATGTGTATAGCACAGTACATTACAGGCATTACCAAGGGCCCCCAGTGGGGGGATCCTGACAACGCATTATGCAAATCTTAACCATTTTGTGGCTGAACATTTACACCAATGCAATGTTTATCTAAACCTTAATCGCCATAGCTTCCAATAGATGATACTTGATGCAAAATGTCGAACCCAAACTCACCATCGCCGACGGCAAAACGCGTGAAAAGTTGATCGGAACACTAATCAAAATTGACCATCGACAAGATACAAACTTTACCAAGACGATATAAAAGCACCCGTCATTATGACTATCTGCCCCATGAGCTATCTACCACTCAAAAATCACGACCGTAGCACGTCAAGAACACGAGATATCAAACCCAGAAGTTCCTCTGCAGTACCATAGTAAGCCGCTAGGGAGACCAAAATCTTCTTTCAAGATCTCTGCAAGACCTACCCACTTACCAAGTATCACTAAAATCCATCTGGAGTTATACTGGTCAACTACACACACACACATGCGCTACGTACGATGAAGATGATCACGAAAATCGGCAGCAAGAACAAACATCAATGTAATAATCAGTCTGTGACCGGAGGGTAACCTCCGGCGACAGACTATTAGTTTGTCAATGCAACGGCGCGTTCGCATCTGTATCTGTATGTTCCCGTTGTCGCATTCGTATGTGGTTTGACAGATTCTCTGCACAGAGAATCCTTGACCAGGTGATCGTTTTGTGCACATCGTGCCGTCAGTTGCGGCTGTATCAGGAGTCCATTGTGAAGTAGCCTGGTATCCAGCCGTAATATAGCTCCCGACTTTCTTTTCTCCTCTCCGCAATTACGGAGAGGAGAGAAGAGACTCGAGAGCTATATTACGGATGGATACCAGGCTATTGTGAAGCTGCGTGGTTGTTTTCATTGGTGTCGTTCTTTTGAGACGCTGATTTTGCTGTTGATGCGTACAGGATTGTGTTTTGAATTTGGTAGTTATAGGTATGTTGGCTTTTAAAGGCAGATTTACCGGTGGCTAGCTTATGCTACCGGTGCCTGGGGATAACGGGCAAGTGTGATGTGTTCTGTATGGGATATAAACACAATGTCACACACCAAAGAAAACAACACAACCGACATAAACCATAATTTCGTCACAGACCATGTTACCTACGGTCACTTGTTCTTGTCTACGTTTAATCGTCGAGCTGGTGTTAAGAAGCATGTAACGATTGGAATGAAGAGAGACCACAAAAGGAAATATCATCTTGCAACTATACTGCATGGAAAAACAAAAGCGTAAGATTCGTTTTACATGCATATATATGCATCAGGTGCACATGTGGTCATCATAATTCTACAGGCCAGGGAAGTGTCCCTTAGCATAGCCACACAGAGCTGCACCAGGACATTCCGTGTCCCCATTTGCGGCCCCGAGATCGGAGTGACAGTTCAGGTCGTATCCGCTACTGATCTTCCACATTGCCACCCCGCAGGCGATCAGGTTTTTCCCGGCTTCAAGAGCTGCACTAGTCGGCAGGTCGTCTACGAAGTACCCGATGAAGTTGATGCCGATGGCGATGGAGTTACAACAGGCCGTGTGTGCGCCCCTAGAAGAAAATGCATCATATATCAAGTACCATATGGGTATGTTGATACGATAAAAACTCATAACTAGTCTTTTACGCTCTGTCTGGCTTTATGAATATATAGATCATAACGGTTATACATATAGCTGATAATCCTTTTTTCAAAGTTTGCAATTTTACTTTCTTGGCATATTTCTCGAATATCCTGGTTTGCCAAGCGGAATACCGATGTCTCAGTGCAATACTTAAACCTGACATTGATAATTAGGCGCCCATTCTTTGATTAATGATTAAGTATAGCCGCGCATGGTAGTGCAGCTGTTTTGCTCTCATGTGAACCGATTTCTGGGAGATAACGTTTTTGTTGGACTATCATCACGTGGATATAATCATTCAATTTTATTCTTTTTGAAATATTGACATATCCTCCCTATAGCTTATGTTGAAGGAAACACAACTCACTTGTTGTCCCATCCGCGTCCCACGTACACGTTGCCGTACCCGTCAATGAGAAAGTTATAACCAATGTCGTCATAGTCTTTGTCCATATGGTCCTGTTGGATTTCCCTCACTCTGTCCATGTACTCGTTTTGGTCGCTGTACCCTCCCCAGTTGAACAGGTACGTCCAGTAGCTATCGCTGTGGTGAATCACAACTTTCTGCGTCGGATGGCCGAGTGGGGTGGTGGCCCTGGGTGGGACTGCGCCCCAGCCGGCCCTGCTGACCATACTCAGTTGGTCACAGGCGGACTGACCCAGCACACAAGCCGGGACAAAAACGAGAAACAAGGACAGGAGCTTCATGGTCAGGTGGTGTCACTGGTGTGTAAAGGCTTGAAAGAGGAAACACTAGACAAGTATGTTCCCACCTTTGTTTTAACGAATTGAGAGCTATCTTAGAGACCACTCAGGTCTGAGCCCCTTCTATCTGAATGAAACAAACGCTTCTGTTTACCATTTGGAAAGTTAGCAAATAATTGAAAATGCAAGGCGCCACCTCTGACATGGGCGTGTCTACAAACAGAAAAGTCAACTTGCTCATGACTGCAGCAGATAATGATACGTCATCGATGTTACAAATTCCGAATCCTGCGCATGAAAGCCAGATTTAAAGATCAAAAGCAATGTGCTGGCAAACATGATATTTATCGCCGAGAAGGGTCACGTTTTCTTCCTTCGTAATGCTGTCCAAAATGGGTTCTGTTCTAAAGTATCTAACGTTAATGTTACTAACTTTCTAGCAGCTGGCTTGCTTACTTTGCTTTACTTCATTTTACTTTACTTTGAATTTGATGCTCATATATATATATATGTGTGTACTCTCCAAGCAGAGGTTAGACTCTGTTTTTTTAACGTTTTTTGTCGTTTTTATCGGGCTTTCTTTTTTGTATTGTATCTTGCTGTGTCAAAACCGATTGACACAGCAAGATGCAATACAAAATAGAAAGCCCGATAAAAACGACTTAAGAAAACGTTTAAAAAACAGCCGTAGCCTAACCTCTGCTTGGAGAGTACATTATATGTTCATTAGTCGGCGTTGATGATGGCAAGGGGAGGGAAACAAGACAATCGTTATCGTGGTTACAGATAGACAGTGGTGCACACGCGGGCGCACACACGAACGCTACCGAAAACAAGACCTTCTTGGCGAAGGTAATGAAACAATTGAAACCGACCAGATCCTAACCCTGCATCACCATAGAAACGTTTACACTTCGAAGCAGGTTATACCACTTTTAATAGGGGCGTAATAACTCTGCAACAAAATGTACTCTCCACGTTTTCGTAACGGGAGAATCGTTAAGTCTTTGAAATCCTATGTTCTATTCAAACGTATTATGTATCTTTCGTGCATCGTCCTATGACGCATTGTCTTCGCTCTGAAACAGTGACCCCTTGTCTGACCCCTTGTCTCGTGTTACTTCTAGTGGTCTATTCTGAATCCAAGATGGCGGCGATTGGTAAAAAGTTTTTGGTCTCTTAAAATTCTTCGTCGTAAACATGTCACAATCGAGCCAGTGTCATCTCATCATGCAATTTTCCATTTTCTAGGGACCAGGTCGAATGCTACCAGGACAATGATAGAGTTATCACAGTAGAAAGGGCATCGTGATTGTGAACAGGATCAGCAAGTGAGCTGAGTTTTTGAGCGCCCAACATGATCTGGTAACTCACTTCTGACCGCTCTCGCCAAATCATGGCATCGCGGAGACCGACTGCGGCTGGAAATGTGTCTCAGGCAGGCAGCAAGACAACAGAGGGTTCCCCACAACCTCCACAAAGTAAGCAAAGCTGAAGTATCTGATTTGGGAACGTGTGTGTGTGTGTGTGTGGGGGGGGGGGGGGTACTATACCTCTTTCCAAGTAAGAATGTCTCAGTGTGCTATGGCCCGACGGGGAAACGACATAAAATGGCAGTCGAACCCGAAAGTAGAAAATACAGTTAGAAAAAACAAGTCACTATTTGACATGTAGAGAAAGACTTGTGAAAACTGGAACATACCTGATACAAATAAAAGTTTCTGAATGCAGCAAAGTATTATATAAAATTATCCCTTTGTAATTGGTACCGAAATTGTTAGTTTATGATCGTGAATATATGACGTTATAACGTTAAAGTAAATATCAGTGTTTTGCTATTACAATGATACGCATAAGTTTCTAGATGTCAGCAGAATGACCAATTCTGTGGAATTCCCAGCAGGTTTCGGAGGTAGGAGATCAGTACCTGGACCGAAAGCTTCTCAACCTCCTACCAGACCAGGTGGTACAGTCCGATCCAGCAGTGTTGCTACTGGTCGCACCAGAAGGACCAGGAAGGTGAGATATTTTCCATCCTTTAATAATATTCTTTTTTTTAATGTTTATTCATAAGTCACAATTTGATTTCAATTACCAGAACTAAATGTACCATACTTGAAAATTTTTATATTGTCTTAGTTCTACCAAGTATGACAAATCAAAGTCAATAGCTTGCAAAGTTTGCAATAGAAATTAACATAACATTTGTTTTTTCCAACTCGACATTGTTTTGTAGGAGTCAGCTGTGTATCGTCCGCTGACAACATCACAGTCCCGCCGCCGGCCCACACAACCTGGGGCTTCCCGGGCGACAGCGCTCTCCATGCAAACCATCACTGAACGATCTGATACTGATTCTATGGTGTGTGGTGTTTCAGGATCTCTCCTTAGAACTGACAGTATTAGCTTTCCTTACCTCACCTTACAGTGTACCTGTCCTATAGCTGTATTGTAGTTCTGTAATCATTATGGTCTTTAAAAATCAAGAAGAAAGAAATAACTTTAGTCCTAATCTACTGTTTAGTGATATACTTTGCAAATAGAAGCCAGGATGTTGTCCTGCAAAAAATGAATAGAAGATTAGACAAAATTTTGCTCAAAACTAAGATTGTACCTCCCTTGGTTGTTATATATACTGGTATGGCAAATACATGTGTACTTGCTTTTTTTATCCTTTGCAAATGCAACTGCTGCTAGGAGTACTAACTTGTTTTTAAATCTGTTAATGCTACAGATTGGTAGCCCAGTAGTAGAGCGTCTACGTTACGTCATACCCGAGGATGACCCGCAGCTCCAGAGAAGGATGGGGATCATACAGAGGTACCTGCACGAGAAGAAGCTGACAGTAGACATGAAGGAGCTTTGTGGGATGTTACTGAGCATGCCCGACCTGCCGTATAACCCGTACCCAGGCTTTGTACGGAGGCTGCGGAGAAACTCGGAAAAGTAAGCATGTCCCTGAAGTTAAAAAATATGTATTTGTACATAAACATACTAGGCTTATTAGAGAATGTCATTTTTTAAAAACTTCTGCATTTCATAGAAAGTATCAGCTCTTCTCTTGTTTTGGTCAGATATGAACTACCACCATATTACATTAAAGATGAAGTTCATTTTGTGTAAATTATTGTTTGCTCAGTTTACGATAAACAAAAATATTTTAGCAATGTGAATAACTTGACTTTTATTTGATTCTGTTAACCATTATATTACTATTATTCTGCTCACAGATTCCACATGTTCAGAGAGGACAATGATGAAAAGATTACCCAGCTCTTAGGTATGTCTGGCTTTTATGGATTATTGGGTTGTTGCATGTTTCCTAGTCAGTGCATCACAGGTGTATATGCTACTTTCTTGACTTGACTTGACTTGACTTGACTATGCTACTTTCAGGAGTCATGATTATAGGTATTGTTGTACAGAGAACCCTACATATGCAACATCTCTGGGCTATGTGAGTGGTGTGAAGGGTTACAACAATGTTTGGGGCCTGTCCACGATCCTACGCTGTGTGGACCCGGGGGCTCTCCGTCAGTACGAATGGCTTCTGGACGACCTGACTCCAAAAGAGTCGTCTATACACAAGGAAGAAGGTTACACTGTACGTATATGATTGCTATGGTGTAACAATGAAGGTATTTGTAACTACATGTACTGTAAATCCTGAAATATTTGTGCTTTAAGTACAGTTTCAATTACAAATTCAAAGGTGCCACGAATTCTTGATTTTCATGTTACGGTTCAGTGCAGTGAACTTAAATCAATTTATAGTTATCTATCCTTCACTTTATGGATTGAATTTCTTTTTCTTCACGTTTTCTTTTAAGTCTCATCTAAAAGTAAAGACCATGCGGAATGAAATCTATTTCAAGCAACATTGATTTTGATATCCCAGTACGAAATGGAATGTTGAAATTAAAAGTTCTATGTATCATATTGTATGTGACAGAAAATGCCAGACAAGTTTGCAAATTCTTTGCATGCCCAACTCCAAAAGTTAGTAAGAATATCTATTTATAGCATAGACAATTTGATTAATGAATTTAAAATGGTTGAACATTTTCATTTTATGATGAGTTCTTTGTCTTTGGTATACAGTGCCAGGTTCTAATGGCCCTGGTTGGACAGAGTGTGTTTACCAGTACACTCTACCCACATCCCGACATTGTAACTGTCAGGGTCTCCTATGTGTCTGTAGGACCAGATGCTGAACAGGTAGGCTTTTAGACCAATCTGTTTTAGATATAGAACTGTACATAATGTTACATACCCAGGTGCTAGAAGTTCTATCAAAGACTGTACAAGTATCATTGTATACTACATGTAGGGTATATATACTTTCCTTGTATTATTGTACATGTTGCCATATTTTCTGTTATATAGAGCTTATATGGTATATGATATTTGTATCATGTACAAGTTATTATTTAATTTTTCTGACATAAAGTTTTTTTGTTGGCTTATTTTCCAGGGAATTTCCATGTTTGTTGACAGTGTTGTGAATGATGTCAACAACATGGACAATCAGAACACTCATGTTTACTTCGGTAAGTCATCCCTCCATTCACTTCTAAGATGCCTCAAAATTACAGAATGCATGTATACCACAGAAAAATTATTCCCCATATCTGTATATCATTTGGTTATTTATTCCTGATTCAAAGATATACATGTACATTGCATTATTGCAGGTGTCAGTGTTCCTACTAAGGATGAGGAGTTGCCAGGCCTGTGGGAAAATGTCTTCTGGGACCAAGAGATGGTCTTGAATAATCAGGTTAGTCAGGAGGGCACAGTTTGGGGGTCATGGGTCAAGGTCAGACATTGATGGAAAGAAGAGAAGGATTTCACATTAGCCAATGATTCATCATTGTATGAATTGACGAGTTGTTCTGTTGCAACATACCACTATGGTTAGGGATTTAGAATGGAGTCTATACTTTTTCTAACTGTCTCTGTGGTGCTGTGTTTTAATTTTTAACACAACTGTTTGACAACGTTTCTTCAGTAACATTTCTAAATTGCATGTTACATTTTCAGGCTGATTTCTGGAATGCTATATCTGAAGCAACAGTCAACAATAAGATGGCTACATTTGAGGTAAGAAATATTATCGCAGTATCACTTGAATGTATTCAAAATATTCTGTGTCACATACCTGTTGAATCAAATTGTTTTTAGTGACAAGTTCCTTTCAGTTTTCTATAATGGTGGTGAACTTGCACCCTTCCTACAGGGTGTGTTCCGAGTTGATCCTTTCTCTGACACATTCCGGAGGGGCCAGAAGCAGTATGAACTCCACTTCATCGAAGTCTCAGAGAAGGACAAGACAGAAAGGTAAGATTCTAAAGCGCTAAAGCAGATTGTTTTCAGTGCAAAATACCTGATACAGTAGCTAAGCATTGGTGATGACATCAGCTTAATTTGCTAGCAAGCAGGATAGTGAAGTAAGTTTTTCCACATTCCAAAATCTAAATGTTCTCCTCTTTGCTGCAACACCACCCTGCAGTGAGGAGTCCCCATTAAGGCTTGGAGGATAGGGTAGCTGAGGAGTTACAGAAACATTGACAATGTACTATTTAGGTTGTGGAATGAAGAATTTAATTCTTCTGTGACCAATCTAATGAAGCTATTTTTGTTGCTAATAAGTATCCACAAAAAGTAAAAAAGTTCAAGACGTTTGTTTGACGTTCTTGACTTCTTTTTTCTAGACTGGTGAGTTTTGCAGAGTTCCCCCTTGGTACCCTCCATGAAGGTGTGTTCCTGCAGAAGTCTCATGCTGAAGCTTACCTGAACATCTTCATGCCGCGGCACGAGGTCATGGACAAGGACCAACCACCACCCTCCATGCAACCACGCTACAAGTCAGACCTCTCAAAAAATGACCAAGGTATTCTGTATGCTAATAACTGTTACTATCTTTATGTATATGCTTAGTAAGACAACATAGTAATCATATGTTGTTGATGATTTCTATATGAAGAAAAAGAGAACAGTTATCATTTCAAAATCATTTCTCTGGAACTCAGCTAACTCAAATTTTGGCTATGTCATCAGTAGCCTTGATGATCAATGCACTGGAATAAATTTGAATGAATTGTGATAAATCTTAACAAAATTCAGGTGACCCACAGATTTGCACCAAAGTTTCAATCTTCCAAAATATTTCATCTACAGCTGAAGGCAAAGATGACTCTAAAGGTGGCAAGAAGAAGAACAAGAAGAAGACCAAGGAAGAAGAAAAGAGGGATGGAGAGAAGGGGGAGGAGGAGGGGTTTGTTGGGTCGTCAGGGAAGTATGGCCCTGACTCCTGGCAGGTGAAATCACCCATCAGGTAAAAATGAACACTTTGACATAATTTCTCTTTTTTAACACTTTGTTAACTCTTGAAAAAGTTGTGCAGGGTTCACAGATACTAAAGCTGACAAGTAGGAATCAAATTTAAAGTAACAAAAAGATACTTTGGATGTTTTCCCCTGGCCAGACTGTACCCTGGTATATTTTAGCCAGGGGTATATTCCAGCAGGCTGCATGTACAGCTGTATCGTAGATTTTTAATCATTGTCATTGTATGTCAAGAAGATGATACCATGTATTATTATAATGAATTATGTACAGTGTGAAAAGAGCAGATGTTGCATGTGCTGAGTGAATGTTGATGCTTGCCATACAGGGAGCATATACAAAGGAAGATAGCCAGTATGCACCCTGAGGCAGAAGTCTTTGATGTGGCCTACCATGCAATCCTTCTCATCCTCATGGACAGGTAAATCTTAAATGCTACTTATGTTTCAAGCTTCACTAAGAATGTTTGCAGCTGTGTTGACATCATGGAATTCTTTTTCTTTGCACCCTTTTTGCATCATTTTAGTACAGGGTAAGGACCATATGAACTTTTTTTCTGTTTTCCTTTCTAAAATTCAGAAATGCTGGGTCCTATCATTTTTGTTAAAGTTACCCTGTCACCATTTATCGAATTCTACCGCCATGTCTGTCAATTTAAAAAAACATACCTGACTAGAATTGTATTCTTTCTAGTCTTTGTTACAAACAGCAAAGAGCAATGTTATGTGTTGTTTCTAGGAATGCCTACCAGGCAACTGCGCTGATCCAAATCTACAGGCTGCTGCGTAGCACGGCAGCGAGGCTTAGTTCCATCATGGAACACAACAACGTGATACGCAGCCTGGTGGCCAAGTATGAAGGGGTAGGTCTGAGCTTTGGAATGGTTCTTATAGCCCTGTCTATATTTTTGAATTGAACATGCCATACACAAATGTACATACCTGTACTACTAAAAGAAAGATACATGTACTTATTCTGCATAAACTGTTTTTTTTTTTAAATCTTTTACACAGGTTTTACAGTCCCATTTTGTTCAAGGGGAGTTCAAGAAGTACAGAGATGCACTCTTGGGTCTTCTGGATAGCAGCCTGTGAGTGTTAGTCCATGAAATCTTTTATACATAATCAAAGAACTGTTAGTTTTGTCATGTCAGATGGGGAAAAAAATTGACACAAATCAGTTCCATATTTTGTAGGGCATTGAACTTGGACTACTAAATGTTTTTGAATGTTTAAAGCATTGACTATTCAACCTAATGGTTTAAGAGATTTGCGGTTTATCATGTCTTATGCCTTGTGTCCATCTAGACTAGAGAGGTCCTCTGATCTGAATTCAGCTTACATCGACATTAAGCAGAGATTTACCAGAGTAATAGGGTCAGATGATGCTGTAGACCCACACAGTATCCCTCTCAACAAGAAGGTAAAGCTCCTGTGGTTTTAAGAAAGCTGATTTCACATTATAGCAAAGTTGGAATGGAAGTTGTTTTGGCATATACTTGTTGATCCATATGGAGGTTGTTCTTAGTGAAAATTAATTGATATTCAGTTGCACTTGAGATCAATAGTTTTTTTATTGTCTTTGTCATCTCTCCTTGATTGATAGACGCTGTCCATCCTGCGCAGCATCAACCAGTACTGCTCCTGCATCCAGCTGCAGCTGATCGAAGACTGCCTGATACATGCCCCCATCCTGGATGTGTGTGGTTCAGCTCTTATTATACTACTTGCATGTTCAAACAGTGGGATTGATAATCTGGTGTTTCCTACTCAAACTGCCAAAATTCCATTAATATTCTTAATGTGTCAAGCCACGTTTATTGCACAATAATTGCATAATATTTGGCAAATAACACATATTACTAAATACTACCAACTATCCACGCTAATGTACAAATATATCATCATTGCTCAATACAAAATGTAACAAGTATGGTATAGTGCATTTCACATTGTTGTGGCCTAATTTCTCTTGTGCATGGCAGTATGACTTATTTCTGCAAAATATTGACAGCTTGCACTCGAGTACATCAATTTCGTGATTTGGGAATGTAAAGTTTAACCATCATCTTAATTTGTAGCTAATTTTAACTATTTTCTCCCTCGTCTAACAGGAGATAATCCAGATGATGTACTTGACCTTCCCCGAGGAGATGCCACGCCCACAGACCAGACAGATGGATAGGAGACAGGTGATTGCTCATATTTGGACATACTTGTAGCTGTTGTTTACAAATAAATGAGCCACAGCTTCTCTACTGTATATTTGTGTAACTGGTGCTATCATGCAATGTTTTCTCCTACAATGTGTACAATACAATGACAACACTGCACAATGTATGTTTTCTCCATGCATGTTATTTCCTATGCAATATGATGATGCACAATGTAGTTAACACTAACCCGTCCACCCCTGTTTTTTCTTGACCAGGACAAGAAGAAGAAAAAGGGAGCAGCCCCTCTGGTGTCCGAGGTCTTCACACATGGTGCTGAGGACCCAGATCTTCTCAAGCATGACAAACTGGGTAAGAAATGGTCTCCTGCTTTTGGCAATACCTCAGGGGTGGAGCAGCATTTTTCTGTAGAATTTTAACTCTCAGCTTTTCTTATGTCTCATTATTTCATTTTTGCTTTGTTCTATCGACATGTAGTCCTCCTATATTATGTCTCCTTGGTTTTAGAATTTCTTCAGTTTTCTTCTCCTCTCTTTTTTTAGTACATGTATGTTCAGATTATTCATAGTGTGATTTGAAAATTTTTTATTTCCATGATCCAGCGGTGGATGTGGAGATGAGTATAGAGCGGGCGTCGGTGCCTAAGGTCATTGCTGTAGAGGCTGTCCTGATGCAGGTCAGTAACATCATGCAGTGTTGTTCCAAGTGGTCAGCTTTATTACAGATTCTGACAAGCTGAAGGTACTGTAACTGGTGCTGAATGCGATCATTGTAGATCGGGCACTGGCCAAATGTGTTAAGGCATTAACCTTCCCTTTATACTGACTACAGTACAGAACGCAACAGACCTGTCCATGGTGCTGAAAACCATCAAATGGATTGGGCTGTCTTAATGGAAATGAGATCAGCACAAGCAGTAACCTTTTTCAGTATAAATAACAGTGGTTTCTGCACCAAAAACAACAGACCTGTCCTTGGTGCTGAAATCATCAAATGGATTGGGCTGTTTGAATTGAAATGGGATCAACACCAGGGGCAATGCGTTTTAGTATAAATAATGTTGGCTCTTACAAACCCCTTGACACAGTTATTGTTTCCCTTCCCTACAGTACATGGTGGACACGAAGCTGGATGAGACCTGGCATGACTTTCTGGTGGAACTGTTGTGTGGGGCCTACCTGCCTCCAAACCCTTACCCACGCTTTGTCACTGCCATGAGACAGTCTTCTCTCAAGTAAGAATGGACATAAGATGCCATAATATCACAACATGAGAAAAAAATTTCTGATTTTTAAAGTGATTTAAAGAGATGTAACAATGCAGCATTAGTAATCCTGAGCTATATACATTTCAGATAGTTAGGTGTTCAAGACAATGTTGAGAAGGTCTCTATAACAATATTTTTTCAATGTTGCATACTGGCAGTACAATTGCACACTGTTGAATCATGACCATTGATGGTACTTACATAAGATTTTTCTTGCCTTTCAGGATGGAGCTATGGACAGAAAATCCGGAAAAGTTGGTGCAGAAACTTGTCCACAGGTCGGAAAGAATGATTGACCCTGACAACTACATCTACCACATTCCAGGAACCGAGGCGTATGGACACGTCAGCGCCCTGATGATCCTAGACATCGGGCATTTCCGCCTGGTGTCCAACCTGGCTGACATGCTCGTTAACCAGGAGGCACCAAAGAGGAGGGGGAGTTTCAAGGTACAAAGTTTCTTAGTGTCTAAACAAGAACTACTGAGCAAATATCATAACAATTCAACCTTGGGAACTACTACTACCTTAAACTGTTGTTCACTCACGGACACACTCATTTTAGTGCTCACAGCTGAAGTTTTGTTGACATCATTACCAAGTTTGTAAAATGCTAAGTTTATCTGAAGAAATTTTTTTATCAAACACTTCTGTAAATTTGTATGTTCTAAAGATATGCTTGACTCTGTAGATATTTCAGGCCTTGGCTATCGCAGGAGCTAGTGGTCTGTATGGAAGAATGGCCCCCTACCTGTTGAAATTGGAGCTGCATGAACACACTTACATCAAGGGGCCCAAGGGCTGTAGTGGGGAAGCCTTGCAGGCCTACCTTTCCATTGGTTGGTTGATTGTTCTGTTCAATTGTTGGTTTTCTTTTCTTTATCTTACTTTGCAAAGAATGTGAAAAGATGTCTTTGTACATGTAATATCTACACAATGCAAAATGTAATTATAGTAAATATGTTGGCAAAAAAGGAAAATGGCAATACAAACATTGGTATGGCTGATTTATGAATGTTTTTAAGAATCTGCTGTCTAGCCATTGTTATTTTCATTGCATTTTCCTCCCTCTCCAATAGTATATGACCACCTGATAGACCTGTACAGGACAGGGACCATCCTGGTGTATGGTGTATTTTTGGGTGACAGTGGAGAGAGGTGGTCCATCCATGCTGTCATACAGAGGAAGAATGCATTCATGGCAGAGCTGGAGAGGACACTACAGTGCCAGGAACCTGCTTTTGTCAAGGTACTTGATATAGTAATTACGGATAGCATCAGATTCTGGACAATAAGATTCTTATCATTTAACAGCCTGAAAGACTTTAATCCGACCAACGTTTTATTAACTCCTCAGCTATCTTGCTCAGATGTCAATGGACTCTTTTTGAACAAAACAGAGATGAGGGGGGATATAGAATTAGTCACATTTTCCACCATAATCTTTGCACAAAGGCAACTAATAAAATTGTACATCCAGATTTGTATGATTCAGTCTAATCCCCTGCAAGACTTAAGATCCTTGTGGATGCGAATCCTTCCCAGGTTTATCTTTAGTTGACACTTCAATGTTGTTTGTGCAGGTGTTTGTTGTGCAGGAGAAGGGATGGAGATATGTGCCTGTAGAGAAGCACTTCCTACTGCACTATGTGGAGGATGATGAAGACCAGTAAGTCTGCAAGCCATCAGAAAGTCTAGCTTAGGAGTAACATTGTCCAAGGTGCCTTAAATTTGAAACAGGGAACTGAAGCTCATTTCAGGATAATATGTTTGGATAAAGCTTTGCTCCTTTTTGAATGAATTTCAACAATTACATTATATTATTTCTTTTTGCAACAGTTTTACAAGGATCCACGGGGACAATTTATGGCAGCTTTCGACTGGGGTCCAAGCACCTTGGTGCATAATGTTTCACCATACCAGTTACCTTGCACAGTACAAATATGTCATTGAGATATGATGTAAGCCACAACATTAATGGGATCTTCCACAATCCATATTTATATTTCTGATGAGCAAGAGTTTATGTAATTGTTTCTATTTCTTAATGTGTTCATTTTACTTTTTTTTCTTCAGGGTTCAAAGATTCTTTCCCTACAACACAGCATCCCTGTACCAGAACATTTTCCTGGTCAGAGAAAAGGTACTGCATGTATTACTCTGTCAGTCTACACATTTATAGACAGTAACATGTTGATTGAGTGTGATGAACCTTCCTTGATATTATGCATCCCAGACACATGTTAGGTACAGATTGCAAAAAAAGGAGATTTTTTGTAAGAAAGATGTCATCTCTATTTTCAGGCAAGATTCCACTTTGTGTATGGAGGTCCTGAAGACAATCAGGACCCTTTCACAGGGCCAAACCTTCGGGCAGCCTGCATGCATGTAGACCACCTCATAAAGTAAGAAATTGCCTTTCTATGCAGCAAATATGTGTATGCTAAGTATGCAGTACATATATTAACTACCGTATGGTCTTGGGTCAGTTCAAAACAGAGACTTCTATACTTCTATTAGTTGTGTATTCACTAGTAAGTCCTTGACCTTGTCAAACCATCAGTGGCAACTGGTCACTATGTATATATAGTATGCTATTGAAAGATGGAAGTTGTGACACTCCAGTTCACACCTTTCTGCTCACCTATTGCACAGGTATTACCTGGAGAGGAATGACCTGCTGTCTGTGTACAGGTGGTTGACCTCAAGGGCTCTCATGCATCAGGTGGGGATACTGTATCTGCCTCTTATTTGCTAGGATTAAATCTCATGGTATGCAGAAGATGGACTGTTTGCAGTAGTTTTCATCGTTGAAAGAAAGAATAAGGCTGGCAGAAGAGAGAAAGATGATTTTTGTGGTGGCTTTTCATTCACAGTGAAGGTGTAATCATATATGGTGAAAACTGAACATTTAATCACTGCTAGCCTTTCATCATTTACAGTACTGCTCACCCATTAACTAACCAACATAGCCAAAAGAAGTGGTGTGCTAAGTGATAATTAAAAGCATGAATGTATGAGGAGCTTTGGATGGTAACATATCTAGTCTAATAGTATATTGTCTATTGCTTAATTGTCTAATGTACATCTTGCATAGATAGTTTTCACAGCTGTTTTCTTTTTGTTTATTTTCCTCAGCACATGTCGTACCTGCCTGACTGTTGGAGGATGCAGCACAGCCCGGCAGCCACAGTGGAGTACCTGAACACCCTGAACATGAACATGCAGGAGCTGGTGCTGTACGAGCTGGAGCGGACTGGCCGGATGCTGGGGGAACACGACATCCTGGTCGGCAATCAACTCATCAAACTCACCCAGCCGGAGGACGATGAGGTCAGGACACAGCTGAGATCATTATGTAAAACTGGGGTGGTGTGGCACAACTGCAGGGTGTTTTGCTCAAAAGGCAGCTGAGGTCCTGGGTTCAAATCTTGTCATGCTAACAATCTCGTGTTGTTGGGAAAGGCACTATACACATTCAACTTTCCTCACCCAATTGTAAAAATGGGTACCTGACTTTGGTTGGGGAGGTAAAAGGCTGTAGGAGAAGAGAGTTGAGCTCCGCCTCTCAATACCATGCCCTAGGCATAATGGTAACAGCCCACTGCTCCTACAGCCTTGAAAAGGGTATGGGACCTTATGCAAAGACTGTTTTTTGGGCAGCAGTACCGGGCGGCAGTACCAGGGTTGAATGAAAGGGTTGGGTGGGTTGGACTGCTGGCGTGCCTTGGATTGCCTATCAGCGCTACTGGGTGGCAGTACTGGGCAGCAGTGTGGTATTGCCTGTTCATATACAATTTGTATACAACAACGTTTAATTAATTTTTTTATAAAAACTGTGTGTAATATGTGGTTATTATATGGTCAAAATATCAAAACTAAATGTTACCACCCTTTTCCTCAGAGTCCTCTCAACACAATCCTGTTGGGGAAGATGGCAAATGCGTATCGGCAGAAGGTGAGCATTTTACTGAAGAGTGCAGCAGCCATGGCACCCCGTTCTCTGGAGGAGATGGTACAGTCCAAACTACAGATCATCACAGAGAGGGACCCCATCACTAAGGAGCTGTTTCTGCTGATAGATGGGGAGGTAAGTCACAAGATGGCTTAATGGGTCAGAATATATTACTCCTAGCCACAATATACATAAACCTGTGTATATTCTATAAAAAAAAAGTTTGGCCAAAAACAAAAGTTGCCTTCAGTATGAAATCAAAGTGAACATAGGACTAAACACACATAGTATGGTATCACATGATCCTCTGGACCTGAATTTTCTGTACTGGTACCTCCCCCAACCAACAATAGATTTTTTTTCTTTCCGTCCTTTCACATCTTATTCTTTGACCTTAGATTCATTTTGGCATTCTATATATGGCATTAGTTATCTGTTTTCTGATACTTTTTTTCAATCTACGGAATATTTGTGCTCATTTTACAGCTGCTTTGCACAATTTATTGTGTGGTCGAAAACTTTTTTTTTTTTTTTGAAATGGCCGAAAATTGGTGCGAGCGCGGATGTCATCCATATAATCAAATCAATGTGGCCTAAGGATAAAAGCTCCTCGTTCTTAGTAATAGCAATGAAATTTTTTAACAGTAGTGTTCATTGTTTTGTATTACTTTTCAATGTGTCATGCAACAAGTGCCAGTACAGTAAAAAATGGTGTCCTGGTCAAGTGTAATCTGCATCTCATAATGTTTTAAGCACTCTTCTTATGCTAACGCACTCAAGGTATGATTCACTGGAATACAAGTAGGACATCAACATGTCATCAACACTGACAATGTGACGTGTCTGTTACAGACCCTGAAGCGTCTGCAGGATGTGAGGGACATGATGCAGCACATCCAGGACTCGGTAGTCAACGACGTGCACAACTGCTGCAGGGAGGCACAGCAGGCCATCAAGGTCATCGCCATGGAGACGCAAGCCAGAACAAGCCGGCAGCGTGTCACGTTGGAGTCGGGCAGGAGCACAGATGGACAGTCAGACTCCAGACTCAGGATTGCGCCAGGGTGGTCAGAAAATGACAGGGTGACCGATGACAGATGGTGACAAGCTTGTAGTTACTGTGGCAAACCCGACTGTCACAACCGTAACATTAAAACATGTACAATGTAATCAGGTCTTAAGAGACCAACATTTTCTCATTAGCTTGGAGTGGCCCATTTGGAGTAGCCTGGGTACCATCCGATTTCTACAGAGGCCCCTTGCACTTGCTGCTCAAATACATTTGGAGTTGTGGTGTGAATGTTTTGTGTGCTGTGTCTTAGCTCAGGGTTGAAAAATATTCTCAAAATTAAAATTCTTGTGGTTGTATATTTACAAGATTTCAAGTATGTTCATGCTTTGGTTAAGTTCCTGCAATGAGGTTTTTAACATCCTTGGTTTATTGCTAACAGCACAGTTGATCTTTTTTCATTCTTGTGGGATCTGTACTGGCTATATAACATACCAGAAGAAATACTTTATTGCTACCACAATATTGAACCCAAAGGCATTTCTAAGTATCACTGTGCTGTTTTGTCAGCTGTACATCATATCATGTTACTGATTGAAAGCTACATTTAGAGTATGGCCTGTGGATTTCAATATTGAAATGTCACATTAAATATTATTGTACATAGTACATAAAAATTAATGCAAAACCCACAAAGGTTATGTTTCAATGACCATGAAACAAAGTTAGACACTCACTGCCATGTACATGTGCTTATAGTCTATCTGATACTTGTAAATTATAGAAAAGAACAAATTATTTTCTCTAATACCTTGATGACTCTATATTGGTTTTCAATAAAAGCTATATGTCATTTTGTGTGTGCTAGCATCTTTAATCAATTTCGGACTCTTAATTCATCAAATGTTAACGTCCAAAGTAATTATTTACAAAGACTTATGTGTGGCCCTAAAGATACTTTATCTTTCTGTATCCAGTGCACTTTATAGAGCACTGCAACCTATACAGAAAAGTCAGTCATTAAAAGGGGGTGGATGTAGAATAAAAAAAAAAAAGATAACAGAGATCGTAACATTTTGCTCATCCACATCAAACAAACAAACTTACTTGTTATCTACGTACCAACAAATAGTTCTTTCCATTGAGGCAAAAATGGCAGCTTTTTCAAAAGCATGTTTCAAAAGAAATAAACACAGCAGAAAATGATAAACCAGCAAGAAAATATGAATAAATAAATAAAATATCAACAAAAGAACAGAGAGTTCAATATGATAATTTAGAAATACTTTAATATATGTGTAACAGTTAAGAGGACAGCATCACTTTGTATATCAAACACACAAATCATTTAGCAACACTCCAGAAGGATTAAAACATTACAATAAGTAATATACTATGCATCTTTATTGCAACTCAGCCATGCACTTGATGAACAGAGCCATGCGACTGGACATAACTTTTTCTAACCATACAATAATAAGCACTGAAGCTGCAGGTGTCTTGAACAATGCTGAGAGTTGGGATAATCCCGAATCTCAGCTATCACACCTGGACTAGCCTGTGTTTACACAATCTGTCACTAGCTGGGGTTAATGACTTCCTCACCTCCTAGTTGGTGGCAACTGTAAGGCCAGGCTACATATGGTCAATCTTGAGTATTATCAAACCTACTGATTTAGTGTACTATATAGAGCTTCATATCCAACAGAAGTCAGTGACTATGTCAAATTTTCAGTGGCTATATATTGTTTGAAGTTTATCATCTTAGGATCAGAATATCAGTTTCTTCTCATCAAAGCTCACTTTGTTCATCCATGTAAGTGGCAGTGCTGAAATGAATTTGTTTTCACTATGCCTATAGTACTTGTCTGAACATTTCGTGAAATAGAAAAAATGGCACCAACTAAATGACACACATAGCAGTTTTTTTTTCCAATTCTCCTATATACAAAGGATTACAGACACTTTTCTATAAGCAATCAGGAAGGGTTTTTTCCTGCTGGAAGGCCACAGCATAATCTCATTAAATTTTACATTTAGTGGACCCAATACCAACACACAAGTGCCACTGACAACTTTCCAGTAAACCCCATAAAGTGACCGGCACTCAGTCTAGTAGTAAGCTGGTCTGCTAGTTAACCCTTTCACATCCTCCTGCAGCTGGGTTTCCCCGTCGAACAGTGACATGTTGATAGGTACAAACTTGGTGATGCCGAACTGTCCCAGTTTTGCTCTCATCTCAGGATCGGCATGTGCTTCAAGCAAGGTTTGGGTTACCTTCTGTTTCAGCTCAACTGTTGAAGAACCAAAACAATGCTTTAGAAAAGCTGTGATGCAATACTTTAATAAAAAAAGCTAAAGAGGGGAAAATTATGTCGACTAGGTACTAGACAGCAATACGTGTATCATAAGCCAAAATAGTTGGTGTTTTGTTGAGTTCTCAAAACATCAAATTATTCTTTTCTAGACTGTGAATAAGTCCCTTTTAATGCTTATTCTTAATATCAAACTTGTCAGTGAAATTTAATCAAGTGTATTCATGTTATTTAAATCAGGTAGGCCAATAAGCATAATCCCAACTTGCAGATGTAGCTGCATGAGACGAGACCTTACTTTACCAACAAAATTTGAAAAATGGTTCTTCCTACCATCTAACCCTGATCTGAAGACCAGAGGCTGTATAGGGTATGGTCCCCAGGACTCTATCACTTGGATATTTTTCTCCAGATCTAGATTCTGAGCCTTCTGCATCATGAGTGAGAAGGAGTCTATGGCTGCTCCATCCACAGTGTGGTTCAACACCATCTGCAAGGACTTCAAGTGACTCCCTGTGACATCAAACACATGGGGTTAAACTTAAGCCTAGTTTGTGAGAAAAAAACCATAATGTTAAGCCGTTGCCAAGACTATGCCAAATGATTCTGCCTTTTTCTGATTATTTCAAATGAACTTTTTACTAGTGAGCTATACAAACAATCAAGCTTACAAGTTCATCAATAAACTTAAGATCAGACTCAAAATACTTTTGGTTGTTTCAACAGACAGTATTACATACAGTAACATTATAGTATACAAAAACATGTACTATATCTGAAACCTTTATGAGATTGTTGAGCTGAGTTAAAGCATTCAGTACATCCAGATTGATGCTATAGATCAAGAAACGTTTCATTCCACAACAGTTTTCAGGAAACAAGAAGTTATCATCAAGCACTTATACTAACCTGACTGCACTGAGTGACCGAAAAAGTTGGCGTTTTCTCCCATCTTCTTGAGCGTGCTCAGTGTAGACAGACAGCCGGAGAGCGACGTGGGTTCGTTATATGCCCACCGTGCTCCCCGGAGGTTCTTGAATTCTGGATACTTTCCACTGTAATTTGAAATTACCATTAAAACTATGGTAAATTGTATACATGTATGAATCAAATCAATTTGTCATCTTAGCATTAGGTTGGATGGGCCTATACAAAGTGTAAATTTTCAAACCAAAGGTAGCTTTCAGAACTACATGTATCAATGTCTCACACATACTAGTACCATATGTTAGATACATGTACATGTGGAATTTTGTGCATCTTAAGGTTGAATTAGCTATAGGTGATATGTGTACACATAGAATATACATAAGAGTATGACTATGTATGTACATGTATGTGGGTATGTATGATACAAATGAATATAATGTTATACTCACACATTGTCTTTGTGAACAACGACATCAGAGAAGTAGACAGGTCTGTTCCCACTGTTCTTTGGGTGCATGGCGAGAGGAGCAGCAGGGAGCAGCTCACACACGTTAGACTTGCTCTCCAGCAGCTTTAGGAAGGGTGAACTGCACATAAAGCCTGCAAAAGGCTACACCGGTCAATTCAAGAAAACTTAACATTAACTCTGTACTCAGCCCGGATGAGTCCTTACGGTATGTCCGATAAAAAATGGTATAGTAAAACCGCGATGCGTTATATCAGCCTAAAAAATGGTTCCCCGTTCTTGGAAGGGGTTAATAAATCACGAGGAACTATTTTTGAAAGCTGGACCGCAGTTAAAAGTCATGTAATTACGCCTGAATGTTGACCAATTTTCAGGGTTTTAGCAGTGCGTTTTGCTATTGTATTCGAGACGAGTTACGCACTGCATGGGGTTTTCCGATATACCGGGTTATAGGACAAGGATCAACTGCTTCCGGGTGAACCATACCAATAGTGTAGTGTTGTTGCACTATCACCTAAGTCAATGATATGGCAGTCACTTAAACACATTTAATGGATTACTGCACTCTTGAGGTTGTTTTTACATATCATACTACAATGTAGATGCTTTTCGTTATGAGGGAGGTTTATACGGAATACGGATAAACCAGTGCCATACTACAGGTGTGTAAAAAAATGTGACAGTCTGTGCCAATGTCGAAGCTTTCCCGGCTATCAAGGCAAGTTTATACGGATGGAACAGAGACCTTCTACAATAAAGATTAGCACAGTTCTTGTCCTGTCGAGATTTTACGTTACTAAGGGAAGTGTATTCAGATACAAATGTGCCATACTACAGGTGTGTCAAAAAAAATTGATAGAGTTGTGCCAATGCCGAAAATTTGCATTCTTAAGAGAGGTTTGTATGGATCAAACAGAGACTTTCTACATGTGCATCATATAGAATGAAACTGTTCTTGTCCTGTCGGGATTTTACGTCTTTGAGGGACGTTTATTCAAATAGAACAGTGCCATACACAGGTGTATCAAATATTTGACAGAGTTGTGCCAATGCCGAACATTTGCGTTCTGAAGGGAGGTCAGTTTGAACCGGTCAGAACCAGTTAGAACCGGTCAGAACCAGTTAGAACCGGTTCTAACTGGTTCTGACCGGTTCTAACCTGTTCAAACCGGTTCTAACTGGTTCTGACCGGTTCAAACCGGTTCTGACCGGTTCTAACTGGTTCTCACCGGTCCTAACTGGTTCTCACCGGTTCTGACCGGTTCAAACCGGTCAGTCAAACCGGTTCTGACCGGTTCAAACTGGTTCTGACCGGTTCAAACTGGTTCTGACCGGTTCAAACTGGTTCTGACGGTTCTGACCGGTTCTAACTGGTTCAAACCGGTTCGAACTGGTTTAAACCGGTTGCGACTGGTTCTGACCAGTTCAAACCGGTGCAAACTGATTCTGACCGGTTCAAACTGGTTTTGACCGGTTCAAACCGGCTCTGACCGGTTCTAACTGGTTCTGACCGGTTCAAACTGGTTCTGACCGGTTCAAACTGGTTCTGACCGGTTCAAACTGGTTCTGACCGGTTCAAACTGGTTCTGACGGTTCAAACCGGTTCTAACTGGTTCAAACCGGTTCTAACTGGTTTAAACCGGTTGCGACTGGTTCTGACCAGTTCAAACCGGTGCAAACTGATTCTGACCGGTTCAAACTGGTTTTGACCGGTTCGAACTGGTTCTGACCGGTTCTAACTGGTTCTGACGGTTCAAACCGGTTCTAACTGGTTCAAACCGGTTCTGACCGGTTCTAACTGGTTCAAACCGGTTCTAACTGGTTCAAACCGGTCCAAACTGGTTCTGACCGGTTCAAACTGGTTCTGACCGGTTTGAACCGGTTCTTACTGGTTCTGACCGGTTTAATTTGGTTCTGACCGGTTTAAACTGGTTTTGACCGGTTCAAACTGGTTCTGACCGGTTCAAACTGGTTCTGACCGGTTCTAACTTCAAACCGGTTCTAACTGAATTTTGTAAACTATGCCTGTTGCCTGTTGGCATCACAAAATATCATAAACTTATTTTATTATATTAAACTTGTTGCCAAGTAAATTTAAGGAGAAGTCAACAAGTTTGGTAGTCCTAGCACACGTCGTTCGGCAGTTACGTGGCTGTTCCCTATTGCATATAATGCAAATTAGTTTTTTTGGGTGGGGTGGGGGGGTTTATTTTGAGATATGACTTAACTTTTTGTATCCCAAGGCGAAATTGATAGTGTTAACCATTTCCCAAGTGGGTGTCGAAAAATTTTGATA
Organism: Branchiostoma floridae x Branchiostoma belcheri; assembly: GCA_019207045.1. Classification (NCBI taxonomy): domain Eukaryota; kingdom Metazoa; phylum Chordata; class Leptocardii; order Amphioxiformes; family Branchiostomatidae; genus Branchiostoma; species Branchiostoma floridae x Branchiostoma belcheri. Next base: position 15,181,667 of record CM033036.1, read on the forward strand.
CGATACACATGTAGAAAGTCTCTGTTTCATCCGTACAAACCTCTCTTAAGAACGGAAATCTTCGCCATTGGCGCAACTGTGTCAATTTGTTTTGACACAGCTGTAGTATGGCACTGTTCTGTTTGAACAAACCTTCCTCAAAAACGTAAAATCCCGACAGGACAAGAACAGTGTCATTCTATATGATACACATGTGAATAGTCTCTGTTTTATCCGTACAAACCTCTCTTAAGAACGGAAATCTTCGGCATTGGCGCAACTGTGTCAATTTGTTTTGACACACCTGTAGCATGGCACTGTTCTATCCGAATAAAACTCCCTTAATAACGTAACATCTCAACAGGACAAGAACAGTGTCATTCTATATGATACACATGTAGAAAGTTTCTGTTTCATCCTTATAAACCTCCCTTCAGAACGCAAATGTTCGGCATTCGCACAACTATGTCAAATATTTGACACACCTGTAGTATGGCACTGTTCTATCCCATAAACCTCCCTCAAAAACGTAAAATCCCAACAGGACAAGAACAGTTTCATTCTATATGATACACATGTAGAAAGTCTCTGTTTGATCCATACAAACCTCTCTTAAGAACGCAAATCTTCGGCATTGGCACAACTGTGTCAATTTTTTTTGACACACCTGTAGTCTGGCAAATTTGTATCTGAATACACTTACCTTAGTAACAGGACAAGAACTGTGCTAATCTTTATTGTAGAAAGTCTCTGTTTCATCCATATAAACTTGCCTTGATAGCCGGGAAAGCTTCGACATTGGCACAGACTGTCACTTTTTTTTACACACCTGTAGTATGGCACTGGTCTATCCGTATTCCGTATAAACCTCCCTCATAACAAAAAGCATCTACATTGTAGTATGATCTGAAAAACAACCTCAAGAGTACAGTAATCCATTAAATGTGTTAAAGTGACTGCCATATCACCGACTTAGGTGATAGTGCAACAACACTACACTATTGGTATGGTTCACCCGGAAGCAGTTGATCCTTGTCCTATAACCCGGTATATCGGAAAACCCCATGCAGTGCGTAACTCGTCTTGAATACAATAGCGAAATGCACCGCTAAAACCCTGAAAATTGGTCAACTTTCAGGCATAATTACATGACTTCTAACTGCGGTCCAGCTTTCAAAAATAGTTCCTCGTGATTTATTAACCCCTTCCAAGAACGGGGAACCATTTTTTAGGCTGATATAACGCATCGCAGCTTTACTATACCGTTTTTTATCGGACATACCGTAAGGACTCATCCGGGCTGAGTACAACTCTGCAACACCACATCCTATGTTCAGGGAAAAACTTTATCTCACAGCAGATGAAAATTTCTCCTGAGCAATGGGCCTTTCCCCAGTGGCTGTCTTGCATGACATAACCATTTTGCCACCATTAGATCTGCTTGGAGATTAGATTACCAGTTGAATTATACAGATATATACACACATTTGCACACACTTTGATTACTAGTACAAATTAAGTCAAGGCAAATAGTTTGGTCACCTATATCCACTTCATTGAGACTGAAGGGGTCCGGAGAGTCGGTGGGAGGTCCGGAGAACCGTGACTCGTACAGAAGAGACACGTCACATCCCAGCTTGTCTCCCAGATAGTAAATGATGGTCTCAAAGTACTCCACAGGGATGCTGGGACACAGGTACGTGATGAAACGCAGCTTGGGCGGATGGCTCGACATGATGGACTGAATCATGGATGGTGATGTGAGTTAGCAAGGATGAGCTCAATGTGCCTTTGCAATTATGAGTATCACATTGTAATTTGTAATGTTAGGCTGAATGTTAGCATCAGACAGTATTTACTAATTGTCTACTGGTTAACAATAGATCAATTCAATCTGCTCACCAAATTGTGAAATATATTACCACTTTAGTAAATACTGCAAGAAACCGTGCACATTCAGACGTTATAAAAACCAAAGAGATCATATATAACCTCCTTGTAATAACTTAGCCAATCCCACTCTAGTTTCCTGATTACAAACATGGGTGATACTAATACATACATACATATACTAATAGCCACCTGTAGACACTATAAACCCTGGCATTCCCAATCAGCAATGCATGAGTGAGCAATAATTGGAAACTTGGATCACTAATTCCTTCACATTTGCAGTCGCCAAAGTTACAATCTATTTGCATATATATATATAGCAAACAATATCAGTCCAACACAGACGTCAACGTTATGATAATGTAATGCCCACATATCAAAATGTGATTTTACATGCCAGGGAAGCAAAGAGCGTCGCGACAGGATTACCTGTGGAGGACAAAATTCTCATTTATTAGCTGGACTGCATGTCGACTGTGATTGCGGTTGGAACTCGTGCGTGAGCCAAATGGAAAGTGCTGACATGATCGTAAGTGTTAGGTCATGGCCGGCCGCCAATTTATCTTTCAACACATATTTTACGACCACTTCAATTCAACAATCCAAGTTCGTTTTAAACAGAAGACTGTTACTACAATAGCTGACAGTATGTTCTTACCTGATAGCCCAGAGATTGCGAAAAACACAGGTTTACAGGAAGACTGACAAGGTCTGCCTGCTCCGAACTCGGACGCTGATGAAATACTCACCTTTGACCCTTACAGCTGTAACTTGGAATAAACCATTTCGCTTTGAGGGGTGCGGAAGTTGTATGTGTGGAAGTGGATGGAGCCAATGTTGGCTTGCGATAAAATCTGTGGCATTTAATAGCAATGACATATGTTGCCTATCGCGAAAAGAGAGAAATTCTTTTTGCAAAAAACATTTCCCTTTGTCTGTAATGCATACCTGGTAACACCTTATGGTTTAACACGCCAGGTTTAGTACAAGAAAGTATAACGTTAGCAATGATTCAGAGCTCTGGCAATGATGCATATCTTGGCAGATCTACTTACACTAGGAAGGACCCTTACTATTTTCGATAAGTGTGGTGTGTTCTTTTTCGTGTTCCAGATGTGGCTCTTCACTAGACCACATTTAAGACTGTCCTATATGATGGACAATGTTACTAACGGAAGCTAGATACTCATCTTAAACTGAGTAGAATGAGGAAGTGCCTTTCCCATGGGCACAATATTGGGGCATGTCAGGGGTGTAGTTTGTTCCTCTCCAGGAACTCGAGAGACTCAAATGGTGAGCCTCATTTCTTTAGTGATAGAGTAAAGGCTGTTTCCCATTAACAGCAGGGGCATTGAAGCGATCCCACATTCATGTCCTGTGTCTGACCAACAATTGACAAACAAGCTTGTACAGTTCTGTGTATTTCTTTTAATATGATATATGGAAACACTTAGAGAATACAGCAAAATTATTGCTTTCTTAAATTCAGTCAATGTTATACTTTTATTTTATAAAATATGATATCCATGCATTATCTTTAACAAGATACTTTATGTAAGTATATAAGATCATCCCAAAGACAACACCATACTAAGTTCAACAAACTGTTTGCTTACATAAATAGCAGAAGTGGTTTCAATTCATACAATGTGCAAATTGCAAAGGCTGTGTATTCAATGAAGGGGCTTCAAGTCATACATGCATGTCTATTGTGCAACAATTTCCTACATGGGGCAACTACCATCACTATGTTAAATCTAAGACAGCAGCAGAATTATCAGGTACCTGATACTACACTGTATAAGTAAGCGTTGTTTTGAGCCTACTTCAATACCATACCATAAAAGGCCAATGTGGTTCTTTAATTTATCATAAAACAAATTGGAGTCTTCAATCAATAGAATAATGCGTTGTTCAGATACTACCATATCAAATCTATAATTTTTTATGATAAAATATTTCTACGGATTGTACACAGGAAGAATCCGTGCAATGTGGCGCCGGCATATGGGGCACTTTCTGGGCTGCAGCATGTCTGCACAGTCAGCACAGCAGCAGATGTGTCCGCAGTCGAGGATGATGACCTCACGTGCGTTGGCTTGGCACACGACACAAGCGTGCTCTTCGTCTAACTCCTCCGGCGGTTCGCCATCCGGGCGCCTCCTAGCTGCCCTGACCTGCTCCGTCTGTGCAAAGAACTCCTGGTTCTCTCTGTATCTCCTGTACCACTTGGCTGCAAAGGCACACAGAGCGATCAGCGTCCCCACCCCAAACAGAATGGTGAAGGCCTTCAGCATGGTTACCTTGGTCTGGTACTGCTTAGCCAGTTCTGAAGGTGACAGATTGGTGATGAAGTACGAGGCGTTGTTGCTCGGGTTCCTCAGCACGACCTGCCCTTCTTCCAAAGAGAGCTCACCGTAACCAAACAGCTGCGTGCCAACCTTCAGCATCTTTTCTGTCTCCTGGTACCCTTTAATAGCCTCGCCACTCATCCAATCAACTACCCTCTTCCCCATGGTGGAATCCTCAGGTTCGAACTTGTCGTAGATGACATCCAGAGACAACATGGCTGCCTGGGTGGGCTCCAGAACCCTGACCTTTCCCCCTTTGCAAGCGAGGGAGAAGGGAATGCGATTGGTTACCCTCCTTATAGTCCTGGATGTGTCGTACCTGGATGGGACAGAGACATGTTCTTCGTTTAGCTTTGAAAAATCAAAGATACATAGTACATACAAACCTATACATACCTACAGTTTTATACTATAGAATAACAAAAAGTTATGAATTGATTGCTGTGCATATAACTTACACAAGAAACAAGTTTTGGATTTGGCCTTGACTTGCCCATAGACAAAGAAATTTGAAACATAGGCACAGCCAGCCTAAAATTTTTTCCGGCCCATGAATTTTGAATTGAAATTCTCGACGATTCTAGGGGGGTTGGGGGTATGCTCCCCAGGAAAATTTTTAAATCAAGACCTGCCCTGAAATGCTATTTCCTTTATTTTGTGGGCAACTTATGCTTACCGGGTAGATTCAGATTACCAATTTTTGTCCGTCACAGGACGGAATGGGCAAAATTTTTGTCTCTCCCCAGCAGCAAAATTATGTCAAAGGCCAGAAGGGTGGACACTGGCGAGAACCCTGGGCACAACATTTCTAGTGTATTTCTACTACTGTAACAGTACCTACCATATCCTGGACACTTTGTTCCACACCCTCCTGTGTTCCTCCATCAGCAGCTCCTGTATAACCCCCTCCACACCCAGCTGACTCTGCAGAGGCTTCCCCACAGGTTCCACCAAACCTTCTATCACTGCATACGGGATGGTCTGGTTGGGGGTGCCAGCCACAACATCATGGATGTTGGCATCAATGAACATGGCATCCTGATGGAGAAGGTTGAAGAAATTTAAGATCCAAGCAGACATTTCAAGTAGGTGCTTTGAGAAAAGCATAGACTTGGCAGTGTTTGTCATATTTACCTAATTTCTCCCTTCACATGGTTATTGCCTGCTATTGGTTCATAATCAAGGATAACGTTAGTAACTGCAGAAAATCAACTTTTGAACCAGTCAGACAGTTGAGCAGACTTTATTTATTTTATTTATTCATCTCAAGACGCGGGTATATAAACCCCTTCAACTTATTTGACAGTTGATCTCTTTTCAGATGACTACCTGACAGGTGAACATACATGTAGCCTAAAGTATACCAATACAGAGGTATTGAAATGGCCTAAAGAACCTTGAAAATGATAAGTACAGTGTTAGTCACCTTTATGGTGTCCCTTGTTCTCCTGCCCCTCCCCCACAGGTAGGCAAACAGGGAGGTGCAGGCAGTGCCCACCCCTAACCACACAAGGTCAGGCTTGTCCACGGCGCTCCACAGTGTGCTCAGGTGTTCCATCCTTCTACAACGCTTCTACAGACCCTGGGTAACGTTACCTGGCACTAGAATGGCATTTTACGTCAATTTGATGGCCAGAAATCCACGTATGAGCTTCACTTCCACATACTTTCACCTTTGCATCAGCAACAGGTTGGGCCTCTGAATGACCGAGGCTGTCTTCTAAAAAAAATTTGTTCGTCCTGAAAAATACTACAGACCGAAGAAAATATCAGTTTAGCAATAAGTTCATGAACACTTTTTAATTTTTTAGAGTTGTAAAACGAGTAATATTCAGAAAAATAAACGGGCTTTTCTTTGTACATTTGTAATTTTTTTACGAATTCAGGCACCATTTGTCAAATACAATAGACAAGAGAAGTTTGTTCTCGCGAGATTTAGAAATCCCCTGAGAGTTGGTTGGCGCGCTTTTCGATGACGAGAGATTACCTCATCCAAGATGGCGCGGAAGTATTTTCGAAGTGTCGTCTGAAATTTGCCACATTTCTTCATGTTTCGTCATTTTAGTCCCATTTTCAACGTTTACATCAAGTATGGAAATATTTGACTATGGCTAACCCAGGAACACCGCGACCCGTGCCGCACTTTTTCTCCGAGGAGGGCCCGTTCTCCCAGAAGAAGTACCGGCTTGCGAACGGCAACACTCCTCGGGACTCCCAACCTCCGCGCCCGCCGGCCAAGAGCGTTCCCCCGGTCAGTCGGGTTTTTATCAACAGTAAGTTAGCTTTCCAAAGACCCCAGAGTGTGTCGTTTAGGGGTCCCGATAGCTTGATTTCAAGCCCCCACTACGACGCAGGCAGTAAGGAACTTTTCTTCGACCAGTGTTTTGGAATTGTGGACAAACTTGGGGAGGGGTCCTTTGGCGAAGTATTCAAAGTTAGGAGCAAGGAAGATGGGAAACTTTACGCTGTGAAGCGATCCAGGGAAAGATTCCGAGGAGAATACGACCGCAAGAGAAAGATAGGAGAAGCTTACAGGCTGGAGAAGCTGCGAAGGCATCCAAACTGTGTGCAGTTCTACAAGGCTTGGGAGGAAAGACAACACCTCTACATCCAGACAGAACTATGCCAATGCAGCTTAGAACAGTATTTAGAACAGCAACATGATATACCCGAAGAAACTGTCTGGAATTTCCTGGTGGATTTACTGTCCGGACTAAAACACCTGCACGATCATAGGCTGATTCACCTGGATATCAAACCGGACAACATCTTTGTGTCCAATGATGGCGTGTGTAAGATTGGAGACTTTGGACTTGTTGTGGAGGTGGATAAGGAAGATGTTTGTGATGCTCAGGAAGGTGACCCCAAGTACATCGCACCTGAGCTGTTGGAGGGACATTTTGGACCACATGCTGATGTCTTCAGGTTAGTCTACAGTTAGTATAAATGATCTGTGATGATGTCTGCAAAAAAAGCATATCTGAAATGATGGGTTTTAGTATAATTTTTTAAGGTGATACGGATAGTATGGTTTGTTGTGATGCTTAGTCACTTATTCTTATAACGTCAATACCCAAAACTTTGCTTTATATCTACATCATGGAAAAGACACATTTGCTTATACAACTTTATCTTCAGTATGTTGACTAATTGACTGAGACTGCAGAGATAACAAAGGAAGTTGTCACTGTTAGAATAGGTTCTGGTTCCAGATGTACCACGAACAATAGACAATACATAACAAAGCAATCACACAGACAGTCATTGTATTCAGTGAATGAAGCAAAAGGTGCATGGACAAATCAGGCCCACCATTTCCTCAATTATCACATCTGTGTGAGTCAGGGTAGCAATCATGAAACAATAACATACTCATGAAATCATGTGTTCTCAGCTATTATCTACTCGTTAAGGTGGTGCCATGGTGTCAATCAACCTTTTTAACACTAGGATTTGGTACATAGGACACAATTGGATAACAAAGGGCAATCTAGTAAAGTACCCATGTTTAACAGTTATTTGTTTGTAAATTTTCTTGCCACAACATAATAAGATCCATGTACTACAAATACACATTCACATCTCATTTCATTTTAAAAGACTTCATTGAATTCATTGAATTAATTCAACTTGACCATAATAGTAATATAGTAAATTAGCATTTAAAATAGCATTTAGTAAATTCCCTTACATTGCCCCTTGGGTTGGGGGCTATTTGGAGGGGTAACCTCAAAGTATATCATGGTAGGTATTTCTGGACTAGTACATGTATAATTTATAGACTCAGAATATTGAACTTGAATGTACAATTCCTTTCCTCAGCCTTGGAGTGACTATTCTGGAAGCCGCCTGCGACCTGGAGTTACCCCGGAACGGTGTGGGATGGCAGCAACTCAGACAGGGTATGATCCCAGCAGCCTTCACTGCAGGGCTGTCCCACGAGCTCAGGAACATCATCCAGCTCATGATGCACCCTGACTATGTCCAGAGACCTTCAGTGAGTAGCTATACTGGTGGACTGTGGAGTAACATACAATCAACAAAACTCTTGTTAGAGCAGTGTTGAAATTTGTGTGTCGTATTTTGACAAGTATTTTTTAAGTTTTGAGGACTTACAGAAGAGCAAACTTTAAGGTATTTTCATGCAGTGAAAAGCTTTAGTCTATTTTCTTGACCTAACATCATACCAAGGAGAATAAACTTCCCTGATCATTCACCACACTCTTCCCATCATCCTGCTTATAACACTTCAGGCCAGACATCAGACATTAATATAACACATGTCTTGTTTTGTGTTTCAGGTTGCAGACATCCTTGCCAGGCCGGAGGTCCGTAGAGTGTTGTGGAGAAGGAGACGTCAGCAGGCTGTGCGGTTTGTCCAGGGCGCTGTGTTATCCATGTACGGTTTCATGTCCACCCTGTTCCACACCATGTACCTCACCATCCTGCTACCTGTTAAGGCTATCAAGGGGCAGCCACAGGAGAGGCAACGTAAGCATGGCATACAATACTAGTACTAGATAATCTTCTCATTTAAACAAAGACATTCCTTGTTTGTTATTCTCTCCCAACATAAAAATCTCTTATTTCTAATGAACATACCTTTCTTTTTACATTCAAAACCGTAGCTCTCTTTCAAAGTGAATGTTTCCAAGTGAGAAAAAAACGGGACATTCTTCAAGAATCCCAGCTATCAAAACTTCTTGGTTTCCAGCAAAACAAAACAAATTGTATGTTTATTACTGTGTAAATGTAGTAACAAGTTTTAACTGTGCGAGTGGAATAGGGCTGGGTACCGGTACAGAAAATTCAGGTCCAGGTCCGGTTCAGGTCCAAAGGATCAGGTCCAGGTCCGGACCTGAACCTGGACCTGATTCAGTATGACTCATACCAATGGTCCATTTCACTACAAAGAAATCTGTTTGGTGGAGTATTAGACTTACACTGGCTTCTTAAAATCCTACAACGCTAACTGGACCTGTACGATTGACTGTAAAATTTGGTAGAAATGACTGTAAACTCTACTCTACTTCACTCTTGTTATTTTCTTCCACCTGCAAGCGCCAAAACGTGTGAATGCCTGATCAAATAATATGTTAATTTTCTGATCGGTCCAACATCCGGTCCACCTAATTTTTTCAGGTCCGGTTTTTCTGGACCGGTCCAACAAGGAAAACCGGTTTTGTACCGGTACACTGTACCGGTACCCAGCCCTAGAGTGGAATCATCGAGGGCCTTGCTAACTTTGATCTATTTTGCACGAGCAGAAAGGTGTCGTCATCCCTCTGACTGGGACTACAGTTACTCTGAAGACGATGCGTTTGAGAGTGAAGGGCACAGCAAAGACTCTGCTGAATCTGGTGTGGCCAACCTAAGCCTGTCTACTGATGAGGAGTTTGAACGACCCAGATTCATCACCTGTCCCAGGTACTGTTCCAACATATTATCCTCCATGTTCCTTTCTATTAGACTTTTATTCTCTTCTCCATCATTCAAGTTTTATTGTTTGGAACATAAAGAGGGTCAACTAAGTTGTACTGTAACTTTCCATAGGGCAGTTAGTCATTTTTGGTAACCTAGTTTTACATACTGTACTAGAAACATTTTCTGTGAATTTTAGTTACATGTTTATTTATAAGAATGATTGGAATGTTGAATTTCCAGTGAGGTGAGGTTCACTCCTGATGTTCGCCCTGCCACTCCCGTTCTGCATCACTCCAGCCCGATGCCGAGGAGCTCCTCCCCTCTCCATGGCAACCATACCCAGGCCCACCTGAGCCCGAACCTCAGCCTGGTGACCAGTCACCCCTACACCCCCACCAGCCACTCCGACAGCAGCGGCAGCAGCTTCCTGGGGGACGGGGCTGTCATTGTCCGCCCAGGGATAGGGCCCAAGAACCTGATGAACATATTCGATGACGCTGCCTGTTCAGATGATGATGATTGAATTCTCCAACTTGTGTATTCTGAAGTCAGGTAAAAGTTTCAGGGTTCGATTTCATTATCCTGTGATGTATACATTATTTCTATGCTGAGAAAGGCTGTAGTAGCCTGATTCTCAATGATCACGTTTTTTAATGTTATCTTCGGAGGTTGATGAAATGTTTCCTTACTTACAATGGAAATGAAGTACTTGTCCAGGGTGTGTTTTAAAGGTAGGGATCTGATGTCAATCTTGCCTATATACTTACGAAGTACATACACCTTGTCACATATTTTAGAACTTGTAAAAGGACTGCAGCTACTGCAAAACAAATGGCTCAATTACAGCCAAAATAAGTTCAAAATTTGATTCCATTATTATTTGCTCAGTGTGTATGAGTTTGTTCCTTATTGAGAGGCATATTAGAATTATGCTGTGAGGGCTCAGTAATCTTTTTTAGACAGTCCTTTTATGTTTTTAAGAATGTTTGTTGGTTTCATTTTCTTGTTTGCTTCAGAAAATGCACAGCATAGGTGTGTCTAATGTATGCTATGAAAGACATAATGGTATGATGTATATGATATGATTAAAAGAGAAGTGAATATGTTTTAGTTTCTTGAAATATCATAAGATTAAGTATTTGAGTTTTATGAAATGTGCAAGCACATAGAATATGGCAGTAACAGACTATGGTGGCATCAAATGGACTGTATGCAAATGAGTTAAGATTCCAGTATTAAGTCTTCTCCTAAAGGTTTTAGTTGTAACTTACAAAACACATGATAGAAAATGTGCACATTCATTTAAATACCTATTGCATGTACACGCACTACTGTCCTGTAGGAATACCAGTAGTATCACTATGGCTGTTAGGTTTCTATGACAAAAGGTTGTATTCATGAACTATCAATCCTATTGTATGTTTTAATTGCCACTTCTTTCTGTGTTCCTTATATTTCTTTGCAAAACAGTTTACCTTTCCTTCTGTGATATTGCTGCAAAGTTTCTAATAAAAATCAAATCTGACAGATTGAGAGCGTTTGAGTCATTGGTGTAATAAGATCCTGTGCACTGTGTTGAAATAATATAATTATATCTGCCTAAATATGATTTTAAAAAAAGTGATAGGACTAAAACATGTTTATACCTGAAATCTTTTAATGTAACAAATTTTTGCAATCTAGTATTTCTATCGCAAGACCAAAAAACATGTTGACCACATACACGTTGTATAAATAAGAACGTCCCCATGTCTTGATAACATCAGAACATCGTAATTTCTCCCAACAGAACATTTGCAACATGCAACACTTTTAGGTAACAGTTAAGGGATGAATAGACTATCCAGCTCTCTGTATCTTCTTTGTACAAGTATCATAGTTTTTAAACTACTGCCATTTGGTCAAACCATCAACTGTGTACCATTATCCTAAGCTTATTCTGATTTATGCACCACACAGGCAAATGGTGTTTCATCAACAAAATTACATGATGGAACAGTATTTTGCAAGCTAGATCCTTGAACGTGGACATCATCAGAGATGCCTTCACGGGTCACAATGGATCCTTCTTCTCCACTCAGCCTTGTCCTCCATGAGCGAGCTCAGCTCAGCTATGGTGATGTTACTGATTTGTGTCTCTAGATACGAGATCTAAAAATCAAGCTCCTACATGCAAACTATTTCCAAGAAATTTACAACATTTTTGCCAACCTTAAAAAGCTACAGAGACACAAAAAGTTGACAACAGCATTTTCATTTGTTTACAGCTAAACTAAACTAACTGGGCTCATTTCTAAAATTTCGTGAATAAGCAGTTAAACACAATTCAGCAATGACCTACAAGTATCTTAAAGATTGGAGATACTGGTACCCCAAATGTATTTATCATTAATTGCAGATACACAGGAAACTATATCAACTATCTAATAACATGGAGTCACACTTACTTTTCTTGTTTATCAAATATTTAGCCATAAAACTATTCACAGCAATAAAGCTGATTGTATACTAGTAAAGATAAGGCTTGTGGTAATCAATGAAAACTGAATTCATATAACAACGGAGTAAAACTTATTGTACATTATTGGTACATGAAGTTATATTTTTCAACAAATTTAAGATAAGCTGCTAATGCCAGCAGTTGTCAACTTGAAAAACACCATACCAGTAGCACACTCAAAATCTGTCAACTCTGTCAAACTTGTACAAGGAGGTGGGTGGTCCTTCATAGGTTGGCCTTGACCATGGAAGTGAAGATGCTGTCCTCTTGCTCCAACAGGACACTGGGTTTGTTGTTCTCCACAATCCTGCCTCCGCCAAACACGAGAACCCGGTCACACTCAAGAATGTTTGGGACACGATGCTAAACAGCAAAGACAGAAGACAACATTTAAGTACCATTACACAATTTTACTTCCAATAAAATCTGACTCTTTGTACAATACTAGTACATTACAATGTATAGAAAACAATAACATGCTGGTGATAAATACTTTTGCTTTTGCTGTAAGGGATATCATATAAAGAATAAGTCATATTAGACTAAAATCCAACATGGACAAGGATATTGGATACATACAGCAATAGTTATGACAGTGCAGTTTGTGAAGGAATTCTTCACCACTCTGTGCAGCATGGCTTCCTGGAGTAGAAGAGAAAAATATGCAGTTGGAATCTCTTGGAAGGAATCAAAGCTGTTTAAAAGTCCTAATGTGCATACGTCATGTATTTTCTATGAACACACTCTCAGTTCCCCATGTGGAAAATGTATCAAAAGTCACATAAAAGCTCACTGCCTCTGTTCATTATAAAGAAAACTGAAAATTGGACTCAACAAGATTTTATTAATAGATCTAGCAGCATAGGTTGACCATGTATACTCACAGTCTCCATGTCCACCAGTGCAGTAGCCTCATCCATTACCAGGACACGAGACTTGCGGACAAACGCACGAGCCAGGCAGAAAAGCTGCATGTGTGAAGAGCAATGGAATGATAATTGCCAGCAGATCTTTCAGATATGACAGATCAATTTACATGACATGATACAGACATGACACATCACTAAACTCAAAGCCTCGTTAGCTAGATTAAGTTGCTGTGAAAATAATCTGGTATCACCAACTATTAGTTCTTAATAATGGGTTTTACCTGTCTCTGCCCAATACTGAAGTTAGAGCCACCTTCCCTTACTGCTGTGTCTGCATGGGGAAGACAAAATTAGAGAAGATCAAACTACAATATATGGCAGCACTTCTCAAAGCTGGACTCATCAACTTTGAGTTGATAAAAAAGTGCGTAAAGCCCAAATCATGTAAATCTGGCAGAAAAATGTACCATCATTATGACAACTGCATAACTGGTTACTGGTATGTGTTGAAAATACAGAATCATTTTGCTTTTCATGTGGTTCTGGGTATAAGATTTACACTAGAATTGTAAGGAAGAGACGAGTTACCAAGACCCTCAGGGAAGGAGACCACCAGAGGCTTCAGCTGAGCGATCTCCACAGCATCCCACAATTCCTTGTCATTGTACTGTCCCGCTGGATCCAGGTTAAACCTGAAACCAACAACTGTGATGAAATAACAGCCCCTTTACTGTAGCAATAGCCTAGAGGATAAAGTGATCACTTTGAATTCAGGAGGTCATATCTTGATTCCCCAACTGAATCATACTAAAGACTTAGTACATATTGCTTCTCTGCTTATCATCTGGCACTTGAGAAAGAAGTTGAATACACAGTCAAGTGATGTCCGAAAAATATTTCTCCATTCTGACATACTTCCAGTGTACATCTAGGCAAGATAGCCTCATAACACAGACTAGCCTCCTGCTGTAGTATTTGTGCAATCGCAATGATGTCATGGTGACGCAGTGGTAGGCAAAAAGCAGGTGTTTGGTAAAAGATTGATTTTCATATTAACCATCAATTTGATTTTCTAATTTGAATATCAATTTTTAATCTAATCTACTGACATCCTGGTGGGCACCAGCCATCGAATAGCCCAGATATTAACAACAACAGCGATCGCTTGTATTGTCTGTGTTCTACACCCTTAGAAAGAATGGATGTTGTACCTGATGGTCCCACTGAAGAGGATGGGGTCCTGAGGGATGATGGTCAGGCGGGACCTCAGGGTGTTCAGGGGAACGTCTGCGATGTCTATTCCATCAATTACTATCTTACCTGGACAGAAAATATGGACATCAATGCAATTCCTGCACTACAAAATACAAAAACTCCAAAATATGGCTCTATCCTTTAGCTAGGAAAGTAGACCTATCAGTAAGGAAGATTTTTTGACAAAATCATGATACTATTGATAGGGATATAACATGCAATGTCTGTATTGTTGTCATACGCAATTTCTGGATAGTTGTGATTTTTTTTACTGACATGCAATGTCTGTATTGTTTTCATCAACAGTGAAACAATAAAGAACTTTTTTTTTAAACGATGCAGTATCTATCTATGGTGCTGATTCGCTTTCCACTGAAACTGTAAAATACACATGTATTATCTTTCCATGGTGCTGATTTGCTTTCCAGCATGGAAACCCTCTACATATCCTTGAAAAATGCACAGTATATTAATCTATGGTGACATTTTATTTACCTTGGAAGTTGTCAATCATCCTGAACAGGGCCATGGAGAGGGAGGACTTGCCACTGCCAGTTTTGCCACAGATGCCCACCTGGAAAATAAAAAAAAATATAAAAAAAACAAACAAAAACATTAAGCTTTACTTTTGGCACAATCTTTCTCCTTAAACTTTAAGATTTTCTGTTTATTACATTTACCAAAATGAGCTTTGGGTAATTTTAAATTCACAACCAGTGTAACATTAGCATTTCTGTAAGCTACACTGACTTTGTCACAAAAAATCGCCTACAATGCTTTTATTACCTTCTCGCCAGGCTTGATACGGAGGTCGACTTCTCTCAGCACAGCGGGCAGATCAGGCGCATAACGTGTGGACAGGTTCTCTAACACAATTTCACCGTGCCCTGGCCACTCACGATGTGGCTCCACATTACCTGCAACAAATCAGCAATTACTGTACAGTAGCTGCATATTGCAGATGTGTTCAATATAGTCCTGATTATAATGCTGTAACCATGCATCTTCCTTAAATCTGTAAATAAAATAAGCAAGTTACTGTAGTGGATGTAACATGAGAACATATCAGAAAACATTTATGCAGCAGGACATATTTTTTGTCATGTATTCTTCTTCTACTAACAATGTATTTATCCCACTACAGTTTTTGAGAGGCACATGCTCTTACCCTCCGTCTTCCTGTAAGGTTCGATGGGCATCTCTGAGAACGTGGACACCATGTGGACAGCATCCATCTGCATCTCTATGTCTGCAATGTTCCTCACACCCCAGTTCAAGTAAGTGGAGACCTATAACATAACAGTACAATCTATACCTAAGGACAACAGATCACGAAGGAGAACAGTTCTTCCAATAGAAAACAAGACATACATCTGGAGGAAGCCTTCCTAAGCTTTCCTCTAATATAAATTAAAGTACATAAGAACATGTAGCATGAGTTCTAAGACACATGTTAGTGTGAAAAGGCCCACAAGGGTGTATGCACACTTGTGTATGGATCCTGACTTGATAGTCCACAGAGGAGCCTGTAACCAGGTTGGAGGAATGGGGGAAGAACAGAGTCACTGCGCATGCCAACATTACCTACCATAAGTGCATATGTGAGGGCCAAACCCACAAGCCCCACAGGGATGTCACTGTACACAGCTGCTGTCAGGGAGCACATAGCAGCCCACAATACCACAAAAGCACCAAGATAGTCCTGCAGGATAATGTTACAGAAAACATCATGTAATGGTAACAACAATGACTACCTTCTTTAAAACATTTTATGTGAATAACGAAAATTGTCATATGAAGATCTGATATAAATATGAGAAGGGAAGGAAAAGAGAAAGAAGAGAAGAAAAGAGAGAAGAAGAGAGGAAAAGTGAATAATGGGACTAACCAGCCTGACTCCCAGCCACCTGTTTGCTGTGTTCAGGAACAGGAAGGCCAGGGTGTTCTGATCAATCTGATCATTCAGCTTCTGTTGGAAACGCTTTTCATCCCTAAACAGCAGCAACAAATCACAAAAAATCTAAATTTTTGGCAAAACAATGTCACGGTTAGTCCAAGCAACTTGTTGAACAAAAACTGAGCAATCAAAGATAAAAGCACTGGCTTTTTCCATGGAAAAACTATGACCAAACATTCTGATGAAACATTTTGCAATGAAAGATATAGTTCAGGAGAGGTAGTTTCTCTAGAACAAACAATCTTTATTGACACGACAAAAGTACAGCGACTTTCGTAAGGTCTACATGCATAACAACTACTTACAGTACAACTAAACACATATATATGGATATCTATAGGTATGGATACATCAACATAAAGGGTCTAGCATGTCATTTACACTATTAGTTCTACGGTATAAACAATCGTGGATATATTTGCCTACTTGTACACAATGTGGATTATCGCCTCCCAGAATGTACTTGAATTTATCTATCGAACAGAGAGTAGCAAAGTCTTTAGAGCAAGTGGAAAGTAATGTGAACAGCTCTGTGCGTTTATCATCATATCGAGAACAATCCATAACGAAGTGACGTTCGTCTTCGATCTCATTTGGGCAGAATGGACAAAACCTCAGGTCACGGGGAATTTTAGAATATCTTCCGGCTTCTATATTTAGTTTGTGACTACAGATTCTTATCTTTGTAATTGCTCTACGAAGTTCGAAATTGTGTACATTCGAAAGATACTTCTTTTGTCCGTATCTTTCCTTTAGCGTAGAATAAATGGAAAGTTTTGAGTTATTCTGGATAGAAGAATGCCATTCTTGAATGTATATATCCTGTAAACGGAGTCGTAATTGGTCGATTAGCATATTAACATGATACAACCTCGGGTTTGTCCATACATACCCAAAACCATTATAGTTGAGAATGTCAGTTACGTGATTTGTCCAATCGTATTCACCGGAAAGTACAACATCATATGCTTCACGTAGTAAAGAATCTTCGGGTAAGTTTGCTAGACGGTGCCAGTATTTGATTAATTGTATCTCAGCATTGATCGAAATGGGAAATGTTCCTAACTCACCACGGATGCCGTCATTTGATGATTTTGCATGTACTCCAAGTAAAAATTTTTGGAAATTCATGTCAATGGTATCAAATTCTGGGATACTAATATGTGAAGGAAGTCGTATGTTTTCAATTGCGAAGTTGTCATTTTCTAATTTCATTCCTGATGCCAGTCTCAATAATCTATCCTTGTCTGATTTTTTCTTAAAATGGATGACGTAAGTATGAGTGAGGTCCGAAGACACACTCTTTCTAACAGATGCAGGAAGATCTCCCTCTAAATGGAGTTTGTTTAAAAGGGAAGAGAAAACAGTTTTGGGAGAAGATTCTGGAATTTGTTTTGATACAATAATTTTGATTGTTTTAGAAGTTTGGTCAAAACATGTGAGTTCGGCTCCGTACAGTAGAATAGGCAGTACAAACTTGTTGAAAAGGCTCATTCCTAAATGAATTGGAATGTTCTTTTCAGAGAATAAAAGTGACTTCAGTTTGAATAAAGCTCTCGTGGCTTTAGTCTTTAAGTATTTCCTGGCTGCTTTAAACTTACCCGAAGAAGTCAGGGGAATACCAAGGTAAGTATAACTGTCGGCTACTTGTATTTCTTTGCCATATATATAAAATTTGTTTGATAATCTGTTAATAGAACCTTTTGTAAAAACCAGTACTTTCGTTTTGGATACATTGACCCTTAATTTCCATTTGTTGCAATAAGCTTCCAGGTTGTTGATACAATTCTGAAGCCCCTCTTTCGACAATGAGATCAAGGCTAAGTCATCTGCCCAAGATAGACAGTTGAGTGATTTAGAATTCAAAATTGCGGCATCACATTTATCATCAAAGCATTGAGGTAGGTCGT
This sequence comes from Branchiostoma floridae x Branchiostoma belcheri, assembly GCA_019207045.1. Taxonomy (NCBI): domain Eukaryota; kingdom Metazoa; phylum Chordata; class Leptocardii; order Amphioxiformes; family Branchiostomatidae; genus Branchiostoma; species Branchiostoma floridae x Branchiostoma belcheri. The sequence continues at coordinate 15,199,804 of CM033036.1, forward strand.
TAATAAAAATATTGAATAATAATGGGCTGAGATTGCAGCCTTGTCTTACTCCGCATGTGGAAACAAAGGGGCTTGACAGGCCATTTTGTAGTCTGACAGTATAGTTAACATTGAGGTACATGGATTGCAATACATTGAAGAATTTGCCGCCAACACCAAGATTTAACAATTTGTAGAATAAACCGTCCCGCCATACACTGTCAAACGCTTTCTTCATGTCAACAAAGCAAACATATAATTTCCCTCCCTTTTTTTCAATATATTTCTCAATAAGAGCTTTCAGGATAAATACATTGTCAGAGGTTCGGCACTTTCTTCTGAATCCGAATTGAGTGTCGGCTAGCAGACAATTGCTTTCAACGAATTTCTGTAAGCGACTATTTAAAAGGAATGTGAACAATTTGGATAGGCAGCTTGAGATAGCGATTCCTCTATAATTATCTACATTAGATTTGTCGCCAGATTTAAAAATTGGTGTAAGGATGCTTGTGTTCCAGTTAGATGGAAACTTGTTGTTGGAAAGGATTGTATTAAAGAGAATAACCAGTGGTTCGCATATCTTTTCTGCCCCATATTTCAACATCTCGTTTGAGATAGAGTCAATACCACATGATTTTCCAGATTTTAGTGATTTCAAACCATTCATAATTTCTGGTGTCGTGAAAGGGTAATCTAATGAATTTGAAGTGTTTTTATCTAGATGTTTAAGAGAATCAATGACACTTTTTTCAAAAGTACTGTCAAAATCATTGTTTTTTACCAGATTATTTAATCCTTGAAAGTGTTCTATCCATTCTTTACTTGTGATATTAGGATCTATATTACCGCTATATTTTGTGCCGTTTACTTCCTTATCAAGAGTATTGAACAATGACCAAAATTGTGTGGGGTTTTTCTCATTTAATGTTTCTAGATCACGTAATAGATTGGCTTTATAATTCCGTTTAGAATGTTTTATAATTTTTTGTAGTCTTTCAAGGCTGTGAAGTATTTCGTTCTGGTTTCTTGTTTCCATGGTTCTTTCCTCAGTTCTAAAGATAATCTTTTTACTCTATGGCGTAGGGACCAACAATTTTGATCAAACCAAATTTTGTTCTTTTTGATTTGTGTCTTTTTCTTGTTTTGTATGTTACGTCTTATTCTAAGAGAGCTTTTGGAAACATCTAATAAAATTTCAGTGAAGCTTGTTACGGCCTCCTCTGACGAGTGAAATGTTTTGTTGCAGAAATTCCTCAGTTTTGAACGCGTGTTTTTGTTGTTTATAGTATCTAAATATAATTGTTTGGATTCGTCAGTCCAAATGAATTGTGTTGGTTTAGGATTATAACATTGGCTATCCTCCTTCAGGACTAGAGGAGAGTGCTTTGTAGACAGTGAGAAAGAGATGTGACAGTGATCGGAGAATGGCGATATAGAATTTACATTCATATATTGTATATCGGCTAGCATCGACCTTTGAGTGATGCAATAATCCACAACACTTGAACCATTATAATGGTAACATGTAAAATCACCTTTCAGATCCCCCGCGAATCTGCCATTCAAGATGGTCAAATCAGCCGACGAGCACAATTCTATGAGGCGTTTACCGTAATTGTTTACTTTAAGATCTCTATTATTCCTTTTCTTTGTATCTAAAACATCTTTTGTCAGGGGATCATCCGGGGAATCAATACTAAAATAGGTTCCCAAAACAGATCCTGTTCTAGCATTGAGATCCCCTAGGATGATTATGTCGCCAAGATTGGAGAATTTGCAGATATCAATGGATAATGTATCAAATGGGTCAACTTGTATGGAATTTGAGGATTCAGGAGGGATGTAAATGTTGCAAAGGAATAGGTCTTTCTCAAGTCCAAAGAATTTTTTGTCAAGTTTGCACCAAATGCTGTCGACTGAACTACTCTCTAATTTTTTAATCCCCTTTCTGAGCGAACTTTTGAAAATAGTCGCAACCCCACCCGAATTACGTTTTGCCCTCTTATTTCTACATCTATTACTACTAAACAAACTATACCCTGGAAACTGAAAATCTACATAATTGTCTGCCCAGGTTTCTTGTATACAAACAATATCACTATTTCTAAAGTAATTACAAAACTCTTCATCGCTAAACTTTTTCTTAACACTACCTTGGATATTCCAACTTGAGAAAACTAGCGCAGATTTTTTCTCCATGTTCTTGAAGATAAAGATATTGAAGGTGCATTATAGCTACAAGAAGTAAGACTTAAACTATATCATCAAATCAATAAACAAGTATTCAGGCTATCAATGATACATGTCAGTCATGAATAGTATTTGTACACAATGATGGAGTCTCTCTAAATGAGCGGTACATGGTCCGTATGTATAGTAATAGGGTTAAATGTAACAATTCATAAAGATTTACCTTGGTGGTCGTGTAGAATCATATGGTCAACTTTAAGATATAAGAATGTTCCAAACTTTGCGAAGTCGGTTCCCTAGCTGTTTCCACTGTGGGCCGGGATGTCCGAACTTGCCAGCTTTTAACCAGGCGGGCCTAGCGACTTGTCCGTTTCCGCTGACTGTGTTCCTGCTTGTTGTAGTCGGTCCAAGCTGGCCGATGTTAACTCCTTTCGACAAGCCAGGTGCAGCTTGTCCGGTTGCTACCGAAGTGTTCCTATGTGCTGGTTTCACAGTGGGCGGCTGGTAAGGTGGCTTCCTAGACCTCATGACTGGAACTGGAACAGAGCGCGAAAAAGAAGGTCCGTTTTGCATGGGCGTCCACTGGTTGACAGGAAGACGGGCAGCCCGTGTATCTGTCCAGGCGGGTGACTGTCTCCCAGCCCGGGCCCGGGTGCTGGGTACAAGGTACGCTTGACGTCCGACACAAGCATCTTAGTGCCGCTTCTAGGATCCAAGTGGATCTGGTCGGGGAGGTAGAGATGCCTGTCCTGTGTCAGTTTGCGGTGTTTGATATACTTGAAGTTGCCACTCCTAGACAGATTCAGAACTTCTTGGTTATAGTTCTTGATGTTGATATTGAGTGTGGAGTTATCATTTGATCCCCTCTGGAGGACCTGTGAGACTGCTACCTGCGCTTTAGGGAACGATGCTTTGGTCACCTCCAGTAGTCTGCGGGTGTTGTTCAGGGTTGTACTGACTGAGTCATTTCTCTGCTTGCTATTATCAAGATCGTTGGAACCGATGTGAAGTATAACTTGCTGAGTTGTCGAGTCGTTGATTTGTTTGATACAGTCAATGGCTGCTGTCACTGTGCTGGTTCTGACCAATCTCGTGGATTTTCCATTGAAAGCACGTTTCACATCTACATCTCTGAAGATGGAGTCCGCAAAAATTCTCACTTCGTACCTTTGATACTGACTTCCCGTACTAGTGTTAGTTGCCGACTCTTTCACACTCGTGGCTGGTGAAGGGACTTCACGGCTCTGTGTTGCAATTGTTGCATTGTCATGGGCAGAGGGAAGCATGTTTGCAATCTGCTTGACAATGGTTTGGTTAACGTTGGTAGCAGCATTGTTATCTTGTTTGTCGCCAGGGATGTCATTGTCATGCACGTTGTTCAAGTTTTGCATGTCCGTGTGTGTTGGTTTTGTACAACCTCGGCAGGTACGGTTTTCTTCAATCTGTTTTAACCTATCAAACAGATACTGAAGTTCTGAGTCTTGAATTGTGATGGCCTGCTGCAACTCTGCATTCGATGCAGACAAGGCGTCGACTTTGATGGACAAGCCACGATTCCTCTCCATCCAGATGTTCCGCTCTATTGTCATTTCTTGAACTGTCGCGTTTTTTTCTTTCGCTAGCTCCTCTCTTTGCGACACTAGATCTTTTTGGACATGACAGATGTCGGTCTGTAATTTGTTGACTACCTTCTTGATGTGGCTCTCTAGTGACTTCTGTGCTGCTTCAACTTTAGTGGACAGTTCTTTAAGCATGTTGGTTTGAGACTCTTCCCTCTCCCGTTCTTTTGTAAGCAGCTCATCCCGTAGCGCGTTAAGATTATGAGTCATGTCGACAAACTGTTTCTGTAAATCGCCAAAAGCAGCATCGCTGATTCTCTGGGATTTCTCAACCGCAGTCAACCGCGCTAAGTTTGGCATATCTACGGCTTTTGTTGTAAGCTCACTTTGTTCGCCATTCTTAGTATCAGAGACCTGTTTGGCGCGTTTTTCAATCCTACTCGGCCCTTGATCTTCCGCATCGCTACTTACAGGCACTTCTATGTTCCCGCTATGTTTTGCGCTTGTATCAAACACAATCTGTATCTCTTCTTCTATATCTTCACTTACGGGTGCTTGCTGATCTTGTAGGTTTCGAGGATTGGCGCACTTGGGTAAAGTTGGTGTTTCATGGACACCGCTATTAAAGACTTGCTTTGGTGTAGTTGATTCTAGTGTTACCGTAGGAAAGTTGTCTATGGCGTCCCTAACGCGTAGGACGCCATCTTTGATCGTTGACCTTGTCTGCATATCTACTTGGGCGTTTATGTTGACTAAGAGTTCAGGATACAAAATGTTCATCCACCACTTGGTGCATTGCCCTTGTACCATCAATCCGTGTTTCTTGTGATAGAAATGTACAGAGAGAAGACCTTTACCTGACTTCCTTGTGGCTGTGGTGGTCTGGACCGTCATACATGTAATGCCAGGTGTGCTTTTCCAGGTGACAGTTGTCTCCTTGGTCCTTTCAAACGTTTCGTTGAAAGCGTCCTTGTGGGCTGTGATCCATTTGTCCAGCTGTTTGGACCGCAGTTTAACCCCGCAGAAACGGGATTTACCTTGGTCTTCGTAATCGAAGGCAAGAGAATCGTCCGCGGGAAGTTGGTTCAGGTTGACATTCCAGAACTTCGTACCCGGGGTCTTGCGTTTCGGCGTCTTGGCGTGGGTTTTGGCGTGGTCCTCGGCGTGGTCACCCATTTTACAATTTAAGTTCTCCTAACAGTCTTCAAAATCTCCAAATCATATACAGAATATCTGATGTATATATAGAATTAGTATAAAGTTCCGATAACTCACTTCCTGTAGCATTAACACCTCCAATATAGAATCAGAACCGGAGACCTCGTGTTGCGTGACCGTACTCGTCCGCCATCTTGGGTTCAGGTCATGAGAAAGCAAAATATCAAAAGGAAAAACTAGTATAACATGAAATGCAGACACACAGACCTGTAAGCCCTGACAGTGGAGAGCCCCCGCAGTGTCTCTGAGAAGTGGTACAGGACAGGGGACTTAGTCAGGATGTCAAGATGCTGCAACTCCCTGAAACAGAACAAAACACAGGACTACTAAATACAGAAATGCAATGACCACACCAATATTTTACTTTCACTTGTTTGCTTTGTTTGCCAAACAAAGGAAACAGAATCTTACTCAACACAGGAATTAACATGGGGGCACTTTACATTTTTACTCTTTAATATATATAGTAGGAAACTCCATTCAAGCAAAACATTGGTGTGGAAAAAAAGCAATTGATAATGTCAGGGTCACATTTCTAAACCTGAACCCGACCTGGTTATTTAGGAAATGACAAATAAAAGGATACACCCCTGGCAGAGTGCTGGTTTTGAAATGTGACAATGGCAATTAACCAGAGCATAGGGAAAACTGTCAGAAAATCATAAATCACAAGGGGTGTTCTAGAAAAATGAAAAAAAATAGGCAGCCAATGAGGCACTTTAAAAACAAAAACAAAAAGCTTTCATTAGTATCTAATATCACATGTTAACTTATTTCACAGATGGGAATGCAAAGTTTACCAACAAAGGTTATGAAGCTGTGTACTGCCTAGCTTTTGGTTTCTCTGGAACATCCCTACACAGAACATACCTTTTCCTAGTCACTTTGCAAGACAGCAGAGCCCCATAAAGACGTCTGTTAGTACACAGTACACAGCACACAAATTCTCTTAGCTTGCACTCTGTGACAATAGCTAGTATTTATCCACCATAGCCATTTATGTAGCAAATTTTCATTATGTTGCATATGATGACTATAGATTTGATTTCAATTTCTCAAGAGAAAATATGGCATAAATGTATGTGATGGATAGATATTACCTACTGTTAAAAGTATGTTCTCTTCTCATGTGGTATTGTACAACTTAGTCATGTATGAATATGTGTGTATCACACAGGTTTCGCTTAGAGTTATTTCATTCCTAAATCTCAGGTTGTTTAAGACTTTTTCTGACACTACCCTTGCTGGAAAAGAAGGTTAGAGAATAACACTTTTGTTGAAGAACCTGACTTATACCAGTAATGTTATGAAATCATGAAACACAGATTGATCACTGTCATCACATTAGCTTTCAAAATATTAAATATTCAGAATTTGAACTTGTTCACAGACAAAGGAATTACCTGGAGGACTGAATAAAGAACTTCTGCAGCAGGTAGAAGCCAAAGAGGATGACAGCAGCAGGGATGAGGAAATACGGAGTGACAATGGCGTTTACCAGGAGGGCGGCAGTGCACATGAGGAAGGTTCGGATCAGTGACTCTGCAGTCGTGGGGAGTTGCTATAAAGGGAAAAAGTGCAGACAACATAGGAACAGAAAAATAGAAAGATCAAATAAAACTTACGTGTTGAAGGGCATGTAGATCAAATGATATTGAGGACAGACTGACACAACATATAGGAAAAACTTGAAAAGTTCCAGGACACACACAAAAAAAACACAGCTAGGAAGAAAACTACATCCAATATAACAAAAAACATGAAACAGACAGGCAATACCAGAAGGAATTCAAAATTACCTGGTCGATGGTGGCAGTGTCAGAGGAAAAGCGACTGAGGATACGTCCATAGGGAGTTGTGTCAAACCATCTGTGTACAAACAAGTAGGGTGATTGAGAATTATTATCAAGCAAAAATGGTCAGAATGTATAAAGATGCTAGTGATGGTTTATGTTATAAACTATACATTTGTATTAGTACCTAAATTCTTGTTTCCAAGAATCTCAAAATCCCTGAACCACACTTAGTCTAATGAACACATTTATTCAACAATCAAATCCCTTAAGCTACAGTGACACCTGGAATTGCTTTCCTCTGAATTTCATATTTGCTGTAAACCATCAAAACCTTTTACTAAGTATCATGATCACTAATTGATAGCAAAAGTGTGTTGGTATTCTAGAATTATTATAATCATAATATCATTAGCATAATTTCAGAATAATGACAAATAGGTACTAAGGCTATGTCAAATAAGAATGCTCATACATGTAGATCAATCCTGGGTAAACACTCATACAAATTCAGATACCCATGTACCTCATTGGAGCGAGAATGATTCTCCTCAGCATCTTCTTGTGCAGGTTCTTCCCAGCCTGGACTCCTGTCAGCACGATGATGATGGATGCCAGAAATGCCATGAAGATTCCCGACAAGGACAGCCCAACGTAGCCATAGATGTAGTAATGCCACTCGTCCTCCGTCAGAGCCTGAGAAGTCAAGCAAAATGAAACTGGCCTATTGCTCTGGTTTATGTTGGAGAGGTAATGGTCTTATATTGCTATAGTCTGTCATACTACCCAATCAACATCTTCTGCAATATAACCTTTGGCTTTAGGACTTTCTTTACCACTCAAGTTTGTAGTGTAGCACTCATAGCACCTTTGATACCATCTACCCCCCCCCTCCCACACACAACTTTTGAATGAAATGCAATATCAGACATAAATGAGTAGTAAACCCTTAATCATGATAATTGTATCAGCAGCCGACAGAGACTTCTATGCTTGTATATTGTGTAATGTATCCGGCTTGGCCAAAAGGCTACTCGATATTGTGCCTACCGTTCCATCTATCCAGAGTGATGACCAGTCCGCAAGCCAGAAGTCCCCTGCCACCATCACCCCGTGCTTGAGAATGCTGACCAGTAGAAGGATGACCACCCACAGCACCCCGCCTGCCAGCAGGTAAGTCATGTAGGCAGACATGGGCACGGACATCAGGTCCTTTGCCATCTTCTTCTTCTCAGCTTCATCTGAAATGAAAGGGTGGGGGTGGGGTGTGTTCCCCAGGCGTTCATTTGTATTCTATGTACGGAAATTGACATTGGCTTTGTTTCCATTACTATCTGACCAAAAAAAAACTTACATCATAAATATCTTACTGTTACAGACAGATTAAACGCTAGTTCACCTTTATCTGCGGGGGGAACCTTTATCAGTTTTTTTCAAAACAGGGTATTTAGGCACATCAAGCCGACAGGTGGTAGTTTTAAACTGCAATGTACTGAAAATATTGTAATTTGAAAACAATGTCAAGTCGACGTGACATCCCCAAATACCGTTTTTAAAGGCAACGAATATAGGTTACCTAACGGATAAAGGTGAACTAGGGTTACACATGATAAAACATTTTATTTGATATTTGAAGCTGTATGAAATGCATACTAAGTCTTCTAGGCTGTTGATCATGCAATGCACCACATTGCACACTTAACTGTGATTATAGTGAATGACACACCACAAATAACATATTATACAATACTAAGTACCACTCAACATCACACATAAAAGAAGTAACTTGTGAACAAAAGACAGAACATGAATACATAAATGTTGGTGTTATATGATATGGACAGAATGAATTAGATATAATGTCATGATGTGATACAATGACTGTATGACCCCAGTGTCCCAGAGTGAAAGGCCATTTCTCCTTCAGGCTGTTTCAAAGAACTTTCCATTTCTGTGACGACTGGAACATACTAGAAGCAAATTAATCTTTGTCCAGTAAAACGGACCACTAATTTTGCAGCAGCTATAATCAGGTGTGCAGTGTTAGCCTCAGTGAGAATTTGCAAGACAAAGCAGTCTTAATTGCTGCGATATTAGTGAATGTTTTGCTGTAAGTGTAATTATGTTAAGTCACAGTAAAAGAATAAGATTTATTTATAATTGTGTTGGGTTAGACCATGAACAATTTCGAGATTGTGAACAAAACATATCAGGAAAAATTAGCACACATGTTGTCACTGGGTGAAATTTTTAAAGTCAAGAAGATTAATATTTACTTTTGATTTGTAAAGGGATACCAATAGGTTTAGAGTCAATTACCTTCAGTAGCTACAGCGGTGGAGGGTGGACAGAAGAGTGTAGCGTGGGAGAGTAGAGGAAAGCATGGAGGAAAGGAAGTGAAAGACTACATGAACTATCAGCATCATGTGCATGTCTCAACATTGCAAGCTGTTTTGTACTTACTATACACTGAATTTACATGAGAAACTGTGACAGTTTCAGATTTTGGGATGAAACCCATTGCAATACAGGTCAGGAATTGTTATATTCTTTCCCACAAACAGCCTAGAATTGTTAGCTGAGGACGAGAAATGAATTTCAGACTTAAGTAGAAGCTATTTTCTTATGCTGATACAAAACAACAAGGAAGCAGAGGAACACAGGAACACATGACAACATCTCCAACAAATTGCCCTATGAAAGACTACATAGTGGTACTTTTATCCTGTTATAGGAAATAAAAACAACATCAAGACATATACAATGTAAATGTTATCATTAGATGAAACTGATACACATAACGTTACTGTCAGCAAGTCATTACTGAAAAAGACAGCTTTATCAAGACACATTGTAGACAACAATGTCATAAGATACTACAACAGACACTATAGTTAAACAAAAGACTTAAATGCAGTGTAGTTTAAATCTGCAACATAGTGACAAGCATACTACTGCTACTTGTCTACACTTAAAAGACATTACATTTGACAGTCAGTGTCACAATCATCAACAACTGTAACAGAAACAAGTTAGACAGTCTTTTTACCATCATTTAAATATAGATGTCTTTCACAAGAAATTATATGATTTGTAGTTGGTGCTTTATGACCACAAAATGATGCTTATGATGATGAAATGCTGATGATGAAATATGTAATCCTTAAGAATTTCAGGCAGTTGGCTGCTGAATTGTGAAGTGTGACTGGCAGCATTGACGTGTGCTCAATCATGATCAGAAGTTCTGGATACTGTACAGATACATAATAAAGTGCATAACAGTTAAGACAAGGCACAGAAGACATGATTAGTTGAAAAACCAGCTGAAACATAAGACATACAATTCTACAAGTGACTGACATGTATGCAGCAAGAACTATACTTGGAGAACTGAGGAGATCTTGAGATGACATACTGGACCCTTTGCCAGAGTCTTTGTCTTCCTGGCCTTTCTTCTTGATGGGAACGTCCACAATAGAAACCACATCATGGTGGACCTTGTGGTCATCATCTAGTTTGTGAATGAGTGAATGATGTGGATATCAGAGGGATACAAAACTACTAAATGTGATAAACAAAGTGAAGAAATGAAGAGGTTAAAATGAAAAAGTTGAAAAGTCTTTTTAATTTCAGACGATGTTGCAGCTTGGCAGAAAGAATGAAAAATACAAAACAAAAATAATGTGCTTGCCAATGTAGACATCGTGCACCTTCTTCTCTTCATCTTCAGATGTAATAGAGGAACAAAGATTATCATCAAAGTAAATGAAAGCATATTTTATAAATTTAGCAGCTGATATACAACATGGACCCAATGACAGAGTTTAATTACTAAACTCTACATACATTCTTTATAACATGACTTGTTTTATTAAAAAGAGGCTTTCACAACAAGGAGAAGGGTCAAGGGAAGACTGTTTTATGATTTTTTGTCAATGGGAGTGATCTTAAGCTAATCAACTGCTTAAAAAGTCTTTACAGGGATGTATAAAAAGAACCTTAAGTTTCCTTCCCTTTAATCTACAGGAAGTAGCCAAAGAAACTTTTCTTCAGATACAAACAATAAGCAATTGTTTTCAACTTGCTTGACTTCATACTGGTATTATACTTGTATGTAAGCCCCAAAAAATCCTACGTGCTGTAATGTAAATACATGTACAGGATGAATATGTAACTTGCCAATGTATAACTCGTGCGTGTGGCCCTTTTTGTCTGCTGAGAACAAAGAATGATAGTGATCACAATCTTACCAGGATAACAATAAGAGGTGAAGCAGAGGAAAGGAAGAAACAACTAGAACAAGTTGAAATGATGTGTACAAAATGACTTTGGGACTTGCCAACATATATTTCTGGCTTAGGTATACTGAACTGATGTGCAGGTTCATCTGATGGAGAGGGAGACAGAGGTTAATACATGTAGTATATACTAGTAGATAATGCTATTCAGCACACAATTCATTGATCATGGTGAAATGTAGGTCACAATCTGAATGAGAACATGATATTATGACAGTCAATTTATGTGATAGTACATAATGATACATTGTATGAAGCATATCCCAGCAATATAGCAAAATGCTTACTAAGCATCATGAAAATGTCCAGTGAATGCAAGACTGCATTCAATATCACTATGTATCTCTGAATGTACCATCAACAGAAAGGTTAGCAGTATGTACTGAAATAATAAATTGTTACTTGACATTTCACACAAAACACTAATACTAGTACATTTGCAGTTCTAACCTGATATTTCTTCATCTTTGTGGTGCGTCTTGGTTGCCTGGCGACGAAGATATTTCTTCTCCAACCCCCGCTGGTCCTTCCTCCTCTGTTCCTCCTCCTGTTGAGCCTGGGTACTGTCAAGTTGAAAAAAGCAATCCATCAACAGGATGATCATAGGTGTAAATTGGACCAGGGGTCAATCTAAGTAGCCTACGACCCCTGAACTCCTCAGCAGGGAGACCAGTCAGTCCGACCAGCTTCTGGACGAGGTAAAACGTGTTTTTCAAGCCCAACACCTGTCTTATTCTTGTGCCTTGTGAAATTTAGAGTGCAGATAATTTATGTTACGTTACTAACTATTAAAGATACACTTTCCTTTAGATCAGTGAAAAATAACACCAAAGTAACCAAATTGACTAGTTGTTAATACAAGCCCAAAGACAACAGGTGTTGGTCACAACAGTTGTGACAAATCTTTGGTAACTGTTGTGGGTGAAAAGTGGGCCAAGCAAGTTTAGGACTTCACCTGATGGTGTTCTTCCACATCTGGTACAGGGACGGGTCCTCTGTGGTGATCTCACCAAAAGTACCCTGGTGGGTCACGTGTCCGTCTCGCATCACCAAAATCTGCATAGATTAAAAATAGACAGCTTACTCTGATAAATGTTGTTATGGAAGACATAGAAGTATATCACCAATGCCAAGGAGACAGTCAAAAAGGCAATCGAACTGACAAGATTTGGAACTTTACCTCTAGGCTAGTCTGATTTCTGGTTGAAACAAAGTAGAAATACATATGGAGTCTGCGGGTCAGCAAACTATCATCAATCCCACATTTAAGGTTGCAGAGGTAGGATGGCCTAATTATATCATGCATCTAGCAGCCCCCTACTGGTCCTACATAGATGATGGGGCTCTACAGAGTGCTGGATAGAGTATTAGTGGGAAACCCAAAGAGAAACAAAATATGTACATTGTCTGCTTCTTTCAAATACTCCAGCTTGTGTGTTACAAGGATGATGGTACGACTCTCCTCCCGCAGCATACCCAGAATGCCCTCCTGCATCATGTGACTTCCCTCATGTACATCCAGGAAGGACAGAGGGTCGTCCTAGAATGTAAAGAAGAGGTGTCGAACTGCGCTTCTACATCATATGCAATCAGATGCAACAAAGACAACAGGATAACAATCACTAGAACAAAAAAAATCACAAAGATTTTCATATTTTCTGCAGACACGGACTGAATATTGTAAACCTACCAAGATGACGATGTCTGAGCTGTAGTATAAGGCTCTGGCCACACTCACACGTCTCTTCTGACCCGGAGTCAGCCAGATTCCCTGACACAAGCAGGAACAACATTTTATAAAATTCAATTATCTCATCATCTTTCACAAGAGAAAATTCAAATCATGACTCAACTACAGTATCTATTCTTATCTGGGGAACAGTTTGAGTCAGTTTAGTTAGTCCAGAGGTGATTCAGAAAAAGACACTTGGGAATCTATAACATGTTACTCTCGATGAGGCTCACCCTCTCTCCAATCTCAGTCTGGTCTCCTTCAGGGAGGATGTCAATATCTGCTTGTAGAGAACAAGCTGAGATGACACGGTCATATCTATAACAAACAACAACAAAAGGCTGAAGATAATAACTTAACATACATTTTTATTAGGATTAAACATATCAAGTTAAAGTTGGTTTAGATGACATGGAATTACAATTTTGTAACCTAAAGGTATTTGTCAACCTACCTGGCTTGGTTAAAAGGTTGTCCAAAAATGATGTTGTCTCTCAGATTAGCATTAAACAGCCAGCCTTTCTGGGCATGGAAGGACACTCTGTTCTTTTCCCTACAAAAGGACAAGATGTACAAGACTTGTAGCTAGCATGGGAAATCTGATGTATTACTTGCATTTCTCAGTAGGTCAACAGTACTTTATCTTTACCGATAATACAGATTACACAACTTGGGTGCAAAAGGTACCAGTGAGTTCCTAATATATTAGTAACAAATTCCAATTGGTGCAAGCAATTACATGAACATGTATATCAAACTGAGATAGAAAGGTGAGAAAATGCATAATCTAATGTGATGACATTTACTGATCATGAAAGTAGATGACTTACAGGCACCAGGACACATCCCCAGCCAGTAGCTTCATCTCACCAAGTATAGCATTTACCAGGGAAGTCTTTCCAGAGTCATGGGGACCAATTACAAGAGTCATGGCACCTAAAATATAGAAAAAAGGAGTAAACATAGACACCATCACAGTCACTCACTAGCTACACTGTAAATGACTTGTAAGCTAAAATAGTAAAACTATACACAACTCAATATCAAGACTTTATACAACCTTAAGTATTATCCATAGACTTTCTAGAGTTTTCTTTTAAAATCATTTACCTCTAGGAACCTTAAAGTTGATGTCATAAAGTGTGGTTGTTGGAGCATCAGATGACAGGTCCCATGCAAAGTGTCCATTTGTGACCTGAAACATGACATAAACATTACATAATTCTACCGGTAATATCACAAAATGCAGTAAAATGTCTATTAAGTAGAAGTGAATTTCTTGTAAATAGTTTATAAATCATTTTCTACTATCAATTTGTAGGAAATTTCTTTTTACCTCCAGTACAAAGTTCTCTGGCACCATCTTGGCTGACTTCTGTCTCTTGATGCTCTTCATATGAATGCCAGACATCTGAAAAACAGCACTACACCTTTCAAGCATTGCAACACCAATACTTAATACACATAAATATTGACTGATGCAATATGAAGATCATAAGATGATACATAATTCAGCCATTGGGCTGCCAGATATCTTCCTTTTCAATAAACCAATGATCATCATCATCATCATCATCATCATCATTTAGAGGGTCATAGTACAGTGAATTGTAGCACCAAACCTGTTTTTTATGTACTTGCATTATATTCATGATACTTGCATATAAAATAATAATTTTGCCATAAAAGTGATCATTATTGTGTTACACAGATCTGACCCTGAGCAAGGTGATGAGCACATCCTTTGCATCCTCCTGTTCATCCTCACCTGTCAGGTAAAACCCACGGTCAACCTAGTCATGGGGGAAAAGATATTAGATATGTAAGGAAAAAATACCTGTTCAGTAAATACATTTTGTATATGATATGCAAGCTATGGAGTCTTTTAAATCTTTCAAAGGACAAATATTCATTTTCTGATTAAGAAAATAGCAAAAACAGCCTTAGAAGACAATCTGTGATACTTAGGAAGACATAAAAAAGATATTGAATTTATCATGACTCTAGCTTTATTTGAAACTCCACTAAACTTTCCATTTACACACCCAGAAATGTATGAGCTTAGAGACATTTTGATGGTGATACAAAGCAACAGACTCTTCTGAATTGCATAATAACAATATGTTCATTCTTCTATTCATTCATTCAATCACCAAAAAATGTCAGGTTGGTACATATATGGATAGTACAATTCAATTAAGAACTGTATCCTTTCACATAATAGTGTAAAACAATTAGGATCCTACCTCTGGGATATCCAAGAATGGCCTGAGCCGTTTGGCACTCATGATAGCGTTGACCATGGCCACCACCACCATGGGGAAGTTAAACAGAGGAACCACCAGGATGTTGAAGAGGACGAGGGTGGCAAATGTCCTGCCGGCCGTCAGAGCCTCATCGGACATGTAGTGATGAATACTGAAGGTCTGTAACAAAACAAGGATTATCACTGAAATTTTGTATTTAGAAGAAAATGGGTATTTCACTCCATGGGGGCTGTTTATGTTAATCCATGTATCTTGGTAGCATTTATGCAGAAATGTATGCTATGCGAAAAGGACAAATTTTGTATTTTGTTATGGTGGTGTTTCCTTTTGCATTACAGAAGCTGCATCACTAAAAATAATCTTTTTAGAAACGGACAATATACACTTCTTAACTCATTGATTATAGGGAAAGTACATGCACAAGGTTTAACGTTACTTACCACAACCGTTGCAATAATTGGAGTAGCTGCTGTCAAGAACACTGCAATACAAAGGAACTCTGTTTAATAAACATCATAATTGCTTTATACTAAGAGCTTCATATGTAGTCTTGTTTCCAGCGAAACCAGTAAATATTCTTGATTTTGATGTTGACATGTTGTTGTCTGGGATGACAATTTGCAAACTTAATTGTTTGTTGCATGATATTGACTTTTTTTGTTCTAAACACATGAACTCACATGAGATGACAAGATAGACAGATGACTTCCTCATGCTGCTGATTTCTCGGTTGCGGGCTCGATCCACCAGCGTGCAGAATATGCTTTCCCAAGAGTACAGTTTCAGCAGACGGATGCCCTGTTGAAAAGGACAAGACCAGATGAGTTCATTACCACCATTTACAAGGTTATATCTGTAAATAGAGCGATTGATTTGGTATTGTGCAAGAGGCAAGAACAAACTTTCACATTATCCTTATGAAGGTTAGACATCCAGGTAATAATATTCAAATACAATGATTCAATCTGTAAACTGGAGATTTAACAATCTTTATATTGTACACCTGATTTCTTTAATACTTTTCAAGTTTAAAAATGCCTTCTGTAAGTGTGAGATGATATTCAATCTATCATGTACTCCCTTTATCACAAAGCATGACTGCAAGGTACAGAGTATGATAAAGTCCTTTACCTTTAGCATCTCATTGAATTTCTTGAACCTGTCTTCTGAGTGGTCCATAGTGTCCTTCTGCATGTGTGTCATCTGCCGTGCCACCAGGTACTGCACAGGACACAGGATAACGATGATGGCGGCACCGATCACTGCAGGGTAACCCATCTGGTAGTACAGCATCACCATGGCAATCACCACCTGCAATGAAAAGGAAACATAACCTGTGATACGTTTGTGCAGACTAGTCATCAAGGATGTAACGCTAGTTCACCTTTATTTGCGGGGTAACCTATATCCGTTGTACCTAAAAACAGGATATTTTGGGATATCACGTAGATGGACGGTGGCTTCAAATTGCTTTTTTTTTCTTCAATATAATGCAGTTTGAGACCACCGTCAGTCGACTTGATATCCAGAAATACCCAGGTGTTAAATATAACGGATAAAGGTTACCCGGCGAATAAAGGTGAACAAGCTTTAGTCAAATCATAGTGTTAGATAGATCAATCTGAATATAATATATCCAGCAGTAAAAATTGATTTAACTACATGATTTACATCCTGATCTAGTTTTGTATTTAAGAAATGTATTGTATACACTGTTTAGAAAATTACAAGTTTGTCTTTTTGACAAGTGTAATAAATGGTGGGTTGTGGCTTAATGTTCTTAGACTGTTTCTTTTGACACAGAGCAAACTACATGTGACAATGCAACTTTTCACAAGCAGTCACATTGGAAAGGGATATCCACAGCCCGAGTTGTATGTGGTACACAGGTTAATAACTGGAATGACCTCCGACAAGTGAAGATGCCCCCCCCCTCCCCCCTCCCCACTTACCTGGACTGGCATGGCCCAGAGATGGGGACAGAACCACACAAACAGCATGATCTGGTTAGCATCCACAGACATCAGGTTGATGATCTGCTCGATGCTCCAATCGCCATTGGACAGGCTCCAGGAGGACATGCGAAGGGTTTTCTCATATATCAGTCCCTGTGTGCAAGAAAGGAGGAATATGCGTTTAACTTAATGCTCATGCAAAGTGAATGTATGGTAACCAGTACTGACCACACGAAAATCCAGTATCTGCTTAGTACTATGAAAGGCAACTGGAGTGAATGGAAGACACAAAATAGAGAAAAGAAATAATTCTTGAAAAAAGAGATGGGAAGGAGAGACTCAGAATAGAGTGAAGAAAGGAGAGAAATGAAAACGATTTGACACAAGAAATAAAGATTTAAAGAAAGGTATAATGTATAATTGAACACCAAAAAAATATGGAAGTCAAGAACGTATTAAGAGTAGTCAATTATCATTATTACAAAATATAGTATTAGTAAGTAATCCTTTCTCATTTACGTAGACTTCTCCTATACTAAGACAACCTACTGTTATGCCAGCCTTCAGATTAATGCCCTCCTTGATGGCCAGGTAATAAGACATCTCCATTAAGGTGTGCTGCAGCAGGGTGGCCATGAACAACAGGTATGCCAAGATGAATCCATTCTCCATAAACTCTTCCAGGGATACAAAATAGTGCTCCTGTATATAGCATAAGAGAGAGGGAATTACACACTGCATATGAGGAGTGGAACATGCAGCCCTATAGTTAAAGTTTTATCTCCTACAGGAATTTAAAAGCAATATACTTTATTTTCATTCCTTTCCGCAGTACCAGTATCTTTATTCTTTTCTGCAGTAATACTACTTCTAGTACCAGAAACATATAACGCTTCTTCAACTTTAATTGTGGGGTAGCCTAAATTTATTGTTTTACAAAACTGTGTATCTAAGGATTTCAGTGGACGTGGGTTTTAGATTGAAACATTTTCAAAATAGTACAGTGATAAACTACGTCTTTCGACTTGATGATTCCAAAATACCCTTTTTTTAAGATAAAAGGGATAAAGGTACCCCATGGATAAAGGTGACCTGGCGTTACATCGTCTTTGATCAAATGTCTGTATAACATTTCACAACAAAATAATTGCAAAGGAGCAGGACAAAACACACTGTATTTCAGGTATACGTACACGGGAAATTTAAACGATATATTTCCTAACTTAATTGAAAGCCACTAGTGCGTGTATTCCAAGCACTTCTTTCCCACATACAGCAAACTAAAATCAAAACAAGAACTTCTGTAGATATATCATTGTACACATTTTATGCTCTATTCACCTTGACTTGCTGAGATGCGTGGAAGGAGATGTTCCCTTGTCGGATCTCTACCAGGAACTTGACGATCCCCGCGACACACAGAGGACCGATGAACCCTAACAGATCACCAATGTAACGGAAGATGGAGCTGTACACGATCGACAGGCCAAAGGCCTTGAAGAAACATTTCCAGATGGAGGGGGTCTGTCCTTCCTTGGCAGCTCTATCCTGTATTAGGAATGTTGATTGCTTGCACAAATTATTACAAAAACACAAAGAGTGGTGATTCATAGTTGACAAAGCTCTTTGCACATAATCAATCTACTCCAGTCTTGAACAGTGATGAGGGGTAAAACAAGCTTAGACACATTTGTAACCACATCCTTTCCTACTGTAGTTCTACCTAGTGGTGGGAAATAGGACTAGTCGGCAATGACCTGAGGAAGGCAGCAAATGGACTAACAACATGTTCACATGTGAACATCTGTTGATTGTGTACATACTTTGTTAATCATAAAACTAATTAAAAATAATTTTTCCATATAATTCCAAAATCTAAATTCTTCCAAGAAGAGTAGCTATTTGCTAACAATTCATTAGAGAAGGAAACGCTATCATTATTAGTACTGGAGCATTTCTAAAGGACACAAAAGGAAATTATTGTTAAAGAGACATGTATCAGAGGAAAAAAATCATTTGCTTGTACCAGAGAGGCCTGACCACTCCTTCTGAATTTCATTTTGAACATTCTAGCCTATAGAAAAAAACACATGTAAAGGAAACAAAATGCCAGGAATTTTTCCACATGACAACTTGGTTGTGTTAAGAGAAAAGTTCATGGCATGTGAACACAGTACAAGACAACTGCCAAGCCTGGAAAACATGTCTAAGTACAAACACATACTAAAATGTTTAAGTTATAGATGATATATACCAACCTCCTGCCTGAAACATTAAGAACTGCTAAAAAATACATTCACAAATCTGAGATTTGACTTTTCGGGTAAACATATTACATATATGATGTATATGGATTTCATGTAACGCTAGTGGTTTCAAATTTGCAATAATTTCAAAATGTTCCAATTTGAAACCACCATCCGTCAACTTCATATCCCTATAATATACACTTTTTTTACAAACAACAGATATTGTTCACCTTCGGATTAAGGTGAACCAGCGTTACTAGACAGTTATTTTGTTCTTAAAAAGAATAACCAATCTAGAAACATACCTTTTCCTTTTTGTAGACATTCTTGAACCTTTCTAGATTAGCCTGTGCTTTGTGTTGCTATAGATAAACATAGAGATGAAGATTACATGAAAATATTAATAAAATTGCTAAAAGTATGATAGTATTTACATCTTCACTAAAATGCTTCCAACTTGCACAAGAAATTGATGGAACAACAAATAACAGAATAAAGAACAATTAATAATGTCTGGGATTGGCTGCATGATGACTTATATATAACAGCCCTTACCGTTGGCAGTTGCCCTAGATTGTCCATGCTGATTGGCTGCCTGTACCCCTGCACCATGAGTTTGTTCATCCACCAGTAAGTGACCTTGGACAGCAGGTTGACATAGGGCTGGTGGAAGTGCATGTCCTGTTGCTGTAAGTCACCTTTGATGTCTAAGCCCTTGGACTCCTTGAAGAAGGCATATCTCTGCAAGCAACATTTGGCAATGAATTGAGACTCTACACTTACTATCAGAAATGTAAGACATGTCTTTAGCTAAGCATGGGTGAAGGTTACCAGTAACCCTCTATTCAATTTGCCTAAGAGTCACATTTTTAAACACAGTGATACAACTTTGTCAACGACACATGGTAAGATAATTGAGGAGGAAGCATGATGCTTTTTGTTGGCTAGTCACAATGTGGCTTTGCTATGGCTACCAGTATTTAACATCTTTAACCGAGCACACCAGCTGCAGGTCACCCCTAGTCTTCTGGATGAGTGTGTTGGATTCTTTTACGTGCAGATGTTTGACACCATACACTTAGGCTTTACATCCCCATCTTTACATTACAAGGATGATGTGACTCTTTTCTAGTTGTGTCCAGACAAGGGTATGAACCCGGGCCACACAGGGTAGAGTCATAAAAATTTCTCATATAAAACACTGATCATTTGAAGCCACTGATATAACATAGAAGAATGACATCTGACCTTCTGAAGAAGAAAGTTGACTTCTATACAGATGTACAGGA
This sequence comes from Branchiostoma floridae x Branchiostoma belcheri, assembly GCA_019207045.1. Classification (NCBI taxonomy): domain Eukaryota; kingdom Metazoa; phylum Chordata; class Leptocardii; order Amphioxiformes; family Branchiostomatidae; genus Branchiostoma; species Branchiostoma floridae x Branchiostoma belcheri. The sequence continues at coordinate 15,220,333 of CM033036.1, forward strand.
AGTAGATGGCAACGATCAACCAGTTCAGGTCAAGACGCAGATGGGCAGCATTCAGACCTTAAGGTATAAAGGTCAACAAACACAAACAACAAAATTATCAATTATGACAAAATAACTTAATGACAAAAATAAAAAAATGTCATTACAGTAAGAATGCAACACTTACATAATCAGCATTGATAAAGGTAATTTTGTGTCCAAGGTAGGCAAGTTTTATTTTAGCAAATAACGCTATTGTAAAATTTATCAATGATCATTTATTGATTATGCAAATGAGGCTCTAATCCGTTTGATTTATGTCTAATGATATTCATCTTTTGAATTTCTGGCACATCCTTGTCTGGTAACTCATATCAAGGAGGTTATATTCAAGATCAGGTCTGAATATTGATTAAAAGGTAGATGTTTATTATCTTGAGCGTGAAATTACCGTTTATGAAGTGACGATAATGATTTACATAATGCAGGGTACTATCTACAAGATGTGACCTGGGAGCATTAGGCATGAGTCCAGAACCCTGTATTATTTAGATAGGTCGCAGCTGTCACTCTCTACAAATGTCATGCCTAAAATAGTCAGATAGTTGTCTTTACTTCTTCAGGATTAGGGAGTATCCTGTTGCAACAATCATGGGCATACCATAATGTGCAAATATCTACACATAGATAGGCATGCTACTTGAAAACAAACAATATTAGTACGGAACGACATACAGGCACGTATAATCAAACAACCGCCCCAAAGATGGATCTAGTTGTGAATTCCCTGAATGTCTTACCAGTACAAGCAGTGCACAAGTGAAAGAAGAACGACAAACAAACTGTTATAGAAGTTGAACTTCAGGGTAAATCTAATATACTGTAATTGGAGTAGTACTCCTAACTAATAAAACATAGAACTGCTTAATACACAAACTATTATAGCATTAAGATTTCTTTCTTTTACATTATGCATGCATTAGGACTAGATGTAGGTTGCTCCCTCTACGTACAGTGTGCCTTACGGGGTGGTATAACCTTTTTTCTAGCTGAATACGACTTGGATGCACCAGTCCCTGTCCGGGTGAATGATGGTGTGTGGCTAATATGAGATGGAGATACACCATGCCTCCATCCGGGTGATTTGAAGTAAATCACCAACTCCAGACAGAAGGATTTGCTCCATTGCACAACACATAGGCCATGCCCCTACTCTTTTTCGAAAGGTGTGGTGGGTTCTTTAATGTGCATGAGGTGTGGCTCTCCTTAAACATGGGAAAGGAGTTCTGACCTACCTTGTACATACAGGTTCCACAGTTTCAGGATCCTCATGATGATTGCGATGACCCAGTACCCCAGGAGCAGCAGTAGCAGCTTGGGAAAGTTGGACATCTCCACATTGTGGTAGTACACTGCTGTCACTAACGTGGCTACAAATGTCACACCTGAAGGTATATACAGCTGGGGGAGGAAAACACAATTCATCTTTATTTTTTGTTACAATCGATTTTGTAAAACAGTCACATTTGGCATGAAAATCATCAAACAAAGCAAAACTAATTCCAGAGGGTATGCAATAGTGCAATTTGAAAATATTTTTAGAGCAATCAAAATACATTGTACTACAATAATGCTTCCACTCTTGGTGCCATACAAAAATCCTGATCCCTAACCCTGACCCAAGTCAAGGAGTTTTCTATGTACTAGTCTGATACAAATAGGCTAAAAAACATGACATCTAGAGAACATGACATCACAACCACTTGTATTATCTCATACTTCTCTCATATGATGAAAAAAAAGAAGAGAAAATTGGAATGAAGACTCCTGTTAAATATTCTGATTTTTTACAGGACAAAATAGAGCTGTGGTACTGATACCATTATTTTTAGACATCAGTTTGGCTTGTGTCACCTGTAGGTATGAAGCAGTAGAGTGTAAATCAGACAGCAGACCCTCGGCTATCTCACAGGACAGGATGAACAGCAGCAGCACAGTCAGGCTCCAGCGCAGGCTGTGGCCCGGGTAGTGCAGCCATGAGCTGTGGTTGATGTTGACTGTACCATAACCTGTTTGGATATAAAATTGCGGACAAATTGTATTACTCAAGGTAATGTCTACTGCACAACGCTAACCTGTTCCCTATCCTTACAGGTAGCACATACAACTAACCATTTTTTGCATCATCAATATTTAGAGTTTGACAATATTGATGGTAGCAGCTGCATGACTTTGTACATCCCATACTCAACTATTCTAAAAACTTCTATATACATATATTACTCATTTGTAGGATCCTTGTGCTGTTGGCATTTATATTTGGAATCAGAGTGCTAATTTGCAATTTTCAACAAAGACCATGTTCTCAAACGCCTCTGCATTAGCATGCATCTAAAACTTCAAGTAAACATGTCTTGAAAAAAGTCTTCTTACCTTACAATCTGACTGGCTATACATATCCACTTTGGTTGAAGTCATGCTTGTCAGGAGGACCATGCAGTGTTGTCTTCCACATCCACACACCATGCTCTGCTTCAAATGTTAGTAACGTTACATATAAAACATGAGCTAAAAGTTGAAATTCATATTAAAAGATAAATATTTCAATGTTTTAATCCACATGCAAACAAATGATAGATGACAAATGAGTTTTCATTGATAAGTGTAGCTGAGCTGTTGTAAAGTAGCAATGTATATCAATACCCTATGAATTTCAGTATTTTGATCAATAACCTTAATAATTAGTATGCTATAGGTGTTTGTTACTAGATTTTTTTTAAAGCCTTAAAGACGTAATTGTGGTTCATTCAATATTTTGCATTCCAGTGATAATTTTGTTACATTGGAGATGACTGACATGTGTAGGGATACAACCAATTAAGCTGTCAAATTCATGCTGAAGCTATGCAATGAGGAAGAAAGAAGTGCAAACATTTTCTAAAACTTTAGTAAAAGAGAAATGAAAGTTCTCTTACCCAGGAGCAGTATGGGAAGGGCAGCGATGAGGAACAGGACGTGTGGAATAATCCCGATGGCTTCCACGAAGCACATGTTATCCAGCGTGCCATTGGCCACACTGTAACCACTGGCGTGAATCCCACAGAACATGGTGGATATTTGTTTAGCTTTGTCAAGCTGGAAAATCTGAGGAAAAGGCAAGAGCTTCATAATTGATGACAATGAACAAGTTTCTCTTTCACTGTTGATACTGACCTTTGACTTCTTTATGAAGTTTGCAATAATGCATTCACTCATGACTAATAATAATTTTTATATCATACCTAACCTGGGCCGGATCTATGTTCAATATCGGTATTCCAAATTGAAATGGTCCGTATTTTACAGTATGACCCAGGTTCTATAGTTCAATTCGAACGATTCGAAATCGCTTGCGTGCGCCGCTGTCGAAAATTAAAACATTACTGTTCTAGAACCAATCTGGCACAGCATCAGTTCTTTTGTTCGATTTCACAAATAAAGTTGTTGACTTTCGTAATTTAAGAATCATTAGAACAATTTCTGAACGCATATGCAATTCTCCCTCTTATTGATCATGAATGCCAATACCAATACGAGCAATCGCGATGATGTCACGGTGACGCAGTGGTAGGCAGAAAGCAGGTGTACGGCAAAAGATTGGTTTACATATTAACCAGAAATTTGATCTGCTAATTTAAATATCAATTTTTAATCCAATCTGCTGACGTCCTGGTAGGCACCAGCCGTCAAATACCCTGGATAGAAACAACAACAGCGATCGCTTGTATACTACATTAAGCTTAGACTCTAGATCATTCTCACGGATATTAAGAAATGTGGAGTTATTTTGACAGCCCTCCAGCCATGGCCATTTCAACCCCATACAGAGACATCCCAGCCAAAAATAGCAGGCACCAATCCATTAACAACATGGGGTCGGCCAAGTTTCGGCAAGATTGTTCACTGTAACATGATTCTCTCCCAAACATTTATGGCATATAATCTTGTAACTTCAGATCTTTCACAAGAACATTTCATATTAGAAATAATGAAAAATTTGCAAATCCCCTTTAATGTCATCATTCAATAATGGAGTCCATCTGTTGATAGCTAAGCCCAAAAAATGATGAGGATGACACTTGATCCTCATGATGTCTCTGTCCAAAATGTTCAGCAATTCCTGCCAAAATCTAACATTATCACAACTAGGATAGAGTACAACAGTAACTTCAGCACATACCAAACGGTTTGAGCTTACCTAAGGAACGTTTAGATATTCAGAAACTGATGAAAACTTACCAAAAATCACAAGGACAATCATTAGCACCAACACACTCCCAGCATGTCCCAATGTTTTTATTAGGATCCAATGGGGGGCTGTTTACCGTATTCATAAAGACCGCCTATATCAATTTGAAAACTTATGGCATTGTATTTACAATAGATCAAATACATACTTCAAAAGTATTATATAGAATACTTGACAAGAGACTTGACATTACGTTTCTGCAGCAAATTACTTTTAATTGAGTTTTAGCGGAAATATATAGTGTTATCAAAAAGGCATCAATTATTTCTACTGAAGACAACCACTCCTGGCGAAAGCACGCTGCACGACATCACAGCCATTTTGCCGAGATAAGTGAGAAGTTTTTTTTTGTCGCCTGTCATTTTACTAACTTTGAGGCTTTAGGAAACGTTTGGAAACCAAGATGTCGATGGAGACGGTACCCAAGGAGATGAGGAACCTGCGGGCTTGCCTGCTATGTTCTCTGATCAAGGTACGGGCTTTTGATTTAGTTAAGTTTTACACTTTCTTTTTGAGTCAAAATTTATATCTTTTTCGTCTTCCTGTTGCATGTTGTTTCTATCAAACTTCAAAGAATGTGACGTTATTATCTTTATCGGCTGCCTTCATCGTTCTGAGTCAAACAGTATTTAGTCTGGAGTGGATTGAGGTCTCTGTTGAAACAATGACTTGATATATTGCACAGAAAAGTTGATAGAAATAGCTTTGCGTGGGGAGGGGGGCACACTGACTGTGGTAAGACAGTAAGACCTTCTCTCCAAGCAGAGGTTCGGCTTCGGCTGTCTTTTTTTAGCCCAGCTGGAAAACTGCACGAAATATAAAGCCCGATAAAAACCATGGACCTCGGAATTGTTGTAGGTTAAGAGACCGCACCACCAGATAATAGCAACCTGCTACGCTCATGAAGTGCTCGTTAGCGCTGGACAGTCCTTCCTATGGGTCTGACTAAATACCGCAAACCAGCGCAAACCAGCGCAAACGGGTCTATTATGCAGTATTCATGGGACAATGGCCTTGTTTAACGCTCTAAATACACTGTCTGTGCAATGAGAGATTAAAAAACACGGCAAATTATAAGTTTTTACCAGTTTTTTTTTAGTTATTCCGCTTGTTTCAAGTTCGAAAGGATTTCTGGCCGCCATCTTGGATCATCCGTGTAAGGGGTCTAGATGGGGAAATTATCGGTACCTTATTTACTTAGAAAATACCTTCATGGCTTGGCGCAGGCGCTTTTGACAGCTAAAACATGTCAAAAATCCACGGTGGCATGATTCCAATGCCCATCACTCGTATACGCGTACGGCTAACACTCGCTTTCACGGAGGGCTGGAGCCGGGCATGCCGCCGCGGATTTTTGACATTTTTTAGCTAGGGTTAGGGTTGACTCGACACTCGCGCTTCGCGCTCGGTCTCGCAACCCATAACCCTAGCTAAAAATGTCAAAAACCGCGGCTACGTCATCAGAGCTATCGCTCTTCATCTCCCTAATTTTGAAGATAATCTCATTCACTTTTGACTCAAAAGATAGTGCCAAAGTGCAATTTTCCCATCCAGACCCCTAACACGGAAGATCCAAGATGGCGACCAGAAATCCCTTCGAACTTGAAACAAGCGGAATAACTATTAAAAGAAGGGGTAAATACTTATAATTTGCCGTGTTTTTTATTAAATATCGCACAGACAATGTGCTTATAGTGTATTTAGAGCGTCAAACAAGGCCGTTGTCCCATGAATACTGCATAATAGACCCGTTTGCGCTCGTTTGCACTCGTTTGCGGTGTTTAGGCATACCGCTTCCTATTCTCCAAGCAGAGGTTGAGTTGCGGAGATACAGTAGTATTTTGGGATTTTTGTCAGCTCACTCCTCTCACCTCTGCCACAAAACAGAACGGTTAAAGGCTTAAAGCCTTTTAGATCTAATCACTTTGACACATTCACAGCATTTTGTAACGATTTTTTAATGCTTCGCAAAGCGGGGTACTAACACGAGTTCTGAAAGGATTGCCCCGCCCTGTGCGATTGTGGCAGAGGTGAGAGGTGCAAGCCGGTAAAAATTCTGACTACTACAATATCTCCACGGCCCAACCTCTGCTTGGAGTTGGACTAGTTGGAGAATAGTCCTCCTGGTCATCCCCTACTTATGAGAAAAATCACTGGGTAGGAAAATGTGCGTTACCAGTTGGGGTGTTTTTAATCAAAGTTATGGTACACCAGGGCAGTTTCAGGTCACTTTCAGCGTATTGTCAGGTATTTTGAAACTATATGACAGCTTGGAGAGTTTCAGCATTCCAACAACACAAATGCTGTATATTTGCCTTGTATTTTAGATTTAAAGTGAATATCCCATAGATGAGCAGTCATTTCAATATAGTGCTCGCTCTGTATGAGGAAAATCTTTCTCAGTTATACAGTCAGATTGGAATGTCAACATTGTGACCTGAGTAAGTTAGAAAAAGATGTACAGAATCAAGTATAGATTATGTGGAAGTCATTTGAATAATCAGAAGATTTCATGGAGATATGAGGTCTCTGAACTTTTGTTTTGCAGGTTTTGGATCCAACTTTGTTTCATAATTTATTAGGTTGATTATGTTGGTTAGGGTCTGGTTAAGTTTGTTGGTTGTTCAGTCAGTCAGTCAATCAAGCAGACAGGTGGCATGTACATTTCTTGATAGACAAGACAACAACCTTGCCTTGCCTAGAGTTACCTAAGCAGTTATCTATTCCATCTAATGTATGAGAGACAAAGTAGATTGTTCCATTACTCTGGGGATCCAAATCTCTTCAAAAGATTTTTTTTTACTGATTTATACCAGTCTTTATCTTTCCAAGGAGGTTAAAGAATCACAGGAGAGAGCTCAGTCATTAACACCCCACTGCGGGCTATTGTTCAGACCCTCCGGGCCCATTGTTTCCGCTATCCGGCGGCGCGTCTCTGATGACCATGATGGCCGCGGGGTTTCCCGCCATTTCTGATGAGCCCGGACGCGTCAGCCAATCACATGAGCCCAGCCATGACGTCATGCACCGCGATCCCGGCCGAGGACGACCGAGGGTTGCCGAACTGCGAGCGAGATGAGCGCAGTTTCCGCAGATTTCCTTATTTGGGAAGCGAAGGTGACGTGTGCAAACAGTACTGTTGTGGAGAGACCAAGATGGCGATCATGTCGATACTTGTTTCGGCGCTGTGCGACCAAGTTGAGTGAATTTACAGGCATTTTTGTCGCTGTATCCCCGATTTTTTTGTCTCAGAATTATGAACAATATTCTCTACTTCATGTGTCTATTAAAAAATTATTACGCTTGCCCCGCAAAAGAGACTTTTTTTCAACGATAGTAGTGGGCTTGGGTGTGCCAAATAAGTATTTGTTGTTGCTGTTTGCGATCGATTTTTGCTGTTCGTGATGCATGAATTTTGTACTCTGAGGGCTCCGTGGATGTTCATGGCAATGATGGGAAGCAAGATGATATTTCCGAGGAAATTTATTTTGTCGGTATTGAGGGAATTTTTGCCTCACGAGGAACGCATTTTTTTTACACAGATGGCTTGATATCTTAATTTGACAGACTTGAAAATAAAGTTGCATAGCGTTTCTCAAGCTTCTTACAAATACTATGAAATAGCTCCGTGTGTCCTGGGCTATGAAAGCCGACCCAGCGTTCTTCTACACCGCGTGACTTGTTGTTACACACATTTCTGTGGCCCGTGGGGAACTATGCTCGCACTTGCCTCAGGCGAAGTATCGTCACTATTGATATCTGTTTCCTTAGTAAAAGTAGCGCTGTATTTAATGAGAATCATCCTCAAAATCGCTGAAATCCCGGCCCCAAATCGATGTTCCTGGACGAGTGATGTTGAAACTGACTCGTAAACAAAGGCCCACGCTAGCCTGGCGAGATGCAGATTGGGGCAATTAGCACTTCGATGTGATTCACACTCGCGGCAAACATGGAACAATAGGAACGCTCTCCTCTCTTTCTTTAACCTCCTTGATCTTTCTAATCCTGTAAATAGTTATGACTGTTAATCATTATCAATAATATAGATTATCAATTTGATTTATATCCAATATATAAACAGCACAACTTTATGGTTGTCTCTAATCTTATCTGTTTATTACATCTATTATTTGTCAAGTTTGCTCGTTGATTGCTAGAAGTTTTCAACCAGAAGATTAAGTCAGTGATGAATTAATCAATTTAATGCAAATTCCTCTTACATTTTCCCCTCCTTGCAGATTTCAAACAAAAATATAGGACATTAAGAAAAGGGCAGTTTATGACTTGAAGATATAACTTCAAGGGCATAATGGCGGGCTTCACTGCAAATCTTGCATGGTCACTGGGTCGTCACATCTGAAGATATTGTTTTGATTCCATAATATTAGAAAATACTATTTCTGCTAATTGAAAAAAATTATTTCTGTAGTTTACATGGAAAAATGTGCGCACAGAGTTTCATGTTGTTTAAATCAACAGAATCAACACGAGAATATGAGGTCCAACAGCAAAAGCCAAGGTCAAATGTCACCTGTGAGCGAATCTGACAATATCAATTGACTGAGAGCTATTTCTGATATGAGGAAACTCACAGGTTCCGGACCTAGGCAGGTGTAAGAACTGTGCAGTACATATATATACACCCATGGCATCCAGGTTTTTCTCCTTGTGGGATTGGATTGTCTTTCTATTCACTAATTGGCAACATTACTTGGTGTCATTTTTCTGTTTTCTCTGTGTTCCTATCCCTGGTTGTCAATAGTGATGTTTTTAGTTGTTCAGTTTTGACAAAAACAGTAATACCTGATTGGAAAACAAAGCCTTTTGAGGTAGAGAGGTTCCGGTGACTTCCTCATTTGCATATCAGCCTGTGATTGGTTCACCATTGGTTGTTGGGTTGTATTATGATGATTAGCTTGCCAAGGTATGTGGTCAGAACGTTTCAACAGCCCCTACAGTTGAATTTTGCGATCTCTTGCAAGGGCAGGGTAAAGTCAAGTCCACGTGAGAAAATGGAGTTGAGTGTTTGCAGCTGGGGTGTTGGAGCCCCATTATCCCTGGGCTGCATTCTTGGCTTTAACAGTTGATCTTAACCCCCCAGGTCGAGGGTCACGGCAGCGGGGACAGTCAGAAGGACAAGAGCGTTGGTGTTCTTTTTGTTGTGTGGATAGAAGAGGGGTAAATACCCCCGCCCGAGACCTTTACCCTACTTTGTTTTGTGCGGACTTTCTTGTATTTGGTCGTCATTTATCAGGCACCAGTAGTATTCATTGGTAATGACGGAGCAGGCCTATGTTATTTGTGTAATGGTCACATTGGCCATGGCTACGTGGACAGTAACCCAACCCGCCCGGTGGACTATGGGATCGCCGTGGACCAGGTTGGTCGAAATTCTCCCGATTTTTGCCCCTTTCCGTGCGAATTTCGGCTAGATTTACCCGGCGAAATGTCGGCTACAATTGCTATTGTGCACAAGGTCAGGCTCAGGACCCTGGCGGCATTTGAGACGTAACAGTGAACCAGATCTCATTAGACTAAGACCCACAAACAATGGAGGTGCCAGATCTCGAAGCATAAATAGCACCGGAGTGGACAATACAGGCGTCAAGGTCCGGAGCAAGTTGGGGTCACCAGGAAAATGACGTGTGTTGTGTGTGTGCTTAGTTGGCCCCTACCATCCTGCTCGCATATCAAATATGCACCCCCTTACCTCTGCCCTAGAAAACCCCCTAAAAAGGTACAAAAAAAGCCAAAAATTTCCCCAGAAATTTGCTGACAAGCGGCACATTACCCACTCCCCACTTGCAACACTTGACCTTGACTTTTGTTGTTAAGATGCCTCTCTGTTTGGGAGAAGGCACTTACTCCAGGAAAAATCACTGCGGGTTTTACTATGTGTATAAATGTTTACAGCCAAAATTGGTGAATATGCAGCATATTCAGCAACACGCTGATACTGATCAAAAGTCTTACATGTGTATATGATACCTTCTAACAAATTCAGAAACAGCCTAATTTACAGGAATATGGGGAAACATGAATATAGTTCACCCACATGAAGTTTGTGGCATGGACTTTCAGTGCTTCTAGGCATTTAGATATTGCATAGGCCTGGATTTGAGACATATCGTATGGCTGCTTTCCAGACATGGAAGAATCCAGACAGTAGCTATTTGACCTGCAGGAATGTGTCTTTAACAGTCTGTATCTCTAAGCAAGGAGTTACCAGTGTAAGATAGACTATATTGATACCTGATATGTCTTTTTACGTTCCAGATAAGGTATAATGGTACAAGATTTTAGCCAGGACGTGAATTTACATTGGTCAGATCTGTATTCTTCATTAAGGTAGGCATTCTTGTTGCTAGGCATTTTTGGAATGGACAAAGTCTTGGGAGGTTGTTCTGTATACCTTAAACAGTGACAGGTGGACCAAAGTAGATTTGTCTTTTGTACTAGGTAAACAGAATATTTACCTTAAGTCTAGACTGAAACATAACAATCTTAAAGGGGAAAAAAAAACTACAACAACAACAACCCAACCTTACATGTTTTCAGTGCTACGGAAAAAGTAGCAATGGAAAACATGCAGTTACATGATTTTCTGTCACTTTGAAGTAGCATCAAAGTTCAAACGGTATGTTAAGTCTGGAAGTAGAAATTTCAAAACTTTGTTACAAACTCAATTTGAAAACAAAAACCTAATTTTCACAATTAATCTGGATACAGTAGATTTTTTTACATCTTACTTAATGTATATTCCTGTGCAGTGCAGCTTCAAAAGGTACCCCAAAAGTCAGCCATAAAATATTGATACATCTACAAGACTCAAGAGTCAATACAGTTTTCTAGACATGTAGGCTTATAAGGTGCAGTTATTATGTATATGTAAGAACATATTATATATCTGTGTAATGGTTTTGCAGTATAAAGTTATTGAAATATTTAACCTTGATTTTGGTTGGAACAAGTGGATTGAGTATAGATTCTGTAGAAAGTAACAAATAAAGGTGCAGTGAGGTAGTTTCAACTTTTTCTGAGGGACTAAGTAATTATAAAAGATTCCAGTTGTCTTTGGTCCATTCTCTGTGTCATTCCTGTTCAGAATTGAGTTTGACCTGTCTTGACCTATAGGGTGCCCCTAGCATTGACCCCTTAACCTTCATGGCCACTGCCAACAAAGAAAGGCAAGTCTGAAAGGACCTCCTATTGACAACAGATGTGCAGGGATTTGGGTCTCTGGTTCATTATGTGGGAACTGAACTCTCTTATTTTTGCAGCTACAGTATATTTTGTTGTTACAGTATTGATATGGAACTTACTGGGGCATATGTATGTGGTGTCGTTGAGCCTAGTGAAAAGATAATGTTTAGGGATATTTACGTTACTTAGAATGTATTACGTTAAAAGAATTACTAGTATTTTTCTTCTTGTAGAGTGTTGTGCATGTATAAGATTATTTATTATCTGTCTTAATGAAGAGCTTGAATGTTGTTAAGGTGATCAATCTCTCTGTGTCTTTATGCTGCAGAATACATGTTATAGTGGTCTTATTTGTGAACATGATTTTCTTATTTTGTGCACAGTCATCTGATACTGCTTTTTCAGTTTTATGTATGCTGTGTCTTATTCTTGGTTGTTCCTGTTTGTTCTAGACCATAGACCAGTTTGTATTTGACGGCTGTGACAACTGTGAACCATACCTGCAGCTGAAAGGAAACAAGGACCTTGTCTACGACTGCACAAGCTCCAATTTTGATGGGTAAGGACTAAGGAAAGTCTTTTACTTTTGAAGTAAATGTTTCTGTTTTGTCTTAAAGTCATTTAGATTAGTGTGAATGTTGTTTCGTGTACCACGAATGGCAGCTTTTAGTTTAATTTATGGTATTCATATCTAAATACAATGATTCATATTTAGCTTGTGAATCTATCCTTTGTTGTTAAGGTTGCTGTTTCCCCCACTTATCAGCTAGTGCTTGTATCCTAGAATTATCACTGTCCAGTTTTGGAAGCATTACCAGGTATGGTCTAAGATAGTCTACAGTCACACCTACATTGGTAAGTTACATGTACAATGTATGTGTTTAATGTTTCTGGAAGTTGATAATTGATATTCTCTTGTTTTTCCCATCACAGAGTTGTTTCCATGATGTCACCAGATGACAGCTGGGTGGCCAAATGGCAGAGGATAAGTAAGTAAACATTTAAGCAGTCCTGGAGTGGGGAACCCTTATGTTTCAACAAGCATGACCGTGGTCTGTGTATGAAGTGCTTTGTTTGATTCATGGCAAGATGGCAGCCATGTAGCAAAACTGCCCTCTAGGAGGCATAACTGGAAGTGCAGGCTGGTCAGTGGCTTGCTTGATTGGTGGGCAGACATCACTGTAATGTTGAGTTGTGGATTGAAGGGCTGAAAATAAGAATACGATTAACATGCTATTTGTCTTGAAAGTCTTTGCCCAATCTTGGAGACTTTTGCGGTTAGAAGGAACAGGTTGGGTCTAAGCCTTCCCATTTTGTTGAAGAGTTATTCAGTTCAGCAGTTTAGTCAAACAGGGGTCAAAGATGAGGTTTCTTTCATGCAACGAGTTTGAGCTGGTCAACTCCATAAAGAAGACCCTTTTGACTTTTTAGTGGGGAAGAGTTAGTCCTTGAATGAAGCCTTGTTTCAGTGTATTTTAAAATGCTTTCCTATGGCCAGCACTAACTGTGGTGTCTGCCCTCGAAGGCAGTCTTGACTTTGCCTTAAGTGATCAGCCATTTAAAGTTGAAACACGATTACTCCATCTTCTTGGACAATATTAATATCTGCATTGTTTAATTTCAGATCGATTCAAACCAGGTTGTTACGCCATATCAACGACTGGTCGTCTCCCGCCAAGCATCGTACGAGAGCTCAAGACTCATGGCATCACTTACAGGTCCAGAGATACCAGCCAGAAGACATAAGACTAGTAACCACTCCTGTCCAAGAAATAAGATTAAAGGCGCAAGTTATATGGCAGAAGGATTTTCACCCATTTCAGTGTCTATTAAGGACCTGAAAATGTATTGAGAGATGTGAACTTGTAGATGACTCATATTTGTTCAGAAGGAAACATGTGAACTGTGTAACTATGTAGTATTTATGTTGTAACTGCTCTTAAAGCATCATACATGTGACTGGGCCTTTTTGGTGTGGAAAATATGTACTGTAATTGTGTGCAAAGCTCTGCTGTTGTCAGGCTTTGTTATGTACTCTAAGTAAGGCAGTAAGACTAAGGTAAATGTAGTCCTTGGCTTATTTCATTCCATTTACAGTAGGTAACAGTAGATAGTAGGTAAGAGAGATTCTCTTCTGCTATGTTTTTGTTATTGTTGCTCAGGGGTAGAAAGATTGACATGTAAGATTTGAGAAGATAGCAAGTACAGTCGAAGCAACTGTAAGTAATAAATCCATCCATACTGAGTGGCTGTGAGACTAATCTAAAATACAAAATGTACCAGTCACAAAATCAACAACACCACAGACATTTTTGATCGCACCTTTCAGTGGTTTAATTAATAAACTCTGTTGGGACTACAGGACATCATATTTTGCTGTTCATCTATATTGTTTGGCTGTTATGCTGTCTTTCCTGAAAAAATATCCACAAGTAATGTATAATAATCACATTTTCGTTCATTTACAACTACTGTACACTTGTACAACTATGTACAAAAAAGCTTTGGAAATCAGAAAAATCATGTTAGAAACTGAATTGACTCCTCTTGTTTGTCTCCTTCCATGCTATGTATGTATATCTATATATTAGAACTACAGAAGTTATATTTAAGATAATCAGTAAGTAAATTACTTTACAATGACAGCCCTGCAATGGGGATATGAAGCAGATATGTGGAATACATGTGCACGTCTTTGATGCCCTATTTAATTAAAATCTTTTTTTTGTACACATTTGAAGACATCAAGTAAATTTGTTACTGGGCACAAACAGTTCTGAATTACGTGGAACTTAACAATAAAATCACAGTTAAGTTTAGGTACAACTTTGGCTGAGAAGATTGCACCATAAATGGACACAGGAGCTTGTTCACGACCTGGGAAATCAATGTTTTCAATAGCACTAGAGATGATGTCATTTTGCAGTACAATAAAATAAATGTAATTTAATACTAGTGTCTACTGGGTATGGCTTATATCTCAAAGTTCAAACAATGGTCACAAATGATTTGGCATTGCATCATAGACTGGGCTATTAATTGTAACAGATCTCCTAACATAAAATGAAATGGATGATTTTTCTGATGTCCATGTTGGTATTCTGTGGTATACATTACTATAGGAACGTCCCAAGTTGGTTAAGATAAAAAAATTATCAGATGTACCATGACTGAAGTAACTCAAATAAGGCAAAATGGTACAGAACAGAACTTATCATCTTAGTACAAAAGTGACAGTGATGTCTAAGATATCCAAACTTTTGATGACCAATCACAACTTGTCATTCACCTAACTCTACAACAAAAGAACTTACTCTGATTTGTTACAAACAATTAAGGGAGCAATTATTGCATTAAGAAGGATTGATACATTTGTACTTCATACAAATATTCAATAATTGCTTGACACTTTCCACAATTAACCATATAACACTGCTTTCATCAGAACCTTTTTTTAAGTAGTCCAAGCCTTTTTCTTTGTTCAATTGAAATATCCTGGCAAGATTTGGAAATTGACATTCTTACTTTCATTCTACACATATGTACAAAAAGATTAGATTTTTGTCAAAATGTGGCAGCAGCAACTCCTTTCATTCTGATGATTTGCTACATGTCAGTTTTACAACTTTCCATTTTACAAAGGTTTTGCAGAAAAAAAATTAAAATTTCATCATGAAAGAACAGCTGTGATTGGCTAGTTGTTAATGATATTTGAAATACAAGTACATATAATTCACATACCAGTCATGTTGCAACAGATTATTTGGACTGCTTAGATCTTTTGTATGATAATATCAGCAAGAGTGCAGTACAACCAAAATGTAACAAAAGTAGTCAGGAACATAAAATGTGACAGAAACTTTGTGTGACATACTGGTTCCAAATGCTAATACATGTCAATGCTCAATAAAATGTGCTTGTGTGTATCAACACAAAATCTTTCGGACTACATACAAAATTCTTGTCTCTGACAAAATATGTTGCTAAAAGGATAGATTTTCACAACTACACATACAATATAGTCCGTGCTTGGACTTTGTATACCCCCAATTTACAACCATGCACAACTGTATAATTACAAGTTTGCAATTCCTTTACCAAATTACATAATACATTGTACATTGTAATTGAACTAATAAACTCTTGGGACGGTACACATCAGGGTATACATAGAATAAAATTTTTATGTTGCTTTATAGTTGCGGTTGTAACAGTTGAGATTAAATAGGTGTAGTAGCATGGTGGGTGAGATTATAGCTAATGTAACAATTTTGTCTGCAAATCCTGATCGCGTTTTGGACCACGTTTCAAGAGTCTAATATAGACAGATTATCTATAAGTATGATTTTCACTGTTGAGTAATACATTGCAGGCATTTTGTCTGTAATACCATTTCCCTTGATGAAAGGGAGATAGAATTCCTACTTAGGCTACTTTCCTTTTACAAACAATAAAACATGGAGACAGAAAGTTCCACGCCAATGTTATTTCTTGACCTTGCTAGCGTGAAAAGTAGACATCAGCTGTCAGAGTCGGGTGAATCCAGCTCCTCCCCTCCCGTCTGCCGCGTGATGTTGGACACGATCATCTGAGCGATTTTCCACGCCATCTCTTCCTTCTCCTCGTCTGGTTCCCGAGACACATATTTTTTCCACAGTTTGGACGCTGACAGGGGGAACAACAATATTATGTCAAATGAACCCTCACAAGTGATGTATTACCAGAAAGATATACAAAATATATCAGGAAGTGATTTGAATTATGATGAAGCATTCTTGCTGGATCATTGCCTTTATATGGTACATTTTAATTAATAACACCCTCAAAAGATTCAAAACACAAATGTCTAATGTATATCATTTCACAAGACAATTTCTAAAGTTACATTTAGAAAAAAATAACTGGTTACATGTATAGACTCTATGATTTGTAATGAAAAGCCAAATAGTATCAACTTTTATCTAATTTTTGTTCGTATGAAGGTGTTTCAAACAAAGAAGCAGGAATACCTGAAGATTGTTTGCTTCTCTCAGATTCTGGAAGGACTTCATACTCAGGTATAAACTGGCCCAACTCATTCATTCTCCCCACAGACATATTCCTGGGTAAAACAGACAACTGTCAGCATAAGAGAAATGAAATCATACTGAACATGTGGCTCTCATTTCTTAGTTCTTTCTAAAAGAAATATCTCAGTAGAAGGGCTGTACAATGTATCCTCAACTACATGTATATAGCTGGTATAACCACCGTCTACATGTATATAGCCAGTATAACTGCCCTTCAACATAACGCATGCATACCAGAGTGGAAAAGAGCTTCAAACAGCATTCCACAACACCAACCAATACATAACAGTACCATCAACACTGACGCGTTACAAAATTATGTCATGAAACAACAAAAAGCACATAACTGGGTACAGGAGTGACTACATCAAGAGATAGGAAGCCTCCTAATACATGTACATTGTAAACTGTAAGGTTGGGAGAGATCAATTCTAAAAAAGAAAAAAATAAACAAGAAAAAAAAAAGTTTCTTAAAAAAAAAGAAATGGTGAGACAGAAAAACTTGGGACGAGGACAGATATAAAATAGTAGTTAAGTCCTGATTCACCTTGTCTCACTGCTTCTGGCATTTTGTGGTGGAGATGTGCATGCAAGGAACAAGGCACAAATGTTAAACCACACACTCCTGCACAGGCAATGTCTACAACTCTTCTAGCCAACATGAGACTTTGGTTTGCTTGAGACAAAAAGAAAATGCCACTGTGTCATATAAAAAATGCTGGGTCATTCATATATGCTCACTGTGATACATTCTACTTGAACACCTTCTTATAAATGTTGCTGAAAGAGTTGGCGTATTATTAATTATACAAACACCTCTGTAAGTCAAACATTCTGTGATACTTCATCTGATTGCTAGGTGGCTATTCATATGTCCTTGATGAAGCCATGGTATGACCAGAGCCCTTGTAGAACACAGAATAACACTGTAACTAACCCAACATTTGGCCTCTGCCAGAGCTGGTCAGGGTTGAACTGGTGCGGGTCTATCCTGAAGTCGTTGTCCAGCCCCTTGATGACTTTCGTGCTCTGTTTCTCCTGTTTGTGCACGACTCCCCCAGCCAACAGTGTGTTGGTCGTGGTGGTGTTAGAACTCCCAACACTCCCGGCCTCGCTGCTCGCATTGCTGCCCTGACGACGATGACCCTGAGAAAGTTTAGCACGGGTTCAATTCTAGTATAGCACAGTAAGGCCACAGCAAGTAAATTTTATGGATGACATCCTCTGCAGACTGCAAAAATAGTGCGATAGGGCGAAAAAAAAACAAGATGGCTACATTTTCAAAAATAGGCACCATAAAGTTGTGATGACTGTTGTAAAAAGAATCAATGGGACAAAACATGGTATCAGAGCCAATAAGGCATTCATTCCTGTATTCAAGACATGTACTGGTGTGGTAAAAGTGACACTAGTGTGGTAGACTGGAATCAACAAAGTTGTTAACCACACTCATAGCTTCCATATTGGCGTCACTTTCACAACTAGTGATGAGGTCAGAGGTCAGGACGAGGGTCGGCCATACTTTTTACTAGTGTGAGTTGATTAGCTTTTCATCCATCATTTATCTCATTCAAATCAAACCATCTGTGTGAAATTTTACCTGTAGACTATAGTTTATGCAGTATTGACCAGTTTCCTGCAAAAATTTTTGACAGAAATCTTAGTCTACATGTGTTTTTAGGACTTGTAAAATTCTCTCCGCACGGCTACTATCGTGATGGGGAGGGCGGCACTACTCCGACCTCTGGTGTCTCCCTAGCAAATACATAGTAATTGTAAGATTCTGTACCGCATTTTATTATTGTTACATAGGGTGCTAGTGTAACTGATTATCGATGTTACATGTGAAAAATTGAGACATAGCCCAACAACAACATTGTAACTTTTAGCTTTTACCTCTCAGTACTTGTGTGAATATTTTAACAACCATTCTGTATTTATATGTGTAATCACATAGAGTAACTAGTGACAAGTTATTTATTCAAGTCACAATAGTTACATAGGGTATTAGGCGCAAGTCCGTACACTACGACACCATGATAAGCAGTGCCATATCAAGCAGTATCGCAAACAGGTGGGCAGTCTGGGTTGTGTTAACTTTACTTGTATGTAATGATGGAAAAGCCATAAAACCTGTGAATTCAATTGGGGATGAAGTGATTACATCACATAGACAGATATGGCCTTCCTGTCCAATCCCAACAACTGGGCACAATATGTATACAATGCAAGTTAACTACGCACTTGTAAACTGTTCCCTGAACTGTGCACTTGCCGTGTGTGGAGATGTAGAGATTAACCCGGGTCCGGAGGGTCTGCACACCTGGAGAAAGGGCATGGTCTACGCTTTTTACAATGTGGTTTCGCTCACGAAATACCTTGAAGAAATACAGCACTTACTTCTGGGGGGTTCAAGAATACATGTGTTGGGTCTGAATGAAACAAGACTGTCAGAGAACATCCCCAGCTCCTTACTGGAAGTCAGTGGGTATACCCTTTACAGGAGAGACAGAGACAGACACGGGGGAGGGACAGGCGTCTATGTTAAACGGACTATCCCCTCAGAGCGCCGTCCTGATCTCGAGCATACTGACCTAGAAGTGTGCTGTGTGGAGGTTAAACCAGAAAAGGCACGAAAGACATTACTCGCGTGCATTTACCGTCCACCTAACTCTGGTTGTGCGTGGAGGAACGCAGCTGAATCATTTGTGCATGAGCTCAGTGCAACAGCTGAAAAAGGGAATGCCGATGTTATGATCATGGGGGATTTCAACGTGGATCTAAGTAAACCATCACCAACAACAACACCTTTGGAATTTCTTATGAGCCTGTATCAACTGGTCCCCCTCATAACGCAACCAACACGTATAACAGAGGCGTCCGCCACGTGCATCGACAACATATTTGTCTCTAATCCGGATCGGCACAGGTCGAGTCTGAGTGTGGCCTGGGGTGCCTCCGACCACAATCTCATCCTGACATGTGCCAAAGCCGGGGTAGAGGTCGGTGGTGCTCGATCACGTGAATTCAGGAACTACAAAAACTACAGCCAACAATCATTCATTGACAGTCTGAAAGCGGTCCACTGGGAAACGGTACTAGATTGTATTAACGTCTCGGAAGCATGGGCCGCCTTCAAGGACATTTTCTTAAGTGTAGCTGAAGCCCATGCACCCATCACCAGGAAACAAGTGAAAGAAAAGGGCCGCCCTGCACCTTGGCTTACAGACAGAGTAAAGAACCTAATGGGCCAACGTGATGCCGCAAGGCGCAAAGCCATCAAGACGAAGGACACGAAGGACTGGGAACTCTACCGGTCTCTCAGGAACCAAACAACATCAATGATTAAGAAGGCGAAGAAAACTCATTTTGAAAGTGCCATCACCGACGCTGCAGAAGATCCCAGTCTAATGTGGAAAATTATCAACACTTTCACAGGAAAAACAAAAGGCAAATGTCAAGTCCGGAAAATACGACGATCTGACGAGAGTTGTATATCTGAACCTGCCGAAATGGCTGAGGAGTTTAACAACTACTTCTCGTCATGTGCAGCAGACTTGGCAAGGGATATCCCAGTGTCCGAGGAGGATCCCCTTCGTCATGTTCCTGAGGCAACATCGACTTTCCGCCTGCGGCCAGTTGAAGAAACAGAGGTCCTAAACGAGCTTCTTAGGCTCAAGCCAAAGAAAGCCACAGGAGTTGACAAGATTCCATCAAGGCTCCTTAAGGATTCTGCGCCTATAATTGTCAAACCGTTAGCACACATCTTTAACCTGTCTATAACATCAGGTGAAGTTCCCGACGACTGGAAACTGGCTAAATTATCGCCCATATACAAATCAGGGAACAAGGACAGTGTTTCCAACTACCGTCCTGTCTCTGTCCTAAATGTGGCCTCCAAAGTGATGGAGAAAATGGTTCACAACCAGGTCTCACACTTTGTGAACAGTACTGGCCAGCTCACGGCCCACCAAAGTGGTTTCAGAAAACACCACAGCACAGGTACAGCAGTGCAAAAGGTGGTGGAGGACATCCAGTCAGCACAAAACAACAAGAAGGTAACTGTCGCGCTGTTCCTTGACCTAAGGAAAGCGTTCGACACTGTCAACCACCAAATCCTCCTTGGTAAACTTCAGAAGATGGGTTTTGACAACGGGGCGATAAATTGGTTCAGATCTTACCTCACAGACCGTTTCCAGCACGTAGATATTCAGAACCAGCAGTCTACGCAAAAACGTGTCACGTGTGGTGTCCCGCAAGGGAGCGTGTTAGGTCCTTTGTTATTCAGCTTATATGTGAATGATCTACCACAGGTTGTGCGTAAGTGTAAAATCCATATGTACGCAGACGACACTGTGCTTTATTGCTCGGCTAGCCTGTCTAAGGAATGTGAGGAAACTGTGTCAGAGGACATGAAACTGGTAGCTAACTGGTTTATTGTAAATAGATTATCACTTCACCCTGACAAAACTAAAGCCATGTTATTTGGATCACCTCAGAAACTGCGTCACGCAGGAAACACTGTCACTGTAACTGATGGGTTTAACTCATTTGAGCAGGTAAAAGTGTATACTTACCTAGGTGTCACCATGGACTCCTCTCTAAACTGGTCAGCACACACAGAAAGGATGGTAAAGAAGCTCCTTGCTGGCCTTAGTGCCTTAAGCCGGGCTAAGCCTTATGTTACTAAGGAGATCCTGCTAGTCATGTGTCGAACCTTGTTATATACTCACCTGGATTATTGTGATACTGCATGGTTACTGTCACTTTTTCATTGTAACAAAGTAAGATCACAACAGTTGACTAAACTGCTAAATCGGGCAGCCAGGATTATTACTGGGCGATCACTCAAAGATCGTGTACCTACAGAAACCCTGCTTACAGAGGCTGGTATGGTACCCCTGGTTGAAAGGGTGAAATTGAACACGTTAGTGACTGTACACAAGGCAGTTCGCCACAAGGCACCTGCCTACATGACACAAATGTTCAAATGGCAGTCGCCCCCAGTGCTTAGAGTTCGTACTCGCACTGCTACGAAACAGCTCTACAACTTCGACCCTCACATGCTGGACACTCCAAAAGCACATGTGGAAACCTTCAAGGGCAGCCTGCAGTACCTAGGGCCTGTCCTGTGGAATAGTCTCGCTGCTGATCAGCGGAAACACACGTCAACGTCAGCATTTAAAAACGGACTGTAGATGACTGCAGATGTGCCTATACTGAGACTGTTTTGTACATGTAAATGTTTGTAACGTTATTTGTATATTGTTGGGTTTAAACTGTGTCATGTAATTTTTAATGTGTGTCCAGGGATACCTGAAAATCAGATCAATGGATCTGAGGTATTCCCTGGTAAAATAAATAAACTTGAACTTGAACTTGAACTATCCAATAAGTTTCATTTCTACAACTACAGTCCTGGGTACCTCGCAAGTGTCACTTCTACACGTACAATTATTAGGCTACAACACAATATATTTGCTCATTTTGGTACTTTATCGTCATGTTGATCATCCCTGCAGAAGAAAAAATTTCTTCTTTTTTTTCCGCAAATCAGTCAAAAATTAATGCGTGCGCTGATGTCATCCATAAAATTTACTTGCTGTGGCCTTATGTTCAATTTTAGTACGGCACAGTTCATGTTCAATTTTAGTATGGCATAGTTTAAATTCAGTTTAAATTTTCATGTTGAAAACTCCTTCTGAAAATTACATGTAAATTTCTTATCATAGAAAGAGAAACCTCCTAAAAATGAAATTTCCAAAAACAAAACTCTATATTACTTACATAATGTCAATGCTTCACTTATTTCAGGCAACTGAACATGTCATTTAAACTGTAACTGTAGCCATGAAAGATTATAGTCTGTCTACAATATATCTTAACAACACAAATGAACATTTCTGTCAACAGGTCTAACCTTGTGATGTGGGCTGGGTGAGGGGAGACTGCCTGTACTCTTCACATCAGTCTTGATGGTGTTGATGAGCTCATTCAGGTACTTAAAGTACAGCTCACTGGTTAAGAAGGTGGGGAAATACATCTGGAAAACACATTGTACAACATGTAAATCACAATAAACACACATTCTTCATTGATGTATATGGGTCTATAGATATAGCCATACATTTAACTGCCCCATTTAATAGGATATACATGTAATATCTTGGCCACACAAACTTCATTGTCTTAATGCTATATTGCTATAGTGACAGATAGCAAGACTTACAGATTCTATAGTGGTGAGAGTCTGTCTCATCGGTGTCTCAAAACAGTTGGGCAGGGGGCCTCCCTCACGACAGATCTGGTTCTCTATCTCGAACCTTGTGGCCTCGTCTACACCAAGAGGGGTCGTCGCTTGCAGCGAAAAATACCTGTGGAGGAAGGGAAAGAAAAATATTAACTAAAATCTGTACCCCTGTTACAATTTCTTCAGGTCTGAACATTATTCCCATGTCCCCATCCTCCTAACGCCCGGTCCCCAACGGCACTACCTTATGGGGCCCTGCTGTCCCAGGCCCTACCTACGGGTATTATGATTGTCGCCACAAACAAGCTGTCAACCAATCAGAGAACAGGCCTTCCTTGGGCTTGTTGTTGTCGCAAGCTGTCTCGCAAAGGCCGCTGGGAAGCTATCAGCCAATCATGTTACGTATTACCATGACTTTGTTTGCTCACCATGCCAACGCCCGATCCCCAACGGCTGACTGCCCATATAAGGGCAAGCTCATTAATATCTAATAAGTAGGGTGGGTAATACCGCCGGCAAAAGGGAAGGAAAGCAGAGTACAGTCAGGAATAAATGACTGACGGTACTCTGCTGTAGGAGAATGCCATGTCCCTAGGGTGACAAAATACTGTTGATTTATGAAATACTAAGCAGTCTTATGTTGTCATCACTCTGAAAGCATATGCTACTATGCTTGTTTCAACCCAAAACACCACAATCATCTCCTTTCCCATTGAAAAAGTGAAGTCCTCAAGAGCTTGAATCACTTAACAATGTTACCTTCTACAGCCATAGAGACATACCCTGTGACAGAATCTGTAACTGCACATATAAGAAGACCTACTGTGTCCTTACTTATCATACAGCACCATGGCGTCATTCTGTGCCTCCAGTCCGTCGTACTGGCCCTGCTTCGACGCCAGCGTCAGTTGGAAGTTGTTTGCAGCCAGCCAGAACTGCAGCAAGTTCATGGCTCCTTCTTGTTCCATGAACTGTTCAGGAAAGAAACTCACTCTTTTAAATCATCAACAAAATCCATAAACTATGGTAATGCTATGCAAACCTCTTTCTTACTACTACATCCCTTGTCAACACTTTCAATGAAAGAAAAGCAAATTATTGAAGTTTTTAAAAAATTTAACGGATCACAGACACAACCCAACATACCTCCATGAAGTAGAACAAGGCAGTGTCGTTATACAAGATGTCAGCAAGGAAGACGTCACCGCTAGTCAGCACATCAATCTGGTGTTTACAGTGGAACTCACTCTTCAGATAAGATGGGTAGTGACTATCAAAACAACACAGATCATTAATGCTACACAGTCCTGCTGTTACACATGTTCATGTACCATGTTTTATATTCCATCATAGCAAAATCATACTTACATTCTTAACTTTCCGTAGACTTTTGCTCCAGAAAATGTTGCCCCTCTTCCACCTTCTGCTTATTTCGTCAACATCATTTTTGGAAACATTTACAGAACTTGGATTTTGAAGAGCTTTGAAAAAATTCAATTACCTTTTAGGCTAAATCTCATAAACAAAGTTTGTTGTTATCACCTTTCAACCATTTAGCGATACTTGTTTCAGTGGATATCTCATTACACTTTCTTAACACTATCATTCAACAAGATTCAATCCAGGTTGTTTATTTCTCTTATCCTATAGAGTCAGATCACCTGGCTTAAGGTATTAATGACACCAAAAACTTACATTCCCGAAGGGATACAGTTTCAACCACTGCTTACAGCGGAAGACTATATCCTTCCAAACAGCTAGATTCGCTAAACACCAAAAGGACTTTTCAATTAGTTTTGTGAAATATACAGAAATGCTCAACACAGGGGGAGGGATCATGCAAGACAGAACAGCAGCTGGCAGAAACTTAAGTGGAATGCACAGTCCAAGATTTTAACCAGAATAAACAGTTTGTACAGGTTCTGCCACATGCCCAATTCTGTTGCACTTTTGGCAACAAAGCCAAGTGCTGTGGTCGGGTGTGCCTATCAACACCAGGCACTTGTAATGTTTACAGTTTAGACAAACTGTAGCTCAATATTCCCACAGCACATCTTCAGACTCACTTTACAAATGAGATTTATTTTGGGGTAAATAGCAAGGCTAACTTTTCCACATTCTTCACTAATGAGGTACATGTACATTTCAAAATTTCATTTCAGCAAGCTTGTAAATAAGCAACAGCAAAATTTCTGGATAGAAACTTCCTCTGTCAATTTATCAACATTTCTAACTGCACACTACAGTACTACTATTTTTCTGGCTAAAGGGTTTGAATGTATGCACTTAAAATTCCAGCACTATCTCCAGGACTTGAACTTCCATGTGGAAATTCCTGGTTTAAAACAGCTTGTTGCACTCCAGATTTGTAAAGTTGACCTTGAAATTCTTGAAAAATTGGTGAGCTTTCAAGAATTTAAAAAAAAACGAATGTCAACACTTATACCTAAAATACCTGATTACATTGTTACAACATTCATTTTAAGAAAACATCAAATGTTAAGATTGTAAAAAAGAAAATACACAAAACAACTTCCAATGTGGTCAGCTTCATTTTTAGGAATAATTAGATACCAGAACTCAACACCCGCATCCCTTAACCATGATGAAAGCTGCCACCGCCTTCCCTCCATCTATGACACCCTCATGTCATGTGACCCCTCGCAGGTCACGTGATAACCACAGAAAGGCGGATGCCATTCAAAAGCCTCTCAAGCCTCCATCTTTTGTCATATCATTCTAATTCCTTTGCTGTGTTACTGCAAAGGTTGTACACTGTAGACCATAACTTTGGAACAAGGCAAACTTTATGGATTTAATCATACACCAAAATGAAACAAAGGATGAATTTGTAAAGATTCCTTACTCTCTCTCCATGACTTTGACGACAAACTCCTGGGCCTCCTGGAAACAATTGGGGTCCACATGGCCGTCCTCACTACAGATCTTAGCTGTGGAGCACAGATGAAAAATAGGCTTCATCTAGAGTTAAAAACCATCCAACCATGATACATTTTTTTTCTATTTGACATCTTCAACTACATTGCTCGATAAATGAAGATATTTCGATGAAAGTAGGACATCCAGGTAATAAGATACGCCAGTGTCACTGGCGAAAGATAATGGATGTTATCTGAAATGTCTGACCGTTTCCAAAATCACATCCAGTTGCTTGAGCTATTTGGTGCAAATGAAGATACTCTTTAAACTCATTTTGTGTTTTATGTATCGAACATGTGTCACAAGCAGGCTCAAACTCATAAACATTCTGAACTGCATCACACTTCATAACAACCTATCTGATACAGTTATAAGTTAGCCTGGAATCCAGCCTACAGTTAGGTATGTACTGACCAACTATAGAGTTCCTCATCTCATCTGTAACTCCAACAGGCTTGGCTGCATCCTGAGCTATGTACTTGGAATAGATACTGACGGCATCTCTTTCCATGGCTGGGAAAAACAGAAAAACGTGGCATTCATCATGATTTACAGAATGAGATGAACTGCTTAAATCCATCTTCATTGACAGCAAAAACAAAAGATTGAAAGGCATGTGTTACGACAAGTTGTGAACTTACATGTAGGTTGGCTACCTTTTTGCTGAAAAGTATGAAACTTAACCTGGCTGTCATCTCTATTCTGAGGTAAATGACAATAAAATATGAAACACCTGAATATGTAATAGTTCTCCTTACCTTTCTTTAAACTGTCTCCTTCCGTGTTCTTTCGTCTTTCCCCTATACTGGCCTCCCTTCCCTTGCTTTCCTTGTCCTCCATCCCAGAATCATCTTTTGCACTTGAGTCCCCGTTAGAAATTGCACTGTGTGAAGTCCTTACGCTTTCCGTTGACTGTAACGACTGCAACGAGTCTACAGAATTCCTGTCCACTGGAAGAGCTCGCTGAATAACTTCATTACTATTTGTGTCCTCCAGTCTCTCTTTAGAAGCACTGTCCTTTGTTAACGGCGATGTCTTTGTGTCTGTTGAATCTGTTGGCAATTTTTTCCTATCTAGAGGTGGTGAACCAGTCTGTTCTATCAAGCTCTTACTCATTGACGTGAGTGTGTGCGCTCGAATTCTGGTCCAAGCAGCACTGCGAAAGCTGTCTACTTCAATCCAGAATTTGATGATGTGTTGCCTCCCTACAGTGTCCATGTACTGGATGAAATATGGGATGGCACTGTTGTCATGTAAAAGTTCTTCCAGACTTATGTTGAGTCGCGAACTGCCATGAGTCCCTGTGACCCCTTGATGGGAATGGCCTGTAGAGTGTCAATGAAAATCATCATTTTATCAACAAATGAAGCAAAACTGTTGACAAAAACAAAAATTAGAAATCATCTGTTATGAATTACTGTCAACAGCCTCTTCTATAAAATAACTTTAGAAATGGACTATGGAAGGAATTCAAGAGTTTCATTAGTATTTGTGCATACCCAATTGTCAACCTATATCAAGCACCTGTATTGGGTCCCTGGGGTCATTATCATAATTTATGCATATTCTAAAGGAATTGATATCATTAGCTTACAATACATATCATCAACCTGCTGATCACAGGAGAAGATGCTGATAAACATTTTTCACAATTCATTTTGAAAAGTACATACTAAATTGTCATCATTGCTAAATATTTTGGTGTACAAAAACTTGTGTAACCACTAGAAGAACCTTTAACTACATGATATACTGAAAAATATTTCATGGTATTGGTAAGTTGATATAACCTGTAATACATTTGGGAATATGGCTTGCAATGCCCTTATTCCTGATATAGTACAGGGAGAACGAAAACTGTGGGGATTCGTACATCAAGAATTTGCAATGTCTTGACTGTCCCGTTACCCACAAACAACTTTTTTGGCCAAGAAAAAAAGAGCGATTTCTAACAGAAGTACCTTCAATACATATCTTGTTTTATATCAAATATTGCAATTATATACTTGATACTTTCCTTGGCAAACAGAATAACTGCACAAGTTCAACTCTTCTAGGAATAGCTATCAATACCATCTTGAGAGGGTTGTTTGAATCTATAGGTACATGCCCATGCAGGCAAGTTTGCATGTTATCAATTTTCTTCAATCACACAACATCAAATCAATTTGCCTGTGATTTCATCAATCTGACTGCATAAATAAGTCACAATTGGATGGTAACAACCAAGACACTGAAAGCCCTTCATCTATTAGAAAATCAATAGCATACTAGTAAATTGCTGTGGGTAATTAAAGGTCAAGGTGATAAAGACCTTTAGAAGACATAGGGACAGTGGAATGTTATTTGTTAACCAACATAGTGTCCAAGGCAAGGTATTGGAAGGCATGGCCCATTCCTCTCCTTCTACTCTCCCAAAACAAAGTCAGGTACCTACTCACACCTGGGTCGGGTGAGCAGTCATGATATTGATCGGTAGCTTTCCAAGGGCAGAACTAGTCACACATGCCAGGAAACCGATGTCTGACCTAACCATTAGGCTATCAATGTTGCAAATCATACATCTATAATACCCAATGTACTTGTGACCTTACCTAAATCTCCAAACTGTGTGTCCTGTTGGGTAGCACTTCGGTCAATCTGTATTTTTGCAGCTTGTATCTTGGGCCTGGCTCCTCCCGAGTGTACAGTTGGTGGGACACTGTTGGCCTTCCCCTCCACTTTCCTTGCTGGGGAGGCTGGGTTTGACCCTGTCTTCCTCTGTGCTGCATCTTTGGCTGCCTTTTTGTCTGTTGAAGAGAGGTTGGAATATGTTCAGAATATATATAAAGCACTCTTCCTGTTTGACTACCAACTCAATTAGATGACATAATGTCTAGTGCCATCTACAATAATCATGATGATAACCTAAACAAAAGTACTGATTAGTTTTCAAGCAATATTTATCTCCTAGCATAATCAATAGTGGATCAATTATCATTGAAATTTTTACTCATTGTATTGATTGCTTTTACGCACTTAACTGGTTTGAGGTGCTGGTTTGGGCGGTACAGGTATCAAAGGTCATGTTTATTAATGTCAACTATGATAACACGTGCAAATGTGTGAAAGAAAGAACTTCATTTGAAAACTAGTATTTATGATCTGCAGAAGTCGTGATAATGCTTACTTCTCGGAGGCACAATGGCTTGATGAACTTAGCCTTAGTTCTGTTTCCTTGAAGATTTCAATTAACTATTAAATACGCCCACAAATCGCATACCTTTACTGAGCTTTTGGTTGTTTACCTAAGCTGATAGCGTTTTCCACGCCAAGAACTATGGATTCAGAGTATACATACGCAATGATGACTCTAAGGTGCAGCGTCGACATGATATCTAATTCCCTGCCCGGAGGGTTTCTATATCATGATCAGATGATGATATTTCCGTGCGCAAGAAATAATTCGATGATTCGGATGAAATTAGGCCAGGGGCCTCTAACGGGAGAGACCGGTGTCAAACTAACGTTTTGCTCATTACATCTAGCCTATTATAAACACCAAAAGCAAGAGAGCATTCAAGTGTAATTACAGAGGCATAATAGGTTCATAGTGGCAACGATGTTCAGGAAGGACGGCTAAGTTTGACTATGGAGTGTTGGAAAATTTCAGCAAGAAAATGAAAGGGCGATGAAAGTGACTGAGCTGGGCCGTCTTACCTGATTTCCTTTTGAACAGCGGCATGGCTACAAGAACATCCTGATCGTCTCCAAGTCAGAACCAGATCAGTTCAAAGACTTCAAGCCTTTGTTACTTAACGTTGCCGGCTCGGATTTTTGCAGAAATAGACAGGGAAAAGCAACAAATCTTCGAAAATCAAGATTCCGTCGTCTGAGTGGCCGCCATGATGGATTTTTCTAGTCTCGTATGATCTCGCGAGAGTTTATTCAACCAACGTTGAAAAAATCATAAAAAATGGTCGAGATTTTATCATTATTTCGCAATATGCACAAAGACAAATGTATATTGACCATAAACCTATTTATCAACAATTATCTGGGCAAGATAAGACAAATATGACTTCAGGGGTGAGGGGTTAACGTTATTAGCCTCGGTTTCGGAGGGGGCGGATCTCATATACACCTTGGTAGGAGGAATGACTTAACATGAAGCCGTTACTAATAAGCACAAGATAGGGATAAAGCTACAAATAAATGAAACAACTCTTATTTTATTTTGTGTATGTAAATTTGTGAATAATAATGTTCTGAATATAGATTTTACAATTGTAAGAATCGTCTATAGTCACTTTCAGAACTAAGTTAGTCAACCAGGTCATGCCTGTTGCTAACGGTCCTCTGTCGGCAATGATGTGTGTGCATTGCGTGAGTAAGCTGCCAGGGGCAGGTTCTCCTGTAGAGAGCGGGGTATTCCCTTGACAAAACTAGCCCGGGAGCGGTGAAATGGATTATTTTGGAGAGAAGCATGCGATGGCATCACACGGAAGGCCCAGCAGAGAGTTTACAAGGATGTTTTGATTCACTGTTGTATTTTTCTTGCTCCGGAACGGACAGGTATTGAGTTGAAATCGAACGGCGGTGTTGACATGCCGGCTTGAAATCAGTGGAACCAATTTTCTTTTGTTTGAGACACTTGAGCGGGCATTTTATTTGGCCCAGACTTGCACAAGAGCACGCAGGCATGTAAGAAGACTCTCCTGTGCAAGCCCTGTACTGTAGTGTGTTACTGCTGTGTCGGTTCACTGCGTCGGACGTTTCGGGAGAAAACTCCGCGATTATCCCGACTTTACCCCGGATTTTGTGTGGAGACAGCGGGTAGTGGACAGGTGTACCGTAAGATGGCTATAGTTGTCACAGTTGTCCAGGTGATCTGGACTTTCTTGTCCGTGTGCACGGCTTTGGCCTGCACCTTCAGTTTCGCCTCTCCTACCTGGTTCATCAAGAACGTCGGCAGACAGCTGGCGAGCTTCGGACTGTTCAGTTACTGTGTCCAGAACATGAGAAGTCGGACCACGATGTGTTTGGGGTACGGGGATGAGTTCAGCTTCACGAGGATCCCTCACGGAGCGTGGCAGGCGGGCTGTGTGCTGTTTGGTGGCGGCTGTGTCATGCTGTGTGCCGCGGCGATCATCGCCATGGCCAGCTGCTGTGTGCCTTACTTCTGCGAGAGAAGAATTAGCGTGTTTGCTGGGTACATGCAGTCAGTTGCAGGTCAGTCTTGCCTTTTCTATACCTATTCTTGTTACAATATTTTATTTCGCAGTCCTATTTCCAACTGTTCACTTTCACAGGAGCAACTCAGCAAGCTCCATCTCTATGCTAGAGGATAAGACAACGTGGAGCAGCATGGATGCTGACTTCACACCATAGTCAACCAAGTGGAAAACTGTATAGTTTACTTAGAGATGAACTTTTTTTGGATCCATGAGTTAAGAAAGACATTAGATTCCATATTAAAGTGTAACGTTTAATACCCTACATTATCCTCCAAACTCCAAGCAGATGCTGGGGTGGAAAGTTTTCTAACTTGCTGTTATCTGCTTAGGGACTGTGAACTTTCTTTAATATCCTGTGATGCAAGGCTAGAAGTACTAGTAGTCTACTGAGCTACTATCCTCCTTGGTAGAAACATTCTTTTGGAGACTCGAACCACACCATATCAATGGAGATTGTAAATAAACATACCTTATCAATCATCTAATGTTACATTGTACATCAGAGCATTTGTCATAGATGCAACTTGACACTTCTGTTTTGTTTTTCATCTTTCACTTTGAAGAAGGATGAATGCAACACACTTGCTGTCATATTTTTATCTTTACAGGAAAAATGCCTTGTCGTAGGCTCTCAGCCATAGTAAATGCAAAATAAAGAGATGCCAGTGGGCAGGTTGTACGTTAAGCCGTGATGAATTTGTCGATATGCAATAACTTTTTCATAAGTCCGCCCGTTTGTTCAATGTGCATGTCTTTCAAGTATTATGTGATTTTTTATGAGGTGCTAGCTCCATTACAGAGCAATGTGTTCTTGGCTGTCTCCAATTTTGGTCAGTGACCTAGCTGCCTACTCAAGCTATACCACTGCTGCACAGTAAACAGCGTTCCCATGGGAAGCCTGGCAAATTGCTGGCATTGAAACTATGACAGAAAGAATGGCCATCATAGCATTGCAGTGAAGCAATGTCTTCCTATGGTATTTCCACACAGTTCCTGGTCACAGTGTACAGGATTTGTTGTATGTCATTCCAAAGATGTTCTGTCTTGTCCTGGTATAACCAAGTATGTGCACCAGTCTACCATTAGCTATACCCCAGTAGGATTGTTTTCACTTCAACATAAACAGTTGATTTAACAAAATGTTCAGTTAGCTCACAGCATAAACACACACTTTGATATTCCATACTCCATGATGTCCCTTATATATATATTTTTTTATAACTCCTTATGCAGATGAAAGGTATCATTTCATTTTTTTGCCAAATGCAATATGTCATTTCAAGATTTAATTCTATTTGTGACTTTGAAATGAGTCCTATCATACTAGAGCTGTTGCCATGGAAGAAATATTTGACTGAGAAGCCTTAATTTTCCAAGTAAATTGGAAGAAAATTACTTCTTGGGAGGGAGAAATTGCCATAATGCCATTAAATATTCCATAACATAGCCTGGTAGACAGTCCTGCCAAAGTGATCATATTGGCTGCAAGTTAGATTATATGTATACCCCTCTGTGCGGGCCTTTTACCAGGCTAATGCTTTACCATCCCATGCATGATTGAATTTCCAGCACCTCTCCCCCACAAGTACTTGGGGGAAAATCATATCCCAAAGGTATAAAAATATGTACTCATAAATGACATGTGTACCCGAATCCAGGTGTTTGCATATGATTGACGAGAGGGTGAAAAGCTGTATTGACAATCAATGTAATTTGAAGGAGGCAGCATTGCAAGCTTCATTATAAATCCATCCATAACTATACTGTGGTATTGATTTTCTTTTTCACTTATTGGAGAGAGTACCAGCTGTTTTGATGGCAATTGTGGTGATGCATTTCAAGTGTCTAGTGCTGAGTATGAGACTTTGAGTACATTTGTAGTTTAATCTCAAACCAGATGTAGAATCAGGCTCCCTGTATTTTCCTTGTGTTTATACTTTTTTTTTTATAGAGCATTTTCTTTGATTTCTAGCAGAAAATGTCTTTTGAAAAAATATAAAACACTGAGCCAAACATCTGCTTGGAGATTATGGTATTCATAAATGATAGCAATTGTGGGAAGGCACATGGTAATGTACAGATGAGCAAACATTGTGTAACCATATAACAGTGAATTGGACAACTGCTACCAATAGTTGACTACTAATAGTACTATAGTTAACATCTGGACTGGAGAAATATTTCAGATTCCTGTAAAAATGTTTCACTTCGTAAAAAGAGTTGGGTTTGTAACAATAGTGGGACCTGCTCATTATTCTGAAAAGAGAGAGTCCCAGTTAGATTACCTTGAAAATAAGCAATTTCACTCCAGTTTCCCAGTGCTAATTTCCTTCTAATAGATCAGGCTCCTGCTATTGATTTAAAGCTTGTACAGGCAGGAAATTTCACCTGACCCAAAGGAGGCTGGGTCCCTCTTCTGAGACTCCCAGTTTCTTGTAAAAATAACTCCCCAGACACCCCAACACCCACCTATTGTATCTGATTAAAGAACGTCCTGGGGTTTCAAGACATGATTTCCTGAAGGTCTTCCTTTGTAGGAAGTTACTTTTGAATGGTATCTTGTCTTGTCCAAGGACACTTATGCAAACATAGCTTTTTTTAGGACAGGTCATTGGTTTTTTTGGTGTACATTTTGAAACTGTCTAAAATCAATAAACTGAAAGGTACAACGTTAACTGAGAAAACATTAAATCTATACCCACTCTTACTACTCTTGTACATTTGTTCACTTTGTCAGGCATTTCTGAGCCACATGCATGTGCACCAACATATTAGTAATCATAACCAACACCCCCTTCCCAGCTTTTCTGCTAGGATGAATTCTGATTTCTCACTATGAATCGTATGATACATGTTTTGACAAGCCAACTAATATTCAAGATTTCATCTGTCTGCATTTGATCAATAAGATTAGGTCCTATCATATGCTGTTATAACTGTATGCATGAAAACAAGATACTAGTAATGCTTTCCTAATCCTTTCGTTACCTACTCAGAGGAGCCTGGCTTATGTGGAATGCCTTTTGATTAGCTAATATATATTTCTTTAGATTTTGTACCTGTCCTCTTGAGAGGTCACATGAATAATATATTCCATTTTATTTATTCAATCAATGCAATGTACTCAGTAGGTTGAATTTTGCCAAAAGACGGAGGTTGCAAGTCTTGTTCATGTCAAAGTTGAATATTTAGGCTCAGTTGCTAGAAAGTATGACTTGAAAGGAATTCACTGCATATGTAGCCATGCCATTCCAAATGTCCCTGAAAATTTTCAGAAGTTCTGTTTTCACCATTTTTCACTCAGTGTCTATTATTATTATTCCCCAAGCAGAAGTTGTAGTCGGTTGATTGGCTGGTAGTGGCAGTGATTTTTACCTCTGAGTTTGACTGCCTTACAGAAGGGGAAAAAAATGCTGCCTCTATAATATCATGTAGCACCCACCACCACCGCCACCTCTGCTTGGAGAATACTCTGCATCCTCCTCAACCTGCCTCCTTTCTGCATCCTCTCATTAGACAAACATGCCTTGACATAAGCTCAGAAGTGTTCTGTGCCTTATGTCAAAAACAGGTCTCTCAAACAGTCACATTGTGCTATTCAAGTCATCTATGAACCACATAAAGACACAAGGAGGCGACAATCATACGTAATGGGATTCTAATTTGGCAGGAAAATCACCAGTGGAAAATCCATCTGTTCTGCCAGAGTGTATTGTCCCCACCTAGCATCTGCTGGGTATTGATCTGTCATAAAACTGTCAGACTTGAAAATTAGGACTTCAGAAACCAATAGTTGTAGTGCATGCCAGTGATTCTTGTATTAATATACTTGGTAGCAAATTAAAAGATGAATCAAGACATATTATTTCTTATTCATAATTTATATAATTTTACCTAGGATCTGTCTGAAGCTTTCTTGCTCATGATTATAATTTACAGCTGGAGCCCATTTACTTGCAGAATGGGACCAGTAAAAAGGGGTCTGGTTGGGTTTTTATCAAAAACCTGTTTACTACCAGATCATTGAAAAGGCTTGACTAAAATGGTCATTTGCCAAGAATGTGTTTTTTGGTAGATGGATGCAAACCAGGTTTGAACCACCACCAGTGCTGCCCTAGAAACTTGTTCCCTAGAGCCCAGACCAGGGACATCTATTGGTTCCCAATCTAACATATCTAGATGGGGTCATAAGGCCACATAAATATCATCTAGATAGATTGAGAATGATTCATTAAATTGAAGATTATTTCCCAGTCACAAAAAGTGTTAAGTTGTGATGAAAAGTTTACAGTAACGTACATGAAGTTACACCATTGTGGTTTTGTCGGGTTTTAATATTTCCCGAAAAGAAAGACTTGTTAGTTTTGTTAACCACAAAGGACACATTGTTTGTTTAGGTTGAACTTTCTGTCAGACACTTTAGTTGGCTCATGTGAAATACAAAGGAAGTAAGGCTGGCTGCATGTCAAAGGACAAACACTAGCATAGAATTACCAAGTTTTAGGGTCAATGTCAAAATAATGTTTTCTGAAAAACTGCCAGTCTGTCTTTTGAACTGAGTTTGTCACACCTGTGTAAGGAACATGTATGTTAGACTGACACTTGTTTTTAAACTAGTAGCTATCCCATGTTCCGTGGCATTTCTAAACATAAAGAATTAGTAGTCATACTGTAATAGATTGACCTGTCTGTTTCTATGAATTATCAATGAAGGTAGTTGTGTACTAATCATCTTGTTATAAAATTTCAATGTGTTTTTTTATATCTACGGGCCTGTCTGTATAATGTGCATGTGGGTACTGAAGGTTAAAATGACACGAAAGGTCACATTTTGTCAGTGTCTGTTGATGGCTACAAATCAAGCCAAGTTTGAAAAATAGCTTGGATATCTCAACACTCATCAGTAGACTATGATGAATGTAAGGATGACATCTAATATAACTGTAGTTGATGCTCATATGATGCCTGAGGGCTGATATAAAGTACAGCATACTCAGCTGGTTTTGCACTCACCTGGTGTCCAACACAAAGTATGAACACAGTATATTCTCATTTTGTTCAGTCAAACTTGGTAAATATGAGGCGGAAGCAAAATGTACTTGTAGGATAGGATACTTGATGGAGGTAAACCAGGTTTGAACCACCACTGTGCTGTACCTTGGATTGCACTCGTTGTCCAATTAAGACAAGAAGAGTCTACTACATTGTAGTACTACATGTAGAAACATGTCCATCCAA
This sequence comes from Branchiostoma floridae x Branchiostoma belcheri, assembly GCA_019207045.1. NCBI lineage: Eukaryota > Metazoa > Chordata > Leptocardii > Amphioxiformes > Branchiostomatidae > Branchiostoma > Branchiostoma floridae x Branchiostoma belcheri. Next base: position 15,256,516 of record CM033036.1, read on the forward strand.
AGCTCTGCTAGAAAGATCATGGGCACCCCTTGCTTCAGTGTGAAGCATGACCGATGATGATGTAGATGCAGACTGTTCTTGTTGGAGACACAGCCTTTCCAACCTGCAGGACTGATGTCAGACTGTTATCTCTGTGCCAGACCTGTGTGTCTCCAGATTAGTGCATTTCCCCAAGGGAAGGATTTCGATCTCTGAAATGAATCTGGCATGGAGGTTGGGATGAACATGGCAATCTTGGACATGAATCCGGTGTGGAGGTTATTGGCATATTGAAATATTTCTGGCCCTCTCATGGTGTGCAGGTATTGTGGTAAACTATGAAATGTGAAATAAAAATATGAGGTAGTTGTATTGATCTAAAAACTTACTTGTTTTCTGCCCATTTAGTAAGTTTCAAGGGAGGGGGTTGACTGATTTTTTCTGATATCAACACGCTTCAATAAAACTATGAAAATGTAATTCTTTGAATATTCATATCAATCCATTTAAGCGTAAGTAGACAAGTGTTTAAATAATTTAATGTACACTTCCTTCAAGTCCAAACCTGCATGTACATGATGCAACTACCTTGAGAAAAGTGAAGCAGAATAAACAAGCAATCGAAAAACACAAATGGCTTCTGAGAGGCACGTAAGCCGCAGGCATGCCTCCGTGGTCCCCTTGTTTATCCATTGTGAGGTTGCTAAGCTGTGATGTCCATTGTGTGCGGTATTTGGGTCCTGATGTTTTGGCATGTATGGTGCCCAGCATGAAAGTTACAGGCTTTATGTACCCTGTGTCAATACCCCATTCACATGCATCTGCTGCCTTCTAGTGCTATTCTGTAGTGATGTGTTACAACTGCATTTCTTCAAGGCAATATCAATTCTTATTGTGGTTCACCTTTAAAGGAGAAAGGCGTTTTTTCATATGAAATCCACAATTCAAGTTCCCCTCCCCATCATTACATGATCTCTGCCCCATTTTGTACATTACATTAGTACACATCTATATGTAGAAAATAAAATTTGTGTTTCACTGTCAGTCAGTTTGTTTTGTTTTCCTAGAAAAACAATCAAGACAGCTTAGCCTAATTAATTAGCTAGAGATAAGTAATTAACTGAAAACTGATTAGTTCTTGACTACTCTGACAGTTTACACAAAATTGTTACACAACTTACAGTTACTAGAAACATTTATTCTACTGTGATTTAGCTATTTAGATAGAAAACAATGTCTGATTTACTTTTGCCCCTATGGTGGCTGTAACATTGATAATGCACTGGCACTAGTGACAGCAAAAAGCCATTATTAGAGCCACCCTTGAGGCATGCACTAAATAAATAATGTGTCTTGGGATGACAGCCTCCGCATGAGTTATGTCTAATCATATTCTTTTTTAAAAGTCATCATCGGTACTTTGGTCCTTTGCATCACATTCCACAAGACTTGCTAACTTAGCATTTCAAAGAGGTTATTTATAGTGGAACGAGGAGAACTTGATATTTGTTTGGTGTAGTTTGCAAACATTTCCTTTTCTGTATAGAAGGATACTTGTGTAACTACCACTCTAGGTACTCCATACATACTTCAAATCACAGGTTCACACATAGATATACACGATACCACGTACGTTTGGATCAGTTTTTGATTTGGTATTAAAATTGATGAGGGGAGTGAAGTATCATCAGCTAAGCATTCAGACTTGATCTTGTAAGCTGCCCCGGTTTGCCCTTTCCTATCCAATCAATGAGGTCATTGCAGCCTCTTTGATCCAACCTCCTCTCTACCTTTCATCAGGATACTTTCACTGCAGCCATATCTTAATTTAAAATCACAAATCAAAATGTACATGTATCCCTCATTAGACCACGCATTAGGCTGGTACACGGTACATCCCAAGTTGAATCCCTACTAAATCACACAAATTCCCAGCAATCAGCATTTGGATTTCAAGGACAACTGTGAAACTCATTAGTGGTATTTGGTAACCAAAGTTTGCAGGAAAAGTATCTGCCTTTTTGCTGCTGATTAGGACTGGAGCATGAAACTGTCCCTGTGTGTTTTAATATCTCCTGCCAGGAGGGATTTCTAAATGGGGCAAAACACACAGGGGGGGGGGGGGGGGGGGGGGGGGGGATGGGATAAAAAGGTAGTGGTTACTCAGAGCTGGCTAGATGGTTAGGGATAATCTCTAAGCAGATCTGTCAGTGGCAAGGCATTATTATCCAAAGGGTGAACCAGCACCTTTTGGATACTGGTTAGCTCTTTGCATACTGCCTTACCAATGATAGATCTGCTTGGAGTTTAGGTTGGGGAATCAGTGCAACGGATATGATGCAATTCTTGACTTTTTTTGGAAAGCAAAAGCCAATTGATTTGAGGTTGCTGCTTCATCACTTTGTTTGGAATTTCTTTAACATAAAGCTAATGTCAGACAAGCTAAGCTGGTTTTCTTAGACCCTGATCATGATAATATCAAAAGCCCGACCAGCAGCCACGAATCCTACACTTAAGGCCTGTACTAACTTGGGTGACTGATGTACCTATGGATGTAAGGAGGAATTGGAAGTAACTGGGTCAGCCCTGATGAAGTAGACAGGGCCAACAAAGGCCACCCTCTGTAGCAATGAGATTGTAGTTGAACCGTTGATAGAAGATGAAAATGGGCATTGCTCAAAGGCATACCTACCTTCCAGGTTGCTGTGGACACAAATTAAAAGATGTTGTTGTAAAACGAAAAGTGGACTCCAAGGAGATCAAGGCATAGCAGGGACATTGAGTCACAGGAGCTCAGGTTCTCAAATATGATTGTCTTGAAGGGACCAATAGTCAGGTGCAAATGTGTCCATATGCTTTCATCCCTTGATTTTTCCTCGCAATTTGTTTGGATGAATTCAAACCAACTTAAAATCAATAACTCTATTCCTCACCAACAAGAGAAATCATGTTGAAAGTACAGTATTTATTGTATGTGTTTTGTTACGGAAAAAAAAAAATGGAAACATTTTTGATATCTTAGACTTAGGAGATTCGACTGAGGCGCATCATCCTCGGTAACAGCATGGTAACAAGCATTTTTATTAGGAAAGTCCAATCCCAGCTGCTGCTTCTGATAAATATTGGATACCTGAATGATGTCAGGGCCAAACATTTGAATAGGGATGGGTGCCAGATTATTCTGCAGATGGGCAATAAGAGGAGTGGTCTAGGGCTAGAAAAGGATGGATACCAGGCAAGGAGGAGACACCCAGAGGTATAGGAATGATGACCAGGAACATCTAGATACCACAAAAGACAGTGAAAGAAACATTTGTCTCTGTCATGTTTAGTCTGCTTCCAGTCTGCCCCCCTCTGGTAGAACCAAATAGAAACAGTTCTCCCCTATGCAGGCCATGTGCAGGCCATCAGGCTTGATGTACCAGTGTAATTATCAAATATATTGGGATGAACCTCACACAAAGGGGACAGTGTCCAGAGGAGGACTCCTCTGTGAGCCAGGCCAAAGGTTACACCCCTGTAACTTTTAGTACCTGAGAAATATGCATGGAGTTTCCAGTAAATCTAAATTACTTTTTATTCATTTCCAAAAAAAGCCACCAATGTACATGTATCAATCAATCTGATCTATAAGTATAACTGAGTAAGTTATCTTATACATGTACATGTGTGACAAGGTCATTGGCAATTATGTGGACCTTGAATTGATTATATTTATGGATTTATTATGGATTTCAATGAAAGGCTTACTGTGTTGTTTAAGGTTATTAAACTAAAGATACATTTAGATATAAATATGGCAATCAAATGTTGATCACATTTTTCAACACCTTTCAAAAATGACAGCTAGATAATAATTTTTGATTTTCACTCTCCTAACTTTGGAACAGACTTGTATAGTCCAAACATGTGCTTCAGAAGAAATGTCATCACCTGTCCATAACCTGCTACATAATGCCATTTGCATGTTTTCAAAGTGTTTTAAGTCACACAGATCCTCAATGAATGTGCCCAGTGTGCTGTATGAACAAATGATCTTTGTGGCGACAGTCCTGTTTATATTGAACCAGCCTGACCAAATCCTTTGCAACTCTTGCATTGCAAATTTTTTGTTGGTGTCCAGCCTGGTGTGTTGGTGGCCAGAAAGCACCTGAATTGACAGATCAAGGGAAAGCTTTGATTATAATCTCTCAATGAGAGAAGTGGGAGAATGCAGGTGCATTTGGTTTTGTTTGTTCACAGGATTTGAAGGGCTTTGGGGTTCTCAAAGAAAGACAAGAAGAAGTAGCAATCCAGGAGATTCCAAGTCTGTGCTGGGGGATAAAGGGCTGAATCAAGCCTGAATGTGCCTTTACAATTTTGTTATCTAACCTACGTTTGCTTGGAGATTAAATGCATGCTAAACCAATGTTGACTAGTCGCAAAGCAGATCCTACGGTAGCATAAGATAGTGTCAAAAGCTGGCAAAGGAATTTAGTCAGCCTAGGAGTGTGCATTGGCTTTGGTAGCTCCTAGGCCGGCTAAACTCCTTTGCCAGCTACCGTAGGATCTGCTTGAAGATTAAAATGTTGACTACAGCATCACAGTTGCCCTATTAGACATGTAAATTATCCACATCATTCTTGCCAAGATCAAACAAAAACAGGAGGAGGAAGTTAAACACCCACGTCCCCCTGGTGTCTTTGTTAAGTAGGTGCTAAGTGGAGACAATCCCCCAGCTGCTTGAGCAGTCATTACCATGGGTAAATATGCAGTTTTCACAGACACACAGGAAAGTGTGGGAGAGGTGAGGCTTCCCATCAGTCATCCCCAATATAACAGGTCTGCCTGGAGACAGTCCTCTCTGGCATCTTCTGAACAAGAATTGATTTTGAAAGTGTACCATTTCAGAGAGTTTGCCTTGGGTGGGAAAAGAACTCTCTTATGGGCAGAGCAGTCCTTTTTCCCCAAAGAAGGCAGTAGAAATGTAGAAAGTATAATCTATTATCAAACAGATCAAAGGCATCCTGTGGTCAAACAGATCATTGGAGATAATCCTAATCCATTTAATAGATCACAAAGAAATTGTGTATTTTACAATGGCATCCAGGTTAGCTCTCTTCTAGTTCTACTATGCTGAAGGTATTCCTCCCCTAAAATCTGCCTAAACCATGAGATATCTAGGTGTGAACCTTGGTGTGATTCAAGCGTTGAACAGCAGACTGTGTATATATACATATATAGAAAGGAGCAGAAAACATGGTGAAACTTTGCCTGAAACATTGAGTGAAGCCTACCTACACAGCAGCTCCCACGTTTGGACTTTCAAAACATTTACTACCATCAGAGGTCAAACGCAGGGCAAAGAGAAAGCTATAACTCCTGTTCCTATTTCCTGTAGAAAGCCTGGAAAAATATCCTCAGGAGGTGCCCTAATGCCCCCATGATCCTAAGGATTATGGAGATAAAGATAAGAACCCTTGTTTGGAAATTGGAAGGAAGTTCTAGACCTCTAGTGGCTACCTTTAAAGAACGACCATGGGACAGGATTTAGTTGAAATTTATAAAGCAGTGTAACTGTTTAGTATGTTTAGTTAGAATTGCATTGCTTTGTACCAGTACAAACATTACAGCTGCAAGATTTCAAACATTTCACTGTATGCTAGATAGATTGTCCCTTTCATTTGGGTCTCCGGACAATATAGCTTCAGCAGCATTAGCAATTCCTAACAGGTAAGTCACTCTAAAATATGTCAATCAGATATTGATGGCACTATTGTTGGGTGTCCTATCAGACCAAGTAATTTATTACTTCCAATTTTTCACACCTTTTGATGTACTGCGGTATAATGAAATACCTTGGGGCCTACCTATTCTTATCATTAATGACTTGAAAAGAACTAAGAAGCTGAGGAACAAAGGGAAAAGCTCCTTAGGTGCTTGGGAATGAGTATTACACCGTTAATCTCTCTACCTGGTCTTGACCCCTGTCAAGCTCATAAATTATTTGAGTTATCCTGCAGTTGATTGCTTCTCTCTATTCACTGACTTCAATACATCAAACTGGCAGATTCAGGTGTCATATAGCCTTGGGTTTATTTGGTTTGGCAAGGCACAGATAGATGGCTGCTGCACCTGATGTGATTATTCATGCTTCCATAGGTTCAAATATAGTGCAGGCTGACATCTTTATGATGTAGGTAGCATTCATTTCCATTTTCTGTGGAAAGGTTCTGTATTAGAAGGGCTTTGTCACTTAGGGTTGAACTTGGAAGGCACAGTTGTTTGGCTGTAGATCACTGTTGAATACCTTACATGTATGTGCAATCATTGACTTTGGTTAGTTTCAGAGATGATTTTAGCTGATATGTATTCCCATTCTTATACATGGAGAGGTACTGATTCATTAATCCGCACCTCTTCATGTATAAGAATGGGACAGTCCATGGTAATCACGGAGACCCACTCACCGTACCTCCCATATAAATTTTACATTCATCTCACAGAGCAGCCATTATGTTGTATATTTCATGGTTTCCAGTTTAACTAAGTGCTCCATCAAGCTATTAAAGTTGGCAAGGCTTGGAATGAAATTGCCTGACGCTATCATTTCCTGTTAATATTGCTATGATTTCTATTACTATGGGTTGTATACCTGTCTGTGTTGTAGTGATGTATTGATATTAATTGTTTTTCCTTAGTGTTGTTGTCAATTAAGTACTTTGTAGTCTGATACTGGATGTGGTAAAGACATGCACTTAGGATGATACACCTACATGTATGTAAAACACACACACTTATCGTTACCACACACACGCACATACAGTAGCACATAAATACATACACACATACAGGCACACATGGACAGATTTTACTGCACATGTATCTGCAGACTATATGAGTGCCTTCTTGCTGGAAATATGTTCCATTTATTCTAGTTTCCTGCCATTATATCTAGTACCATAATCTACTATGAATCTTTGAGGAAATGTAGACCATTTAAGAGCAGTCGTCTGAAAGTCTGGGTCATTTCGAAGTGCACTGACAGTAGTTATGGGTAGTCTGGGCTACTTGTGGGAATGAATTTCAGGATGAAACAAAAGCTTTTAACCTTGGAGAGTTCCCTTCTCTGTGACCTCCATTTATTTCCTGGGATGTTTTTGCCAGCCTTGGCAGATGGAATTGTCAGGATACCTGGAAGTGCTCCCCACGAGGTTAACTTGTCATTAGGATGACCTTCCACTTGGAGTCTCTCGGGCATCCAAGTGAGCAATGAAAAAAATCATCACAAGTAATGCATGGTTCGCTTCTGTTATTACATTTTTTTGTTTCTAATGGCTGTTTACTAGTTCTAGTTTACCCAGATGTGACTGAAATTATATACACCATATAACAGTCTTTAAAGAGTATAGTACAGCATTCTGTCATATATGCGTGCGACAGTACAGACTCAATAATTCAATAGCGACATTTCAGCCAAAAGCAGTTTATAGATTTTTACTTCATCTACCAGATGTTTCCTACTTCAAAACCTCCCCTAAGTACCCTTCTTACATATGGGAGGTTTTGAGGCAACTATGTTGTGTTTGATGATGACTGTCTGTGATATTAGGTTAATAGTCTATTAGTGCAGCTAGACAGATGTATGGCTATATAGCAGATAGCACATTGTCTCACTCACTCACATCTTGTCTGTTTAGGTTACATTGACTTCTGTCAACCAGCTGTCAGAAATGGTCTGTAAGTGTTTCAGACATACCAGTAACTTGTACAAGTAAATTAATCATACATTAATTCAGATTGTCAGTATCAAGAACTTCAATTATAATAACATGATACACATTTATGAAAGTTTAGAAAACTCAACAAAACAGATTGCAAATGCCAATTTGCAACGTGCCTTGTAAGATTTGATATAAAGTTTCTTTGTGAAAACATATCTAATTCTTCAATCTGAGCCATGACTTATGGTAATTACTAATTTGGCTTTCCACAATAAGATTCAACCATCAGCAACTGCCTTTCTAAGTACTGCAATACTAATAGCCATTTGTTGACAGGAAAGTAATGTAGAATGCATACCACAAGCCTCAATACAAACATTACTTTACTTTTGACATTATACCAGACCAATTAAGTCTACCTGATAAATCTTCCAGTGACCTTTTAACCCCTCTCCCCTTTGCTTTAGATTTGTCTAGCCTTGGCCCAATTATGGCCTTCCTTCCTTCTTTGAAGTTGAAGTACTGATTTGTGTATGGAATATCCATATAATTTCCTATCATCCTATTAACTATTTTTGAAAACATTTTCCATTTAGAAACTGAAGAAAGGGAACAACAGAGTAGAATACTATACAGAGTTCGATATTACATTATAGTTATAACTACTGAATCAGATATTAGTTAGAATATAGAAGTTCAAGATCGTGCACTCCAATGAAGTAAATTAAAATGTGTCAAACAACGCTGTAAAATGTAAAGAAGTATTTTAACTTAAGAGGATGGGCCCTCAATGCTGTTGACATTTTTGAAGAGGGATTCTGTTTCTAGTTTAATTGACCATAAGATATATGGGTCTGACTGACACACCCTCCTGTTGACACAGGTTGTTCTAATCCTAAACCAATCTGAATCTGAGCCAGCTGTTCCTTTACTGTCACCTGAAGGAGTTGTCTTATCTTATCTCATCTTGTCTCATCTTATCTTACCTTATGTTACAGGTCTGATGACAAGTAAACCAGAGAAGAGTACCTAGTCCTGCAATAATTTGCCTGCAGGCTTTGAAACAAATCTATATTAATGGTCTTGTGATAATTTTCAGTATTTCCATAACAGGAACCTGAAACTTCCAATGACAAAAGACCATCAACATTCTACCAAATTGTGCACTTGAGGGACAAACATTAACTAACACTTTTACATTACTTCAGAGCACTGTTTTGTCACTTATGCTTCTGGATTATCATTTTGATTTAACTTTAAGATTTCTTATCAGGAAAGTGTTCATCATTTCCCATGTAGCTGAGGTGTACAATAACTAACCTCAGCAGATCTAGATGATACACAGTTTGTGCCTGCAATCTACCTCAGGGCATTAAGAATGTTCAACACCAGCCCTCCCAAGTAGAATTATGTGTTTGTGGTTGAGCTTGAAGTGTGTTTAGTTCTGTAGATGGTAACATTTCCCCAGGAAGAGACTAAACATGTCCTGTGTTGTAAGACAGTCCAGTCGCAGGGCCGTGGGAACATGCCAAACTCCCAAGGATATGACTGATGTAAGAGGGATGCCATTAACTTTGGAATTCACTGTCCACACAGCTAGATTATTGGGGAGATATGAGTTGCCATAGCAACAACCTTTGGGTCAAGTGAAAAATAGGACATGTGGTCTATATTTGTACCTTCACTCCCACTTACAGAAGGTATTAAGGGTCCAAATGTCAGGATTCTGTAGTGTAACAAATGTTCAGGTAGTATCCAGGCCTGTAAGGTCTGGTTTCCCTTCAGATGTGTGGAAAAATCCAGGCTATTTAAGGCAACTGAATCAACTTAGCCTGAATGCCAATTTTTAAAGCCACATGAAGTCTGGAAAGTCAAGTTGGTTCTCTTTCTGTTACAAGGTATTCAGGTTAGCAAGTCTGGTAAAACAGGTGTTTTTTAAAGGGTCTGCCAAGGACGAAGTTGGAAAAGTATCTACATCATCATGTTAATATGCTGTTTGGGATTACATCATTTAGCAAAACAGTAATACTTTGAATACAAGTAATGATGTCTGCCAGAATCCCATCTGAAGTTTTTCTCATTATGCATTATCCCCATGTTGAGCATGGATACGCAATAAAGATCGTTGTCATTGTCAGTTTCTCCAGTGCTACAGTGACAAGATTTCATGTCATTGAAAGAACACACAATGTACAACATTTGATTTTGGCATATCCCTACCATTTGTGTGCACTGAATTGTTGCAAATTTGATCCACCCACAGTCGCAGACAAATTGTTATTGGAAGATAAATATGAAATTGCTGTTGATTTTGTTACAAACAAATTACACCAAGACCCCAGACATCTGATGATTGATGAGCGTGTCATCACCTGGTGCCCCAGTGTCTGTATGGGGCCTTGGGGTCAACCCAAAGTTTACACATGAACTCCTTAGAGGTTAGCTATAGTTCTCAGTCTGTTAAGGGTTTTAATCCCCTGGCAATGATGAAGGAACAAAACAATTGCGCTAAGTGCTTGAAGCAAAATTCCTTGTAAAACACATGAGAAATTAGCAGACAAATGTTAGTATTACATCAAGGACAACATTGACTGCTGCCAAATCAGTTACACTCAGTGTCTGTTGCAAAGCAAAATGGCATACTTAGGTGGCTGGTCAGTCTGCAAAGCCTTTGTATTTCAGAATGAGACTAAGGATTTATTTGGTGTATATAAGTCTGTATGACCTGTGCCTTGCTGAAATATGCCAGAAACAGTCATTAGTTTACCGTTATATATTGGGCAACATCAACATGGCACTTAAAATGTGTATTCCAGCTTTCCAAATCCATTTCACTTCACCACAGGTAGTATAGGCTGAACGATTTTGTGGTGAAGACTTTTGTGGGGTCATGAAAGCAGTAATTATCCCCACTACTGCGCTGTCCATGAAAAAGGCAATTCCAGTCACATTAAGTGCATTAGGAGAAGCCCGCATACCTGCAGCTCTAACACCATTAACAAGCCCATTACTGGCCATTATTGGGTGGTGCTGCCAGGGGTAATGGTCACCACCGCTGGATCGGTCTCACTTCAGATTCACTTCTGCATTGAAGACATAGAGATCTACCATATTTGGTTGATGAATGGAGGGTTTGCAATATATTTATAGTTTGTGTTCTTATCTTAATTTCCAAATTAAAGTCAATTATAGATCATGCAAATATCCAAGTGCAATGCCCTCAAGTATATGTTAAATCAAGGTTTCAGATAGATATTAAAGTTAATGTTACAGATTTTTTTCACTTTCAGTTTGCAGTTACTGTCATTGAAGTTTTGAAATACAAGTCTTCGATTTTGCATTCATGGGACATTTCTTTGTGGGGACTTTGACGTATTAAGATAATCATCCAGCCAAATGGAACCCACTCATCTGTAGTATGGCATGTTGCAAGGTCATGGCCTAAGGACCTCAGGTTCCCTAGTGGGCAGGTTTGGTATTGCAGCTGCTTCATGCAAGGCCATTCCCAGACACCAGGGACAAGAGAAAATATTGTTGCTGTCACAGTCAAGCTTACTTTGAGCCACAAAACTAGATGAAGTTACAATCTCAAACCTTCAGTTGTCATTCTACAGTGTTTGCGCAAGAATTGAAATTGGTACTCAAGGTGTCTTTGAACGCCCTTATTTTGGCCTTCAACTGTGCTACCTTAACTTTTCCAGTTGTGTCCAAGATTGTATCTCACTCTTAGTACCGTTTCAACATTGTCCTTGCCAACATGCATGTAACTACAATGTACATCGTACTGTGCTGAGAAAACAATTTATCGTATCCATTATATTTTTCAGAACATCAGTCTTGCCGCTTAGTCAAAACTTTTTAAAAATTATTCCCACATTGCATGAAAATGACAAATATCATAGTATAGAATATCCACTTCCGTAGTTTCAGTTGATATATGTGCCTCTCAAAACTAGGGGAATCATTGTGTTGGAGAGTTAGAGAATCCAACATTTCCAGACCCCTATGTTGAGCCTTAGGCACTTCCTGCTCTGGTTTCCCCCTCCACTGTGAATGCCCTGTACAGTGGTGTCTGCTGGGAACTCTTTGCTGTGATAAAAAAGCACCAGAGAGTTGCAATATTTGTATTTGCCTTAGGCAAAGCATGGAGCTACAACTATAGAGACACGCAATAACCTGTGATGGATTTTCTACTGGCCAGGGAGCTTTCATCTTTTTCTATAATCTGTAGTATCAGCATCCCCGAGCTGACTGTGTCTCTTCATTTGCAGAAAATGGATTTTTGCTCTTCACCATCTCCCAGGAGATGATGAGGGAGATTTTACATAGGATTGGACTTGATGTGTTTGCAATACTGTGGCTGACAGGAACAAGGCCTGTGGATTTCCAGTGATGAGGAATGGCATGAACTTGATGAAAAAGGCTTTGTTCACACAGTTTGAGTGAGCTTCTGCATTCGTCATAATAATCCATAAATCAATTTCAACGTGTTCACATTTCTGTTTTAGTTTTATTTGACATAAATCATTGTGTAAATCTCTGAAAGAAGTGCTTTCATCTTCAAATTGTGATTTCTGAAACATAGGATGGTAAGTTTGTTCAGTTGTAGACTCTAGGTTCTGTAGGGTCAAGCTACGTATTTATGAAAAAGATGCACATGTACATATTTCACAGTCTACAATTCATGTAGTGATATGTAGAGCCACTAAGTATTAGAAAAGGTTTCACAGACATATGACAAAATGATGAAATCTAAAAGACATTATTCTACATAGAACTGGGTGGAGATGCAATATTATAGATTACAGACAGCAGCACCAGTGTATCATCCCAGCAGCTGAGGTAGAATATATTTTATAGGTCTGTCAGAACCACAGCTCCAACACCGTGATAGACAACACTCCAGGGAGAATGTTATTGCTGCTTGATCATTACAAATTCCTATCTGCAGTTGTGCACACTGCCCCCTACACAGAATGATGGTGACCTAAGGCTCCTTGGGGAAAAGCATGCACACCTTTACATATACATAAGTGTACATGGCTAAAGATATCTGTACTTTTCAGCTAACATTTACATGTACTTACATAGTTCTAACCACAGCATTTGTCTATCATGTAGGGGATGAAGTACCATGGCACAGAAAAATCTTTGGCGCATGTCAGGATTTTAGGCCATATCAAAAGGTCGGAAAAAAATTCAGGCTGGCTAGAACCCTTGGAAACAGCATTTGTCTATCATGAAGGGATGGAGTACCATGGTACACAAAAATCCTTATTTCTGCTCTGTGACATGGAGAAAATGTAGATGGTATGGGTCTAAAGTCAATGCAAAAGACTATCTAACTGAGAAGTCTAGCTAGTACTGGGGAATACAAAGGATTGGTTAGAAGTTGTCAGTTTGTTACTGTTGAACTTTCTGTGAAGTTTTGCACTTAAGTTACCTTAATACAGAGAGATACATGCTATAGATGACCTTCAATATGAGCTATATGGCCGTGGTACTGAAATGCCTTCCACAGAGCTGCCTGACTGGAACGCTCTGATAAGGGCTAGTTGGCATGCTGGTGAGTTATATGTCCAATCCCAGCAGCATTTACTCATGTGGGATTTGCTGGAGACAGATTGGTAACCTTTGTTACAGGCATACTATTACTACTACTGGGTCTCCTGGCAGTTTGTCAGGGCTGAAAAATGGTGGACACGGTGTGAAAATAATTGCGTTTTTGTGGTGTTACTGTGGATCGATAAAGGGGCTTGTAGGAAAGTAAATACCAAATGTTTAAATGATGGTGTTGAATAGGGGATCAGATGCCTAAGTCAGTTTCCTGATCCAGTTATTTCTGGCAAATTAGACCAATGAATGGAGGTAATTGACATTTGATATTATAATTATTGATGTCACAATGCATTTCTTGTGATAATTTGCATCTTTACTAGCAGGTTGGCAATCAAAACATATATTGTAGGGTGAATACAATAGCAAAGGAAAAAAGTCAGACTAGAAGGCTGTCATAAAATAAGACTTAAGGTAGGATTTCAGGGTGGCTGAGGAGTTTTGGGGGGTGTTTTTGGTCTTCTAAAATTACCATCTTAGATAATGTATGGACCTTGATTTTTTCTAAGGTAGTACCCTAACGCATAAAGATAATTTATGCAAATTGGTATGATGTCACAATGACGTCATCAACTACTTTTAGGCCACGCCCATTTTTAGAAAAAAAAAGCCTAAAAAGCCTAAATTTTGACTTGTATTTTGTCTGTTATTATTGAAACTTTTCAGAAATGTGCATAATAGTGATTTGAATAGATCTGCGCGTGGATTTTATCATACCTTGTCATGCTGATTTTTTATTAATTTTTTTCCTGAAATTTTAATTACCCCTTATGCTAACAGCATTTGGGAGCACTAAATAGCATTGTTTTGCGTCGGGAGCGCACGAAGTTTTTCCTTACAGGGTAAATTTCATAATAAAACTAATTTTACACATTTTCGATGAACAGTTTTTCAAAAATTAGGCCGTAAAAATCAAGTTGTTGTGGTAGTAGTGACGTAATCCACTTTTACAGGTTGTAAAAAGACCAAAGTGATGTTTTTGAGGTCAAATTTGAATTCAGCATGTGCCAAAACCCCTGTATACTAATTTTTTTTCTTGTATCTTCAAGGATAGGGAAAATATGGTGATTTTGCATATTTAATTAGTTGACTCTGATTTTATTACCCCTGGAACTCAATTATTCAGGATTATTCATCATTTCTGAACTAGATGTATAAATTTCAGGACAATAATTCAAATCAACATATTATAAAACCCCTGTACACCAATTTTTTTCTTGTATCTTGTATGAGTACGGAGATATTGTAATCTTGCATATTTAATTAGCTGATCAAGAGAAATTATGCATAATTTTCAGGCCTTTCAATGGCCATAACTCTCTAACGGTATGTCCGATTTTGTTGAAATAAAAACCATTCTATTTGTTTTACTAAGACCTATCCAATGATATCAAGTTTTAAAAGTTATGATGAGTTTGAAATTTTTGCGTAATTTTAGACAGCTACTTTGACCTTGAATTTTGACAGACAAAAAGGAACATTTGATGGGAAAGTATGTTAGATTATGAAAATAGAATTACATAGAAAATAACATTGATAGTTATTTTTTGGAAAATATCATTTTGAAATTTTGCTCAGCCACCCTGAGATACTACCTTAAAAGCATTTTCTCCCTGATTCTCATGAATAATCCATGAGTGCCCTTTACCAGACAGTTTTGTAATTTGAGATGAAAGATAGCCTTGCATTATGTACATATTTGAAGCTATCTATAATGAAATCTGACACATAACTTTAAAGTTTTAGAAAAGCAGCTTTATTTTCCTGTATGTGCTTTTTTAGGCTCTGGAATCTGCCAGCTATTTGTATGTCCAAAGTTTATTGATTACTGAAACTTATCTCTATCATTTTAAACAACATGTGTACAATGTATAAAACACATTGTCGTGCTGTTGAAATATATCATACAAGGCACATTTGATTGTTAACTGTCAGTCATAAGCCAAAAACTACTTTGGGGAATGGATGATGCACCATTTGTCAGTGATTCTCATAGACAGGTAAAAACTACCTTGCCAATCTAATGTGCACCTAATGCATTACAATGGATGACCCTGCTGTAGATTGTTCATCAGTGATACCCAAAGGTTTTCCTTGAAAGCTTTGCTATTATCCTGGGGAGGGGTGGCTTATTGATCAAAGCAGTCCCTGTACAGAGTAGTAAATGTTCAGCACTCTACTGAGGCTTTGCTAAGTTTCTGCTTGTTTTTCAAGTATGCTATATGGAGTATGTAGATGGCTGGATTGATTTTCGTTAAATTTCTACTCTGCCAGTAGAATGAGGGCTTCAGCAGGATGCAATATAGGCTCAGAGGGGATTTTAAAGGTGTCTATAGAATGCTGTGTGTTTATGTGTTTAAAGAGATAGCCTATCCTTACCTGTGTAAGCACATCTAATATACTGATTTTCTATCAGAACCACGTATAGATTTCTATTGATATGTGGGGAAATATGGACATTTTTACCTGGAAAGTAACTGCATTTTTTGGGAAGGGCATCCTTGATTGAAAAATATTCAGACTTAGCTTAGGAGTTAGGGTAGGCATGTCTTTGGGGACATTTGGCTAAGGCACCTATTACTTGATTACTTAATTATACCTTTGAGTAGTTGGAAGAAGAGAAGTTGGCTGAACTAGTCACCCCCTCCCCCTCCTCTACAGTGCAGGTGATAGATGGAAGGAACTGGAGATGCTGACAAGTCAATTAGCCAATCAGGATTGAATGCTGATGGGCTGCCACAGGGGCAGAGATCAACAGGGTGCCTGCACCTGTGCCCTGGTGCTTGGGGATGGTCAAATCTTTCCCTATTTAACTGCAACATATAAACAGCAATTTGGGAGAGTGCTTCTCTGTGATGGGATCCAATCTCAGCGGATGATATTTTATGTTAGGGACCCTATAGATGTGGGCAGTATCATATAGGGGATATGTGGTGTAATGTGAAATACGTGTGCAGATCATTTTTGTTTTTCATCCCATCTACTAGTGTAATGAGCTGGTCCGACCTTGCTATATGATTTTGATTTTTCGTTGTCAGTCAAGTTTGCATCCAATTTTCTCCCAGTATAAGTGATTTTCATGTACAACGCAAGCTGTGATGCCAGACAAGACCTCTAGAAAAGTCTGGTTATTTAATTATTTTTTATTAGACTCAGTTATTATTTAGAGGGAAAATGATTTAGATTTTTTATGAGTACCCTATAGATAGTGAAGGAGGATAGAACAGGCTTGAATGAAGTTGCATTTTTTGTCAAAAATTATGAATAAAAACGATAAAAGATAGAAGCACCTTATGGAACTAGTAGTCACATTTTATTCTGAAAGTAGCCCAAAATCACATTTGAAGTGAACCAGATTCTAGTCACACAACTTTGTATGACTTTTTTCAGATTCTGAATAAAACCTGACTGTAATGACTCTGTGGGCACAGGGAAGAAAGAGGAGTATGTATTTAAGGGTCGTTAGCAGTAGATAATGAGAAAACACTATGCCGCTGGTGACCCAGATTACCATGTCTTACTCCAGAGCATTAATTGCAATATGCACCTTCACAAAGGAGTAATTAGCATATAGATAAAAAACGCCTTTGGTCATATAGAAAGATGTGCTGCAGTAAATCCAACCAAGGGAAAAATCAATTGCCTCTCTTAAAGCTTCTTGAACTGCTTAATACATACTTTAATGTGCATGATCTGAGTCAGCATTTCAATTTGGAAGGAGTATGTCGGATAAAATGAATGCTATGCGTATGGACATACAGTACATATACATGTATCTCCGAGAAGATACTGGGAGGGAATATTGTATTGTTCCAAGTGTGCTATGCTATTGATATAAGGGTTGTCAGGAAAAATGGTGAAGCTAGGAAGTGTCTTCAAGGTTGAGGCTGTAGCCATACAATGAAATGCATGTATCGCTTTTCGCTTGTCTGTCTGCCTGTGTGTCGGAGTGTGTCTGTGTGTGTTTCTGCAGTCCCCAATATACAAATAGCATCGTTGCCATGCATGTGCTGCTATTTTTGTCCGTGGGAATGGAAGGGCATTAAAGCAATAATGGGTTGAAGTCTATTATCATCTCAAATTGCTTGTTTTTCAGTTACTTTTGACTTAAATATTCAGGCTATTTAAGACACCAAATGAAAGAATTAACTTAAGAATTACATTTTAAGAAGATATTTAACATTCACCCAAAAAGGCCGCACTATTCTATGAAAAGGAAAGACATCACATCTAGCCCAAAGAAAAGGAGCATGCTATTGCCTTTTTATTTCCATTGATGCGGTAACAACGTCAGCCACCATTGCGAACAAATCACCATTTACACCACAAATCTGGCACGCACCACCGGACCGGAAACTCATCAAACAGTGGACGGAAATCGAAACTTTAATATTCAGAACTTCAACCAGCTATTGATCATTATAATGATCTGTTTTGTAATATTTTTTTCAGACCTGTATACAAGTATGATGTGAAAATAAATAGCAGGCTGTAATAAATTTCAGACATACTTTTAAGGATATTCTACATAAAACTCTTCCTGCCACTCTTCATTTAACTACCATCCCCCAAAGGAATTTTCCTTCATAGTCTTTAATATTACTCACAGCCCCCCTTGAACTTTCAAAATGAAATAGCCTTGAGGAAATAGCAGGAGTTACAGCATGCCTCATTTCTCCTGGCTCCAATTCAGAAAAAAATTACACTGAATGATTAGCTCTTCATGTCGTATTCATGAGACAGAAGCGATCAGTTTGTACGACGATGCCAAATATGAACATTAAAGTACAATACTAATGGAGTTTTGAAAATAGCTTTTCATGTCCACGGCCATAAAATCCTAGACATGTCTTTTGTTGGGAGTGAAATGATCATGCAAATGATGAGGCATAAAACGGGAGTCAAAGCATTTGTAACAGCGCAGTGCAGATTTAGTGGAGCATTCTGGCAGATTTACAGCTTCAGCAAACTGACTAATCTTTATTTATGAATTCTGTTGGGACTGGTGGCCACTGATAACTTTTAGTTACTGGTTATGTCTGATGGTAAACACCCTACAAGAGTTACAAATGATGCAAGCTCCATCATACTATGATGATAGTAGATAAATTTCATCATCATCAATGACACTTATCATTATGTACTGAGGGGGGACATTGTTCTCAATTATCTCTTGTCTCTTGCAAGTCATTGTTCTTCCTAGCTTCCATTCATAACTCTACAAGCTTTCAGTTTCACTTGACAGGGCTCAAAATACTTTTTCTGCATACCTGCACTGTTACAGGTAACATGGAAAATTACCTGCACCAGGCAAATTTTACTTGCACCACTCTGAATTTAGGAAGTATGGATCATACTAAAATTGTTCAGGAACCATTGCTATTTTTTCTTTTCTTTTCTTTTTCTACTTTGTCAATGCAGCTAATAACAATCCATATACACACCTATATTATATTAGGGCATTTATATACAAAACCCAGTGGTTGGACCAGTGCAGGTAGACACCAAAAATACCTGCACAGCTCCAATTTTACCTGCACTAACCTGCATATGCAGGTGGTGTTTCGAGCCCTGCTTGAGTACTCTACTGTCCTCCATGTTCTTGCTTGGCCTACTCTCTTAATCTTTTCTGCTAGTTTGCAGTTGTTCTGTCACGATGAACTGTGACAGGCTACCTACATCTTGTGTTGGTCATCTTGCACAAAGAATATGAAATTAAAATAGAATGATTATATCCTCAGTATGGCAGTTTTAGACTTCTCCATACAACTCAGAATTATATCAGGGTGATACAGTTACTGCAACCTATGCATGTAAACCTTTGACTTAAGTGTCATATTGACTTTTGTCGTATGAGGCCACAAAGATTCAGAAAGAAAAGACATTAATTTTTCTCAACTATAATTTACCCATTTTGCGCAATCTTGTCAATTTCTTCTTCCAAGCCAAAAAATATCTTCTATGTTTACTATGAAATATTGAAACTATCTTGTTTTTATTCCATGCAAATTGCTAACAACCCACCAGTACATCATTATGTTCCCAAAGGATAGGGTTCCTGTAGCTTCACAACTATGAGTTATTATTTCTTGACTATCCTGTCTGTAAATGCAGATGATATTGTGTTAGATAATTGATACCATTATGTCAGCTCAGCTGGGTCTGTGTCCAGGCATAATAAGGGTACCTTAAGCTTACTCTGGAGGATTATCATAATATCATGTTTCAGAATTAAATAGATGGGCAGCCACTTTCACAATAGATAATACATGCACATGAAAATGTTAAACGTAGTTGTTCAATGACGATATTTGAAGTGATGTCAATCACTTGGCAAGGGAATAAGTCATGTTAATTGCTTAAAAGATGAAATTAAGTAATTGCTGCACATCTTTGATAGATATAAGATATGAAAAACTTTTAATAAGTATTCTAGGAAAGGAAAGATGTCACTACAAGATACAAAAGGGATAGCTTCATTACAAAAACATGTTTGTTACAAAATGAAAATGCGGATATATAATATATTTCGTCTTCTTACCTAGCCATACATTTCTGAAACTCTACAATATAAGACTTTTGATCAATATCGAAATGCTATTTTGCAATCCAAAACTGTAGCTGCTGAGCAAAGATGAGTTGTCATCCTGCATATTTACTCATATCTAGTTATGCCAGTCTTGTTTGCATGCCATTATGATGGCACCTTACAATTATGTATTTATTGGCATTATTTGACCATACAGTGCTTAGCAATATTGTGTCACTGCCAAAATTACAGTAATAACCCAGGCTATAATGGTCCCATGAGATCCTGTGCATATGTACAGTATGGAAATATATGGCAATTATAGCAGCCTGTTTGTTATTGTTACTGTGAGAGTTTAGCTATAAGTAAAACAATGAAACCTTTAAAACAATGTACATCATCACTGAGCCATTACTGACCGCTTTGGGTGTTGTAGGTGAACAAAATTGCTATTATTATTATGTTTCATGGGCAGATTTTAATGATGATAGCAGCTGCAATTATGAAAAATGTTATGAAGAAACATATACGTAGGACTGACAAAAGGCAAAATTTTTGGCGATCGTCTTTATAGTTTTTGTAACAAAATTGAACTGCATGCCAAAAACGGGTGGTAAGTACATTGGGTTTACGGAAAAGGCTGGCCTGTCTACCTGGGCTGTCTACCTGGGCTGTCTACCTGGGCTGGCTATCACGTCAGGCTACTTGGACCTACGAAAGCCCATTGGGACAAAAGCTGTTTTAGCAGTAGGGGTTGTTTGTGCTCAAAAAAGAAGCTATGTATGAAGCTATTGTGTGTGTTACATAACCTAGAGGTTTTGGGTTCAAATCAGTTGATATGCCACCGATCTTGTGCCCTTTGGAAAGGCTCTTAAAACGACTTATCGGGCTGATTGTATTAGTCCTAAGACTGGTGGCTAGTTGGTCAAAGGCGTCCAGGAGCCGTTCTTTAGTGGCTGTCAGGGTCCAGGTTTCTGCACCATGCAGTCGGGACCGACAATTGAATTGTGAGGAACTTAAAATAAGCGTTGCTAAAGTGCAAGGATCTGGAACTGGAGCCATTTGGTGCTAACTCAGGTGACCTAAATACGACATCAATCACTCCAGGTGTGGCCATAGGACTTAAGGTTTTGAACCACTTACGCTGGCAAGGAAGGACCACTCGTCTTGTCCGTAAGTGTGGTGTTTTTTTTTCCCTATCTGAGGGACGGCCCTTACCTAAGCTAGGCACTCTTTTCTCTACCCTAGTGAAGGGAGGAAAGTCGTTTTAAGAGCCCTTCCCAAGCGCACAAGATTGGTGGCATATCAACTGATTCGAACCCAGAACCTCTGGGTTATGTAACATACACAGCTCATTCAAACACAGCTGTTTCACAAACAGCCCCTTCAAACACAGCTGCTTCACAAACAGCTCCTTCACACACCACCACTTCACACAGATCATTCACATAATAACACACAGATCATTCAGACACAGCTTCTTCACTGAGCACAAACAACAAACCCTACTGCTAAAACAGCTTTTGTCGCAATGGGCTTTCGTAGGTCCAAGTAGCCTGACGTGATAGCCAGGCAGGGTAGACAGCCCAGGTAGACAGCCCAGGTAGACAGCCCAGCCTTTTCCGTAAACCCAAGTACATTCCATATGGCTACTTGGAATCATCAAACATAGATGATATTCAGTATTGAACCTAGTCAGGTGTGTGAAAGTGAAATGACCGACAATAAAACAACATGAGTACAGATGCTTCTGTACGTCCCATAGTGTGAAACATATTCTCAGTGGTGCAGCAACATGTTGTAGGTTAGATCAGGCTTATTACCGGACCCAGCAGGAGAGATGTTTATAAATATGAATATTATAATGGTTTTGGTGGTGCTCAGCTGGTGCCCTGGCCTTAGTGTACCACAAGGGATGGGCACAGGGTTTTAGCAGTCCCAGTCTCTCAATCCGTTATCTGGTGAACACAACACAGACATGAAGCAGAGGTCATGTATGGAAATACTGCATATGTAACATGCTGAGTGATTCAATGACTCAAGATTGTATTGTTATTGTTAAGGACAAAAAGGAGAAATTGAATGATTATATATTCACCTCTACTGTATAGGGTAATAAAGTGATTTGTTTGTAAGATATGATGTATTTTCATGTTTTTAGTCTTAATTGATGCTCAATCTTATTTGATGCTTACCCATAATATGATGTACTGTGCTTTAAAAATGGTCTTCATGTACGCTGAAATTACCCTCGAAACTAACTTTTATTCCAATTCAAACCTGAATGTACATATCTTAGATCAAGTATACAGGGAATGTAACGCATGCTGTACATTATACACAAATCAGTTCATTAATATTGATCATGTATCAATATTTCTACTGTTCCTGATTCCTAACCCACCCTTTGTCTCCTCTCTGCAGTTGTCATCTGCTCGGTGGGTCTCATCATCTATCCTGTGGGCTTGGAGTCCAATGTGATCAAGATGTACTGTGGCCAATCAGCAGCCTCGTTCAACCCCGGGAACTGTGAGATCGGCTGGGGGTACGTGCTGGCGATCATGGGGACGGCGCTGACCATGTTCGGACCCTTCCTGTCAAAGTACGCCATCGACAAGCCAAGATTGGAGGAGAGCGAAGAATTTGTGTAATGTCAAAAATGTGCAAAGAACATTTTCTTCTTGTGGTTACTTGTATTATTACCTAAAAGGTTTCTATTATGTTATTAGTAAAGGTTACATGGATTATATGATAGTTCGTTTTGAGTTATCAAAGTAGTAAACAATATGTTATCTCAAGTAATCAAAGGATTTTGAAAGAACTGTTGTAAAATGTATTTTCTGTAAGTTCTTCAAGCTACTTTTTGTAACTGAAGTTAGTATTGATATTCATTTCTTTGTATATGTAACATATAAATCCGCAACCTGAACAAAAAGAGTCTCAAAAAGTTCTGTAAAAGTTTTATGCTATCTATGATATACTGTCAGTGGTCCACTGTCATGGCTACGTAGTGTTGTTTGGAGCAAGGTACATGTAAGGCCAGTTACCAACTTCAGATGTTTCAAGGATTTGTTTTAAGAATGCTGGAACATGCAAGAAAATAGAAAAAATTGTCAGATTGTGAAGGTTCCACAAATTACAGATAAATCAAGAAAAATACATTTCAAGAGAATTTCAGAGAAAGATTCTGTTCTTGTGACATTCTACTTTCAGTAATGGCCTTAATTAACTGGTGAAAATTGCTTTGAACACTCACTGACTGCATATGCCATCATGGTCTATCCAAAAATGCTTAAATCATTCTTCTGTCTTGAGTTTTAGTGTTTGAAATCTTAAGTAAAGGCAATGCATTCCATGCAATCAAGGAGGTTGATGAAAAAAATCAGTTTTATGATCTCATTACAAGTGAAAACACAAGAAAAATGCCATACATGTCTGTAAGTATAACTATAATAATAAGCTTTCAATATTATATTCACTTACAATGTATATATTTTAGCTATTGGTATTTTATTTTTCAAACAAAATGCAACTGCTGTAGTAACAGCTATTATAAATGATGCTGTTCTCTTTTTCTACCATGACAAAATACGCTATAAGTATAACTTCCTTTATATCAAAAAACAAAAATGTTGGAATTATGTGGTATCAAAGCTACAAAATGTGATATGGATGTTGTTTTTGAAGTGCTTGAATCTCCATACATAATTATAACTTCCTGAAACATTTTACAGCTCTACTCAGGAACTATCCTATTTGCTACTTATATTTATCGCAAGTTTTAAACCGTTTTATCTCCATGTATACAGGCTAAGTAGGAAATGTGTTGTAATATATTGTGACAGTGTAAATTGAAGTAAAGCGTTTCTTACACTACTTGTAAATTCTATGGGGCAACAAACACAATTGTACAAAGGATGCTGTTGCATTGTGTGCTGTGACTGTAACTGGAAAACTAGGACCTTAGAATTGGTTTATGTAGACATTGCCGAGCATGCACTAAATAAGCAGCATTCCTAACAGGCTAGACTATTCATTGTGGTGGGGTAAACCAAAGTAGTGAGCACTGAAGGCTGAGAAATAACTGGGGACTGGAAGCATGCTTCCCCAGGAAATGTTGGAAGTTCTGTCTCTCAGAAATGCTATTTCATGCATTTTTAGAGTGTTCAGAACTATGCATGACCAATTCAGAACTATCGAAATACACTTCATACATATTGTTTTCAGACATTTTGGGCAATGACCAAAATTAATGGATACCAATAGTCAGAGATGATGGAGTCCATTGCAAGAAAGGATGTCCAAAGACTCCAACATGAAGGTCTGGCAGGAATTGTTGGTGTCAGTGACTGAACACCCCCATAATCATGAGCTAGACTGACATGCGCACTTTTAACTCACATTTTACCTCTTCGAAAACATGTTTCCAGTAGCTGTCATTCCATACAACTTTTGGAGTTAGTACAGTTACCAGGAAGATTCTCTTTCAAAGGAATGATTAAATTGTAGAAATTCAGAGGGGCGAGTAAGAACAGAAAGAAACAACACCCCGACTCCCGGGATTCGAACCCGCGTCGAACCCGGGCAGCCGGATCACAAATCCAACGAGCTAACCACAACACCAAAAGCTCAAGAGCTGTTGGCATGGTCAGTTTGGCAGCGCTAGAACCCCACTGTTACACTACTCCCCCTTTTCTTTTCAAGATTCGTCCTCGAATCTCCGAGATCGACATCCCTGTGTGGCACATACTAGCCTGTTACTCACAGGGCCGGCGTGGGAACCATTGTAGAAATTCAGAGGGGCGAGTAAGAACAGAAAGAAACAACACCCCGACTCCCGGGATTCGAACCCGCGTCGAACCCGGGCAGCCGGATCACAAATCCAACGAGCTAACCACAACACCAAAAGCTCAAGAGCTGTTGGCATGGTCAGTTTGGCAGCGCTAGAACCCCACTGTTACAAAATCTTCAACCTGCTGAAAAATGTATGTTAGCATAGAATTAAGACTTAGTATTCACATATTGAAGAGAACTTAAAAAGTCACAGACATTTTTTAGAACAGTCTGTCAGCATGACTTCACCAGAATTGTTTGGTCAGCTGGAAGTTACTGTTTTTCCTCCCCCATCCCCCAATGCTGATTCATAATAGCCTGAGTACCATCCTCCATACAAAAATGTAGTGATCGCTGGCTCAATCCTTTTGCTTGCTAACCATGGAACAAGCGAAAGGATTGAGCCAGCAGTCACTATGGTACTCAGGCTGGATTCGAAACAGCATTCTGATAGTAATGTAGCAGTTTGGTTTATAAGAAGGTCTCTCTACAAAGCCTGTGAATTATTTGGCAGTGACCTTACACAGGAAGTTGTGACTGGATTTCTTGCTGTGACTACAAGTCCACTGTACCATCTGTTACAAGAACAGGCAGCTGTATATATACACATTGACATCTAGAGCTTGGTCAGAAAACTTGAGAAAGCTGTTCCCCATTTGGGTAAGGAATATAATGTGTCACAAATCCAACATTATGACTGGCAAATTTTGTACTGTAAGATATTAAGTCCTTTTATTGTATACCGTTGCGTCCTGTGAATGTTGTTGTGCCAAGGCCAAGTTGTGTTAATAAAAACAAGATGTTTAGTACTTGGATCATTTTTGACTGGTCACTGATCATTTATTTTTGACAAAGAAACATCACTATGATGCTAATTTTTATGGGTATGTCCGTTTAAAGCTAAATTTGTGCATTGAGTTTGGACTTTTCCCACACAAACTTTGCACAAGTAATTGTCTAAAGAAGTGGCTGTAAGTAAGATAGGAAAGAAGATAACTGCATTTTAAGTATAGAAAAGTAAATATAAGTGCCTGTAAAACATACAGCCTGTAAAACAGTATGTCGTCTGGATGATTTGAAGGTCTTTGTTATAGTAGCCAAAATGTTCAGGTTTAGCTACCCATGTTTTCTCAGCATGTTTTTTCACCATTCATAGACCCATGGTAGGATGACGGTCAGAAATGGCCTCGAAGTGACTGACTATACTTTCTCCATGGATCAAAAGCCACCCCTATTATTCAGTTGCAGTACTGCAGTACCAATATAGAACATGGAGATAATGTTCCTATTGAATATTGCTTCAGGCTAAAGGGACTTAAAAATGTGTCTGAAACTATCCACGAATGTTGAAAGATAGTTTCAGGTGCATTTCGTAGTCTGGTGACCATAGGTTTATGAAATAACTTAAAATATATTGTAAGAGGATGAACAGTTATGTTGCTATGCCAGTGCACTGCAATACAAACACTACTACATGATAGTAGCCTTTGTGAGACCATTCGCAAGGCCACTCACTAACCACACTCACACAAATGCCATGCCTTTTTTCCAAGGTTTTTTTTTTTCTGGTACTGTGATATCTTGCGGTCTCTTCACTGTCACCACATCAAATGTTTGGTGCACTGCACACACAAACTGCTAGGGGATAATAGCATCCTTGCCTTGGGCTCATGCAGTCTGGTTTACCACAGCAGGTTACATCTTGTGTGTGTACCATAGATTGAAAATATGGAACAGTAATTGCAATACAAAGTTCTTGCTTCATGTTTAATTTTCAATTATTCCACTTTGCCAGTCTGAGAGCTAGTATATCAACATTGATCAGTGACAACTTTGATTTTACCAAAACTTATTTCATGTCAATGTTAGAACTGGCAGTGTTTTCTATATTGGTAAAATATCTCAGGAATTTATACAATCAAAATAAAATTGTTTGTTTTTAGATACCTCACACAAAAATGGGTAGAACTTTTCCCTGTCAGCATTTATTTCACAAACAGGAATTACAGCATAACTGTCACAACTTTGGTTGCCTTTTTCATGTTTTTTAGCCTGCAGTTTGAAGACACAGCAGGTTACATCTTGTGAGCGTGTGTACCCAAGGAGGTTAAAAAATTTTTAACCTCCTTGGTGTACGATAGATTGAAAATATGGAACAGTAATTGCAATACAAAGTTCTTGCTTCATGTTTAATTTTTAATTATTCCACTTTGCCAGAGCTAGTATATCAACATTGATCAGTGACAACTTTGATTTTACCAAAACTTATTTCATGTCAATGTTAGAACTGGCAGTGTTTTCTATATTGGTAAAATATCTCAGGAATTTATACAATCAAAATAAAATTGTTTGTTTTTAGATACTTCACACAAAACTGGCTAGAACTTTTCCCTGTCAGCATTTATTTCACAAACAGGAATTACAGCATAACTGTCACAACTTTGGTTGCCTTTTTCATGTTTTTTAGCCTGCAGTTTGAAGACATTGCCTTTCCTGTTGATGCACATTTAATGCTACATATTTTCAAACTGTAAAAAAAATAGTACATTTTTAGCATTTCTGTGACTTTGTCAAAAGGTGAGAAAACACTTTGGTGTTGGAAAATAGATGAACGAGTCTTCTATTGAACAAAAAAAAGGCAAGCTTGGCAACTAGAATGTAGGTACTATGAAGAGACATTCTCAGAGCTGCAAGCCCAATCAAACCACATTCAACATTTAAGCTGCCTGATTTTAAGATGCCCTTAGAATTGTTGAAACAGCCATTGTGAGAATTGTTGCCAGTGTTCAGTCTGACTGGTCAGAAATCACATTACATTATCTCTTTCATACTTGGACTTCAGATCAAGTCTTCTTACACAATGTGCTCTAACATCAAAAAGATGTCATACTGGCAAACCCAGAGAGCTAAGAATTCTAAGCTCTAACTAAAGCCAGTCATTGTCAAGAGTTGCTTGAAAATGAATGAGAACTTGGTGTTGTACAAAGTCCTTTGCTCTCAATCTTTTTACTACTTTGTGTTATCACTCAGACTTTAGAATTTGGGCATCACTTTTTATCTTTGTTTTTTTACATGTGCACTCTCATCCAGACAATGTCTTCCATAACATTACGAGTGGTCTTTTCCCTGGACATGTCAGGTAGGTCTGTAGGTGGAAGCACACTGAAACATGACACTTCTAGGGTTAATAACTG
Organism: Branchiostoma floridae x Branchiostoma belcheri; assembly: GCA_019207045.1. Lineage (NCBI taxonomy): Eukaryota > Metazoa > Chordata > Leptocardii > Amphioxiformes > Branchiostomatidae > Branchiostoma > Branchiostoma floridae x Branchiostoma belcheri. The sequence goes on from CM033036.1 coordinate 15,284,370, forward strand.
GCTTTGCTACACGCCGCTGTAAAAGGACTAAGCTATTTGTTGCAAAACCATATCTAAACTTCACTGAACTCTTCTTACCTAAACAGAGAGATAACATCAATACAAAGGTGTTGAGCATTCAAATTGTGTCCTATTCAAAATACTAATGACAATTTCTTCATGAGATCTGTGAATGATAAATACTAATTCTACTGTGACAACATGGAAGTCAAGAACAACATCTGATTACCTAGTGGCATATATCTAATCACTGTGTTAGACAAAATATTTCAAATTCCTTTTTTAACAATATTCAGAGAAGCAATTTTTTATGTGCCGAAGCAGAACATCAGGCACTCACACATGATTAACATTACACACAGAAATGGTCAATGGAATGAGGAAAAGTTCCGTGAATGGACTTACAGACTTAATGATTTACACGTGAAATGTAAAATTAGACATTCATATTAGTCTACTATGGTCAAGCATATTAAAAATGTTTTAAATCTCTGTCATTACTCTTATTGGCTGGCTGAGAAACACTTTGGACTAATTTTGGTAGTAAATCTATTATAATTGGCATCTTGTCAGTCCCACAATGGTCTGCTACTTCCAAGTGCTTCAAGGTCAGAGGTCACAAACAAGAGTAGGATAAAAAAATCACTATATATAACATCCTCTTTCAGCAGGGTTCACATAAAATTTATACAACATTTCACAGGATTCTGGAAGTTCAGTGTTCTGAGGTAAAATCTTGTACAAGCGTAGGAAATTCCTCTCCACTATTATTACATTTCATATTAATCTAATAGACAATTGTACACACCATACAAATGATAATACAGTGATACGAGCTCTGTGTCATAATTGAATGTTTGCTCCACGACTGAACATACTTGTACTTTTCACACGGGTAACAACATCATCATGTCACTCTGCTCAATTTGACACTTTGAAACATTGCAAGGCATCATGGGACGAGAACTGGTCTTATACAAAGGAATACTGATTCTCCACTGCACGCGCCTGAACGTCGGACGAGTCGCTAGCTTGGCTACCCAGTGACGACGTGCGTAGTCGGACAGAGCCACTGAATGTAGCAACAAGGTTTCCTCTGGCGCCCTCCCCACTCTCTGTGGACAGGTTGCCACTACTCTGACTGGCGGGGATGGCGGCCACTTGAGGGTTTGACGGAGGTTGTTGGGGTTGGGGCGGGGAGCAAACAACATAACTTGACAACGTGATGTCGGCAGGGCCGCCGGATTCCAACGGGATGGGGTGTGTCCGGAAGTGTTCCAGCATGTCAAAGATCGTTTGGAACCATAAATGCTGCACTCGACATTGTCCCTCATTGTTTAGCGACATTCGTAGATGCTGTGTAGATAAAACATTATGTCAGTGTCGACAAAAGAACTTCTTGTCATTTCTTTGCAGTTACTTTGAAAATTGGCAGGTGAGTAGTAAAACGGTGGGTACAAGAAAGACGGCTCAAATCTTATCAGAGACCTTACCTTAGCCCTGCCTTGGTAGTTAAACGTGAGCACGTACTCTCCCCGTCGCGTCTCGCTCTGTCGGACCAGGAAAACGCCGTGACCCATCGGCCCTTGAGCGAGCACTAACTGAGCTGCCTCGAGTCTGGACAGGGTCCCGTGGAACCATGGGTAGCCTGCGAGGGGGTGGTCGGATTCGGTGGGTTGTGAGCTGCGGCCGGCGAGCCACCGAGCTGAGGAGGAATGAGAAGAGAAGATCAAGAGAACTTGTAACATACTGAACATTAATATTTTTTGACTCTCTGGTAGTTTACTGTAGAATGTATCTTTTTCAACAGTGTGGCACAAAATGGTAACGCTAGTTCACCTATATCCATGTGGTAACCTTTATCCGTTGTTTTAAAAAGCAGGTTGTTTATGGATATGAAGTCGACAGACAATGGTTTTAAGTTGCAATATTTTCAAAATACAGCCGTTCGAAAACACGGTACAATTAAACTACAGCTTATATACAAAAAATATAGGTTACACCGCGGATAAAGGTTACCTAGCGTTAAGCAAAACAGAGAGAGAGAGCAACATGTTCAATAATTCCTGACAAGAAATCTATCACCTATCAAATTACAGATCATTAACTTTCAATCTAAAGGGACAATTTACTAGTCACTATAACTTCTCATTGAAATGTTGTTGACTGTCAATTTTGGGGTGGATTTTTCTGTATGGTCCACCTAAATGTATGGTCCAGGCTCCCTTTGTTCTCGTACCAAACTGCAAAGACATAACAAAGCTCTGACAGTGTTGCTGACAAAAAGTGCAGTTGTACACCATCAATTTGTGGGAAAATCGTAATGGTGAACTCATATGCACCTCCTCTGCTGGTCTGATCCTGACCGGCACAACTGCCCCAAAGTCTTTTACGCAGGATCCACAGGAACAGGTCCGGCCAATCTCTGTCCTGCCTTACAACCCTGCCAGCTTCCGGTAAGCACAGAAACAGAGCAGAGAGGCACCCACATCTGTTTAGCCATGAATGTACAGCCTAACTCTACAGGCTGTAGGCAGTGTTTCTTGTTCAAGACTTGTAGGAAAAAACAAAGGCAATATCCTGAACCTGGGTACCGTCTTGTTCACACCCTTCTGTCCCATTTAGGATGAGCCCCATGTTTTACATTCAGCATGCAGACAGCAACACAATTACAGATTGGTACAGGACTTTGGTACATTGTTTTGGTGGTGATGACTTGTAAAGGTGATAATTACCACAAATGTGGTTTATAATTAATAAGCTGCTGAGGTACCCAAACTTCTACCACTTCTATCTGGACCTAAAGGCTATCTGCCATCCAAAAATTAACACCATAGCATGTTCAGCGCTGACGACATTTTAAAAAAGTCCCACTGTAATACCGAAGAAAGCCACTATGGAATCCAGGAATAAGATGCATCTTTGGAATTGCAACACCTTCCCACATACCAACTATCATCACAATCCAAGTGTGGCAACTGACTCAAACCCTTGCCTACATACACACATACTCATAAACTGGAAACAATTCCTACTCTACAGAGGTTACAAACAAACAAATGATATGGAAATGTAAGATTGCTGTCAGTATGCCATAACAATGGTGAATCCCAATAACCACTTAAGGTACGGTATGTCACTGCACTCACTTGTGTGTGTACCTGTATCTGTACCTGCATCTATACATCTGGTATAACCACCATTTGACATAACACACCAGTGTGTGTGCGCGTGTGTGTGTCTCTGTGTGTGTGTATCTGTGTGCGTGTCTGTGTCTGTGTGTACGTGTATGTGAACTCACCTGCACCACTTTCCATAACAGGGGGGTGTGTTGGCACTTCTGTACAGTCCGCTGGAATCCTGGGGGGAACCTGGGGTGGCGGCGTCCCAGGGGGGGTGGAGTCACCGCTCGGAACAGCTGCATTGGGGGCCACAGAGGCTGTTGGTTTCTCTACTGTATTAGTACCTCCCACTGCTCCTACTAGATTAGAGAGAGAGAAGGTAGCAGAAGAGGTGAAAAAAAATGCCCCATCACCATAGCAGGCGAAAAGTCTTTAAAAGTGGAGCCTCATACTGGGGAAAACCTTAGTTCCTGACAGACATAAGAGCTGAAAAATTGGGAATACTACAAAACTGCTACAATTTGATTCAATTTTGTATGTAAGAGGTTAAGAGTTGTCTGACCTAACAATTTGTGATTGCAAATGTTAGCTAGGATTGATGAACGTCCGATAGAAAATGTCTTCATTTATTAAGTGAACAATTTTGCATTTGGATGAAAGTAAAGATGTCTGAGAAATTGATGATTGCTGCTGTCTTCCCAGAGGAAGTTCTTTATGACTATGATAGTATGAAAATCACTAGCTGATATTTTGGCATTGATCCAGACATATGATTAAGGTCTTATCAAGGACATTATCAGTCTAATCCATTCTGAGTTGTAACTCACTTGTTGCTCTTGATGTTACTTCCGTACAAAAGCCTCAGCCTAAAGGCAACATTCGTCTGGCTTTTATTTTATTTCCTTAGAGGAATGCCTGGGCATGCTTTTCAAGATGGAACAAAAACATGAAAAAGTACAGCAGAATGGAAGATGAAGAGATAAGCTGTTTCAAAAGACCCTAAGGCAAATGGTATGCTTTCCATGATTATAAATATTTCCTTTTACAGATCCTAACAAAGAGCACAATCGTGCAAGCCCACATGTGAGAGAAAGCAAGGGCATGGAGTCCGAGGGCTCAAAATTAAAAATACCCTCATCCTACAAAGATCTTTAAGAGCTACTGAGCCATGCAAAATTATTTTGCACATTTGCAGAAGCAAATCCCACACGCATTTTGACAACTTGCAGACTTGCAAGTATTGAGAAAAAAGTCTGTTAAATCCACAAAAGCAAAAAAAAAATGTCCATGAACCAAACTTGATATGAAAATCAATCTCAGCTATCCTACAAAATACAGATTATTAGAACTCTGCTATTGAAGCAAATCTTTGGCATATACAGTACAACAAATGTCCATTTATACAGGCTTACAATAACAGGTATAATCTCTCTATATATAAACACTGTAATATCTGAGTGATCCAGGAAAGAGACTTAAGCAAGAATCAGAACTGGCTGATCCTTGCCCCTTACCTGCAGTGGTAACTTCCCCATGGTGGTGTTGTCCCGCTGGCTTCCCTGTACTGGACCCCCCTCTACTCCTGGGGAGGGAGGGGGAGGGGAACGCTGGCTTCTCACTGCAGGGAAAGATAAAAAAGTTATACTCAATTGAAGTGAAGCATGATGCTTTTTCAAGTCGCTAGTAGTGCAATACTTGGCTACAACTCACATTTTGAGTCAAGCACTCCAAATTGAACCCAGGGATCCATCGAATTTCATTTATATGTTCAAGCTAAGGGGTTAGCAGTCCATATCATTGATAGAATAGTCACTTGTTTATACTTGTCACCATAGTTATCTATACCAAATTACTTTATTTTATGTATGTTTACTATATTTTCTGCATGTTTCATGTTGCAATTAGCCCTCGGGCAAGAACTTGCAAATAATCTCAGCTGGCAGACCCGACCTGGTTTTGTCAGAAGTACGGATAATGATTATATGGTACATACTGTGCACACAAAATATTTTTCTTTGACACATTTTACTTGTGCTGACAGTTACTAGTATGACCTCCTAAAATAAACTAGCTTTCAAGACTTTTCTACACTACTTACCTCTCCCTGCCACCTATCATGCACTCTCTGATGTTGGCCAGCCAAGACTGCATGTCTTCCACATCATGGCACTCATAGATATACTCCATGTTGTTCTCTGCCTGAATGTGGGCAAATGTAACAAATCATATGCTGCAATACTGCTTCTTTCTGCTAGATGATGCTTCTGATAGAGCTGGTTACAAGACTTAGTTTTCAGTGTCCCGGCCAACTGCCTGAATGTGGGCAAATGTAACAAATCATATGCTGCAATACTGCTTCTTTCTGCTAGATGATGCTTCTGATAGAGCTGGTTACAATACAAGACTTAGTTTTCAGTGTCCCGGCCAACTGTGCAGATTCTCCATGAAAGGGTCTTACAATCTTTCCAGAATCCTTCGTTTAACTGGTTTCTTAACTCAAATACCATGAGAATGGTTTCTTCAGAAAGGATGATTATACTCCCTTCCAGACTTTGGCTGGATGCAGCCAGAATACATGTATATACAGGTTTGTTCAGCATCCAGTTGGAACAGAAGCACACATAATGGTAAGTAGAGTTAGTAGTGTCAGTTAGTAGTGGTGCCGTCTTATTATTCTGTCCAGACCTATAAACTAAGTTGTGTTTTATTTGCTAGAATAGAGCAAGATTGGGTCAACACAAAGTACTGGTAGGTCAAATGATTGGTAGTGCAGACATTTGTAAGCAATGGGAGAACACTTTTAAGAAAAAGAAATGGAAATGTGTAAGAACTAGAGCAATCAAGTAAGCTTTAATGTTACACACACTTCATAAAAAGGCAAAACACCAAGTATTGAAATTTTTGTGGTTTAGGGAAAACTATTTCAGTGATAAAGTTCTGAAATTCCTTTGCTGAGATTCCCTTCATATCGTCATGATATTTTTTAACGTCCCACAGGGCCAGTTTTCTACCTATGCCAAAAGGCTTTAGGTAAAGGCCAGAATTTTTCTCAAATTTTGTATGCAATTTATTTGGCATGCTTGGAATTGAAATTTTGGTCCTCCATTCTCCCACCTATAGTAATATACCCCTCCTGGTCTGTCACTAAGGTGGAAAAAGGGTTAGTTTCTGTCATGGTGCTGTGCATCAACAAGCTCAAGGGTGCTGCATGGTGACTGTTTACCTGCCATCTTGGGGGAGAATCACTGGGGAAGCTCCAAAACTGGAGATACAAGGGACAGCAAGCTGTCAAATATACTTAACATTCAGCACTCTTTCAGGGCTGTTTGAGAAACATATTGAGTAGAGTAGTCTCACATGAACAGTCAGAAAAGCTGTGCAGCTTTAATGTGACATGTGGGGTAAAACATCACATTCACAACACAAAGCACAGTAACAGTATTAGTAATACAATGTAGTAACACAAATAGTCCTCAGGAAAAAAGGGGAATTAAGAAGTTGTGCCTCTAGAACTAACTAGTAAAATAATGATAACATATAATGATTCATAAACCAAACAAAGGAAGTTTCACAGAATGAAGAACGAAGAAGCTCATTGGTCATATATAGACTCTTTACAACATGATGGCACTTTTCTTTTGACAGATTTTCAGAGATCTTTGATTATTTTGAGACAAAAAAAGCCCTCCTTTTTTCCTTTCCTTCTCCATCTCACGTGTATTGTATCTGAAATTCAATCATCTTAAGACCACCTTGGTACAGCTGAAAATGTATGACGTGATAAGTTTAACCTGAACTATGTAATGTGTGGACAGCTGGTTCAAAAGCCTTAGGCATATGTTTAAACTTGTAAATACAATCACTAACAACCCTGAATTGCTAAGCCCTGAAATGCCTTACTTACCATGTAATGCTGCAAGGCTCACACAAGATCAATCATAGTAAAGCTCTAATTGATACAAACAACCTCATGCTCTGTTTTGAATGTTGCAATGTATCAAACAAATTGCAGAGTAAGATTGTTACATATCGTAGAAAACAAAACCAGCAGCTTTGAGACAATTTTCTGCTCAAAGTTATACAATCCATAACAAGAAGACTGCAGCACAGTTGAAAATTTGATGCCCTCCCTACAAAGCCTTGTACACATTAGATAGGATTTCTTGGTGACAACATATGGTTGATGGCTGCACTTACAAGTTAGTTACAGATAAGGAGCTTGGTACAGTATAGAGTAGAAATGTAGACTGTACTTACTCTAAGTACAAAGGTGTTTTCTGTGTCTGGGATCTCCAGGGGAGTCGTCTCTCGTGCCTCCTTTATTAATGAACAGAAGATGCCATTCTTTGGCTTAGATGACTGGAAAAAAATAAAGAGCCATAAATCATGATGTATATCTACAATGTATACAGGGAAGATTTATAACTTCGTACATTCTCATTTAAAATTGATAAGATGCTAGAGCCATAATGATGATTTCAGTACTTGCACTTATACAGAAATTCAAATTGCTATTATGGATTTTTCACTGAATATGTAATACAAAACCAAAAATGATTACTGTACATTATATTGACAGTCAATTACATACCAAATTTCTGACTTATTGAATAACAACAACTGCTGAATGGTTCAAGAACTTAATAATGATAGTGTGCTTCTGATAACATATTAAGTATAACATGTACCAGTAAAAATGCTTTTAAAAAACAGGATAAAATTACGATGCAATGAAGTTGCTGAATGTGTAATCATTTCAAAACAAAAATGAGCATATCATATAGTAAACTATTAACTGCCATGTAGCCAACCCATCATTTCCTTGATGAGAATTAATGAACGCAATTCAAGGCAGAAGGGAGAATACATGATTGTGTTAAGCTGGGGTTATGGAATGGCTTTGCAAGGATGATATTCAAAGCACTGTGTATATATATATATGTGATATATGAGCCTCTTTTGCATGACAACTGCAGTGCAAGGGACTGAGAAACAAAACTGGTACATTTGTAGCCGCAACTCAATCATGGGGGTGATTTTAAGCACTACTTGGTCAGTATCAGTGGTCCAACATAAGAAACATTTCACATCTAAGGATATCAATAATCAACATTATCCTGTAGGAAAATTAAATTTCAAGGGATTTCATGAATTAGTTCTAGTATGTCCCCAAAACTAAGCTGCTAACCAAATTTGGGGACTTGGCAAATTGTAGTCAACTCTCATAAGATTTTCATCTATTAGGTAATAAAATCTCTTTCACTTTGAGTTTGAGTAAAAACCAAATTTCATTTGATGAGAAATATCTGTCATGCTGGACCACCCAAAAGCCTGGAGTAAAAACATATCCACTCACTTTGAATATCTTCCTTGCCATTTGCATGATCTACTGTCAAGATACCACAAAAAGACAGACATATGAAATCAGGTCCTAATATTCCTGTTTATTGTGATTGGAAAATATATCACACAGGCACAAGCAACCAAATTTACACCAATACCTTGTAACTGCAATAAGGTTATAATGACCATGTTTTGCAGTTACAAGACATTATTATTACTTTCAATACAGCAATTACAGCTATTATAAACGGGTAACGAAAAAATCAGTCACATAGGAAAGAAAGCTAGAAGGTCAATCACATTTACCACACAAGTTTATACAAAATTTTGTACAAAATGCATCAGCCACAAAATTTTTTCCCAAAGTTTCCCAGTCTTAGTCAAGTTACCTATCTTTTGAACTTGTCAAATGATAAGATGTGCTTTCCTTGAGCCAATGCCGGTGACTTTCAACATTCTACTAGTCAATGATCATCAACTTAGTGATGCATAAAGCGAATCGCCAGCCGAGTCTCGTAGCTAAAGTAAGAGCATGTTGTACAAAGGACTCCTTCTATCAAGTTGTGGGTGAATTATTCCAGAAGGGGACGGATGTGACAGGCGATACTTTGGGTTGGTTTATCTGCCAGAGGCAGACGGCGAACAGGGCTCGCTGGGCACTCTGTGTCTTTCTAAAGACTGATGTCCTTTTGAGAAACAGGCACTGAAAACACATCATGTTACATGTACTTACATATGCCCTATTCATGTCTAATATATAGGCAATACTGGTTGAGTACTGGTCTTCATTTTCAGGGCTTGAAATACTGGGTGCATGTGCACCCAGGTGCACCCAAAACTGGAGCTGTGCACCCAATTATTTTCTGTGGGTGCACAGGGTGCACCCAAATATTTTCTTAGGTTGTGTATGTTAAAGATATCATAGTATACTTAAATATATCATATTCTTGACATCTAAGTGTTAGAAAGATGATAAAAATGTCTATCATGGTACTTGTTTAAGAATTTGATAGCTTGTAACTAAGTTTTATTACTAGGTTATTACTTCAATTTAAAGTGGTGCACCCAAAAAATTTTTTGTGCACCCAATTCCTTAAGCTGTGTGCACCAGTGCACCTAATCCCAAAAATGAATTTCGAGCCCTGATTTTGACTTAGCTACTAGCTATAGCTGATGTGAATACTGGTATGTTGTAGCTACAAATACTTTGCAGTATCACCATATAACACATTAATATGTCCTTCCCCATTAAGTAGTCAGTGACTGAATTATTCAGCATTCACACAATATCTATCTGTCATATCATGCAATTGCAACTTCAAAATGAACTGAATGGCCCTGCCAGCCTTGTTTATCACTTAGATAACCAAGACTTAACATTCCTTTTCATCAAAAGCTCCGCAGGAAAGGCTTGATGCTAATACTCATAAGAAAGCTATAGCTACCTGCTGGCTTATGCCTGCTATCCGTCATGATACAGTAACATGAACTACTGCCAGTGTAAAATATCCCTCAGGCATACAGTACTTGCAACCACATCATTCACTTCTATATCTGAACAAATACATCAACTTTTTCATTTCTTCTTGTAAAACAAGTATAGTAATCAAAGACTCATGGAATTATTTTCGCAAAATTTTGGGTACAAAATTTTGCTTGATGTTTCAACTTATGATATTAGTGACTTTTTAAACATATCATTTTAAGCAGTTTTACAACCAAAAGATAACTGGTACTTAATGTGTGGAATAAGTTGGGTACACCTGAAGGTCAACTCATAAAAGTTATAAATATGTTTCTATGCCCTGGCTTTGTGGCATGTACACCCATTCATTTACTAGTACATATACCTGAGCTGACTTACAACACAATTCAGGCAACTAATCTTTATTACAGCCACATGACTTCTGGGTTTTCCTGGCCAAACCCCAAAAGGACTCTCACTACAGAAACATGCTAGGAATGCAATAATCATACCTGGAGGTCAAATAAGTCCAACCCACGCATGTACTCATCCTTAACCCTTTGATTTTAACATCCAGCTTGAATCAGCTGTGACACTTTGGATCAAGAGGTTGAGAAAAACGGACAACCACTGGCCATAAACATGTACTAGGGCCTAGAGGGGTGGTATTTGTTGCATGACCTGAGCATATCATAATCTAGAGAATCACTGCACATCACAGTGCTTCATGCTGCAAACTATACAACCTATACCGAGTAGTCACACATTCAATTTTTAGCAACAACAAAAAAACACCTGAGAAAATCAATGTTAACAAGTTATAAAAACAACACGACTAACAATAGCAACACTTATCACACAGCAAGACAAGTTCAGGAATTTTGATGCACTTCATAGAATTCCTAAACCTGTTCTTAGAAATGTTGGCTTGGTGCCACTGTTTATGTACAAATATGTAATATCCTCCCCCCCTCCCCCCACTGTCTTCCAGTCCCTTATTTTCTACACATTGCATGTTCCGCACCCGAGACCTAGTGTAGAATAATGCCATGAATTTGCATTCCCTTTATATGACCTACAGTCCAACCATGTATCATACATAATTATATTCAAGCCTTGAAGTAATATGCAACAGCAAATAAATGATATTGAGGCATGTACAATGAACGTGGTATTATCTACTAGCAGAGATATGATGATGATACTTAAAAACAACTTCAGTCCTTAAAAAGACCAAAACAAATTTTGTTCTCCACCACAAAATATCATTATCAAAATTACATAAGGTAAGGTACTAGTAATTTGATTCGATATTTTGCTTTAAATATGGAAAATGTAATCTAAGTCTGTTTTTCTGGTTATTTATAAGTTGGGAAGTCAATGTAGATTTATTACATTTGGGTGAGGCTTTGAAATCAAACCAAGAATTTAACGTCATCCCACACACAATACATATATATGATGTAAATATACCCGTAGTTCTATCTTATCTGAATGAAAAGCAGTATTCTTCTCTATGGCTTGAGAGCCAGCATAAGGCATTGCATTGATTTTGCAACAAATCATGTCTTTGAAGATGAGCTGAATGTAATATTGAAGTACTGTAATAAACTTCCAGGATGCAATTTCATTACCACGGCTTGTAGTGTAGACATTCTCGATCAACTGTGCTGCTGTCTTGAAAATCACACTGTGTATTGGGATCAAGTTCAAGGGGTCTTAATTTCGTAGTAGAGAGAAAAGGAAGCTTTCCAAGTGTGTGGGGTGGTGACTTTGTGGTAGTACCCGGCTCCATACAGCCCACAAATGTACAGAACTCTTGTGCTTTTTCAGAACCAAAATGTCCCTATTCCATCATAATCACAAGTCAATCTTTACATAAAGATGAGTCATCTTGAATATGTTCCTAAGTCAACACAGGACTGTAGGGGTCAACACAAGCACAAATCAATGGCAGGAAGGAATAAATAAATATTCTAATCATTTTAATGCACATATTTTGAGCCTAATATGCATCAATGTCAAGTCAGGTAAGTTCAAGTCGGCATGGTGTCAGCTTCATTACTTAACTAATCTAAGTGTCTACCTGTTGTAATGAACACTCTAGCTGTCAGGATTTGTCGACATGCAGAATGCTGTAAATCCTTCAATATTTGCATCTGTTTTAAGCTTGCCATTTTCGAGCTCACTAAAAACTTGTCAAGACTCAAGATACAGTGAACATGTCGTCTAGCTTATAATTGCATTATCACGGTTGATTCAACTGGGAACTTCAAACATTGCAAACAAGTCCTGTTCCCTCCTACTGCGAAATTTTGTCCTGTGAACCTAAAACGGTTTACAGTAAAGGCCTGGCATAATGCAATCATGCACAAGAATGAAACCTACTAAGGAGGCATGCCGCATTCCTGCAGATTATATGGGGCAAAGTTCGAGTGTATTGGAACGTAATTAAGCAGACACAAATGAGGAGGGAAAAATCTGTGTTCAGTCAGGGTTCCATCATTCACAAAGCTTGAGGGGGCGTGGCATTTTTTCTAAAGACTGGTAATATGAGATGGGGGAATTGCATATCAGTTGGAACATACATGTAGACTCCTTAATAATAGGTAAAATCAGTGTATGGTCTGCCATTTTGTTGTTATTTTCACTTTCACTTTTTTTCAGTTTCACTTTCACATCACTGGGTTACGTAATGTCAGTCACGACTTCTAGGAACTGCTGAAGCCTCCAGACAACAACAGATTATTACACCCTGCTCCCAGGTATCCAGAAATAACACTCCAGCATCCGCAAGCTTAATATGGTATTTACTTCCACCTGCACACTTTTTACATGAATATTCCTTAAACAACGAAAACAGTGATTATTGAGTAAAATGTAAACCCCTCTTGCTCACTTTTGGTAAGTAAACTCAGTCAACATTTTTTCTGAGTTTTCTACCTGATGTCTGCCCAAATGGCCTCCAGAAATAACAGTTCAACAACCCACAAACTTATGGTATTTATCTTTCACCTGCATGTTTTTCACATGGAGTAAAAGAAACATCTCTTTGATAAGTAAACTGAAATCATTTTTTCTAGTTTCTTAGGGATGCCACACCCCAAAATTTAGATGTCACAACTTAAAGGTATACTTTGCAGACTCACTGCTGACAATTCTCCTGAGAGAGAGAAAGTGCCCTAAGACCACCCACACAAGGGCGCAAGGTGGGTTCACCCACATATTATATCCTTGACAGTTAGGTTCTCTGAAAAACAGTTAACTTCAATAAAATAACTGGACATTAAGTTGATTAACAGCAATTGTCATAGTAATCCATTGTAATAAAATACATGCAGAAAACAGAGAAGCTCGTTACACTGCATCACTCTCAGATTGAGTGGAGTTGTAGAATTGTTGTTCAAGGCCAAGTACAGCTTCACTGCAAACAGACATGTCTGGAACTAAAGGGCTTGTTATTCCCCCTCCTGCCAACTGCTGAGAGCAGCTTGGCAACCTTCCCAACAGCCCTGCTGCACCAAAACATCTGTCAGATGTCCTGATCCAACATGGGAGAAAAACATTGCGCACAAAATTTGAGAGAGAAAAAAACAGGATCAAAACACCTTGTTTTTATACACAAACAGTCAACACCCTAGCAACGTTTTAGCGGAGGCAGAATTGATAGGGGGTCTGTGACCGTGCGCCTCTTGACCTGAGGGCTGACGTGTGATGAAAACAAGTACCTTGTAGTTGACATGAAATGCTTGACACCTTATAAACCTCCAGGCCCTGTCTCACATTCCAGATTACAAGAACCTATCAGTGCTGTTCCTTGTGGTAAGACTGTAGACCAATTATCTAACAGTAACGGGCAACAAGAAAATTGTGGAAAATGCGTCCAACTTCTGTCCTATACATACTTAATTCTCATCGGCCATACCACCATGATATAGCCTGAGTACCATCCACTATAGTGACCGCTGCCTCAATCCTTTTGTTGTTTGCTTGCTAACCTCTGGCTAACCATGATAAATAATTATTATTGGGGTAATTCATCAGATATTTCAAGAACATTCTAGTTTGTTCAGTGATGATGACCTATCAATTATTAAAATGTAAAATGTTGCAATCACAAATAAAACTTGAATACCCTATTTGACACACATCAGATCACCTCACCCAATATCAAAGTTTACTAACAGACAGGAGGCCTTGATTCAATTACCAGACAGGATCTTTCCCGGGCATCTTAAGTTACAAGCAGAGGTGTCCTTGCCCTTCAACTTGTTTGTTTCTGCAGAGGGGTAAGGTTTCTTCACTCTGACTAGTTGTCTGGCACCATAAATGAGGAAACCCCCATCTGTTCATGTTGACTTGTTTTCACCTTGCCAAGAAGGTGACAGTCATGTCTGTTATGGGTAGCATTTGTGGCTGTGTGGTCTTGTTTGTGGTTTAACAGCATAACTCAACAGGTAATTCATGGATTGTTATGAAACTTGATGTTTGAGTTGGTATTGACAAAACAAAGGACATGTTTGATTGAAGGCCGCTTTGGTACTGCAGCAGAAGTTCTGGTTGTGGTATCTCCTCTTCATTTTGTTTCATTCATTAAGACCTATCCAATGAAGAGTTTGAATTTTTTGTGCAATACCCCTACAGAATCATTGGCAGGTAGTTTGTGGACTTGGAATGATATTGATTTGGACCCCTAGCAGCTTTTCACAGAAATACAGGTATGTTTTTGTTAGAAACTTTGAAACAACGTAAGATGAGAATAGATGATGGATTTTTTTGTCATTGTCAATACATGCAGCAAAGTAGCTATAGGTTATGATAACTGAGAACATTGCTGTTTCATGATCTACAGTACATTACTATATACATATGCACTAAGGGAGAAAAAATTGTATGGTCTAAACATAATGTACCAAACTACATTTGTGTAACTTATAATATGATTGCAAAATATCAGGCTTCAGCTATTATCGCAGATAACCAAAGGGAGAAAACTTCAAGTCCTTCAAAAAATTATCAAATTGGTCAAGAAATAAATAAGAGTACTTCCTGCCCCGATATGTTATCAAATAAAATTTTGAGGTATCGTAAGTGGTATAGAAAGACAATGCAAATAACACAAGTTTCCTTGTTAACAGATATAAGTTGTAAACACAGGCTTTTAATGCCTTTGGGCTTGACCCAACACTCAGATGGTCACTGCAGGAATGCACCATGCCCTAGAGCTGACCCCATGGACAGACAACAGGTCCATAAACCCCTCCTAGATGGCAGTCCTCCAGAAATACACAGTCTGCCTGCTATAGAACCAAAACAGTTAATATATTCACTATCTACATATATCCTTAGGACATCCCATCTTTAAGAATAATGCAGGGATAAAAAATACTGTAATCTACAAATACAATCTTGCAAGTTGTCAAATATTTTACCTGCAACTTGTGAAAAAAATCTTCCTGAAAGTAGATGTACTGAATACTATGACGGGTCCTATGACGCATACATGTAGCTTTGTAACTCACAAATGTACAATGCAACTTTAATATATGTACATAGTGTGAGCTTGAGGAACAGAGATGTTGTGAATGTTATTGTCATGTTATCAAGGACATCATCAGATGTCACTCATTCCTGTCATAAATGTGCTAAATGTATCATTTTTATAGATGATATTTTTGAGCTGGACTTTACATGATACATTGTAAAACAAGTGCAGGAATTCAATAAAGGCAAAATTTAGCACTTCAAGGCTATCTAGTGAAAATATAAGGTAACAAGTATAAAAAAATATGTTTATAGACATCACCCATAAATGTTGCTATTGTATATCATCTCTGCATTTGCATCTATGCTACATTTTGTAACCTGCACCATTTAGCAACTACAATGTACAAATGTATATATATATCAATATTAGGGATGGTAGATAGCCATCTTGATTATGTATTGCATCTTCAATAAGTAAACATTAATAACAAATGGATTGAACTGTTTCAAAGAAAGTCACTTTATGAAAGACTAATGATGTATACTGTAGATTAAAATTTCACACAAAACATTTTATGCAAGAGGGCTGCAATCGTAAACATTAACGATCATGACCTCTAAATGGTAGGGAGGACATGTTTCCCTTATCCTCACTGTAGGGATATGTACACATCAAACTGGCACCCATCTGTGAAATTGCACAATAAAGAATCCCATAAAGAATTTCATTGCGCAACTTAAGACATAACGATACTCATCAAAGCTAAAATTAGTCCAATGGTACAATATACATGTCCAGCTAGCCCAGTGCAGAAAAAGAACTCCACACGTTTACAATTACGTGTCTTATTTTGGATGGCCTTCTTTTATTACCATATTTATGACAATGAACTTTGAAAATGCCCATGAACTTTAGGTTCTTTGGAATAATACGGAGAAAAGGTACATGTATAACCTTGGACTGAAGAGAACATATAGTAAGTATCATCTATCAAACAATCTAAGTACTAACTGTTCACTCACAGACTGTGTGTAACATAATGTTCCTCTTGGTCAGCTGAAAAAAATATTACCTAAAAAAATATCATCAGTACATTTGCAATGAACTATGCTGCAAACACACATACAACATTCCCCTCCAAAGTTTAAACATGAGCGAAAAAACAATCTCATGGTTGGCTGTGTTGAACAATTGTAACTATCAATTGGTAGCCACCCTCTCAAAATCCACTTGCCCCACCACATTGACTCATATTTCAGTACCCTCTTCTGTGCTATATTTTAGTGAATTCTATTTTTGACAACATAAGTACAGAGGGGATGGTTATTCATCTAAACATGGCCAGATGAAGGTCAATACGTCCAAAACTATTTGGGGACAATCCAACCCTTGGCTGAGTAGGAATACATCAGACTGGTGTAGAGAAACAAGGAAAACAAGGCTATTTCAGCATTTCATCAATTATGCAAATTACGTCTTCATTTGCAAAATTCATCCTCTTTCTCAATGACATGCATCACATGTTTATATTGTCCTGTTATGGAACTATATGGATTTATAACCTTTAATTTCCTTATTTATTACCCAATTTTCATCTAATTACGTCAATCATCCGTTAAAGTTACATACACACTAAGAAGCACCATGACCTCAGTCCCTTCAAGTTCTTGACTTATGGCCACTCTTGGGGTATGCCCCTGCCCTGCAGTTCCAAAAGACGCTGCTAGGGGGCTAAAACCATGTCACTTCTTTATATGTGCAAAGAGCTATCTATCACTCCAATTTGGCATAACCATTCCATCTTCAGCGCAAAAACTGGAAGTTTCACGTCAGTACCATAACAAGCCGCTAGGAGCACTAAATCTAGTAATCATTTCAATGTCTCATCAAGACCACATGCAAAGGATCAAGACATTCCATCCAGTTAACAAACGAACATACACATACATGTGAACACTCCCCAAAACATAACCTTCTTGGAGATGGTAATTATCTAATGAGGTAATACCTTGTTTATTACATGTACAGTTTAATATAATAAAAATTGTCTTCTCCCTTTCATACAAATGCAGTTATTCATGATAGGTTATGTTGTATATCCATATATTCAAACACGTTTCTGTGACAAAATTGTGATTTGTCTTGAATTTATTTTTCTATCTCAGTATATGCACAGAAAACGAATTTTGCAGGAAACACTGTGCGTGTACATGTATATATACACAGCAAGGACATGGTGACCTTTTCAACTATCATTGATCAGCAGGTCGGAAACAGGTTCTTTGTATTGATCACCAATCAAGCACAGCCCTTCCCAGAAGTGGGCCCAATTTACATGTACAAGCCGTAAGCAACAGCCGCCAGTTGAACATAATCACTGTTCTGTGCATGCCTCATTATGCTCCTGGCACGGTCTAGACGCCCTGCAATCATCATGCACTCCATCACATGGGTGTTCCACCGCAGCCTTCTCCTCAGACATTAGTGGTCTCAACTCTACTGATATACAGCAAAAATCCAATTCAAATCTCAAGGTCAACATCAGATTTTTATGAATAGCATTTTATATGCCATAACTCCATGATAAGAAAACTAACCTTTAACATTGTGATTATCTTCCAACAAAATAAAATTATTTCAGGTGTGCTGACGTCAGACCTCAAGCATCTACTCCCAATGAGAACATTACAAATATATTAGATAACTGCAGATTGAGAAATTTGGTTTTCAAAATACCAGAAGACAAGGTCTGACGACCTATTACTTAATTCTGCACTGCACAAATACAACAGGCTCTGCTGAGAAATATTATCATGCTGTGACACAGCTATATTTGTATGCGACACAACTACCACACAGAATTCCAATATACTAGATGGCTAGTAGGGAATTATTGGCTTATATATATATATATATATATATATATATATATATATATATATATATATATATATATATACTGCAGCTGTACTATAGTCCTGAGACAGCATTTGCAAACTATTAAGTAAATGTTTCTCTAGGGTAGAGGAAGATCAACATCCTCTTTGAGGCTGAAGGATAGTACATGTAAATCTTTTAATGGTCTCATGCTTCTGGGCTTGCCTGGGACATGCTTCAGACTGACAATAACAGTAACACTTCTCTGACCAAATATGCAAGACGGGTACCATTTTAAGACATCGTGGTAGAAATTGATTTAAGCAAAGTTGGGAAGTGGAACTGTATACATGAGACTATCAATGATCTGGAACATAATAATTATTAAAGTGATAAGTGTACAGAGATGAGCAGACAGATAGCAACGGCCTTTATTATATATTAGTCAGAATACCTGTTTAGATTTATTCACATTTCCCTGCGTTATTACGCGTTTTGGTTAAAGGTACCTCTAGTACATCTATTTTTTTACCCTTTGACCTGTATTCCCATTGCCTGCTGGGTAATCTTCGCTGTGGCCAAGACCGCCATGGCGCACTCCCTTTTTCTTATATTCTCGCACTCGCACGAAAAATACAATACCTTGGACATAACCCGAAGAAGTCGTAGAAGGAACACCTCGTAGAAGGAACACCGCTTCACCACACGGAAAGAACTGTGGTACATTGACTGGCAAACATTACGGGATCCTCGGATTCGGTGTAAAACTAGCTATGGTGACCGTCATTGTAAACGAGCCAAATCAGCATTGTTAGAGGACGGAGCCAGAATATACATGTGTATACTCCAAGGAAGGACCCGCTTTAACAAGACCACCTACTCGGGTAAGTCTCACTGGTAACACAGACGACCTATGAAGTGCAACAACTATATAGTTAAACACTATAGCAGACGGGAGAACGATACTGTCAACCGCTTTTGGGGTTACTGAATTTTTCCACAGCCGATTTCATGGGACATAGCAAGGAAGCCAGTTCTACCATCTGGTGTAACATCTGATGTAGAAACGTACCAATGGATGCTGGAGACGAAAGGACCAATGCGGTAGGACAACACAACAACTGAACTTAAGGACTGAGGTATGTGATGTAGAATATCACTGTTGATGGGATTCATAACAATATACAATGTGTGCATTATCTGAAGTCAACGAGATGCTAGCATTTGGAACTACTGCGGCAAAATAACTTGTCATCAGAGATTTTCCTCTCAACATCTAGAATTCTAACAGAGAGGAGCAAGGGGCCAGTCCCTGGCCTAGGCACTTAGGCAGGCATCTAGGTACCATATACAGGGTAGGCCGATGTTTTTGTGCACGTATTTTACAGAATAATGTAGCTGGGATACTTGAGGATGCTAAATTTGACAGCTAGTAGTATTGCATCACAAATTTGATATACTGTAATTTGGGAATTGGTGGTACTGCATGTTTCCGGGTCAAATGTCAAAATACCATTGGATAAAAAAAGGATATCTTTCATTAAGACAGTCATTTTCTATACTAAATATAGCATAGAGGCCAATTTGTATACTAACTATACATTTTGTGTGTAGACATAGCATACGCTACTAATCATTATGATATCATTTGTAAGCATCATTTTCCTTTCAAGCGTCAAACCTTTGCACAAAAAAGAACCCAACACTCTTATTGAGAAGAGTAAGTAGTACTGTAAATGCAGAAATGTTCATGGTGGTTTTATGTTTGCCATTTTCATGGTGGCCACTTCACAGCGAAGTTGAAACCACCGCGAATATTTTCCATGGTAGTAAGAGACATTAAGTGCATGGTGCTACCGCAAACTTAAAGCCACCGCGAAAAGTCCTCTTTCCCGTTACCGCAAAATTAAATCCCCGCGAACTTGTAACCTGGTGAGCATTGCAATATACCACCAGCTTGGTAAAGCATCATACTGCACCTCAATCGAGGATGACTGATTTACCTTTTACCTATATTGTACATGTAAATACCCCTATAGCCCTGCCTGCATGTTCTTCAGAACACTGAAATGTAAAAGAAAATGTGGTCATTTGATATTTTCCAGTAACAATCTAATTTCAAAACTTTATTTCTATTCTGTTGAAACGAGCCATTCACAATTCCTGGTATGTAAGCTTCTAGCTTGCCAAATTTCAAAATATATTTTCTGCCATCTCATAAATTTTGGAGTATTTCGAGCTCTGAATATCAAAACATGCACTGGTCAGGTAAACAATATCCACCATGACCAGGTGGCCCAAGGACATAGGAAATCCCATCTGACTGTGCTTGTCCTAACTTTTGTTGTCTTGTTACTAATCCAGATGTTGTGCAAGCAGCTTAGCTTCAGGGGTCACAAGAGGGCATAATTTATCTCTCAACAAAAATACCTGTAGTGTTATAGCAATTGCATAATCATTAAAAGAGTAAAACAATTATTTCAATTCTGAAGTCTTGTGTCAGTTTATAGCATAACTATAATGCTGGCCTTTTCTGTATATGGTGGCTCTAAGCTGAAGGAAACATGGACAGACTGAATAGCGGTGCCACACTGAAGCAGAAAAAAGGGATTACATTGCACGATTCCATCCAGCAGGAGTCTCACACTGCGTAAACACGTTCCAACGTTACAGGAGCCAGAGTGCACCCAGTTGACAACAACGTTTGTCCATGGCAAAAATGCCAGACATTCGTGGAGGCAACAATTAATAGGGGGTAGGCTCAGGTCAGGATTTCCAAATTTAGACTTGCTAGGAAAGTGTGTGTGCATATAGAGCACCCAGGACAATTAAGTCAAAATGCTCCACACAGTTTAAAGTATTCTCTCACACAAACAAGAGACATCTTCTCATGGAAATAAAAGACAACAAAAAGAAAGTGAAACATTTTTGTTATCAGCACACCGCATTAACAGAAATTGCTTTACTTTCCTACTTTGACAGGTTATGATATCAAGAAACCCGGAAGAAGAAAGTTTTGAACCCTTTTACCCTTGTATGCTAAAATCCATTACGGGTATCAGGAAAAATCATGTTAGCAGTCAGAGCTATTGTCGTTCAATCTATGTAGCTTAGGAGTCTACCAACTTAACTTTGCTAACAAAAATTACAATAATCTGAGAGTAGAATTAACCAAATAGAATTCTAGCAAATTTCCCTTTTCCAAATCTTTTTTTATTTCATTTTGAAGATACCTTTAGTTCTTAAGCTAAGAAATAAGAGAGATACATTCTAAGTATAGATACAAGAAACATTGCATAGTAACAATTACAAAGATAAAGAAGAGGTTTTGTTTCAGTCAAAAGTGATTCCCATGACGTTTATCTCATCAAACAGATCACAGCAGAGAATGCAATTCAACCAGGTGTAAACAATACGGTGTAGTCTTTTACTCATTAAGGTTGTTATTCTGTTCCACCTTGTTATTGTAATAATCTGGGTGGGTTTTTACAGGCCTTCTCCACCCGCCCCAGTTCAAGGTCATGTTGTTTACCAGTTTGTCTGCTCTAAACAAAGACCATGAGTCGACTGAAAGAACAAACCATGGTAAAATTCATCCTGAAGACAACAAACTGATTTTAAAAAAAATAGAAAATGAATTTCGCTAGGGCTAATTCTAGTTTGTGCCCAGAGATATATAAAAAAGCAGGTGGTTTATGGCAGGTGGATCCTGGAAAATTTTCTAAATGTAAACAAGAAAATTACAGCCACAAAGAATGTCATACATATAATTACATCCAGATAGAATGGCAAGCCACCACTTGCTAGGGTCTTAGACTTATCGACAACTGGTCAAATTTCCAATCTGTAACAATCAATGAATTTCTATCTTGACAGAATCTGTGATTTCTTTTTACATTTAAAGAATTTTCTATTCCTCTTTCTGCTTCAGTTTGACACATGGTTCCAAACTACTAGTACTACAGTATATGCCACAGTGCAGATACTCTAATTTTATTACGGTCTAATGTGAAGAGAGTGTTTACTACAACTTACAAAATCCATGTTCAGTCACACATATTAGGTCAGAAAATCTGCAATGTTTTGGGTTTTTCCCTGTGAACTACACATATATCTGTAAGCCAAGCCTATGAAGGACTCCCAAGATAACAACAAAATTGTTGAACTGCCATTAACCTTTCAATTGCACATAAACTCCATCCCAAAAGAATTGTCGCAAATGGGGCACAATGTTAAAAAAATATGCTCTTTTGTTAAGCTAGGCTATAATGACTGGACATTTCAGGCTAAAAATCAGCTATGCCATTCCAATCAAATTTATATAGATGTTATTGGACGCGAATTTAGGCTGGAAGGAAACTGCCATGGTTTGCATGCAGCAAGTTCAACGTCAATCCTAACCAAGAAAACAAATTGAGTGCCAGACATGCAAACCAGGGCTTTCGTGCATGCCAGCCCAAACAAACTTTGCAGTGTTTACTGGCCAAGTGCCACCGTATCAACACTGGCACCTGTTTGTGTTGATCTGAGACACTTCTGGGGATAAAACTACTGGGGCTTTATATTTTTATCACATGATAATTGTAGTTTTGACTGAGGATGACTGCCTACATGAGAATATTCAACTATAACTTAACACACAATCATCTGTTGTTAGTAAGGCTGCTAAAATATTATAGAGTTGTATGTGGTTATAATCTGCATAAAAATAAAGTGATCTCAAAAGCCTACAAGATCGCATAATCCTAGAAGCAGTGGATTCATTCCTTTACAAAGACTGGTGTTGTACACTCACAAAGTTTAATTTTTTTGTATCAAATCCTCCTACATCATGAATTCTAACCATGCAAGTGAACTTTCAAGCTAAATTATACATTATCATACAAAACTGCTGTCTCTTTGCCAACTTCCAAGGACAGGTCATGGCACTGAACCAGAAACCATCTCAATACTCATAGATCACTGTGTCTTGTTGAGCAACTCAGAGATAAGAGTCATTTTCTACAATGTCCTTCCTCAAATCTAACCTTGTATCTTACTATTGACCTTATCTTACTCAAACAGCTTCCTCCAAGATCTGATAGGGACAACTAGACCATGTCATGTTAAATGGCTCCAATGAAGGTCTGTGTATCGGTACGGGATACTAGTAAGGCATATCAAAAATCTTTTGGGCACAGGTCTAAAATATTTCAAGTAAGATCCATCTGGCAAGAGAAGGGTCTTTGCATGCGATACAGGCTACTTGTTGGATTTTCTTCGTTTCTTCCTCTCTCAAAAAGAGAAACTTATGATTCAGCAAAGCCTACACGTACCTTGCAGTCAAGCCAAGAAAAACCTACTGACATATTACAACTCTCATTAAAGCGCCCCATAGCTATGATTGTTTGAAATGCAAATTTCATCTAAAAAATCAAGGACGTTAACGTTATATCAGATATAACGTCCTTGAAAAAATGGATTGTTTCCCATTTAATGCGGATATATACAACTTAGGAAAAACTAACAGAAATAGCAAATGCCTGCCACTGTGGAGGGGGTGAATAGACCACAATTGAGCCACATAAACATTTACTGCCTGTGGAAACCATCCTCAATACTATACGTCCAGAGCTACTGATTCCCATGCCTTTGCTCCTAACCTTGACACAGCCAAGGTCAAATTGCTGCCAGTGGATCTTGGGGGTTGTCACAGTCAATTAGTACGTCTGCCACTTAACACTTGGAGATAAGTCTGCCCTCAAATCTCTTTAGCGGTCACAGACAGCAGAGATGGTAGTCGTTAATAGCGCCCTTCATGGTTTGCAATCTCCAAATTTAACCCAGACTTACAAATCTGGAAATAGCTAGCTTTAGTTTTGACACCACTCACCAATCTATCCTTCTGATAATCATACTGTTCATTAGTTTCTTCCTACTAACACAGTAACAGCCTTCCCTGCCTGGGCACATATTTCTAGTAGCTGCCAACTGTGACAGAATAAGCGACTGCTTAGCAACTAAAGATTTGACAGATTTGCTCATCCAATTTCATAAAGAACTAATCTTTTAAATGTTTTGTTTGTTTTGTTGTCTTTTAAATGACTCAATTCATCACTTATGAAATCAACCGTTATAGTTACTAGTATACAAATCCAATTTTGGTCACAGTACAGTTCATCTGCAATCACCCTTTAGTTAAAATGGGGCCTTACAAGTCATGAACATGTGTCACTGTAGAGGTGCTTTTTCAGCCATGTAAGAATTAATCTTGGTCCCACAGAGTCTTTCCATGTTTGGTGCTCAGAGTAAGCTTTAACACAGTAAGGTCATTGTGGCATGATTTGGTTCCAAAATCCATCCAATCGAAGTTTGGGAATGAGTCCAGCCCCTGGGAAAATGTAGTCATGTTGAGGGGTGTGGCATCAATGGGATTCTAGGAAGCTGTCCTCATTCAAGTTGAAAGGTCACATGGAGGAATGTTTGGTCTACACCAGACCTTTGATGTTTACATAAGGTCGTTTTGCATAGTATTGGTTGTTGCTGTTTCACTTGTCTCTTTAACTGCTAAAACTAGTATTATTAAAAACAATTCTAATTTGAAAGTGACTTTCGTCAGTCTGCTAATATTAGGATAATAGGTTGTCAAAATGTGTCAGCATTTCGATAATACATTGTAACGTTACCAGAACATAGATCCAAGCTGCCAGGTTCTATATGAACAACTATGACAGTGGTGCACATCATCTGATGTCACCAAAATCTATAGATTGCCACTCAAAGACAGAAGAAAAATGTAAATTATGAGAAAGAGAGCAGCTCAGTTGTTTCAAACTACATATTTATAAGTACAAAACTGTCCTGTAGAATATGTAAGCATATAACAGAAGAGATAAGGGGGCCACCGTGCAAAAGTAATACGGTGTCCATCTTTCTGTGAGCCAATCCTCAACAGCTTTCTATCATACTTTTATTCTGAATAAAGTCTTAAGCCTGGATCCAGGCAATAGGCAATGTTGAGGCAAAGGTGTTTTTGATCAGTCTTAGCAACAATGCTATTCATTTTGGAATCAACTTTGTGTCTGTGACGTTAGACATTAAGTAAAAATTGACCATCAAAATGACGTTGTAGATACTGTACCAATCCTGAACATTTCTAAATATAGGGAGGGTGGGGAAATGTTTAGTGGCGAGAGCAATACAAAAAACGGTTCAAATGCATTCAGAATCTTGCAAGCTTCTACAGTGTTTACTATAATAAATTTGCTCCCATTGCCATGAAGGTAACATACACAACATCTGACAAGAAAGAAGCCCTTTATCAAATGGTTAAGTCAGCTGGGAGTCCTCTACCAATAGTGATTATTTGCTGTGATAACATCAAAACACACAGTTTATCTCCACACTGGAGAAGCTTGTGTGCTGTAGGGTAGACGCCCGTTTGCAGCGCAAACTTGTTGCTTGTGCCCTGGAATGCGGATTGACACGTGAAATGACTGTTTGTAACGGTAGAACTTCTTAGACAACTCTCGAATTACTGGTCGTCAGTGTATATTACCCAGGTATCAACCTTGTCTCAAATAGCTTGCTTGACACACACATATCTGATGTCAAAGTATGTTTGGTGGACTGTTATCTAACAATGCAACCCATTCTCAGTGTTTTAAGAAGTATGAGTGCACAGTTTCAGCGGGTATTGTCAGCCAAGAATGTCTAAACCAGGCGTAAATTTGTTATACCCTCCATAACCAGCTAGAGAAGCTGTGTTACAATGATTTGAGGAGAGCTGTTTTCCAGAACATGCCTACAGTAGACATATCAGTGATTTAAATGTAACAATTGACCATATTCTTCCTGGAGGATGATTTTGAGCCTGGGGCTGAAAAACAAATCATATCCTTCTTCACAGGTAATCATCTAAACTTCCTATCCTGTCACACCAAGCATTCCAGACGGCTTATATACTCCCACAAGATAACAATCATGAATGATTCATAAATATCTCCTATTTTCACTTATCTATGCTGATATAGCACTTAATTAGTACCCTGGTGAGTACTATCAAGTCATTTCCCTTTCCCTATTGTTTTCCAAAGGTCATTGACCCCATAATCATTATAAAGAAAGGCCTCCAGCCTCAAGAATAACAACTGATTGGCACAAATCTTCAGTCCATAAAATGTAAGTTTCCAGACCATTATACGATCACAGAGGGCAAGAGCCCAAAATCACTTGCCAACATCCCAACTAGATAAAAGTATCCTCAATTGAGGTGAAGAATGATGGCTTTTCAAGTAGCCAACATATTACTGCAATAAAGCAATGCTTCTTGGTACAGCTTGCGTTTTCAGCCAAGCACACCAGATCACTACTACTCTTCTTGATAACTGTGTTGGGTTCTTTAACATGCAGAAGTTTGATGCCTTATAAGGCTGACACCTGAGGCTTCTCATATATGACTGGAGACTATCTATCATAATGGAATTTAACTTCTTATTGCATGTCTCAGTGTTAAAAGGACCTACATGAAGATAACATGACCCTGCAGCAATATTGAATGTTCTGATGAAAGTTTAAAATGTAAATTTTTGAGGTCAAAGAAACCTTTTTTTAAGATCACTACCCAGAAAGAACACGTAAACAGGAAATGAAATTATATCTTTCCTATGGCTACAGTAACATATTCTCTGTCCTTATCTAGTGATATGGCATAATGACTTTGGTATCTAAGGAATGCACTTCCCAAGTTGTGCTTGTCTTGTCTCCTGACCCTTTCATAAAGTTGGCACGATCCCATACTCATCCCAATTCTACCAACAAGTGACTTTCATTTTTGTTCATACCTCCCGCGTTCTGGAAGTTTGCCAGAGCTGGAAAGAGAGCCAGTTTGTTGCTTAGAACACCTGGTCTACAAGGACAGGTGGGAAGCGTGGATGACTCAGCGGACAATAGGGATTGTCACTTGACACCTCAACAGATACTTGCATGGGATGACCCAGAAAAACAACGATGATCGCAAACAAAGGCTATGATGATGATACTGGATGACGTCACGTGTGACACGGTATAGTCTTGTGCCTTCCCGCGCACCGTAGTAAACACGTGTAGCGCCGTGGCCATGACCAAGCACCTTTTGTACGGCCTACGTTAGGCGCTGTATTTTCATGGCTGTAACGTTACCTGAAAACATGTTCCTTTTCAAACTTGAATTTGAATTGACTGATTTAAAAAAAACACTTGTGTCAGTTGTGAAAGTAAATCACAGTTTTTGTTATGCTAACCAAATAGCTATTGTGTACCTGATTTCTTATAATCTAAGCTTTGGGATGTGCCACTTTTGAGTACTAGGGGTGTGTTCTCACCTTGGCAGGGGTGTAACACTCTAACATGTAGCCCCCTGGAGTTTTCACCAGCAGCAGACGACATTTTTCCCACTTGTTCCTCCCGTGATAGTCCTCCCCGACCAGTTGGTTGACGGTTCCCTCCTTCTTGATGTCGGTGACGTCTATTTTGGGTTGTAGTTTGCCTACGGAGGCTCCGTCCTTTGTTTTTCTGTTTGGGGAGCCCCTGGCCCCCGCGCGCTCCTCGGGGTGTCTGGGGAGGGGTGGCGACCCTGTCCCGGAGTCCGACGACTGTCGCCGCAACATGCGGCTCACGCTCCCCTTCACATACTTCAAACTCAGCCGCTTTCGTAGCGTGGTTTTCGAAGATTTATGGGGGCTTGCTCTCCTGGAAAGATCGTCCGCGCTAGGGGAGACAGGGGGTAAGGAACGCGGGTCCAACTCTACAGAGTTTCTGCCGTGCTCCGCGCTTTTGGACCGCGGCAGCTGCGAACTTGTAACGGGGACTGCCCCCGGACCCGACCTGGGAGGTTTAGATGAGGACGAGGAACTTACTGATCGCACGGTTACCTCTTCCTCGTTCTCCCCAAAGAAAGGTTTCTGTATCTCGGGAACGAAGACTCTCTGTACCTGATCGTCAAAATGTTCCAGGAAATGCAGAGTGAACCTTTTGGCGAAGGTGGGGCCTGCCTCGGGAGTGTCGTACTCGGGATGATCGTTGAGGTACTTCCGAAAGCTTCTTGAGAAGTCCACGGCGGCTTGTTGTGCCTTAGATTCGCAGAATTCCATCCATCCGTGCGAGGAAAAGGGGTCCAGGTGGCCACCCAAGGCGCCGTTGGCGGCTGCCATGTCTTTTTCCCGGCCTCCGCCCAGATTTTTGCGGGAATTTTTGCCTGTTTTCGAGGAATCTCGTGTTCCGCTCCTCCGGACTAACACTTGAATGGAAATGGAGCAAAATAACATGCGCACACGGGCTGCGCACTGGCCACCGGAAGTGCACAGGACAAAGGTCAAAGATCACCCGAAAACCGCGCCAAAGTGGACACTTTTTTTTTCAGTTTTGGAGAACAAAAGAAATTTAAAAGCATTTTTCCTCCTTTTTTATATAGGACGACCAAAACAATAGTTTTGAACAAAAGTAATGCTGTGCCAACCTTTTTTTTTGAAAAAAAGTAATGCTGTGCCACCTTTTTCTTTAAAAAAAACACACATCATCAAAGTTGCAAATTAATGCGGGAACAAAAGTCATTGGGTCATGATCAATGCCAGAATTAAATATGAAATCAAATTTGATAATTGTGCAAATGATAACACCAGATCTCGTCTAATAGTGTTATAGATTATGACCAGAAAATTTGTTACATGAAAATTCTAACAGTGGGGTTCAAGCACCACCAACTGACCATTACTAATGCGGGCATTACAAATGGTCTGGACCTAATCTTATGGCGTAATGATGATGGAATTGGGTTTTCGACTCGCCTCTCTTTATATATGTGTTTCAAAAGTATCCTGTAAATTGAAACGGGGCTAAATGCTGGGTCGCTAGTCCTACCGTGGCTTTGCGACCATGTATTGTCCGCATACGCCCACCTTGCAATGATCTTGCAATCACGGTGACATGTGATTGGGGATTTTGGGATTTGGTGCTTCGGAAAGTGTGTGTGGCGGCACAGTGGGTGTGAATATAGGTAAAGTAAGGTACTAAATCTTCAAATGTCTCTTGTCAGCCAGCGTAGCCGAAATACTGTTGTCTGTACATATCATGTACATATACCTGATAGGATTAACTGTTTTTATTGGCCATACATCATACGTAGAATCGTTGGACGTATTATGGAAAGGAAAGTGGACGGACAAGGAAAGATTCGTTGATAACGTGAGCTATTCTGCTCACATAAACCCCATTGTGACAGTCAAATCGGAAGCTCCAAAGACAATGTTTATACAGATTTCACGCGATCAATCGTAGCTCCGCTTACAAAAAGTCTGAGTTGCCTCGCTGACGCCTGCACTTCCAACCGGAAAATTTACGATTTTTCATCATTTCCGAATTCAATCCGTGTGTTTTGTCCCATTGCAGCGTTGTCTCCCTTGTTCCTATGGCATTTAACAATTCAAAACACGAAGGGAATTTCTAAGGGCGGGGTACTTTGTAAAAAGTAGGTCGTTTTCTTCATAAATCACGACAGAGCGCCTGTCCCCTGTCGTGATTTGGTCTTTTGACTAAATATTTACCCTTTATTAAGGATCAAATCTGACGTTTATAGATACTGTTATGTTCCTTTATGCTGAAATAACATTTGCATTTCAACCTCCATTTTTTGTGTTTATGACATAGAACATAGACGTACCATGATCTTTATTTCTATACATTTTTTTTAGTCTGATTTAACTTTAAGTGTAGTAAAGGATGGGGCCGGGCCTCGAGCTCCTTCCGCTCGTTCATTTGTACATCGATTTTGAGACAGAGATCGCGAGTGTTTTTTTTTTCAGACTTTGGGTAAGGGGGCGGAGATCACATGTTTTTGAAATGTGTCAACTCGTGAACCATAGAACATGACGCAGGTACGATCAGGTACGTCCGCGTCTGTTTGCGTACCGGGCTGCCCACAAGGCTCCTACGCGAAACGGCTCGATTCATCATGTCAGAATTGAACGTCATGCTTCCGACGCTTCCACCTGGGGGCAGCCGTGAATTTTGTGGAAATAGATCCGTCCACATAATGAGTCATCGGGTGTACCGTCAGCCTGGATGCCATCCGATTTACTACTGCGCTTATATACTCACTCCGAAAAAAAACTGCGAGGGAGCTAATACAAGCTCCGGTAGAAATCGGATGACACCCAGGGTCACCCAGGCTAATCTCCAAGCAGATCCTACGGTGCCATAAGATAGTATCAAAGCTGGCCAGGGAGTAAAAAAAATAAGCCGGCTATTGGAGTCAAACGGGCAGCGGGAAGTTTGATACTCTACATTACGCATCGTTCATCTGGTTGGAGATTAACCCAGGCTAGTGTACTGTGTCTGTCAGATTAGTTTTGGGGGCTTCTAGTAACTTAGTGATTCCGCATTCCCCCTCTTTGTCTTCTCCCTTACAAGGGGTTATCTGAGATAAGCAATTAATACTTTGAACAGAAACATGCGTACATATCTGTTGGAGATTACTTAGTAGTTTAGCCTGAGGCCTAGTACTTGAGGCCTACTCTCCAAGCAGAGGTTGAGTCGCGTAGATATAGTAGTAGTCGGAAAAATTACAGCGCAAGAGGAGCGGCGCTGTAATTTTTCCGACTACTACTATATCTACGCGACTCAACCTCTGCTTGGAGAGTACCTGAGGCCCGGATATTGTCACTATTGTTAGGCAGTTAGCCAGGGTGTACAGGGAGCCTGGGTCAAATGGGAACAGTCTCGAGAGAGGAAGATTACCTGGAAGGAGCTCTGGTCCTGGGAACCACTGAGGACACAGTTCCTACTAAAGTCTGTGTACGATCTCTTACCCACCCCAGCAAACCTGAAGAGATGGGGCAAGGAGAGTGAAGAGAAGTGCGTGCTGTGCGGGAAGAGAGGGACTTTAAGTCACCTGCTGACAGGATGTGCCATAGCCCTAGGACAGGGAAGGTACAGGTGGAGACATGACAAAGTGTTAAGGGTCCTAGCAGCCGCACTTGAGGAGAAGAGGGCACAGATGAGAGGAAGAAAGCAGAGAAGGCTGAGGTTTGTAGAGTTCGTGAAGGAAGGAGGGGAAGGAAAAAGGAGGGGAAAGAGTGCACTAGACGAAGGTCTAGGAATTCTGGCCACAGCAGGGGACTGGGACCTACGGGTCGACCTGGACAGGAAACTAACCTTCCCAGAGGAGATAACAACAACGAACAAGAGACCAGACATAGTGATATGGTCAGCAAAGACCAGACAGGTAGTCATCCTAGAGCTCACTGTACCTTGGGAGGACAGGTTGGAGGAAGCATTTGAAAGGAAAGCTGAGAAGTACAGTGAACTGAAGCAGTCCTGTATAGAGAAAGGGTGGAAAACCTGGTATTATCCCATAGAAGTTGGGTGCAGAGGATTTGTAGGACAGTCAGCATGGAGAGGGTTAGGAGCATGTGGGATCAAAGGAAGGAAAAGAAAAGCGGTTACCAAGAACTTGGCAGAAGCAGCGGAGTCTGCGTCAAGATGGCTCTGGATGAAAAGCAAGGAGTACACGTGGAAAACCTGACCCACGACAGGTGACGGACTGGCCAACGTCACCGCCCCGCCAGCCAGAGGGGGTCCTGACAGAGGGGGCGAAACCCCTGAGGAAGGCTGGACGTCAGCTGATGATGTCGTGGGTCAACGCAGTGCAACCAGCTGTTTCAAGTAAGTTACTTGCCCGGTTTATTCCGGTGACCGCCAGGAAAGGCTGGATGACGACCCAGAATAGAGGGGTGGCTCCGGGAGAGACCGGTGACCGTCAGGAAAGTCTGTACACGAGGCAAGAGGGCCCGCTGCCCACACTTGCAGCCCCTGAATAGGGGCACTCACAACTATTGCACCACGTCACTATAAGGAAAAACACCCCTGGGAGCCTCCGAGAGGGGGGGGCGGAAGATGGCTCCGTTGGGACGGATCCGATGTAAGAACGTCAACTAGGCAACGGCCCCGACAACGAGAAAGAACAACGGCTGAGGTACAAGTAACTTGCAGGTGCGGCAAGGTTTGCAAGAACGAGAGAGGGTTAAAAATCCACCAGGGCAAGATGGGGTGCCTGAAAACTCAAAGTCTTGAGCAACGCACGAGAACTTTTGATCTTGGTGAGACGGTGGAGGTCCCAAGGCAGGACGATAACCACAGCCCTAGGGACCACCAAGCAAGAGACAGAGAGCAGCCAGACACCCAGGGGACAGAGCCAATCCCCGAGAGAGAGAGAATTGAGGAACCCAGTCAAGAGATAGGAGGGCCAGGAAGACCGGTAGAATCAGAGAGAGGAAGACAGGAGCCTAGGAAGAGCCAGATAAAATGGCCCCCGAGTAATGCTGATAAAGTTTGGGAACAACTGGATGACGACTTGGAGGGCATCCTTGAAAGTGTCCTTGCGGGAAGCGCGGAGAGGAAGATTGAGGCTATGGCGGAAATGGTCTATAGCGTAGGATTGGAACGGTTTGGCGAGAAGCCGTCAGGATGTGGTAGGAAGACATCAGAGCAACCAAATAGAAGAGAGAGGGAAAGACGGCAGATAAGAAAGGACCTGAAGGCCCTGCGTAAAAGATGGAAGAGGGCAAAGCGATCAGAGAAAGAGGCCCTGAGCAGACTAAGGGAGGATCTGAGAATTAGACTGAATAGTCTCAGCAAAGCAGAAAGAACCAGGAAAAAGAGGAAGGAGCGAGAAAGGAGACGAGCAGCATTTATTTCCAATCCCTTTAGATTCACCAAAAGGATGCTAGGGACAAAGACTAGTGGGAAGCTGACCTGCAGCGTGGAGGAGGTTGAAGATTA
Source organism: Branchiostoma floridae x Branchiostoma belcheri (assembly GCA_019207045.1). Classification (NCBI taxonomy): domain Eukaryota; kingdom Metazoa; phylum Chordata; class Leptocardii; order Amphioxiformes; family Branchiostomatidae; genus Branchiostoma; species Branchiostoma floridae x Branchiostoma belcheri. The sequence goes on from CM033036.1 coordinate 15,317,458, forward strand.
CCTCAGGATGACTCACGGAGATAACAATAGAGAGACAGAGATAGGGGACTTAGAAGAGCTACAGGACCCCCAGCTGCCAACGCAGGAAATGGACTGTAGTGAGATAAAGTTGGCAGAAGTCAGGGCTATAATAAGGAAGGCGAGAGCAGGTTCAGCCCCAGGCCCCAGTGGAATCACGTACCAGGTGTACAAGAAGTGCCCCAAACTGACGATACGTCTCTGGAAGCTAATAAGGGTACTGTGGAGAAAGAGGAAAGTACCTAACAGTTGGAAGAGAGCGGAAGGAGTCTTCTGTCCAAAGCAAGAGAATGCAGAGTCGATAGGCCAATTCAGAACAATTTCGCTATTGTCTGTAGAGGGAAAAGTGTTCCTTGCAATTATCGCAAAACGGCTCCTGAACTACATGATGGGGAACCATTACATTAATACATCCATACAGAAGGGAGGAGTGCCAGGCTTTTCAGGATGCCTGGAGCACACAAGCATGCTGACCCAGATGATAGAGGAAGCCAGAGCAGGGAAGAAGGACCTGGCAATTGTGTGGTTAGATCTGGAAAACGCTTATGGATCTGTCCCCCACCAGCTAATAAAGACAGCGCTAGCCAAGTACCACATACCAGACCAAGCAAGGGAAGTAATTACCCAGTACTTAGATGGCCTGCAAATCAGATTTACCGTGAATGGCATGACTACAACTTGGCAGAATCTAGAGAGAGGAATAGTGACCGGCTGCACTATATCTGTCATTCTTTTTGTGGCAGCGATGAATCTGCTGATCGAACCGTCGACGAGGCAGAGTCGAGGACCAAAGACAAGATCAGGCGTAAGACAGCCACCAATAAGAGCGTTCATGGATGACCTGACCCTCTCAACAGAAAGTGCACTGGGGGCAAGGTATATGCTGAGAAGCCTTGAGAAAGCAGCAACATGGGCCAGAATGAGGTTCAAGGCAAAGAAGTGCCGTAAGCTAGTGCTCAGAAAAGGAAAGCTGTGCGACAAACTGCAGCTGGAAATCCAGGGAGAGAAGATCCCTTCTGTGTCTGACCAACCAGTAAAGAGCTTGGGGAAGAAATTTGATAAGACACTTGGAGATGTGCAGAATGTAAAGGAGTTTAGAAAGCAGGCAGAGGAAGGGCTAAGGAAGATAGAAGAGAGTAACCTACCAGGAAAATACAAGTTATGGTGCTATCAGTATGGCCTTTTACCGAGATTGACATGGCCAATGACAATGTACAACATTCCTCTCACCACTATGGAACAGGTAGACAAGAAGATCAGCAAGTACATCAGGAAATGGCTAGGGGTGCCTCCAGGTCTCACGAGTGTGGGGCTGTACAGTACCTCAGCAAAGCTACAGCTACCCCTAACCTCAGCACTGGAAGAGTACAAGGTGGCAAAAGTAAGGGCGCAGGCGACCCTGGATAACAGCAAAGATGGAATAGTCAGGGAGGCTGGGATTAAGCTGAGATCGGGAAGAAAGTGGTCAGCAGCAGAGGCGGCAGAAAGCGCTAGAAGTAGGCTGAGGCACAAAGATATTGTGGGAGTGGTGGCCCAGGGGAGGCTAGGCTTAGGAGCAGGGACATCTGCAGGTCAGAGATGGAAAGATGCTGCGCCCATTGTAAGAAGGAAGATGCTACAGGGTGAAATTAGACGACAGGAAGAAGAGCAGAGGAGAGCTCAGGCAGTTAGCCAGGGTGTACAGGGAGCCTGGGTCAAATGGGAACAGGCTCGAGAGAGGAAGATTACCTGGAAGGAGCTCTGGTCCTGGGAACCACTGAGGACACAGTTCCTACTAAAGTCTGTGTACGATCTCTTACCCACCCCAGCAAACCTGAAGAGATGGGGCAAGGAGAGTGAAGAGAAGTGCGTGCTGTGCGGGAAGAGAGGGACTTTAAGTCACCTGCTGACAGGATGTGCCATAGCCCTAGGACAGGGAAGGTACAGGTGGAGACATGACAAAGTGTTAAGGGTCCTAGCAGCCGCACTTGAGGAGAAGAGGGCACAGATGAGAGGAAGAAAGCAGAGAAGGCTGAGGTTTGTAGAGTTCGTGAAGGAAGGAGGGGAAGGAAAAAGGAGGGGAAAGAGTGCACTAGACGAAGGTCTAGGAATTCTGGCCACAGCAGGGGACTGGGACCTACGGGTCGACCTGGACAGGAAACTAACCTTCCCAGAGGAGATAACAACAACGAACAAGAGACCAGACATAGTGATATGGTCAGCAAAGACCAGACAGGTAGTCATCCTAGAGCTCACTGTACCTTGGGAGGACAGGTTGGAGGAAGCATTTGAAAGGAAAGCTGAGAAGTACAGTGAACTGAAGCAGTCCTGTATAGAGAAAGGGTGGAAAACCTGGTATTATCCCATAGAAGTTGGGTGCAGAGGATTTGTAGGACAGTCAGCATGGAGAGGGTTAGGAGCATGTGGGATCAAAGGAAGGAAAAGAAAAGCGGTTACCAAGAACTTGGCAGAAGCAGCGGAGTCTGCGTCAAGATGGCTCTGGATGAAAAGCAAGGAGTACACGTGGAAAACCTGACCCACGACAGGTGACGGACTGGCCAACGTCACCGCCCCGCCAGCCAGAGGGGGTCCTGACAGAGGGGGCGAAACCCCTGAGGAAGGCTGGATGTCAGCTGATGATGTCGTGGGTCAACGCAGTGCAACCAGCTGTTTCAAGTAAGTTAAATCTTCAAGCATTGGCTGGTTTTGTACGTCACCAGTGCCACAAAGAAGGAAGACGTGGGAACTTCTAGTCTGAGCCATACGTCTGCTTGAAGACTACGACCAATGTGCTCTTGTGTTTCATCACTCACAGCACGTTCTCATCGGCTTTCCTCTCTGACGATGAATCATGCGAGAGACGCGTGTCTTCCAAGGTTCGCTTCACCTCCGGGGCAATAACCGACCGTCTGACGCGCAACAACATGTTTCTCCTGCGTGTCTTGAGAGTAAAAATGTACTCCGAACGTCACAGACGTGACCTGATCGATATACCCTCTCCCACTTCACGGCTTACAAGATTCCAGGAAAGTGAAAGTGGAAATGGCCACCCGTCAGCCATATCCGTAGGATGTCAGTGTTTGAGAGAGTAATGATAAGAAAGAAACGAGAAGAAGTCGAATTTACCTAGTAGAATACGATTCTTGAGTATTGTACATTCATTACCTCCATGAAATGTCATGGAGGTTATATTTTCAGTAGCGTTTGTGAGTGTATGTGTGTGTCTGTAAACAGGATAACTCAAGAACGGCTAAATGGATTGGTTTCATACTTGTTGGTGTGTTGGTGAGGTGTGATGATAGCTGAAAGTGATTAGATTTTGGACCCCCTACCTGCTTCCATTGGTACTGCAGCGCAACTTCCAGTTTTGCTATCCCGTGTTCTGAACAAGCTATGGTCACGAATTTTGGGGTGTTAGATAGCTCTTGTGTTCAGGAATAAGCGACATAAGTTTGGGCCCCCTAGCAACTAGGTTTGGGATAGCAGGGGCATTTTTGTCAAAAACTTCTGAAGCGGATAACTCAAGAAGGAAACAACGGATTTTCGTGATTTTTGGTATGTAGGTACCTTAGACAATGTTGTACAAGATAAGATGCTTATCATGCAAGTACATTTGCATAATTAATGAGAATACTCTATCATAGCAGTTTTTTTAATGTATCTCCTGTCCCGGAAATGATATGGTCTTGACAATTGGGTGGTAGGCTTTCAGCGTCATGGCATAGTGGGCCAAGTTTCAGCCCCCTAACATCTAATTTTGGAACGGCGGGGGTATTTTTGTCAAGACATTCCAAAGAAGATAACGGCAGAGAGGAATGATGGATTGCCATCATTTTAGGCATGCAGGTAGCTTAGGCAAAGATGTTCATAATGATATGCATGTTATGCAAATGAGGACATTATTTGCATAATTAATGAGCAAATTCCATAATTTCAATAACTTGACTTCAATAAATGTAACAAATGTACATTATGATAGATGGAACATAAGCAGATGCCAAACAAGCTAATTAGGAACTGATTTGCATAATATATGCGAAAATTGCAATGACATTTGCTCAATGATTAATAATGGAAATTTTATACTTGACATGTGTATGTTAGTCAATGATGAACATCATCATGCATGAATCATGAAAATGTGCAAGTCTGTTGCATAAAATTTACAAAAGCTTGAATGACCTTGAATATTTCATGGAGGTATGAGGTCGCCGAACTCTAGTTGTATATATTTCATGTATTTTTTGTGACCTGTATATATACTGAACCCAGTGGGTATGTATGTACAATAAAGGTCTTCATTCATTCATTCATTCATTCATTCATTCATTCATTCATGCATTCATTCATTCATGCATTCATCCATGGTAGGCTCCGCGGTCGTCGCTTTCTGATGAAATGTTTGTTTTCTGATGGCTTCCGTTTTCTGCAACATTGGCCAGTTAGATACTGCTTTGGCCCTTTTGATACCGGCATATTTGCTTGCCGTAGACTACATTCCATTCCTTTACCATCAAACTTACGGAACGGTTCGGGTGATTGCAACATCGTACACCGTGACCATTTGAATTTTCCCAACAAATGTAACATGGCGACAAGCATGTGCATAGTCCATTGCCATTTCGCAGACCCACCATAAAGTTATAACGTTAGCTGTTGTTAGAATCTCGAGTCCAAACCGGCGATGACACATGCAATATCATGCCAAATTGTCCGTTATGTTTTTCTGTGTCTACAGAACGAGACTCGTAGTTGGCTCGCACACTCTTATACAGTGAGTGATGGCAAAGACACAACCTTCTTCACATTATTAACGGTCAAACCTTTCAAGTCAAGCTTGAACATATTATTATTGCACTATGCCATGTTGTCTTTCATCCCGGATAGTGTTCTCAAATGGCAATGACAGGTGAGATTGTCGAGATAACGATCTGGGGAAAGACCTACGCCTGTCTGGCTCAGTCAGACCGTAGAAAAGAAAAGGCCTTGTCAAAACAACACGCCAGGCCAGGTGCACTGGCTGTGTCGTTTACTGATGACGTCATGTGTGGCGTATGGCCGCGGGAAGGAACATACGTAACTTTTAGTACATGTATTGGCTGATGTCCAAGGCGGCAACTGTACCTGCTACCAGATGTTAGGAGGGCGTTTTCTGGCCTTTAGGACGATTTTCGTAGTCTTTTCTTTAATTCCCTTGTTGTTGTTTCTGTCCAAACTGTTTCGAAACTCAGAAAATTTGATGAAACAGATATGTTAATAAGTGGCTGCGGGGTTAGAAAATTACTCAACGAATTCCAGAGATAAAGAACGAATTTTCTTACGTTTTGTGTATTCTGTTAGTCCCTAAGTTATACTATTACGTTTTACGAAATATTCAAATTATTTAAAAACTAGAGTTCAACGAACACATACCTTTGCCAAATAAACCAGGTTTGTTATGTAGAATGATGTCTGTAGACACAAATGTGTTACTCATTACATTTTATTTTATATGCCTGGAGTTGGTTCATAACATTTCGCCATTGCTTATGCAAATTAGATCCCTATGCAGATTAGATTTACATAATAATATTAAATTGTATCAAGCATCATTTGCATAATAAATGTGTATTGATATTTCCTTCTTTCTTAGCTAAAAATGTGACAAGTTTGAAAGTCCTATAAGGAATGCAGTGGATTTACAAACTTTTCTCATTAATTATGCAAATTAGTAGTCGATTTGCATAATTATAATTCCATCATGTAAGTCTTCCCTTTGGCTATCTACATACCAAAAACCATGACGATCCGTCAACACGTTTATATTTTCTCATTAATTATGCAAATGAGGCCGTCATTTGCATAATTAATATGCATTGATATTTCTCTCTTCCTCATCTATATATGTGACAAGTTTGAAAGTCCTATCATGAAATGCAGTGGATTTATAAACTTTCCTCATTAATTATGCAAATTAGTTGCTGATGTGCATAATTGGTATTCCATTGTGTACATTGTTACTTGGGCTATCTACATGCCAAAAACCATGACGATCCATCAACACGTTCTCGAGTTATTCTCGTCCAAAGTTTGAAAGGAAATCGGCGACTGCAGTTCCAAACAAGCCGCTAGGGGGTCCAAACTTAAAGCACTTACTCTCTGCACCAAGGGCTATCTACCACTCAAAAATCATAACCACAGCAGGTCCAGAACACGAGATAAAAAAAATTGAGGTTTTGCTGCAGTACCTTAGCAAGCCGCTAGGGGGCCCATTATCGAACTTGACCTTCGTTTTCCCGACCCCTACCCACCTACCAAATATTATTGGGATCCATCAAAGGCTTCTTGAGTTATACTGTTAACACACAGACAGACACACAGACTCACAAGCCTAAAACATAACCTTAGCCATTCTGGCAAAGGTAATAAAAAAATCGGCGAAGATAACACTACAGTGCCGCAGTGAATGAACCCCACAGTGCCGCACCGGTGCCCCAAGTGCAGTGAGATACTAGTACCACCTTTCATCAAATTCATGTATCCATTGATATCCGTGTCACGGTGACACGGGTCGTCTATGCGTGATCTAAACCGATCGTCCGACAGACGTCACGAAATCAATAAAGAGTCAGACTGACACGAGTGCGTAAGGAGGTGCTGACACTGCCAGTGTGTGACATGGTGTCACCATGATGGTACAGGTTCCCATCACTTTGCGGTGACGGCAATCTGTTACAGATGTGCGGTGTGTAACCGAGGAGGTATAGAACCTATTAGGTGCGACAAAACAAAACTAGGCTGCATGAGTTTTGACTTTAGTATGACGTGTGAACCAGACTGTCAGAATTTCGATTACCCAAGAGGATGACAGACCATTAACTATCTACATTTTGTTCTATTGCTAAACTAATAAGGATATTGATATGATGAAACTAATAAGGATATCTCTAAGAAGACTCGCCGACTCGTGAATAGTAAACGGTGGCACCAGATCATCATAGTGAGGACGGCGTCCATGAACTATATGGAGGCTACATTCCTTGTATCATTGCAGCAATGAAACATTTGCATCAGTCAGTGATATCTATCAGCCGCATTGGCCATGCATCCCATTTGGGTCCTACTGCGCAACCTTGCGGAACACTAAACGACGTCTCACTGGGAAAACGTCTCCATTTACGCGAGTGCACTTTTCTTTATAATAAATCTCCTGGCGCAGATAACTTGACAAAGACGATTTTCAAATCGGTACTAATCCATTAGCAGAAGCACAGGGACCATTTGCAAGCCGAAGTGAATTCTTTCTGTCCACCTTAGTCTTTACGTTAACGATCAAACCGGCGCCCAAGCTAGCTCGATTGTGTACCGCGTTGGTCACATTCTAGATTTCTGAGGATGTGTTCGCTCAGCGCAAGGACACTCCGGCACACGGACATATAATGTGAAATGTGAAAGGCACACCAGAATGGAAAATATATTTAAAAAAACGATGAAGCAACCACTTATGAATATGGTTTTCTTTGATGATAGGCACTAAGAAGATGACTATATCATGGTTGGTCCACGATTGATCTGGAGAGAAAGAAAGATGCTCCCAGATAAAGAAATGTGCATGCGCTATTCTTCGTCCCCCTCCCCCTTCCTCTCCTGTCATGTGTGACATGTGTGACGTAATAAGTAGACATCTAGTCTATAACAAGTGTGAATATATCGGTTATCAGCGTGAAGATTGACGCACCCAGATCGGATCGCATGTCCGCATCGCGAGCGTGGCTTGACGATGGGCGTCGCCGTTAAATGTGCCAATTGATTAGAGCGACTATCAGGCCATTCATTCAGGCTTCCGCTCCGCACATACATCAGATTATTGGCGTGCGGAGGATGTAGTATGGACAGATAGACAGATAAAGCCGTGGTATCCAGGAAGTCGGTTTTGTAATGTGGTCACTGGGGACGGAACCCAGGGAAGTGGTATTAAACATTTAGTTCAGGGCTATTAGCGGTGTCACGATATGGTTTTCACACATATAAGTAGGGCGGTACCAGGGACGTAAAAAATGTCATAGCGTGTATTTTGTTGTACATGTACACATACATCTTTCTCAATGTACATATGTATACATTTGATATATCACACATATGATATACATATAGATATTCATATCCTGACGCCTTGCGATCATTGACTCTACAATCACTATCTGATCGCAGACATGACCTCTGCATGAACTTTGCCAAGAAAGTCCAACAGTCGCCACGCTTCTGTTCCTGGTTGCCTCCAACTCGAGGGGAACAGCATGGTAGACAACTCAGAAACTCGTGTCTGTACCCTCAACCCAAGGGCACAAGGCGATACACGACGAGCGCCAAGCCTACACTGGCTAAACTACTCAGTGAGGACCTAAAGAACTGATCTACTATGTGTACTGGACAGTACTAGTAAACTTGTTCAGATACTGACTTGTACATAAATTGTAATTGCAATAGTCCGAAAACACCATATTTTGTGTTAATTAGTAGCATGATGTCATTTGTAAATATTGTGATCCTGTGAACCGTTATATGTATCATTGGTAATGTTGTGCTAATTTTACTGTATGAGTCGGCGCAATTCAGTTCTTACTGCCAAGCCGATGTTGTTTTTTATCAATAATAAACCATTTACTACATATATCGTAGAGTACAGTAGAGTTTACAAAGGTTAATGTCATATAGCCTGGTATCCAGCCGTAATATAGCTCCCGAGTCTCTTCTCTCCTCTTGGTAATTGCAAAGAGGAGAGAAGAGACTCGGGAGCTATATTACGGCTGGATACCAGGCTAAATGTCATATCAAGATACTCGTAACACTTTTTTAGATGATGCAATTTTGAAATTCAGCAAATAATACCTATACGTTGTGATATCACGGGCATTAAACAAATATCTCAAAGTTGCGGTTAAGTTGTCCAGTGGTGCATTGAATATGAATAGTACATATTGTGTAATTACACTGTAAAGGTGGGTCACCTGAATGCTATATCAGGAATATGTTCTAGTTTTGAATTCATTACGGTATCCTGCAAAAGAAGGTATAATACTGAAGTCAATCAGGGAGCTGACATATACAGCTTGCTGTTGACACAGATTCGTACTCCTCATATTTGAGAGGCTGTGAATAATATGGATGCCCGTGATTTCATTAATCTTTACTTCATGTTAATAACCAGAACACGAAAAACCGTTACGCTGCAGTACCGTGGAAATCCGCCTGAGGGTTAAGTTCTAATCATTTCCATTTTTTATCGCAACTTACCGAGGCACCAAAATGTAAATCTGATCCATCCAACCGGTCATGAATTATCATAATGACAAACAGACACATCTATAGACATAGTCTGGGTACCATCTGATAACTAAGGGGGCGCTATACTCAGAAAAATCGATTTTCAGGGTAGGCCAGGTGGTAATCGGATGGTTACGAGGCTAACATAGACAAACGATGCCCAAACTTAACCATCTTAATGGAGGTTTATAGGAGCTCGGACCTGACCAGCTGGGGTTATACATGTAATGTAAGGGATGGTGTGGAAAAGAGTTGACCATGAAGAATATAACATAAAATAAGTTCTTCGAAAAACATGAAAAGATTGTGCATTTCTAGTTCATTTATATCAGTAGTGGATGCATCATTTTAATTCATAGATCATTTTTCATTTACCCTGGTCCTTGCTGGTTCCGCCCAGCTCTTCAATATATTTTGATCGACTGACAACTTCATTATGGATGTGATCTAGGGCAGACGGTATAGTAGACTGAGTGGCATATATGAGTAATCTATTAGTAAGTAGGAACGCATAGCCTGCCCAAATGGACTTGGCAACAACTGAGGGTCGCCACTGAGCAGATTGTAGCATATTAAGTACACAGTTACTCAGAGGGGTAACACGCTTGGAGGGGTAACTACTTTTATGTTTCCTTTATGATGCATTAAGGACCTATTTATAGTCGTGCTGTACATTGCAAACAATGAAAGTGGTAGACGACTACCCGCACATAGAGTAGGATATCTCTTCCAGTTGACGTAATCTTAAAATCCAATTCGCGCAAAAAAATTCTGCACACCTGACTGTGAGGCCGGTGCCCATCCACATTTCTTTAGCACGTGGGCCGCACAGTCAGTCGTACACTGAGTACCATCCTCCGTAGTCAGGCAATAAAGTAATAGGGGATTAGTCCACTGAGAATAGTGTATGTTCAACTAACATACTCCATCGCATCGCACTTGACAGCTAAAGTAACGTAAAGCCGGCGAATCTTAAAGCACCACTGACAAAAGTATCATGAGCGTAGGTCCGCCAACGCGTGACGTCATATATGACGTTTTACCGTCTTAGAAAGTGGAAAACACGTAATGGCAAATAAAACCGAATCACGACTTGCTCGCTTACATGCGGAGTACAGAATGCATTTCTTGCAATCACAGACAATTTTCTTCCGTTCACCTTTTGAAAAACACCTATGACGCACCCATGGGAAGTTGTGATCCCGGGTTGCTTGTGCTTGTGCTAGTCGTATAATGGATTTAACTCCGTCATCATTGAAGTTTCTTTAGTAGTGTTAGCGTGCACTGGGCGAATGCATCTGAGATCTGGATGTTTTTTTCCGGTACATGTGCATGCATGGACAAAGTACAAGAACGTTTTATATGCTGTGCACGTAACTTACATAGTCATAGACAGATTTATGTGCCTTTAGAAATATCATTTTGGCGTGGTTCTGTCTTGTATGTTATGGATGTAGCTTTAATAACAGTGTTAGCTTTATACTTTATTTTTGCATTTTGAAATTGAGTTGGCTACTTTCCTCTGTACTGAGCTACATACTCTCGTTGGGTGTTAGTGAAGTAGTCTCCAAGCAGACCCTACGGTGCCTTAGAAATAGTATCAAAGCTGGCTCCGGTGCCCGTTTGACTCCCTTAGCCGGCTATCTCCCTTTGGCCGGCTATACTCCTTTGCCAGCTTTGATATTGTTTCCAAGGCACCGTAGGGTCTGCTTGGAGACTATTAGTGAAGCGCTTTTGGAGGGCCTTTCAAGTCATGACAGAAGAGATGTATAGAACGTCTGTGTGTGTCACGAAAGGGTCCTCTCCACAGCTGTTACACAATGTGCTCGGTGTGTGCTCTGGGGACATTTTCTGTAGCTCCGAACTTGGACAAGGACCCATTGATGGTAAAGGAATTCCGCCGGGAACATCGTTCAAAACCACACAGTTTCCTGTGGCAATGAAGTACCCCTAGAACCAACTTCTACAAAATTGGATCGAATGTAGACTAGATTTCTATCCCAACCATTGGTTGGTCGGGGAGGTAGTATAGTACACTAGTTTTAAGGGGACCTGTCGTCTGTCTGTTAAAAAAAGATCAGGACATCATATATGGCTGTCCAATACTGCTGTCAGTGCTGAGTAGCTGCTTAGTTACTTGGTCAATCATAGTCGGGATCCTCCGGAGGCGGGCTGGTTGGTTGCTTAGGCTGATTGATTGGTTGGTTGATTTATGGCTTGTTACCTCCATGAAAAGAGGTAGTATTGCGTGTGTTTGTGTGTATGAGTGTGTATGTGTCTGTGTTTCCTGATACTTGTGGTCAGCATAACTTAAGAACCTCTCAGGATGAAATGATAATTGGTATGTGGGTAGGTGTCGGGAAGACGAAGGTCAAGGTGGATCAAGCCCCCTGGTGTGTGACCTTGATACTGCAGCAGATAGCTCAGATAGAAAGATGTGGTGTAGCTTTGGGCCCTCTAGCAGCTTACTCTAGAGCTGCATGGGTGATATTTAAGGATGACCCAACAAAGTAACGACGGGTTTCCGTGACATTCATTATGCAAGTCCGGCTCGGTTCAGTTTAATGTCAGAAAGTGTGGCGTATCAAAAAGTGAAAATTAGCCATTCCCAGCTTTCTTCCCAGCTCTATTTATATCTGACTCCAGACAATATACAGCAACGGGAGATTGCACGATGCCTCTTTTCATGAATCTCATTACAAGAAAGTATATAGAACTGGAGCACTATGGGTAACACAAGGTGCATCCGTACCAAAGCATCATAGGCTAGACAGAATACAGTACGCACGCGCCACATACGCGTTGTCATAGTAATGATGCTGCTTGCCGCCTTCGCTTACCCACAGTGCCTCATGTCTGTCATGCAATGAAGGGACCTATGAAAGATGTATGTAATCAACTATCTCAAGGAGCGGCACTGAGGCAGACAATTAAGTGTTCCTTTCCTGACTGCGTCTTTGCAGGTGGCACAGCGGAGGAGACCGTCGTCACGGCAGGCGCGTCTGCTTTTTTCCAAAGGTACGCAAATTTGCCGCTTTTTGCCTTCATGTTAGGACTTCTGTCTAGAAAGGCAAGATGTGTCAACAACTCTTTTGACTTTATCAAATCTAAACGTTTGACATTGTTTGATTTTAAGGGAGCAGTGGTCGCCTATGTAGAAGGTGTGTAGTGATTAAGTGTTTTTCTCTGTTCTTTCTCGTCGATTCTTCTGTAGCTGTTTACTAGGCTATGCTATGCCATGCCTTCTTCATCCCAGATCGAAATCTTTCACAGAAATAGTTTTTTGTACCTCTATGGCCTCTCATAGTAATATTATAAGGGTGACATTTCACTTTGCAGCATTCACACATTGATTTTGTCGCGGAATCCACAATGAACTCTGCGTGATACTAAGAACACTTTAATCTAAAAAAAATTCCTCGTGAGAAGTGATTGATTTTGTACGCAGTTTTCAATCGGACATTCTCTTTGTGGGTACCTTTCATACGAAAAGTTACTTCTGACGGAATTAAGGGCGCCTACTTTCATATATATTCTGAAACATTTTTATTGGCTTTTCAAATCCAGGAGACAAGAGTATCTAATGAAGAATACCTGAGACGTGTGGACTAGAGTGTAGAGGTGCGCTGAGCCGGTCCCGTCTCCAGTCGACAGAATATAGCTTTCAGTCGAGAACAGGAACATCGGCGAGGCCTGCAAATTCATTCAGTGGTCAGACATGCAAACTGGTATCATAGTAGAAGCCATTGTACTGTATGCCTTCTGTGGCTGAATAAGTAAGGAACCGCTGTTGAAAATTACGCCTATCTAAAAAAAAATATAGGTGAACATAGAATACTAATTTGTACAGGTAATTGGAGGGGATTGGAGGTGTCTATCTGGCATTCCTTTTCGCATTCCCTCTCACTTCTGGAAATATTTCCACAGGTTAGCTAAATATTTCAGTCAAACCAAGTTAAACCCAACAAAGTTATTGTATCTCCACAAAATTGCTTGCAATTGTTTTTGACTCACGTCGATATGCGGTACAATCGTAGACCTGCCAGACTTATAAGCCCACCCAAACTTCTTGTCGTTTTGATTTTGATGTTTATATCTCTGACTGTAGCTGACCAAATATCAGCACTTGCCAAACTGCTATTTAAGGGCTGTCGCTTAAGCGATCACAAGTACCTACCAAGAATAGACTGTGGTAACAGAGGGTTAACAAGCCTACCAAAAGAACTGCCCAATGGGATATTTAAACTTCAGTTGTCCAACAACAACCTAACCACATTTCCGTGTGTGGGTTTGCCCTATTTACATCTACTAAACCTAAGAAACAACTCAATCTTCGATTTTCAATGGGCCTGTCTGAGGGAAATGCCGAAACTGACAACCTTAGATCTGTCTTACAATCAGATTTCCTGCGTCAAACTCTTTCCTGTGCGGAATTTCTTACGCAACCTAAGAGAGTTGGACCTTTCTTTCAACCGCCTTAAGACATTAAACTGGTGCGATTTGGGTCTTACCTTGAATGGCCAGGTATCATACGTTGGGATGTTAACTGGAAATCCTTTCCACTGTGATTGTGACATTGCATGGCTTGTTAGAATGGCACGGTACACACGTGAGTGCCAGTCCGGGAAAACCTCATTATATGTGTATCAGGCTTGTCTGGGTGAAATGGAGAGAAATTCTCTTCTGCGTGACCTTTCCAGGCAGCCGTTTTTGTTCCGCTGTAACACACCTCCTGAACTGGTTGATGTAGAGCTCTTCCGACTAGATATCTCAATGTGTCCGGATCCGAAACAGGGAAGCCAGTTAGACACCTGTGCTCTAGACTCCTGCCCCGCAGGGGGACATTCTGACGTCATTACGTCGTCCTTGCTGCCACCAACAACCAGCAAGTTCGAAGAGGTAGAACCGAAACAAATCGAGACTTTCACCAACACAAACGATGTTTCTGACGTCATGAATGCTACCTTGGTGGCAGCAAGGACCTCCGGTCAGATTAAAGCCTCGTCAGAAATGTTAGTTCCTTTAGAAAAGAGTACACACTGTGTCTTCTTGACAAAAATGCCACAAACCCCGCCACAAAACCCTAACAAGTCATCTTCACAGCCAGACAACCCGGCTTCAGGGTGGCTACTGACAGTTATAGTTGTTGCATTAATCTTTGTTATCTGTGGCGTTGCCCTGGTAGTGTTTTGTTTAATTGCTAGGACTACTAACCAACCTGGCAAAACTGTCCAACTTGACACCGCCCTGCCTACCCCAGTTAGTGATCTGAAAAGCAATGCTGTTCCAAAATCAGACACTAGCGTTTATGAGAGTATACCACACGAGGAAGAAGGACCTTATGCAGAGTCATTCAGTTTCGAAGTTCCTCAGTATGAGCTGACTAAGATTTCCCATGGTTGATTATATATATAATGGAAATCCCATCCTCCACACCTCCTAGTTCAATGTTTGTACTTATTTTCTCAGTCCCAAACAAACCTATTGGTGACGAAAGATTGTTTGAAATCTGTGAGCTGCTAGTTGTGTAATATCATCAGATTATGGCTACTTACAGATGACAACATGTTAAACTTCACTTATAACATCAGAATACCAGAATATTGAAACATCAGCAGGTAATATCAACTGATTGCACGGGTTGTGTAATAGAAAACTCTACTAATTCTATGACCTACCAACCCGTTGAAATTATTTTGGAAACCAGAATACCAGTGATCCAGTGCTTGCACAACAGTGTGGCCAGAGAACAAAGAAACGGAGATGAACACTGCCATAGACACAGAAGATGTGGGAATGATTTTAACTTAGCTACATTTTCTACAAGCAAACTGATGATATTCTGTAACATAGTAGCAGCATAAATGACAATCATAACACACCACATCAGTGAGTTGAAATTAAGAAATATCATGATTATGGAAAACATTTGAGATGAAAATGCAAAAAATATTCCTTTTAAAAACTGTTTGCAATAGTATGTGACATGTATAGTTGGAACATATTTCCAGTTACTTAGTTCCTGAAATGTATACACCTTCAGGCAGTGTCATCATGTCACAAGTAAGAATGATAGCATACAGACAAGGTTATGCCTGATATTGGCAGCTTTAAGCTGCATAAATGAGTGTTATGATGAAAAAATAATGTAAAATAGATGTTGAGTTTTGAACTCTGAACTGTATTCTCAATGATGTAACATGTAAATCAGGATGACAAGAATCAAATGTGTCAAATACTGTAGATTATAAAATTTCAGAATCAAATGCATCTACATCATCGAGTATGTAACTGCAAAATAGCTTGTACAAAGACTTACAATATAGACAATAAGGCATGCTAAGGATCTTAAGTGACTGATATACATGTAACAAATAGTGCTGATGGCATTTACAGCTGCTTAGCAGCATTTATATGTATAGAACAGTATGTGACTTGAAGAAAATGTTGTGAAAGTAAAACACTGGATAAAATCCAGTTGTGTTACTTATGATGTCTAATTCACAGCTGCTTGTCAGAAACCATAAATTTGATTTAAAATAGTTGTCTTTTGAATGTATGTGCTTGCACGGTAGTGGGAAAATGGGAGTGTTCATGGTGAAGTGGCCACCGCAAAAAAACGTGAACATAAAACCACCGCAAACGTTTCTGCATATACAGTAAATTTAGATGGGACAAACTGTTATTGGCAGACTTTACCATGCATACTTAGCATTCTTTGTAGAAATAAATAAAGCATGAAGTAAGCACACAATCTGTGGATCGACAGTTTATTGTAGTTCATGTTTCAGGTCCTATAATCATTAATCTGATGTGAAGTTTGTCCAGCATTTTGTGCTTGCTAGCATTACAGGTCACCTGACAACAATGCATGTGTAGAACCAAACAGGTTATAACTTCCTTGGGTAGAACATAAGAGCTGAGCTTTGAATTTTACTCACCAAACATATAGAAGACTGTCTTTTCATCTGACATTTCCAGTCAGAGCTGTTTTCCTGGTCAAAGTCAACATCTACTAAGGATTGCTGCCCACATAAGAAACTTAGAAGGACCAGCTGAAATACTAGTATTGGACCACGTCCAATTTTAAATGTGTTTCATTTCAACCTCCAAGCAACAAATATACTACTAGCCGACCAACAGTACAATACAATACGTATCAGGGTCTTTGACCTTTGACACAAAGATGACACATGGAGAGTTCCAGGGACATTTTACCAACCTACAACCCAACCTACAACAGAATATATCATCAGGGCTGTTTTAATGCAGAAGTTGCTTCTTTTGAGTGAGTTGTTACAGCAAGCAGCTACATGCGTTTATCGCTTCTGGTCTCCTAGATCATCAATGTTGTCTTCATCAATCTGAAATAGAAGGATAAAATTGTCTGTAATACAATGGAAAACAAGTGATCTATCATTATTTCTATCAACGTTTCAAAACCTTAAATCTGAAGATATTTCTTCTTATAATTGGTACATTATAACACAAACCTATCAGTTAGACTTAAGAGTAAACAAAAATTAGCACTGTTACCCAAACTATAACGATCCTACTGACCTCCGGCCATTTCTCTGGGACCACGTCAAAGATGTCGTCTGTCACGTCCCCCTGAATCACGATCTCATCTTCGTCTGTTCTTGACGCTCCACATGCAAACCTATTGGCAAAAAATTTTCTGGCTTGCTCTAGGTCAATATCTGTGGGAAGAAACAGCAAAAAGGTAAGATTTGCAGTAAGTATTGTCATGTTTATGCACCTTTCCTATGGTATTACAATATTTTGTCCACACTAACAGGAATCCTCTGTTAAGAGCAATCCTTACCTGCCGCAAATCAAAAAGACATGGTCAACCTTAAGTTCATCCAACACAAAATGGACATTTCAAATTTTAAGATCTGATACATCATCAAGGTTGCAGTGCATAAAACATAAAGCCATTAAGTTAATAGTAGCACAGACCCTTGTATACACATTCTACCTTATTTGCATTGTTGTTGTTTCTTGACAAAAATACACGAAGACAATAGACTCTCCATAATGTAACATACATGTATATATACATATATCACATGGACCATTTTCTCTGATCACAGGAATTTTTTTTATAGCTTAAGTTGAGTAACATCTTTTTGTAAAAAGTAAAAAATTATGTTATACTCTATATTACACTCCGTACACTGCACTACATAACGTACATGTAGGGCAGCAGCGCTCTGCCCATTCCTACTCCTACCATTGTTCAAATAAACATGTGTAAGACAAACACATCTGTGGCAGACTTGTTTTTGTACCAACTGGTAATTACTTTTTCACTTCAGTAAGAAGGCAGGTCTTTTATTAACCTTAATTGCAAGGTTGGGCTATAAATGGAGAACAAATTGACAAGGTACTTCCTGTCAACATGTTTTTCACTCAGGACTGATCCAAATTATATGTGGGCTGGGCAGAATTTAAAAAAAACTGCATGCATGCAAAACAAACTTTGGAAGATGTGGGAACAACATTGCTATTTATGACGGATCAAAAGAACCGCAATATGTTTTCTCTCTTCTTTTTGTTCATATTCTTACAACACAGCAGTGTAATATATGATTACTTGAAACTGACAGTAAACATAATATTATCTTGATCTGATTGTCTTCTACTGTTCAAAACAGCATATTTATTGTGTCAAGACATCAGTATCTAAATTTATGAACAAGAATGGCAAAAACAAACCAGCTTTACTATTTTT
The DNA here is from genome assembly GCA_019207045.1 of Branchiostoma floridae x Branchiostoma belcheri. NCBI lineage: Eukaryota > Metazoa > Chordata > Leptocardii > Amphioxiformes > Branchiostomatidae > Branchiostoma > Branchiostoma floridae x Branchiostoma belcheri. Next base: position 15,335,495 of record CM033036.1, read on the forward strand.
TTGCAACAATGAAATGTTGTGCTAACCCACCTTATCAAATGCAATAAAAGTTTTGTCTTAAGATTTTGGATACACCTTAAATATACTAATTTGTCTGACGGAGATATGTTAAGTTGTACAGAAAAGCCGTCATGATAATTTTTCCCCAACACAAAGGTATGCAAAGATCAAATTTTCAATGCCCACAGTTGCCTTCTTCAGGATCAATGCTGACCAATCACTTCAGAACGTTAAGTCAAGTTGATCCTGTATACCTTTGTGTTGGAAGAAAGTTTAGCATTATACTATGATTACTTCCAACACAGATGAGCTTCCATGAAGATATTGCAAGGAAAAAGACAGGAGGGACACAATGTTGTAGACTCACCATATGTAGCTAACCCGCGTATCCTCGTCACATATTTCTTCTTGTTTCTCTGTACACGTGCGATCGTCACCCCCTGGGGTTCTGACTTCTTCTTGATTTTGATGTTGCCTCTGCCACCTGTTAGAGCAAGGTGGTGAGTTAATGGGGCAAAATACAACTAGGGTACTTACGATACTACATGGGTAAATCAGTGAGATAAGGCAGTCATCTCTAACCGAGGTGAAGCATAATGCTTTTCCAAACAGTGCCATGCAGTCTTGCCGAGGATTCTTATGTCAGCCAATCTGGGTCACCCCTACTGTTCTTGAGTGTTGTGTTCTTTTACATGCAGAGATTGGACACTTGAAGCTCCCCAAAAAATGGTGCTGCCAGCAATACATCGTCATCCAAAAGGCCTGAAGCAACCACTTAAAGCCAAGTGAGGCTTCCTCCCCACCCCCAACACCCCTGGACCCACAAAAATAGCACCCATATGGTGAACATCAGAGTCGCTAACCACTTGCACCACAGGGACATGGAGGAAGAATTGAGTCAAAATAGTAGTCTTCCTACTAGTAGGAGAAACTGACCTCTCTTTTGTCTTCCCTTCTTGTCTGTTTCTCCCGTGTCTCCTCCTTCTGGGGATTTCTCTGCAACAGAGAGAGAAAGCTATTGGTATTCTGTTGAGTAAGTCTAGTAGATCCAGTAATACATCCAAACCAGCTACATGTATCAGAAACAAAGGTCAAAAACCAATACCAGAACTACCTACAGGAATCAGTACTGAAGAAAAGCAAAAGTTAACCATACCTCCGAGATAAATCTTGCCAAACTCCGAGGGCAGGTTCTTCTCTAACCAGGCTTTACACTTATCATTGTTTGGCATGTACTCGCAGTACTGTTGGTAGATTTGGAAACAAGAAATGACATTAGATTATAGTGGCATTAATAATAATTCTCAACACCACTTACACCAGTAAGATATTCAAGTATTACATGCAGTACTGATGTATACAGGTAGGGGGTGCTGCTTCACAGCACCCAGTTAGAAAAGTTCTTTGTATATCAGGTTATGCTTAGTCTGCCCCAGGAAGATATGGTCTGCCCATGTACACATGTAAATGCTAACTGGAAAACAGTTTCATTAACTTTCATAATATCCTAAGTCTAATGTTCAGGTTCATCTTACCTCTACTGGTAGTGTGCATTCTGAAATTGAAGAAGAAAGACAGAAAGTTAAAACAATGCTTCAACGTGATGTTACTGAAACTGACATCACCTGTGAATAAGGCACTTCAAAGGATGTTAAACCGGACAGAAGAAGAAGAAAAGGGTCAACTTGCACTGATTCAAATAAAAATAGTCACTTACACCAAAAATAAAAAAGTAGCAAAGCCAAAATTAGTGAAATAAAAAGAAAGTACTGACTACTGAACTATTATAGTATTAAACTTATATCTCTACCATTTTGTTCCATGTTGGCAAACATGTAATTTGGTACATGTACTATGATGTACATGCAAAGTCAAACATAGTAGTAGTCCATTATAAAGACACAAGCTCGCTCTTAAACAGCATAGTATTTCAACAACAGCAAATGATTATTGAAGTTGAAGAGTGAGGTATTTGTCAGAAATCCCATACACTACATACCTCCACAGTATAAGATCCTTAGAGGGTATGATACATTTTTCTTTGGTGCTTTTGCTCCAGCCTCTGCCTCGGCTTCTTCTGTGGAAGCCATGTCCAACCTGAAAAACACTAGTTCATTACAGAACTCTGTGCTTGAAAAATAAGAGTGCAACATACAGTGCTACATCCAAGACTATCAAATTTATTCTATAAATTAGTCACGGTTTGTGCCAAGAATCACCAGAAAGGAAGAAGCCTGCAATAACAATTGTGCACAATGCTGATAGTATTAGGTACTACCACATGTAGCCCTAGATACGCTCATTTGAAAAATGTAGATCCTCACTTAACATTAGATTTCTTTCATTATTTCATTATTAAAATTGCTCACTACAGTTATCTCAAAAGGTATTTACTTCATAAAGTGATAATTTAATAATTTTTCCTCGATGTATCCATAAAGAGGTCTTTATCAACTTTGCTAATTCCAAATTGTAACCTGTCAGTTTCATAAATTCAAAGGCTGACAACAACTATCAATGACAGTATCATGAGGCACTTTTATCCAGCTTTTATTCTCTGCTTATATGCTTCTGGCTAAATTATAAAAGCAATACAAGACAACAAGAAGAGAAAAAAAGCAAAATGTTCACTATAAATGTTTATTTCTTGATTATTGCAAGGCATTCAAATGTAATGTAGCAGACCTACATGTTACAGCAATCTTTTTTTGAGTGCACAGACTTTATCAGGTTTAGACAGTTTCTGAAAGATGGACATCTAACATGTAAATTGTTAAACATTAGACCCATATAAAGCACTATCTACACATGCCGTGTTCCACAGAAATGCATAGAACAAACTTCACTAACACATGAAAATATGACTTCTTACAATATAGCAGAGATGTACCAATCCAGACATTTAATGCTTTTAAACACTAGGCTTTGATTGGTCATATAGCAATTAAGAAATGTAAATGAAACATGCAATAACTTGTTCATGTACAATTATATTCTAGCACTATACAGCTGTGACCAACTTTAATATGGTATTTTGGCCCCTTCAGCAAGAATTGAGTGACAATGAACACTGAAACCCTCACAAAAACTGGTACAAATTGGCACATGTATAACCGTGTCATTACATTGGCAATCTTAGCTACTTTTATGTAATAAGATAGAATTCCGTTTACTGGGAGCAAGATCTGTAGTTAAATTCTCCCATCAAGTTAATTATAAGGCAAAGGTACTTATTTCTTGGCTATAATATATAATGTATGACAATGGCAAATAAGATATGGAAACATATTGCTAACAGTCTATTACCACATACTGATCAGCATCTTAAGTATGAAAAAGACAGGATCTTTGATTGTGTTACTGCAGCAGAATTCTTACAAATGTAAACATGATTCCTGGTTTCTAGACTAACTTTTGGCTTCTTTTAAGATGGCACCGGAAAGATGACAACATATTGTATGTCTTATTGCTGCAGTACAACAGAAGTGTTGATAGATCAATATCAATAATTACATAGGGCTGTTGGAAGTATGGAACTGTCTACACTGCATTGCTTTGCAATGCATGTCATCGAACACATGTACATGTATCATGATCAAACTTGTTTTCAGAAACTCATTAGCACAAAAAATCCCAATGAACTCAAAAGTTGAAGTACTGAACTGAACAAACAAGAAAGAAGTAAACTATATCTATATCAAAAGAAGCTGGATTCATTTTCTTTCTACAATATTGATAGTCCTGACAAGGCAGTCTGGAATATAGTTCTCATTTTACATGGCAAAACAGGATATTTCTGTCTGCAATTGCAACCCTGTGACATCACTTTTACAAGTCACAAATACTACTATCTAATCTTTCTAACCCTAAGACATCACTTTTGCACAACACAAATACTACTTAATCTTCCTCTTGCTATACAGCACTTTTTCAAAGGTTAGAGTCAGTTGAACTGAACAGTACATGGAAGCCAGGAGTTTTGCTGTGGTGAAGGGGAAGCCTGAAATGAAAAACTTATCAAAGTACACGTAGCCGGCACTGGTTCCACCCAGGAAGACCAAGTTGAAGAGGATGAGGAAGGCAAGGATGGGTGCATTACACAGTGCTTTCAACCTCCTCTGGTTGGGTGATGACAGCTGACTTGTGTAATGTTGTACCGTTGCCGTCTTTGCAACAATGGCGCCGATAGATTCCACTACGATGCCTGCCCAGTTGAGAAGTGCCCATGTGATAAGGTAGTACTGTCCCCCGTGCCAGTAGCACACCATCCCAAAACATGCCGCCGATGCCAGTAGCTGACGTACGGTGCCCTTGTGAGATCCGCCCAGCGGGATGTAGATATACCTGACCAGGAAGGTGTGCAGGCCATTGTCAAAGTACCTCCACATCGCAGTGAAGCTGTACAGAGCGCTGACACATCGCGGGAACATCGGGGGTTCCATTCCATCCAACATAGCAATGGTTGATGAAAATCCATACAGAACCATGTACTTGACGTGGAAGAATTGCACGTGAAGGTATCCTATCCCGGTCACTTCCATCAGAGGGAGGTTTTCCAAGATGGAGATTTGTTGCTCAAGTTCACAAAAGTACAGCAGATGATATGCAGCCTCTGTGATGACAGCCCATATTGCTACACGGCACATACTCCACACGATGCGTCCCAGGCGCGTCTTGTCCAGTGGGATGGGGTGTCTAGTGTACTCATGGAACGTGTTGTACGTGATCACAGGGCCATTGAAGAACAGCGGAATGTAGAAGTTATACGAGAGGAAGTCGATCAGAGAATATGCCTTTTGGTCCTTGCGAAGTTTGCAAACTTCCAGGCTGAAGCTAAGCTGTCGGAGAATTGACATAGCTGCCGTGAAAAGTAGTAGATAGTATGTGCTCTCGTCCTCCCCTGATAATGTGAACTTAAGGACTTTGAAAAGGCTAGAGTTGAGTGTGGCCACAATGAATATTCCAACGCCCCAGCACAGGAGCACTGACCGCAATAATGCTGCAGCATAAAACACCATACAATGGGCAAGAAGCACACCAAGGGGCTTCCATCCAAGCACAAAGTATAAGCACAAGAAACTGTAGGCTAAGTAGACTTCTCTTCTGTATTTTGAAACAAACATTGACATGAGTCTACTGACCAAGACATGGCCGATAAAACAAAACACGAGCCCTTCCCTGAAGTGTGTCTGCCAGAACACCCACTCAAAGTCTGCTATATCCTTCTTTCTTCCCAGAAATGGCAGGAAACTTGAATGGTCCAACTCTAGATCCTCAAAGAGGGTGCTCTCCATCTCCTTTGATAAGCGATAGACCACATAGATGGAATAGAAAGCTGGACCACAGAATCCCATTAAGTACAGGAGCATTTCAATCCTGGGAAGGCGGGCGGTGTCGACAGGTATCTTGCCAGAAGCCATGGCTGGGAAGCTTTGTCAAAACCAGTCCACCAGGTAAATGTAAATTCCAGGATTGATCACCTTGCAATTTCCAGCCGAGTTCAGCCAACCATCTGCAAGAACAGGCCACAAGATTCTCTCAGTATTTGTCTTCAAAAGGCGAACAACCATGGGAAAGGCCATGAAGGTACAGTTTGACAAGAAGCATGTATTGAAAAAAAAATGAAGGTATATGTTGTCTTCTTCATATTAGATTGCTTCCATCAATACAGTCATTACCAATGGTTGACCCCATTTGGTAATATTTGTCTTTCATTTGTATTTTGTCATCCTTGTTACTTTTTTTTGTTAATATGACTCACTTTTACAGTATTCTGAATCTAAAACTGCAAAGATGGCTGCTGGGATACAACAAGGCAACTACTATGATTGGTCATTATAAATAATGTACATTGCAATATCATGCATGAAAGCAGAACCAATATCATGAGTCACAGTAACCTGGAAGATTTTAACTCCTTGTGATACTAGTAATGTTGTAACGACCTATTGTGAATTTTTCTGAAAACAATTCAATTTCTATAAGGCCCAAATATTTCGCGCTATCCTTAGCTGAAAATTTCTGTACAGTATGATGTACATATGCTTGAATAGGTAGATAAGTAATGATGTTGATGGTTGGTTGTGGATGTGTTGCATGTGTTCTGTATAGCGTTAGATACAAATCTAAGTAAGTGAGGAAAATCTCCTCATCATAAGCTATTTTGGACTATGAATGGATGTGAAATATTTTTGTGTTGGTGATTTTCAACTTTCCATTAAGGTAAGTAAACAATTTCACGTAATAAAACGGGGGATATAGACGTGTTCGCTAGTTTTGTTGTAACATGACGTGTCTTATTTTGACTGGCTCCTGTTGCCCCCCTCCCTTCAACATCAGCATGTATGTCATGTACATGACACGGAACTCGCGTGGTTCACATGCCGCGGTTCACAGCAAGTAGAATTTTTCGTACCATTAACATACAGCAATTTCTTACACTAATATATTTTGAACAATAGACCCTTATGTACAACATTCATTGAGATACATCGGTTTAAGTGCTCCTTTGTGGTGAAAAACAGGCGAAAACTTACCAGAAATTTCTGAAAATGTAACAAAATGGTTGGACTCAGCTCGCCTGGGTCACGCTCAGTGCGCAGGCGTCGTGACCTCACGCATGCGCTCTAACCGGCGTTCGAGTTCAAACGAGAAATTCAAATTTCCGACCGGCGACTGTTGTGTTTTTGTGTACTTAAGTCAGGATTTCAACCTTTAAGAACGGGTTCCTGACCGCTTGTATTGCTCCAGGGGTGAGTAGAAAGTGTCAGTCTGTCAGTAGCCTTCCGTTTGTAGCTTAGGCATCTGCACAGCTCCTGAAATATGCGATTGTTTACGGTCTAAAAAGTCGCTTGCTTGGTTCGCAAGTGGCAGAAAAGTCGTCTGTACAGCTGTGGATCGATGGTGTCGGTGTGATCAAAGTTTGTTTTCAAAACTTCAGCACTGGTCTTGTAGAAGCCGTTTATTCTTACCTGTATGAGAGATTTTAATTATTTTACTTTCCTCAAAGCTTTTTGCCATGCCGTTTTGGGGTGTTGTTGGTTGTCGAGATATGTTTTTAGAACTACTTGCTGTTGGAAGACGATTTTTAGTGTCACGTTAGATTCTTGTAACACCTGACTTGCCCATATTTTGCTGCTTTCCAAACTCAGCCAGGACACCGGAGGCCCACTAAACAGTGATGCACAAATATCCTGAAAAGGGAAAACTGTGATTTTGCACCCCGATAAAAGTACATTGATAGAACAATAGATGTTCTGTTTGTGCAAGGTTTGCGCACCACCATAATTTCTAGTCAAATTACAACACGCTGATGCTAGTCCGGTGTTTAAGCTTCATTTGCATATCTTCATTACTTATAATTGGTGATTTCAACATGGAACAGCAGGTTGACCAACCAGCAGTTATTTTGGAAAAACATAACAAAAATGAAAAAGTTCCAGAAATTCAAAATTTGTTTACTTATCAGTCCAGAATCACCAAGACCTCCAATCATTAACCAAGAATAAACCCAATAGGAAAGCCATCAAACACATATTTATGAAGCTCAGTCATTATTCTTAAGTGCATCCATAGTGACCACCACTTATTATTCCTTCCCTTACTTATCACCTGACCAAAGATGGACCACGCCCCTACTTCACCTGCCCGAGGCTCGCCCTTTAGTGGACGGAAGGACTACAGTAGCATGGGGAACAGGAACACAGATAGCAGTATCGTCAGAGGTAATGTTACAAGCGCCTGTCAAATATTTACATTTTCTTCATGTACCCTCAGGTAATAATTGCAAAACATCGAAGATATGATTTACAAATGTCACCCACTAGTATGTAATTTATTATAGAGTATATGATTGCTTCTACCAATACACTACAGATGAACTTTATGATAAGTTCATGTACCAGCTGATATTAGCGGTGAAACTAAAAATAAAGGTTGGGCAGGATAGTATGAGATTATAACAGGGCTGTAAGTAGACATCCTATTCCTACATTTTTGTGTATCCTCTTTGTTTTGAGATAGTCCCTAGCAAAAACACCCAGGTTAGCCTACTTGATACTAATCCCATGGCAAATCAGGGCTCAACCACAGGACAGGGAAATGGACACCCATGTGTTTGTGTTGTGCAGGTGAGCCATGACAAAACTAGCCCAGATACCATCTGACTCAGCTCTCAACTTTCTAGAGATGGAATTAAAAACTGCATTTTCCAAGCAGGCTAAGGAGTTGCACATTCTGGCTGAGTGAAAGTAGTGGAAGTACTGTTACTTGTTTAGACTGTACAATAGTCTGTTTTCAGCTATTTTGTACAGCTCAATGTACATTGATAATGCAGTCTTTATAATGTAGGTTGTGCTGGTATGTGGGCATTTTGAGTCTTTGAACCATGATAGGCCCCCCCCAAAAAAAGTTTCATTTCCTGTTTTCTGATCATGACCTACATCATTCTGTACATGTACCCTTTAAAAACCTGTGGACCATAGCCTTCTTTTGGGCTGGGCAGTGGTTATGTAGTTTCAAGCTAGAATTTTTATTCAGCCTGCTTATAATGAATTAAAAAACTGCTTGTCTTATGAAATGAAGTATAAATCCAGATTTGTAATCACTATGTACAAAATGAAAGTTTGACATTGATAGTGTCCTCGTGCATGTCATCAGTTTTACTAAATGTTAAAGTTACACTAGAGTTACTAAAAGGTAATCCCTACCTACTGACCCTATTTTTTTCAGAACCAATACAGGAATCGCAGCATTTTATTGTTTAGACTCAAACTGTATATTATACATATAGTTGTGGCAAACTTTGTCATGTGTTAATCAATGGTAAACCAACAGGGGGAGCTTGTGTACCAAACGTAACTCCCAAACTCTGCAAGGACAAACCATGGTCCATTGTTCAATGTTTCTCTCTTGAAGTCCTATATGCAAATGAATCTTTTCATGTTCAGCTATGACACTTGAACTGATTGATAGAATAAGAAAAGAATTTTGCACGTAAAAATTCCATTCCTGAATAGCTAAACTTAGATGCTTTGTACTAATATAAGCTACAGAATTACACAACGAAAAGTCTTAGCAGAAAAAGAGAAAGAAGCTATATATTCTGTGCTTTGTTCAGACTGTGGTTCATTTTTCTCTCTACTGGGAATTAGAATAAGACTTGCCATGTATATGTTCTGTGCTACACTTGAATTGATTAACATTTTCAAGCTCAAATATCGTAGTTTACAAGACCACTGAAGCAAAAAGATCCCTTTGTGGTGGACACAAAGGTTGCCATAAGTGTTGCTAATGGTATGGAGACAAGTTGCTTCCCTCTCATTTTAATTTGCATAATCATGGTGATCTGCATAAGAACAGTCTATGGGATACACTTACAGGGGGTGAATGGGTGCAATGATTGGTGTGCATTCTAAAGCAATCAATGGAGCAAGTAGCCGTAACCACCTAGCGTGGGTTTCAGCTGTTTGGGATACTGTTGGATACATTTCTGGCGGTAACATTATAACGTTTGTTGGAGCTCCTCTTGTTTTTCTGCGAGTGTTGGGGAAACATGGACCGTAACGTCTGCAATGTTCACTGTAACCAGTTCCGAATGGTGTATGTCAATATAGGTAACTTTTTTCTGTCTTTCTTCCATAATTTGTTACCTATATGTACAATGTTTGATATTATTATTAGAAAACTTCTAGTTGTTCTCAAGCCTGTCAACAGACCTGGGGGAATTTTATTCACTTAACTGACCTTGGCACTGTAGAATATATATTTGTATGCAATAGTAATTTTTGTCAAAGGTGTATGGACAGGGACATTGTTGCCATCTCAGTGTAGCTAACATTGTTATTTCTATGTTACTATCATTGAGAACTTTGTATAACCCAACATTGTCCTTTATCTTGAGACTGTATACTATAAACAGGGGCATACAATGGCCAACATCCCACCATTTTTCATTCCCTTTTGAATCAGTGTTTAGGCAGCCAGGATGACACACTGTTTACATGTTTCTTTATCATGTACTCAAATTTCAGCAAGGACAAAGCCTGGTAATTCCACAGCCATCCTTCCAGAACGCGTCCTCATTTAGTCCTCATTCAGTCCAATTTGAACCCATCGAAATGAGTGCCCAAGAACAGAATTTTCAATTTCATGGCAGACTGCACCTTGTGTGTAGGTTTGTTACTTCAAGGTTATATTGGTTTGCTTTGGTTGTGATGAAAAGTACTGTGGTAGTTTTCCCAGAGTAAAATGGGTGGGCAGGAATGAAGTTTTGTTTATACAGATTGTTTGACAATTTGTTGAGAATGAGTTACATTGTGTCCATTGTTCACCAGTAGGTGTACGTCACTTGATACTTGTTTACTCTGTGGCAAGTGGGCTGTTATATCAGATGTTCTAGGGATAAACGAAATTCTTGTCCAAAAAGAATCGTATACGTCTTGTGACTTTTATCACTAGTATCATCTGTAAAAAGTAATATTGTATTATTGATTATAAATAATGTTTTTCATATGATTTACAACCAAGATGTATGATGTATATAGTGTTGTAGGGAATAGAATCCCATTTAAATTTTAAATCATATTTTTTGTCTATATTCCTCTCTCTCAAAAATGCTGTTAACCCTTTGTTGTCTTTTGCAGCAAACCACTACAGTCTTCCCAGCTATGACCCACAGTATCAAAGTACACCAAAATCAAAGGTACAGTTCATATAGTAGTTACAGAGAAAGCTTGGATAGGCATGTTATACTACATGTGTAGTGAAAGTCCCACATTATAACTGTTAGTGTTAGTACAGCAAATGATATAAAGGTGTATTGAATTTGTGATGTTTGAAATGTTTTCACCACCCTCGCGGGAAGGCGACAGCCTGGCTATCCCATAAAGGCAGTTATGCATTTGTGAGCTGCTTAATAACAGCCCTTAATATCTCACGCAGTTATAGAAGTTTCCCCATTTATCAATTATTCAGCATTGGACCAACAGAAAGCTTGAGCATTTGTGTTTGCATAGAGCAAAACATTTTGACTTGTTATTGACCATGAAAAGTAATGGATTAATGGATAGCAGGCCACTTTGAAAGGTTGGCTTTCAGGTTTATTTTTACAGCTTTAAAAGGCTTTACAACGTTCATGCTTGTGAGGAACAATAGATAGACCGACAGCTGTGACATGTATTATGTACTAAGAGATTTACATCATTGAGCTGTTGCAATACTTAGTATGTGAAAGCTCTTTATCTTCTATTCTTGTGGAATAGAATTAAAAGTTTGCCAATAGGAATAGCTGAAGTTTTGTATCAGTTAATGACGCAGCTGTTTGTCTCCCATCCAGGGTGGACGACCCCTTGGCTACTCCCCTGCTCCACCCTCCACAGCTGCCTCCAGCTATCGCTCCCCCAGTCCTAACAGGGGAACTCCCCCCAAGGGCAGGTCCAACAGCCCAACTCGCATGTATAATGGTTCTCCCCCTAGGCAGGTCAGGAGACACAAATTTTCATTACATCATACATTACATGTATAATGTTTATTGTGAAAGAGAGTCAGTGAATTTATAGTATGAATTATACTCAAAAATAGCTCAACTCTTTTAAATTGATATGGTTGATCAAGATGATAAATCATATAGTAAGTGTATGTGCATGATTGAATCAGTCCATGTTATCTTTATACAGCATAAATAAAATCATTACCACATTGCCCTGTATTCTAATTGATCTTTCCAACATCACTCAGAAGCAGCTGTTGACTGTCATTATGTATTGATGATCCTATTTCTAATGTGTTTTTGTAGAGACAGAAAGTAAATTTCCACATCTTCACTTCCAGAACTATGTGACTGACCTGGAGCGTTCCACGATAGAGAAGCAAAGGAAGGAGCTGCAGCTGCTGATTGGTGAACTGAAGGACCGAGACAGGGAGCTGAACGACATGGTATCAGCACACCAGAAACAGCTGGCCTCGTGGGAGGCTGACAGACAACGTGTGCTGACTCTCGAACAGAGGTGCTCCAGACTAGAAGGTGCTGTTCCTGTTCTTGTTTTTATACTGGGTAACACCCCTTAGTGTTGGGGCAATCCACCCAGGGAAAGTAGTGTGCAGTATCATCAGTATTGTTTTTGATTCACAAAGTGATGATTACTTTTATATCAGGTTATGAGAAGGCATAGGTGATGACGAACAAAACTTGTATGTTAGTAATCTTAAGCAAAAAATACAGAACCATGGACAGTATTGTTTCAGAAAATTAGGGAGAAGGTTGCTATCAGAGCAATGTACATGTATATACAATGTATAAGTCTACTATGACTTGATTGACTGATGCCTTCTTTCTTTTAATGTTCATCAGGAGATGTGCGGAGCCGGTCAGAAGAGCTGAAACACATGCAGACTCAGATTAAAGTAGTGGAGTCCCAGGACCAGTCCAAGTCATGTGCCCTGGAGAGCACACAGGCACAGCTAGTCAAGGAGTCGGAGAGAGCCAGCCAGGCTGAGATGAGGGTGGAGATGCTGAATGTGAGTTCTTTAAACAATGGAACCCACAAACACTGGCTTCAATTGATTCGTTAGGGAAAAAAATACTCACTGTGTGCAAATTAGATATACTGGAATATGCTTTTTCTAGATGTCTTAGTTCTAGCTATGTTTGTTCCATTTTGTTGGTACGTTGATGTAGATTTCTAAGATCAATCACGGGAAAAATGACTGCCAAAAAGTATGCAGAGATGGTCACGAGTTCAGGTTTCTGTAATGCAATTCTGAGTAAAGGCTGTTTAAATGTGTGCAAATTATAATTCTTATGTTGAGATTGACATTTTCTTCTCATAGATTGCGCGGAGTATTGCTGCTCTGACACTAAACTCTTTTTGATAATTATGAAAGCTGAGAAAAATCTACATCCTTGGCAATTTTCATATGCAAAACCAATGGCACGTTTCTGCCGGCAGGAAAAGAACGAGAGTCTGAACACATCCTTACGGGACATCTCCACTAACCTGGGACACCTGGAGGCACGTGAGCAGGAGTTAGCCACCCTGCTGCAGCTGAAGGACAAGGATCTCATGGAGGCATCCTCACACATCACGGAGATGAGCGCCAAGCTGAAGAGGCTGGACCTCACATGTCGGGTAGGTGTAGGGGCAGGAGAAGTCACAGGGCTTGCTGGGCCTCCGTAGAAAACATGCAGTTTTCTAATAGCTACATAGTCTCTAACCGCAATCCAGACTAAATCCCGCTCCCAGTTGGTGTTTCAAGAGGAAATTTTAAGGACTGCTTAGAGCCAATTGGACTAGTGTTCTACATACAATGTGCTGTCATATAGGCCTCGTCTTCAAATTTTAACAATCTGTAATTGATCGCTAGCTTGCACATAACACTGTAAATTATACATATGGTTTTATTTATCGTCTTTTCAAACTTTTTGTTCCAGGAATGTCAGAAAGTGGAGTCCAACCTGAGAAGGGAGATGGCAGAGTGGAAGAGTAAATATGCTGAGTCCAGGAAAGAGATTGACAGGTTCAAAGGTAACTGCTGTGTTTTAGCTGTGGGGGAAACTATGCGATTTTAACTGTCGTCTGTACTTCATTCATTTATTTGCATATCTGATCAATTTTTACCTATGCCTGTTTTTTGTGTGCAGAGGAGATGACAAAACAGCAGGCAGATGTGGAAGCTGTTCAGGACAATCTCAGGAGAGCTCAAAATGAGTTAGAAGCAGCCAAGAAGGATCTGATATTGTCAGGTAACTTGTCACTTACATGAGCCATGAATATGTTACAGTAACAGAGGCATACCTTTTTGTCATTCCTTGCAGTATGATTTAGTTCAATGCGTGTATTTGGTGTTTGAAGCAAAGTACAATAGATTGTGGCGGTTTATCTGACTGTTGTCTTGATATTCAAATGATTTTCAGCGGAAAGAGAGAAGAGGAAAGATCAGTTACTGGAACTGCAGAGGTCCAAACAGGAGAGGACAGATCAGGAGCTGGCCAGTCTTAGACAGGTAGGAACTTTTCAGATAGTGAAACTGCACCCAAATCGTTTATGGAAAAGATAGAATACCTAGTGCACATTGAAAAGATTCAATAGGTCAGGGGTAGTTTTTTTAAGTTACACGAGATATGTTGTGAAGTTTATGTGTTTGATTTTATTCCAGATATATGAGAGACAACAGAGAGACATTGCCTTGTTACAACTCAACCTGGACAACTCCAAAGACAGACTCAGGAGTTCAGGGTAGGTTGGACTGTCAGGCAGTTGCTGTAGTTGATTCTAAAAAGAAAACAGCAAAGTGTTCATCAGTTAATCCTTTGCAAAAAGAATTAAATCAATTTACTGTTTAAAACTCATGTTTTGTTTTTGTAACTGTTTATAGAGGTGAACTTGAGCTAAGTGGTCCCAGAAGAAGTTCCTCCCCATACAGACCTTCGCTGTCCCCCCGCAGCAGCCCCGTCAGACCACTCCCCTCACCAACACGAGGGAACCCGGGACATGAAAACGCTCTAGACGGGAACAGCTCTTTCAACAGGTCCTCGGATAACGACAATCTCAGTGTCAATGACGTAAGTTGTGGTGAAATTGTTACTTTTATCTGTATTAACTATATGTTTTGCAGCCTTTGTGTTTTTCATGAAAAAACAATCCACTTGGGAAAATATTTTGTAGATATGATTTGTCATTGTCTTAATGTGATATAAATTGTTGATCTGTACAGACAGTAAGCAGCAAGGTACTTGTAAATGCTTGCACGGGAAATAAGTTGACAATGAAATGATCTTTCTATTTGTTTTGACCCACATGCCTCTTTCCTAAGCTTGTTTTTCATTGGTCCTGCTGTAGCTGGAAACAGCCTCCCCGACCAGTAAGCTGCACCGACTGTTAGAGGAGTCTCGACAGATGGTTGCCAGTCTGGAGGAGCACACCACTCTGCCCCTCCCTCCAAACACAAGCAAACAGGTGACCACAATTCTCATATGTTACTTGTGGTACAGTTTGTGAACTTTGAAGGAGGCTACTTTCCTGGTGGCAAGACTGTACTATGATGTACATGTATTGTGGAAAGTTATAGTAATGGAAACATGATTGTAGCTGGGTGTGTTTGCATGTAGACATGCACCTTAATGTAGTGGTGGTTTCCTTTATCTTTTCAGACACCATCACTCTGAGCAGCACCTATGCTAAGGTGGAGGTTAGGGTCTGACTTATGGTGAATCTTTAGCAAACCTGGGTGTATCTCTGTGTTTGTGTTTAACATGGTTTGGAGCCCAGGGTAGATGTAGTAAAAGTAGTATTTTGTTGGTTGTTCCAGAAATCGTTATATATGTTGTAGTGACTGATGAAAGCACCAATTAATCCTGTAGGTTGAAGAAGTAATGATTCAAGTGAGATGTGGCATGCAGATTTTTTTTTTCTTTACACAAATTTCACTGCTTTGCATGGCTACTTTCTTTACTCGTTGAGAAGTCCTCATGCCCATCCACCATTGCTAGAGTGGATGGGTAAGCTAACTAGATTATCAGTAGATATTCAGGAAACAATGAAGTAATGTTTGCTGTTTGGAATTTAACAACATTTGTCTCCTACAGATGACAGAAGTTGAGGAAGAGGCTGAGGAAGAAGCAGCAGAAGAAGAAAATGGGGAAATATGAGTACTAAGATTTCACCCAGAAAAATGGCCAACGGTGTCACAGATGAGTATCAAATGCTGCCATCATCTTTCTCCAAAGGCCAATGTTCTTCTAAAAAATAAATATTGTACAGCAAAACACTTAAACCCCGAAGAAACAATTGATGGCAATAGAGAAATGTTTATCTGAAATTAGAGGCAATATTCAGAGAAATAGGAACACAAAGTAGCTTATGCTTCTTGGAATTCTGTTGTCCCTTCATCGTGTTTTGATAATTTGTATAGAGTTTAAAATTTTTTTTTCCTAATTGCATGTTGGTGCCAAAATACATTCAGATGTTATGCCACAGTTAATGATATTCAGTTAATATTTATAAGAAGGAAACTTTGTTTAAATACTTTTAGGCAACATTTTATTTTCTTCCATTGTTAATGTAATAGTTAATATGTTGGTAATTATTATTACTGTATTGTATATTTTAGATGTTTAGTGCACTTCTATTTTGTAGGAACCTATAATTGATATTTTTGTTGTATTTGTGAGACTGGCTATGATCAGTTGACAGCATTCTTTTTTTTCAGATTACTGGTATTATATGATCCCTGTTCTGGTAATGTTCAGCTGTGCCCACTTCTCAATATCAAATGTGAATCTTCCAAATGTACATACTATCATTCTACATTTTGATTCATGTATTTTAGATAAGCAAGAAGATACAATATTAATTTTCACAAGGAATGTATTTTGATATGCAGTACTGGAATTGATAGAGGATTTTGTAATTCTGTATATGCAGTGAATCTCCAGCATTTTTGCTAGACATGGCAGCTCCAGGTAATGATACCTCAAATTGCCAGCTCTTTTGTGAGCCTGGGATAGACTGTACATGTTATAGTCTATATGTAAATGTTTCAATTGATTTGTGCTTCATGAGTATTTACTGGAACAGATGCTATATGAAACCCTTTCTGTTAATGTGTAAGCTGTATTTTCCAGGTTATTTGGATGTACATTTTGTCAATGAATGGTCCATAGATACAACTGTGCAAGTCTTACACTATGTTGTTGCATGGGAGATGTTCTTTCATTTCATAGCCTACTGATATCTTGTGTATTGCTTGCTGTTGACTCTACTGGTGCCTCAGTTGAATAAATTTATGTGTGCTTAAGATCAAACTTTGATTTGTATTGAGATGACCATACTGGCTGCCTATAGTGTAATTGTTTGAAAGTCACCCTTTATCTGTGTTATTGCACTTAAATCTATATTCAAGGTCCTATATCTTGCCTTATATCTTGATTTTGTACCAACTTTTATGTGAACAATCAAAAGTAAATGCCTTATTCTCAAGTAGTCTGTGTCCTTTTTTGACTTAACAACTTATAAAAAATGAAGACAAAAGAAAGACTCCTTTCAAGTTGTTTATTTGATAAAGAATGGTACAGTATAGCATACAGAGGTTACAAAATACTATTTGAATGACTTGAATGCAGAATAGGTTTAATAGCTAACGTCTTCAGAATTTTTTTATTCACACGAATCACACAGTGATCTTTAGTATGTATATATCCCGAACATTTTCTATTGATCTAGTTGGGTTACAGAAAAACATTCAGAAAAGACAATTTTACTAGTTCAAATAGTTCTTTTTTTGCAAGAAACCTACTACACCTATGAATCCTTCTTTACCAGATGATCATAGGCATCCCATTGGATGTTGACATTTGGTGGAAGATCTTTTTCAATCAGCTGATTGTAAACATCACTGTCTACTACTGCTGTTTTGTAGAACTCTAGTACATCTTGAAAGGTTTTCATGTTTGCCAGCTCAGTACTAGGAACTTCATGGCCGAACTCCTTGTAGCATCTTGATAAAACCTGTGAAACAAAGTCATACACAAGTAAGACAGACAGGACTGGGTATTAAGGTTCTTGGCACAAACAATAGCAATTGCTTGCAAACATTTCAGTAGCCCTGCTACTTTCCCCAGTGCAATACTGACAGGTTTTGCTAGGTGTCACTATAATGGGAAAGATGCAGTCCTAAATGTGACTAAGGTTATTATATCCCCCTCATCAGTGTGAAAAGTCAAAACATACTAAATCAGTGTCACAGTAAAAATAATACCAACTGTTGAGGATAGTCATAAACAAATAGGCATACCATAGATAAAAACACAACAGTTTTTGAAACCACTGGAGAATGCTGACTTCCATACCTGGAATTTAGTCCTGATGTTCTCCACACTGACATTTCTCCAGTTCTCTGTTGGTCCTCCTCTGACTTCTGCTGCCATACCTTCCAATCTTTCCTGTAGGTCGGGTGGTGGCTGGTATGCTCTAGACTTTCTTGTGGGTCTGGAGACAAGAAATGCATAATTAAGTACAAAACAGCTTGTTATATAACATCCTTGATCTGCTGTCATTTCAGTAACAGACATTGGTCAGATTAAGTTGGCATCTGACCCATTGATGATTGATTAACACACCTCTGTGTCAGAATGTCCTGAACCTCCTGTTCAGCTGCTGCTAGGTCCTTATCACCTGACCCTCCAAACAGACTGGACAGGAGTCCTCCTCCTTCACTGTAGGCCCGGCTACTGGCACACACTGCTGCCTGTTCCATGGGGAATCACATTAGAGAAAAAAACATTAATTTATGAGTCAAAAACACAAATCATAACATAAATTCAAATGTCATTACAATGAAACAACTAGAAGAGCCGAGTAGAAATAGTCTCCTGGCTGACAGGAATCGAACCCAGCTCACAAATGCCGCTAACCACTATGCCAAATGGTTGACCATTTCGCATGGTCAGTTTGGTGGCACTTGAAACCTCACTAGTGCAACATGTTGTATTCACATTGTGTCAGAAACTTGCAGAAGACTTTTATATGGCTATCAATGCATAATTTTGCACAAGACTTAACGACAATATATACTGCCCACGACATCTCCTCAAACAGGTGGAGCTCGTCTCAAAATAATAACTTCTACCAAGGGGGTCCTTGCTACTGTTAACATTATCAACATCTCAGGACGGGAAGGTGTACCTAGAAAATAATTTATACACAGCCTACCCCCGGCCCCCCTCCCCACCAAAGACGTATGCACGCACACATTGTAATGAAGATGTACGGTAAATAATGAGACCTAAACCGACTGTGCGTGATGTATAGAGCAAAAGACACTTGGGAAAAAGTAGTACCTTTTGTAAGTGAAGAGAATTTCTCGATAAAATGAAGAAATTCCTGAAAAACGTTTTTCCAACCAAGGGCGCAGCCATTTTGGACACAACTCTCGTATAGAGATTAGCTATCGCGAGAATATACGAGATTCCTCTTTACTTGAGGGACAAAGCAATATTACTCAGGGGGGTTCCCTCACAGATACACGGATAATCCGGGATTGGTTACAAATGGATATTAGTAGGAGTTCAAGACACATCACAAAAAAGTTTACGATAAACATTGAAATATTTCAAATGTGGATGTTTTGACGATATGAAAAGTTGACTCGAGAGACCAACGCTCCTTGGTATCACAGCTGAATCCTAAATGATCAAACGTACTGTCCCAGACACCAAGATGGACGCCTTGGCTGGGTATGATAGTGAAGGCAGCGAGTCCAATGGTTCAGCTTTCACGGAGAAACCTCGCCCTTTCCCGTCACAAAAGCAGGTAAGATGTACAGCGTAGACTGTATATTACACTTTCTGACAGAATTTGTGGCAGATAAACGCAATTATGGCGACATTTTGAGCTAAAACCCTGAATGTTTTGTAGCCCGGCCTCGAGGGCGCGCGCCCGACTGAGAACAACATGAAAACATATCTTGCCAAATATGGCGGTCTACCACCATATACATGTTTGTGATGTTACATGAATATGCTTAACGTTACGTATATGATTTCATTAATATTTTCTTACAAAGAGACTCAGCCTTGCTAACACAGGCAGACAAATCAAGATATTAGGACGTGGATAGTTAAACTTGAATAGAGTGTGTAGGGGTGCATAAATTATTTTCATTTCAACTTGGTCGAAAATTGTAACGCTATGTATGTCCGCCTTTTATTGTCCGGATAATGTCTGGATAGGACGTTAAATTGAGGTCCTGTGTTTAGGGAGTCATGTGCTAAGTCTGGCATTCATTGATTGTGTTACTACATCCAATTTGATCGTAAACTTAAAACACAGCGAACAACTTCTTCACCGCATTCCATGAGGGGTCATCATGAAAAATAATATTTATCTTTCTCTTGGGATATGGAACAGCACTACTGTAACAATACCTATTAAATCTAGTAGAGCATATCTTCCCTGTCATTAGTATGCAGGGTTCCACTTTCATGGCCTTTCATTTGGAACATCCATACAATGTTCAATTACATGCAAATGTGCCTCCTGAGTACGTGATGAAGTCCTGCAGTAGCAGCAATGTTCAGCATGATTTATTGGCTGGTACAGTTTCATCAAATTATGTCTGAGATGGAAATTGCTTCCACAGCACATTGCCACCTTGGGGTTACGGTGGTTCAATTAGAAGTCTTCCAATGATTTAATATTGCTATGCTGCATAGCATAGCCTATGAACTTGGTGTCAAGCCAAGGGCAATATAGATGCTACTGTACTGATGAAAAATTCAAATCCCTTTTACAATACACATTCAGTTGAATGTGTATTGTAAAAGGGATTTGAATTTTTCATCAGTTGATTCAACCTACATTTTGTTTGCAAGATTTTTACTTATTTTGAGGGGATGAGACAGAACTCTTTATGAAGGTTAGGAAGTAACTTACTCTATTTATACATGTTGTAGTTATAGAATATATTTGTGCTTATATTTTAGACCAGTTTATTTAGATTCATTGTCTTATAGCTACTCTATAAAAGGGGCATTACAAATACAAGCCATTAACGATGAAAGAATTTTGTATTTAGAACACATCCTTGAAGTTGTATTTTAAAAGTCAGTGATATTGTTTATAGGTCCCTGTTGTGACTCTGCAGCCACGAGAAAATCTGCCCCAGTATACCAGAGAAGGCCAGAAAGCAGCTGCTAGTTCTAGTTGTCTGGAGGCTGAGATGTCTGACCTACAGCAAGGCCCAGAGGTAAAGTTGTCTCTTTTACGTTCAGAGGCTTGTAACTAACGGCCAAGCATGCTATTGTATTGATTTTATCATTTTATGCTTAAGTAATACAGGGTTGCACATACAGTACCATGAAAAATTGATTTGGGGATTATAACGAGGACTGTAAAGTCACAGCAAATGCTTAGTATCAAGTTCTGTATGTAATCCATTGTACGTATTAATATCATCTGGGATATCGTTAGACTTGTCAGTCAAGTTTGACCCAAATTCCAACAGTGATCTATTCTGGTTTGTTGCATACATGTAGTATTTCTGTCACAGCCTGTGGATATGCATGCTTTGTTTATTATACTGAAAGTAGAGATTGCAGTTTTGTTTATCTCCCCTAGTTATTGTGTTAACAAGAACTAGTCCAGGAAAATTAACAACATTTTTCCCACAGGATATCATCCATGGCAGTGGAGAACAACTAGTTTTGAAACTTTGAATTGTGATACTATGTGGTTTCTAGTTTCATATGCATGAAAAACTCGTAGTTGTCTCAGATGTTCTTTTCAGATGTCTCAGAATTGTTCCAGGATTGACTGGACCTCTGTCTACATGATACAAGCCTTGAAATCTAAATCTGTATCTGTTTCTGTATGGATATAGCAGCTATAACTGCCCTTTGGCATAACACAACAGCTATTTTTTTATGTAGTAATCTTAGGTAAAAGTTGCAAAGATGATGTTTATTTTCCACATGTGGATAGAGGTTACAGGTCAACTTTGGTGCAATTATTCTCTTGAATCTCTCCTAGAATGTCTGTATTTCCAAAGATTTTTTTGTATGTTGCTTTATCAATAGAGATACAAATTCCATACAAATTCTGGAGGTGAGTGTAGCATATAAGTACAACAGCTATCAGTTACCATCTCAGATGATGTAAGTACACACTTGGAAGGAGCACTGAAGCATAGCCTACTGTCATAGTACAGTGGAAGAGATGTAATAACACATAATAACACCTCTATAATTGCTGAACTATGCACCAGCTTAAACCATGCCTCGGCGAGCCCAGTACTCCGAGTGAAGCTGGCCGGGACAAAAGCATCCGGCCCTTCTTGTTAGACCAGTGGCTGCTACAGGTAAATAGCTGCTTGATGTCTGTACACATCTCAGAGTGAGTCTTCTTATGTATGCAAAAGTATCTATTCTTCATCGTATTGTGTACTATTGTGATATGTAAGTCATAGGTCTATCTTTCATTTGGTTTGTAACAAGAAAGACTGAGACGGTTATTGGTTTGGTACTCCTCACTATGATCTTGCTTATCCTTGCCTGCCTTAAAAATGAAAAAACAAGAACACAATAATACTGTCTTTAGCTACGTAGTATGTAGATAGAATTGAGTACAAAGGATTTGAAACCCTCACTTAACAAACACAGTTTTCGGCATCAGCATTCCTACATACTCTATACTAAAATAAACACATTTTAACAAAAGTATCAGGGTTTGTATTGTTTAGTACATTGTATCTTTAATTTAATACAAAACCCTATGATTTCTGGTGCAAAGCTTGGAAAACATGTATGAGGAATGAGTTCAATGGCAAAAAAAAAAAAAAAACTCACACAACAAGCAAAGAAATGAGTCTTTAACTTCGCTTCTAGTCTGTTTCTCTTCCAGGTGGACAACTTTGCCACTTCTTGATACTAATTTTGTTTTGTTGCATTATCCCTTGTAAGACGCCACTTCTTCCCAAAACAGGACAAGTCCGTAGCAGACAGACGTCTCTCTGGTACATCCCCGGCATCTGATCAAAGCCCATCTCCGAGAAGACAACGGGAATCGTCGCGGTCAGCAAGCGTGAGTCCACGGAAGTCTCATTCACCTGTGGATCAGCGAGAGAAGTCTCACAATAAAAACAGCCCCAGATACTCCAAGTCTCCCAGTAAATCCAAGATGTCAAGGTCTCCTAAAAGGTCTAGATCACCAAGGAGTTTACCAAAAGTTTCAAGGTCACCAAGACGGTCAAGGACATCACAGTCACCATCACCCAGAAGGTCTGTCTCACCCAGGAAGGGTTATAAAGGTGCAAGATCGTCGAGAAGCCCTTCTCCAAAGCATAAGAGGTCTAGGTCGCCAAAGAAGAAGGCACACAGGAGTAAGGGGTCTCCAGAGGGGAGGCACAGACTGAAATCTCCGGACAGGAGACGGCGTTCCCGCGATAGGGCACGTGGTTCACGGGACAGTCCAGTTCGGAGGTCGTCTCGAGACTGGGAGAAAGGCAGACCCAAGGACCGGAGGGACTCGCGCAGGTCACCGGACAGGAGACGACGGAGATCACATTCAAGATCACCTCCGAGGTATGTTCAAGTCTCCTTTGTATGTAATCTATAAGACAATACCTGTTGAGCGAGGCTATTGACACACCCAGTGTGTCAATAGCCTAACAGGCTATCGACACACTGAGTGTGTCGATAGCCTGTTTAGGCTATTGGCACACTCAGTGTGGCGATAGCCTGTTTAGGCTATTGACACACCCAGTGATAGAAACCACTAAAATGAGGAAATCTTACGATTATATTTGACAATCAACACTCTGAAAAATACAAATGGCATCCTGTGTCCATTATCAACCCAAAATACGATCTTTTTCACGTGTTTACGGCACAATTTTAAACATCGGAATCTGCTATCATATAGGGTGCTAGTTTTACTGTCACCGCATGTGATCATGGCAGCCATGTTGGATCGGTTAGGAACACGTTTTCAGCTGTGTTTACTGACGAATTCCTGCCATATTGGAGAATTTTCGGCCTCAAAACTTATATCACTAAGGAAGCGAAGTTATAGTTGTTGTTTTACCTCCATTAGTTTTAATGTGAAAGAAATATTCTTCCGAGTCGCTGCCGATAGCGCCGGAACCAAACGGCCGAAAATTATGACATGTTTTGTGGTCAGTGTTAGTTTTGGTTTATATTGTTAACAGAAACTTTAAAAGTTGTTTATATATAAAATATTCTTATATCAAATGGATGTTTAAAAAGGGACAAGAAAAATTGAAAAAAAAAAAAAATTAAAAAAACTCCGGCGCGGACTCGAACCGGGTCGGAGCTGGTATCGTGAATTCCCGGGTCAACGCTCTATCCACTACGCTACGTCAAACATACACGATGAGGGCTGTATTATTAGGTATCCAAATGTAGGGCATAACTTGAATACGTCCGTTCATTCCAAGATTCAAAGATTCCAATGTCTAATCTTCCGAACAATGTCTAATCAACTATTGCTTGTGTAAAATATTGCCGGAAAGGCATGTTACAAGCTCTGATTGGCTGACTGGCATCTCGGTGTGTCAATAGCCTGTTTGGCTATGAGCACACTGAGTGTGTCAATAGCCACAGCGATACCTGTTTTATTTCAAATGATAAGTTTAGTCAGTAAGAGACTTGCAGGCCCCTCCCCAGAGCGTTACTGAACGGCGCAGCGCCGCTCCCAAAAACTCTCCCGCCACTCCCCCGATTTGTAAATCTAGTGTTTTCTCTTTGTATTTTCGGGGATAACTAGCAAAACCACCCGACTCTGCTCAAATTTGACCAAGAAATCGGCAAGCCTTCTCGGGAGATTCACAATAAATCCTTTGTTTTCATTGAAGCTGGCGTGGGGTAGGGTGGTATCTAGCGTGAAAAATCACAATCCTTTGTTTATGTCTTCTTGTTATGCTTGTAAACAATAGATGTCGGTGACTTTAGCATACGTCAACCTCATTAAAAACCTGTTTTTCAAGACGAAATCAAAGGAAAACCGATAGAAAAATAAAGAGCAGACCTGTCAGCACATGGTCAGCGCATTTTTAAGAGCTGAGGACTCCTAAACTGTTATTTGCAGTGATCTCTTTCCGACCTTGGTAAAAATCCATTCCTTGCTTTCTTCTTTCATCAAAATTTTGTTTATTTGTCAAAGATAAGCTGCATTTTGGCCGCTAGTAGCTCGTAAAAATTTGTATTTCTAGCCGAGACCTGGCTTGCCGGCAGCCATTTTTAATGAGGGTAATGAATATGCATGAGGTCACATGATGCCATTTCTAAGCTCTGATTGGTTAGCCCTAGATTCTCTGCCCTCTGATTGGTTTAAAGTAGGATTGCATTATATATTATGCTATTTTTGGCGGGAAGAGTTACCTGCTCAAAATAAACATATTTTGGAATGATTTACAAGCAGTTTTGTAGCTGTCTTTGTGACAATATTCATTAAAAATATAGCCTAGACTTTTTTGGTTGTAATTATGCCCTTCCCAAGGAGGCTTCTCAGCTATGGGGTTGTGGAAAATTGTACTTTATTTTTATTTGTATTATGCCAATGTGTTTTAATATTGTTGTTTTAATATCATGTCAAGTTGTATTTCATACATTTTCAATAGATTTGGTTTATAGTTTGCATTGAGAGTATACTTACTTGCAACATGTACATGATGTTCTTTACAGGGGGATTTCAAATTGTCATTTATTAAAATTTTGTACTTAAGTTAATTGGGCTTGATTTTCTGTTTCTTTTAGTCAGTAAGATTTTACAGCTTTAGTTTCAGGAGAAGACATAAAATTGCAAATTCATTAAGGCAAAGTGCAACTGTTATACAGCTTCTCTGGAGGAGGGTGGGGGGAATCACACTCTCCGGACCACTCCCACTCATAGCCTGTGACGCTGCACGTGGCGTTGACCGCCGTAAGCTTCATTATAACCCAGCACCACTCCCCTAAAAATTTCTGGGGAGAGCCCTGGAGAGTGGCTACTTCTTTAGGATGATGGCAGCAATTTTGCGAGTTAAATTTTGCAGTCATATATTTTGGTTGAAGTGTATAAGTGGATTGAGCTATGGGATCAGTAAGATTCCTTGTATCAAATATGCTTTTGTCAATGAAAATATTTTCTACATTTAGTTCTATCCAGGTTCCTGTCAGTTAAAAATTGGATTGATCTTGTGATCTCCTAGGAAGGCTCGATATTGATTGTTCTAAAAAATTCCTGAAAAATCTGATAAAACGTCTAATGATATTCCTGTGTTTCTCTGATTTGTAGAGAGGCACGGAGGCGTTCCAAGTCACCATCTCCAGACAGGAGGCATTCATCATCAAGATCACCCTCTCCTCACAGATTAAAATCAGGGTCAAAGAAGCACACCAAATCAAGATCCAGATCGCTCAGCCCAGCTAGATCCAAGTCACCTCATCACAGGGGCTCAAAATCAAGGTCAAGATCACCCAGAAGGCACTCAAGATCACCAAACAAGCTATCAAGATCTCCTCGTAGAAGGTCACGGTCGCGCTCACCATTTGTACGCAAGAGGTCAAGATCTCCAAGGAGGCGTCATTCAAGGTCACCCATACCCAGGAGAGATCATCGGAGGTCACCCCCTCGTCGGAGAAGGTGGGTTCTATATCTTGTTATATGTAATTTTCTTAGCCTGATTAGATCTTGCTTATAGCAGGCCGCCCGACATCAGCTCACCTCCTAGCGAGAAGGGGCCAGTTACAGCCCAGGATAGCAGAGTTTTTGTCACACAGACTATGATTTTCTTGATGTGACTCATGTTATTACTTAGTGTAGAAGACTGCATCTAGAAAGCATTACAAAGAATGCATCTACTAGGATTTAATGGCTTTAGCTTGTCATCTTGATTCACTCTTCCCTTAGCAAATATTTTTGCCTATAGAAATGTGTCTTACATTAAAAGTTGCTTTGCAGAAGCTTTTATTTTATTACAGGTTCCTTACATACATGTTTACACAATGTTTGTGTTTAGTCCCCACAGGGGCATGCGTGGTCGCGGGCGGGGACGTGGACGCCGCCGTAGCCCGGGTCATCGTGACCGGTCCCGTTCCTCCTCAGGTAGTGCCAGTCCAACCGGTGACCCTGCCCTGGACGCACAGGACGCTCTGCGCAGGAGGCTGGAGCGAGCCAAGAAAAAACAGCAGGAAAAGGCCGAACGAGAAAAGGCCGAGATGGAGGCTAAACTGGAGAGTGGTGAAGGTTGGACAGTGTTGATACCT
The DNA here is from genome assembly GCA_019207045.1 of Branchiostoma floridae x Branchiostoma belcheri. Lineage (NCBI taxonomy): Eukaryota > Metazoa > Chordata > Leptocardii > Amphioxiformes > Branchiostomatidae > Branchiostoma > Branchiostoma floridae x Branchiostoma belcheri. The sequence goes on from CM033036.1 coordinate 15,362,253, forward strand.
TGCACATGTCAAGATAATGTAAAAAATCCAAAAATGTATGGTGTATAGTCATGTTGATTGTTTGAACCTTGGAAGATTAGCCCGTAAGGGCTAAAAGGTTTCTTAGTAAACAATAAACAATAATCAATCCTTCTTATGCTTTGTCTCTTGTTATGTTTTTTTTTGTCATGCATTCCATAGAAATGTGCACCTGTATATGTTTCAGCTGCTGCAGGTGCGCCCCCCTCCATCGCTGGAGTGAACCCCCTTCTGGCGGGACAGCAGGTGACGCCGCAGGAGGCCGTGTGTGCAGCTGCCAGGGCTATGCAGATGAAGGTAGCTGCTGAGACAGGCATACAGGTGAAACCTTCATACTACATAAGACTGTGCTTCACCAGTCTTTAGTCTGTATTCAAAGTCATCAGTCCTGTGGTCCTAATACTGGAATCTTTTTTTTTCAACACACAAAATTTCAGCTAAGAAGGTTTGCATACTAGTAGTTTACTAAATGTAACAGTTCATGACTGCCTGCTCTATGTGTGTTGGCAGGTACCAAGTTACTACAACCCAACTGCAGTGAACCCCATGAAGTATGCAGAACAGATGCAGAAAAGAAAACTGCTCTGGGCTGGCAAGAAGGAGAAGAAAGAGGTAGGTCTACAGACCTTGTGAAATAATGCTGGATTACTTTAGCTTTTATCACCTGATAGCTGCTATTGCTATTGCTATGATAAAGTATCTGTAGTTGTAATCCAACAATATGTACAATCAAATGGAGCTCTAGCTCATTGGGTCTTTACAACTTTCTTTTTTGTTGCATAGTACTAGTAGTTTGGATCCATTTAAATGGATTCTGTGATGTTCTTTCCCTGATAGAGTTGTACGAAGCAATATATTTGTTTTCCTCTCTGCCTTAAATGAATAACAATATTTAAATCGCTTTGTCATTCATTAGCATGTACCAACATGTTGACTGTTTTAGTTATTTGATAATTGAGTACCCCCTCTGTATGTGTATCTTAGGGTGATGCTCCTGCGGGTACTGTCTGGGATAAAACCAAGTTCCATGACGAGGCCACGCAGGCGAAGTTCCGCCGACTGATGGGAATCCATGGAGAGGCATCAGGCAGTGGGGCAAGTCATGTATGTCCATGTTAATTACTTTCACAAGTCACAGTTGTAATTAATCTCTGTAAGGTTGATTTTAATGAATAAAGAAAGAAAGAAAGGCATGGTCAAGCCCTCAACTTGCTTTGCTGTTACATATCAAAATCTGTTCCTTTAACTCTTGATCTCTGAGTACAGTCACATTTGCCACCTCTGTTTTGTTGCAGTCTAGGCTGTCTTTTTTACCTTTCCCAATCATCCCCAATACTTCTGTTTTAGCCATATTTGTTAGATCACAGAAGTGGCCAACATGAATGTTGTAGTTGTCTGTAGTTGTCAGTGGACTTTGAGTTTGATTTTGTTGATCTGTTTTCAGGGCCCGGCAGAGGGACCAGACATCCAACAAGAGCAGGAGAAACTGTTCCGTTCTCTTGAGGCGCAGTACGAGTTTGCACGGGGCACGACTCACACCCAGAAGGGAGTTGGACTCGGCTTTTCTTCCGCACGGCAACCTGGTCCCACGCTATAACAAAACAGACAGTTGTTACCCATGTAAGATGGAGCAGTACTTTAGGCAGAGTGACTACAGCAATGTTTTCTACTCCTTGTGTTACATGTTAAATAAAATGTGAAGTAAAGTCAGACATTGATTAAGTTATCAGCAACAGACTTGATCAGAAGTATTGAAAAGCACCGTATCTGTATGTGTAGTGTTATTCTTGGTAAATTAACTGTTTTTGCCCTTGACAAAATATTGAAGCCATTTCGTCATCAAAAGGACTAACTGTTACATCCATATAATCCTTTCAAAGACCCAGACCTTTTGTTTTGATACAAAGCTTACAGGATTAACAAGTGTGCAAACCTTGACAGTATGTCATGAATATGTTTTCCATCATACTAAAACAGCAAATATATTGTATGTTGACATTGCTTATCCATGGTCCCCTGAGGCCATTGCTTGGTGGACACTGGTAAAACTGTCCTCTTCCTGCTGGAGTATCCAAGCAATATATAACATTTAATTATTCAAATACAAAATTGTAAACAGGAGCCAACATTTCATATACATGTATAGATGTTTTTCAATTGCTACAATTGAAGCAGTATTTTTGCATTTTTGGCACACTCTAAGACTCTTCTAACCGTTTGTCCAAGGCAATTCTCACAGCTGGGTTTATTCCACTCCCTTTTTTGTAGAAAAGCGTTTACCCAGTTTATCAGTTTGTTATTTTGGGAACAAAATGTTAAAATGGTTACAGACTGTATACAAAAATGTAGATGTGAGATTTGTATCCAGTTGAGCATTAGAGAGGATACACAGCAGTTTGAATAAGCTGGGGATCTTCAGAAACATTAACTCAATAAACATAAAAAGCTCAGTTACCCTCAACTCTCGGTTATGTGTCTTAGACAAATTGCTAGGATGTTCTTTGGAATTTCAGAAAATGTGCAAGTAATGAATTCATTGTTTTGTAGCAAAGAACCAATGTTCATGAATGATATCCGCTAGTTGATGTGTCTTAGAGAATTTACTACAATATTTGCTGAGATATTTGGAATTTCAGACACCTAGAAAGTTTGTTGTTTTCTGGCACTTCAGTACTGATCTTCATGATGTCATTGTGTATACTTTATACTATACAAACTGATAATTATTTCTTTGTATTGAATTTTGAATATTCTAATGATTGAGCACTAAAAAGGTCAGTCAATCCGAGGGCTCTAGCCAGCGTCCGTTTTTCTGTCAATTGATGGAAATTTGCTGCGTGTGACGGAAAAATTTTAAAACTAATCAGTCAACTTTGACGGACAAAAATCTGATAAAAGCTCGTAAAAGCCACACACTGTTTGTTTTGCTATTGTTATGATTGTTGACAATGTGTGTCGGTGCCCTTTTGCATACGATAATCTCATTAAAACCCGTTTTTCAAGGTCTCAGTTCAGTCTCTCTAACTCCTGGAATAGTGTTTTTGCGACAATGGGAATTGGCTGACGGAAAAAAATGTCGAGCTGACTAGAGCCCTGGTCAATCCATTTTACCACCTTCTACTGGCAGCTTTTATTTCTCCTGGGTGTTCTGCCTCGTTTCTTGATACCGGTCTTTCTTATGTTTTTGTTTTCCACCAAGCCTATCTTTGTTTAAGTTCCAGACTGTAAAATGTTCAAACTCTATAAATGTCATGCAATGATGGCATTCAAAGGAAAAGGAAAGCCATATACATGTATGTATGTATTACATTGTGTGACTACATTTATTTGGTCTATATTGTTGAATTAAGGTACAAGCATTATCTAAACTTACCATGCAGTTGCCTGGCAGTGCTTTAACATTGTTATTTGATATCCATTGGAAACAAAATGATTAGTTCTTTATCTATGTCAGTCATGACGTAGGGAACATTGGACAAATATAGGAGTATAAAACTGATGTATAAAAGTATAAAACACACAGTACTACACATCTTGATGATTTATAATGTGCCAGAATATTTTATTGCAATGAAGCCAAAACATAAAACACCACTTCACACTGAAAAATTACACATTTTCTGTAGTATTAAGTCCAACCATTGCACACCTTCAACTACACTGCACCTGCTGTACCTTCATGACTTTATTTTGCTGAATTCAGTAATGTTGGAAGATGGGAAAAATGAGATTGTATATTACAGTATGGTATCTGTTTCTGTGAAAAACACAATACAGTTGTGCATGAAGATCAATGACTTTCTGTTGTAGAGAAACATTTTGAAAATCACCTCTACATATATCTTGCACTATCATCTCTTCATTGCAATGTTTTAAATATTAGTTTAATAATATATAATTCCCTCAGACACTAATGAAATTACAGCATAAGAAGTACAAAGGACAAAAACATTCAAGTCAAGGAAATTACAAACATTCAAGTCAAGAAAATATGTGCAAAATGTGGAGAAATGCAACAAAGCAGTGTGTTAGCTGAAATTCAAACCAATGTCTAGACATTGATTAGCAAAACATACCCATGGAATATTCAGCAAATGTAATGTATTAAACTCCAGGTCAACTATTCAAGTTTATGAGACATACCCCTGTGGTAAGTCAATGCAAATCCCTATTTAACATTCTACACATTAGTTCTGCTTTGGAAGACAGACAGACAGACGCAACTTGTCATTATTTCTAGACTTTACATTTGCCTGAAAGACCTTATTCTCTATAACTCTACTAAACTATTTGGAGGACATACAATTGTAATACTACTAGCAGCCCATGTCCCCAGCAATCATCACATAGAATATTTATAAGACTTGAAAAAGCCTGAAAGATGAATCTATCCTGGCTACATTATATTAAAAAATCTAAAACCTAATGGACAGAGCAGGGATTTATGAGTCCATTTCATCATATAATTAGAATTCCTGATTTCTACTAGTAGATTTCTTGCAGCATATGGCAACTATTTTTTGTGTGTGTAAGAAGCAGCTTTATGTTTTCTTGTATTTCAGTATTGTTACTGAGAAGTGGCAGTTGACAGCTTCAGGGAGTGGTAGGGAGAAGGTCAGCGTGTTTGTGGCCGGGTCATAACACTGCACAGTGTCCAGGCTCTGGTCAGCCTCCTCTGTGGACCGCTGCTCCCGGTCCGACCCTCCGGTAATGTACAACTTCCCGTTACATGCTGCAATACCGCAGAACTCCCACAGGGTGAGCCTCTCCGCTAGCGACATCCATGTGTCCGCCTTTGGATCGTAGCATAAGATGGCTGGCAGCTTGCCGCCTACGACATAGATGAGAGAGTTCAGGAGAGCAGCGTTGATGCACTCTCCCTTTCTGGGCATTGGTGCCCTAGTTTCCCAGAAGTCCTTGTTGGAGACATAGCACTGGACTTGAGGACTGCACACGCCAGTTTGCCCCTTCCCACCTATGACGTAGAGTTTTCCATCACAGCTTGCAATGGCAAAGGAAGATACTGGATTGAGCAAAGATTTCCCTTCTGTCCACTCGTTTCTATTAGGCTCATAGACCTCAACACTATCTAAATACTTGCAACCGTCATCCTTTGAGCTGTCGTACCCACCCACAGCGAACACTTTTCCGTTCAGAACTGCCATTTTGTGTCTGCTTCTTCGCTGAGCCAAAGATGCCAGCTTACGCCAAGTGCTGAGCTTTGTGTCCAGCTCCCAGACTGCTGAACCTTTCCAGCTACCTCCCGACACGATGATGTTGTTGTGTAACGTGACTGCTGCATACTCGACTGAGTTACGGAAATCGATGGCGAGGTCCAACAGATCATTATCCCACATCTGCTCCGTGGGGTCAAAGCCATTTATGTGGTTGGTTGAGACATCCTCTTCATTTTCCACATGCGTGACCCCTCCTCCAACAACCAGGATCTGTGTGACGCCCGATCTTTCCCGTGGAACCGTCCGCGTGGAAGAGACCTCCTCGGGAGACAGGTGGTAGATGGACGCCTCCTCCATCAGGCTATCGAACCCTTCTGTTTTATTCACCAGCTCGTTTCTGCGCACGTTTCGAACGACAGACACCGGGTCCATCAGCGGAAACCTGACGTGTGGAAGCAGGTCTTTCAGCTGTGCCCCACGCGACTTCTTATCACACTGTACCCACCGTAACAATGCCTCATACACCATCTCCTCTTTACTCACATTCAGCCTATTGTCAGACATGAACCCCGCCAGCTCCCCTGGTTCCAGTTGGATAAACTCCTCTGACTGGCAGACTTCTGGGAAGTGCTCCAGCACAAAGTCCTGCGCTTTCTCTGCAAGCTCTGTGCAACACAGCGCCGAGGCAAAGCGATGGATCCCGAGACAGTTTCCCGTTTCTAACATCTTCCCAAGGTACTTGGCACATGCCTCCACTATGGGTGTCAGCTGCATCAGGTTGGCAGCCTCCAGCAGCTGCTGTACATTGTTCTTGTTAATGACCAGTTCTGATGTGTAGATGTAACTCAGGATGGATTCTAGGATTGTAGGATTCATGTTTTTAATCATCACCTTTGTTTGTTTAGTTTCCTTGAGTCCGTTGGTAAACATAGCTTGGAAATACCCGCTGCAGCACGATAGAATGGCACGGTGGCACGGGAACTCGCGGTCCCCTGCACAGAGGATCACGTCTACAAGGCAGTTGTCTGTACGAAGGCGCTGTAGACCTTCTAGTATGTTGGTACAGTGAGATGTGTTGGTGAACTTCTCATTGCTGGTTGCATCATTGTCCACAGATGTGTCCGAGGGTGCAGGTGAGGACAGTTGGGTTGTTTGTGGGGATGTTGTGGACTCAGGAACCAGCTGTACTCCTGCCATGGTGGTATTGAAATCTGGTCTGCGGAAGAAAAGTTGCAGAGTGGTAAACAAGGAATAAGGAATATTTTTGGTGGTACATGTACATATTTCAATTGCCATCTTTAATCTAGATCTAGAATAATTCTCTTTGAGAGTTCCATAATTTCAGCATCTCGAATTAAAAAAAAAAACTATTCAAATGCGGTGAATGACTTTAAAATCAATATTGTGAGGTACTTTTCTTCGTTGGATGTCAACTACTTTCCCCTCCAGGCAAACTCGGTGAACCCGGAAGTGACAACCCGGAAGTGAATTGTAACGGTAGCTAGCCCTACGGAACCAGTTCAGCAATTCACCGCCGTCAATCATGTTTCCACGAGACAATATTCATGCAGTTAAAACGTAATTAAGGCGTATCCACCATCTGAACTCACGTCATTACTCACTCTGTTTATTTACACAAGGCGCCGTCTCTGTTTACAGTCGCCAATATGCAACAATAAAAAAAGCGACCTGAACTACAGCAACGTCAAACTGCTGTTACACAAGAGTTTTTTTTGCCACACGTAAAGCTCGTTACCTTACAGAAAGACATTTAATCTATTCAACGTATTCTTAGAGTTTCATTCTTACAAACTCTTCCCTCAAAGAGACTCATAAGGGGTCCGGGAAAAGGGGTGATTGCGGCTGATCTTGCCCCCATTTTCTGCATCACTTCACAACAGGTGCCCCTGTCACCATTTCCACCAAAAACACAGCAATGTCTACACAAACGGAGTGCTCACCAACTACAGAAGGGTCGGCCGTAGTTTCTTCAAGCAAGTGTGCGTAGGTCAACCGTGGAAGCAGCGGTAAAATGTATGTTTGTGTTCAGAACGACCTCGCTTGGGTCCACAACGGATATGGCACAGAGGACCGAACAACACAGCACGATACGGTGTATCCATGCACCCTACACAAATGAGGACCTCCGAAATGTACGAATCTTGGCAGACAGCTTATGCTATGTGTAACTGTTTTGATTGCATATGAAGTATCTTACAAAATAAATGTATTCATTAAAGATTCGTAACCTATAAGATCCCCAGTTACTAGTTGAGAATATATCATGCCGCGTGTTAAACGGCGTACGAGAACTGTGTTTATTACAATTTCCGCTAGATGTCCCCATTGAGTGTAAAAGTAAAGTGGCTATGTTAATGTGTAGAAGGTTTTACTTTTAGACATATCATATAACGTTATAGTCGTTCAAAGGACTTGCTAAATAATAGAATGATTTTGACTCCACTAAACAGAATTCAGCCAATCCAGTGGCATTCCCGGCGTCGAAGATTATATTGCACCGTAAAGTACATGTACCTTGCAGCATTTCCAAAGGAAAATTTGGCCTGTTGACATGATAGTCGGCAAACGGACAAAAATGGGCAAAAATCATTGCGTCAGCTCAATGTTTTCCTGTCTATCTTAAAAACTAGGATCCAAATGTAGATGTGGCAAAAAATCTGCAAGATGACAATTTACAGGAAATGTACACATCGGGCCACTTGTATCACTATATCTAACGTTATATCATTCCATATTTTTCCTTCAACGTTGAAATGGCTTTTAAGCCATGACAAAATGTTATCATACTTAACTTCAAATGGTCACATTTTCTAAAATATTGTAAAAGAAATTTTATAAATTCAAACCCCTTTGTGAGCCTTTCACGATTTCCCCATTCCCGAAAAGACCGAAATTTCGCAATTTGACGGTCGTCTTAACCACTTTTGTGGGGCGGCCGGGAGCGGTACTGCAGCTTAGGCTCTTATAGGGTATGTAGTCCCGACTTGGAAAATGTGAAGATATATACGGTTATTGGCTGAAAACGAGTGGAAACCTTTTCAAATGGGGCAAAATATATTTACATACCTCTGCAGTTGCCTTTCCGATGCTACTTGTCATGAAAAGATCGAAATTTAGGCGCCGCATGAAGAGATCACGGAACACTGAGACCGCCCGTCGAAGCGCCGCCTACATTCATGTACACATCGCTTTTTGAACGGAACAAGCAAGCCAATGATAATATGCGGACATCGTACACTTTTCCTCTACAGTTTTTTACCTTCTACTACATGTTCATCCATTTATATGACGAACATCTGGATAAGATATGCTGCTTGGTTCTTAGAGCGACCTAAGGCTGTCAGGCAACACAACAAAAATGCGTGTGCATGTGGCTTGTTCCCGGATATCTCTGTAGCACTGTTTATTTTGTGAAAAGATTTTTTTCACTTAGGATTATTGTACCAGCAAGGCTTAGACATCTGAAAGAACTGAAGGGCTGTTCTAAAGTTTGTTGTTACCATTCTGCATTCAGCAAGGGGAAATCATTCATGTCATGATAGTAATACTCGATATCAGATGGCCTGTATGCACACATGCATGATCGGAACGTCGGCAGGGAGACATCGGGACACAGTAAAGAAAACTCTACACTCATGCCTCATGAAAGTACACAATAGATGTAATAGTATCAAAACACAAGTAAAACCCTTAAAATGTATCAAGTTATCGATTCACAGTACATCTGTTGTACCAGAGCAATGATAAATGTTCGTGAATAAAGGTTGAAGATATGAAAATCGGTACGTAACATGGCGATCTTATAATTGCCATTGGCACTGTCACGCCTTAAAGTAGAGGTTCTTAGCAATGAATCATAACTTATGGTGAATACAAGAACAAGAATTCCGATGAGTTGGTATAAATGACAACGCAAGGCTAACATCAGTTGCTCAGGCTTTTATAAAAACGCCATGAATTTAGTTGAAAATTTCTTCATATGGGATTACATAACTTAACGCTGAAAACGTTCTGTTAGAAACTTTTAGAAAAGTATTAGAAACTATTAGAAAAGTAGTCTGAAAAATTTGGTCTCGGAGTCGGATTGTCCAGATATACTGCCCCCTAGCTGTCTTGGTCAGAACGACACAAAGTCGTAGTTAGGAGACTATCGTTGCTGCCAAACGAAAATCCCTACTAGATGAGATATCGTGCTTTATAAATGTACGGATGACTTCAAAATCTCAAAACACTTCATAGGAAACACACGCAGTGTTGGATAAAAACTATATACACTGTAGCATTGTGTAAGAAAGTGTCTTTTTCTACATATGATCGATGCCATAAACGGGAATGGGCAAAGAACATCAAACATAGTCTATTGCTGTTGTATCAGCTTGCATGCAACATAGTTAAATATCGAAGTTTAAGATATATCACGTTGTGAAGACAAGGATACTATGCTTTTTTAGTATTAGATATACTATCGAGTAGGATTTTTGCATATATGCATCCTGATGAAATGTGAACAAAGTTACTCAGATATTGAACAGATTTTTTTCATCTGTTCTGTCTTTGGCATTTAAAAGAAGAGAGACAGAAATCGATTAAAACCGCTGTAGAATTATGGACGTTATGAGAAGGCTCCATATTTGGTAAAGATATGACGCGTTGAATGACGTCAGTTCAGCTGCCTCAGTTTGAGTGGTTTGACGTAGCACCTAGTCTGAGTCTTGGTGTTGGTCCTCGAAATACATGAAATCCTGCACAAAATGACGAAGAAAAAGAACACAATAAGCTATGCATATGAAGCATTGTTTTCTCTGTTTGTCAGGCTTTGTGACATAACAAAACTAGGCGGGTTTTTCCTAAAGTTTGCACGAAGTTTCTAAACATGCGATGCTGTATTCTAGTAAATGAACTTAAACGCTGATCATGCTGTTGAATCATGTGCTGGTTTGCGAATGAAATATGAAAATCTAAAAAAACAAACACAGGAAAACACCAGCAATTCCAGCAGAAGTTCAGGCGACTTACGATCAGAAACGCCAACCCCAGCATCGTCGCTTTCATTTTCACGTCCAGGTCCATCGGAACTGCAGGGACATGAAAAGTGTTATGTTAGTGACGAAAAGTGAAGAGAATACCCACCATTTTCAGTCCAAACATAATTCAATGTCTACACAGCTGCACATGTTTAACTGGTACTAAATAACAGCCAGATATAAACAAAAGGTCTCTTCTGTACCCTTTGCATTACGCAACCCTTGCCCAAATTCCCGTCCTTGGTGCTGAACGCTATTCCTTACAGAAATATTTTTCCTGCTGTCGCTCCTTCACAATCACAGGTAGCTTTACGCTGTACACGAAATAACATCTATGTGTTCTATCTGCATAACGTAAGGTCACGACAGCAGTGGATTGATCATTCCTTGACAAAGACTGCTGCTGTTCAGTGGAAAATTTGGGTCAGTCCAATTTTTGTGTTGGATATTACAGTTAAACTTGTTCAATAATCTTTGCTGCTTGTTGACTAATGGAAACGTTGTTTGGGACCATGATGACGTTGTAGTGTATTTGTGTAAGTTATGTACTTACACGTGACGCTCATGTTGGTGGCATCACTGAAGTGCTCCTTGATAAAGCCGGCGTGTTGTCTGCTGACTTTTCCCACCACCGTGTCGCCGTCCGGACTGTAAACCTTCATTGTGAATGGATGAAAACATTTTATTATGTCACTATATAGCAAACACGGGCAATTTTTATTATTCTGCAAAGTATAAATTTGAATATACGCATGTTTGGGTGGGGTCAATGTGACTTTCTGCGTTGAATTTCTCCGTTTAAAATCCCGAGTTTGTTTTCACTAAAAACAGTTTTACAGGACTTCGACACATGTAAAGTTACCTTGAAGTCTGTATCACATCTGTAACACGCCCCGCTCCAGATACAACACGGCCCCTTCACGTCAAACACCGTCTCATGGTCCGCGTTACGGACGGAGTAGTGCGGCTTCCAACACGTACATCTGGGGAAGGGAACGAATAGGTTAACACCTCATGGTCCACTTCACTGTCAATTGGTCTATTCAATGAGGCTTGATAGAACCTACTAGTACTACGTCTATTGTGGATATGTACATGTGATCGTCTCGTAATGCTTCCCCATTACCACTCCTAATAAGGATTTTAGGCATTATTTTTCAGACACACGGGAAACGTTAAGATCTTTCCTCCCAAACATCCATTTAGACTTTGAAGACTTTTCCTTTTAAATGACTCACTGTTGTCGTGCATAACCAATGGTCGTCCCAGGGGGCGCTTGAACCTTGACCTCGTGGGCGGCGCACCCCAAGTTGGCACAGCAGGCGATCCCTCCGCAGCACTTGAACTTCCGCTTCACACGGATTACTTCCTGACGGCGATAGAACACGACGGAAATAAGTCATAAATGAAGCTAATCTTGCATAGCTAGCTGTTTGTAAAAGTAACAAGAATTCAAATGAAAATTGGAAATGGCGCTTGAACAACAAGACCCGTCGACAGGAAAATGTCATAAGTAGCAAGAATGTCACTCTAAAGTACTACATGAATTAAAATGACGTACCGTGAGAATACATCGCATGAAGAATCCTCGATTAGCAGACATTCGACAGACTTACTTCGTGCGTAATCTGTAATTGTAAATAACTAGACCCTATATAAAAGCAAAGGAAGCCCGGGTACATCTACATGCTCTACCGTACCTTCTTGTTGTTGTCCAAGACTATAATCCGGAATCCGCGGCGCTTGCCACAACACAGGCGGGTACAGAAACTGGAATCTGAAGAAGACGTTTAAAAACTCATCTCAAACTCATCTTAAGTCAGCGTTATAATAGTCATTCAAAAGTAACATTTCAAACATACATTTAGAATTTACACTATTGAATATTGTACACATAACGACGATATTCTGCCCGAAAATATTTTACCACACAACAGACAACAGGTCGCTATCCATTACCTTTTCAAATGATAGATGGAAACTCCTAAAGTTTAAATCTTGCTAACACATGTGTCAGCAATTAGAAAGAAATTACGATAGATGACGAGAATGGATGACGTGATATCTCAGAAGTGATGACGTCTATCTCAGAATTGATGACGTGATATCTCAGGATTAATGACGTGCATTATCAGGATCGATAATGTAATGTCTCACCTTCTTTTGCGTAGTACACCTGCTGTCCCATGGAGTTCTTGATCTCGTATTTGTTCTTGGTCTCGATGTCCGAAAACACTATAGAGAGACAGAAATCACTGTCATGCAATATGTTCTATATCCACAAATTGGTCATAAATGTCTTTGTAATTCTATCCGCTATAATTCGTGTTAAGGTCTACTACTGAGGTACGTCAAAGTGTCACTTACGTACTCCTCACACCATTAATGATGCACTTGAGAAATTTACTGACCAGCTGAAAAGCAGCGGACTTTCCAACGGATAGCAAGAGCCAAAGGCAAGGAAAACGCTGTTAGACGGACTTAGGGAAGTAGTAAGAGAAAGAAAAACTTCGAAAGAATGTTTGTAGATATTTGGAAGAAGACTTTCTACACTATGGTTCAAAACAATTTTTAGATTGTAAACTACTCCAGTCACCTTCAAGTAGTTCTACTTTCTGTTTGACCAGGAGTTGATCAATCTGTGTGAGATACTCCAGCCCAGGAGGACAGCCAATAGGAACCTGCGGCTGATTCGTCAGGACCACGTGACTCGGCTGGGCCGTTATAGGCTGGGAATGGATGACGTCATTGGGGTTAATGTCATGTAGTACGCACAGTGGCTATAATTTTGTCAAATACAGCCATTTTATCGTTTTATAGAAGGTACAAGGTTAATGGTGAGTGACCATTATCTTACTTCAAGTTCAAGCTGCACTTGGCCCTCGTCTTGCACAGCTGGTGACGCCATGGTGTGAAGACTCCGGTCTGCCGATGGAAACGTCAAAAAGACTTGTGGCCTCAAATACTCTAGAGCACTGTATCTCTACAGCAAACATGTATTCTGTAAAGAAACTTCAGTTAGTACCTTCCTCGAGAGGGTCGTCTCTTTCTCCAAGGAATGGTTTGCGTGTCTACGCTGCTGCACTTGAAGATTGGTACCCACTTTTAGACAAAGTGAAATCGTATTTCTTCTGTTCAGTCACCTGGAAGAGCTGCCTAGAACAATAGTTTTACGCGCGACCTGGTTGTTGGGGTCAATCCGTTCTTGGCCGAGGATTGGGATTGGGGTGGAGGGGGTATCGGAAAAAAGTGTGCATCCCTTCTGCTCTATTTATAAAGAAGTTCGGATTTGATCCCCACTTCTTGATAATGATATAACATACGAAGCCTCGTGGAATTAGTTTCTTTACAAAAATGTGCTATGAAGGAGCATAAACAATTTAAGGTTTTATGTCCTTATGTGACCTGAAAACCATTAGTCAGTCGTCGTATATCAAAGTAAAGAGATCTACAGGTTTCACGCATTATCTATTATTTACAAACTTAATCTTAACTATGCATATGATTCCCTGGAGAGAGCGTCCGGAAATCTGCCATAGGACAGGATGTCCTAGTCCGGCCCAGCCCATCTTGAGGCGACTGGGATGTCCTCGGTACGAGGAGGGTTGTCCGCCCGCCAAGGTCAACTAACGCACTTCGTGTAATTTCTACGTGTATTCAGATACGTAACGTTAACTCACAATTGTGACCAAAAAGATCTGCTATCAGAAAAGAGGCCAATGCATAGCAGGACCAAGGCTGGGTATGCATAAAAACAACCCAAATGCCTGTGGGGTGGTTATCAGACTAAGGATGTCAACGCCCATTTATCATCAGATCAACGTGATGTGTTCCATTCCGTTCACTGGGACTGATATATCATATGTATGTCCAGGGCACAGAGCTACAACAGACAGAAAATGAGCGTAGAACATGTCGAGGTGTGCATTATCCGTCGACGCTTCCGAAGCACTACAATACCCAAGTTGCATGCATACCTAGCCGACAGCGACTGATGGCACAACCAAAACACCGTTCAAAGTCACCCAGTGAGAATGGGACGAAACATTAAGGTTCAGGATGTGGTCGGGTGTGTTGGCTCACAGGTAGAACAAATATAAAGAACAAGTAAATCTGGGCGTGTAAAGGGCTGTTACTGTACACACACCAAGAGTTAGGGGTACTCAGCACCTATCACTCCCTTCTGGAATCTGTGTTCGATGATGTTTACACTTCGCGTCAAAACGTCAACAACTACAAATGTATTCTCCCTAAGCCATGGGCCAGTTGTTATGGCATATGTAGGTATAGAATCACTCACCTTGTACTAGTTGTAGGCACAAATCAGTGTTCGATGGTTATACGACTTCACACTTGCCTGCTATGTTGCTGTTGTCCCTGCCCCGGAACTGTATGTAGATTCAAGGCGTGGCTTTTGTCATGTTGAGAGCATCTCAAATTTCTGACCTTAATTATGCCGAACAGAACATAGCACGCTATTCAGCAACAATGCTTTTCCGCAACTCACTGAACGGTCGAATCTTGTAGTCGCAAAACGTAGAGACTTCAGCTTGAACATATGAACTTTCTGAAGTCACTTTTTACTTTTAGGATGATTGAAAAAATATAGGATACAAGTCTCTAAATTTGTCGCGGATGTTTTTGTCGATAAAAGCGGTCTCGTATGTAAAACTGGCTGGTGTATGTTTCCCCAAGCATGCTGTGCCAGCTGTTTTCGTTGACAGAATGACCCAGCTTTTAGTTGGCTGGGAAGGGGATTACCCCAAAGAAGTTTTATTGAATACAATACTATTGTTATAATGCACATTTTTTATCATAATCATAAGCTAATTAATTCTCTGCAACGCCTAAAATAAGTAACGATACCATTTGAACTTCAAAAACGAAGAAACATTTATGGCGCAAATAAAGCATTGAGTTTTACCAGTCAAACGTTTATAAAATAGATTACTCAAAGAATCATGCGAGCCACAAATAGTGTTCGTCTTTATCAATTTATTTACATTGATATGATACAATGGGTGTACATGCGCCCCATTCCCATGGGAATAAGAACTTCGGTAGTGGCAAACGTCTCTCATATTGAACGAATCAAAACCAAGTACAACTACATGTTAGCTTGCAGATGCTTCACTAAACAGCTGCGTCATCTAACGTTGGTAGGAGGTAGTACATGTGAGGTCATTTGCAGGTTTGGTGTGGCTGAGAAATGTTTCCAAGTAGCATGCTTGTCACGTCAGAGGCTGACAAATATTATGCCCAAAACCATACATGTCATTAGATGATGAAACATGTATAGCAGAACACAATAAATAGAAAAACGGTACCAACTAACAATAGCGTTCTAGGATTTTATGGTGCGGTACAGGTGTATACAAAACGCAATTTCTTTGGCTGTCGATATACAAATTTTCATGTATGCACATTTCACTCAAACCGTAATATACTTCTCTCGCAGCCAAGTGCCAAAGCAGCCTTTTCATCTTCACATAGTAGTATAATAAATACATATACAGTAGTTAAGGTAGGGAAACATTGTCGAACTCTTGAAAATGATACAATATTACAAGAACATACAAGCTATTAATCCATATAACCTCCTTGAGGCTATCAAGACATCAACTGTTAGCCAGTTGTAGTGTCGTCACAGCTCGCCAGGAGTCTCTCGTGGAAGTGTGGCGCTATGTACCGGTAACTCAGTTGACAACGTCTCGTGAGCTTCGTATAAAACATATTCGGAACTCACGAAAAACGTCAAGAAATGATGCATTCATTTAACCAGTATTGATTCACTTATGCTATGAAAAGATTTCACAAAATTGTTGATAAAAATGGCTGCTGACTGTGTTAACAACTGCTTATTACTTTGATCTACACTTAACATTGTCCAGCAATGACAGGGACAACAATTGGCGGTCTAGACCTCTTTCCAATTACGGTGACCATTTTAAATCATAGGTTGGTACGGCGCGCTGATTTTGACCAAAGTTTGTCAATGACACGTATTATGTCCACTTCCCAACCTTTTCACTGATGATATCAGGTGCTGGATTTTATTGATATTTTGGTGACATGTCGAGATATGCAATATGCTATTACTACTGTTAATAAGAATAGTAGTAAGCTATTATACAGGCTGATTCAATTTCTGCATAGCTCATATCAGGAGGGATAGTGGCATTTCACGGTGAGAGAGAGGGGGCGGTGAATTGAGTGTCAGTGACTCGAAATATTCATCGCTAGTGTTTCTGTTCATAGAATGTTGAAGAATCTAATCTACTCTACACTAAAGAACTCTAGTAATACTTTCTCGCGATGTTCCGTGTTGGCCCCATGAGACCACGAAGGATCTTCTTGGATTTAACTTTACGTTTTGAAGCCTTCG
Organism: Branchiostoma floridae x Branchiostoma belcheri; assembly: GCA_019207045.1. Taxonomy (NCBI): domain Eukaryota; kingdom Metazoa; phylum Chordata; class Leptocardii; order Amphioxiformes; family Branchiostomatidae; genus Branchiostoma; species Branchiostoma floridae x Branchiostoma belcheri. The sequence continues at coordinate 15,378,878 of CM033036.1, forward strand.
GTGTGTTAGACATGAATGGCCTCCTCTTGGAACTTCTCTCCTCCGACGATCGGTTCTTGTTGTTGTTGTTGTCGTTGTTGTTTTCGTTGTTATTGTTGTTTTTGCTGTCACCCAGGGGAATCATTTTGGACGGTTCGTACTTCATTGGTTGTCTCAGTGTAGCCACTGTGGTCATCCCATACTTGTAGCAACTGTACAACAGAGAGGTTGTATTTTAATGAACACAGTTTGGAACACTTTGGTAAGATAAACGTTGTCCAAATCCCCTAAAGTTAGTAACCAAGTACAGCCAAAGACGGTTTAAAGGTCCTTGATACAGGACAAGCACGATGGTCAATTTTAACTCTCACTTTCTTACTTTTTTAACAAAAATTCAATGTTGACTACTGAAAGGTTGCACACATAGAGTACGACACGTTCTAAGTCCGTGTATAGTTGCTACCTAATCAGGTGTGCTGCTCATTGTACTTGTCGGCCACGGTACATTTTGAGTACTTAGGATTTCCATTGGCAGGTGAACAGGAAGAAGAGACATGCAGTACTCACCCTCCCCACCAGGAGCGCTTCAAACAGCCATGCTCCTCGTTGAGGTCGAAGCAAGGCGGCTGTCCGGCGTTGAAGAAAATCTTGCCGACCATGTTAGCCACGGGATTCCTGGTGGACTGAAGGCAGTTGTAGAATCTGTGGAAACATGCAAACATTTGATTAGCTTCCCGCTTTCTACAAGTATGAAACTGGGGATAATATCAATAGAGAAGAACATCAATAACGGAAATAGAATTTTTAATATCTAGAGATCCTTGTACATATCAAACAAAGTAACATTGCTAGACACAGCTATATGTAAGTCAACTTTATGAAATAACCAACTACGTTATACGATTTCTTATCCTCTAAGCCCCATTTCCTCTCAGTAAGTTTTTATCACATGCACACATAAAACAGGTGGCAGGTGAATCTGGTTAAAACGCCAAAGGCCTTGGAGAACGGCCTCTCGTGAAATATAGAGGGAAACGATATGGAATGTAAGTGTTGGGAAGTGTGAGGATAGCCTGATGGATGGCTACTGTTTCTCAGTATACCCCACACCTCGAGCCGCCCCAGGAAATAACTACCATTACGGCCTAATGAGTTTCTGCGTCTTTAGAAAGGAAAGAAACAGGAAAGGTCTGTCGTGTCAGGCCGTATACTGTAGCTAGCCATAGGAAATGCTCGATATTTTTGACAGGCAGAACTTTGCCGTCGGTATGAAAGTAAGACAGGGTCGTCCACAAGGGAACAACAAATGGAGCCGTGCGGAAACCGCAGAGGAACGCAAAGATACGCGTAACGGATGTATTACTAATCCTCCTTGTTTTTAAGACGTGCAGAAACTGACGTGAAGGTGTAACTGCAAACCTGGCGCGGAAATTAGCGCTGCCAAAACTTTCCTTTCTTCTACCCTGCCCGGCTTCTTGTGTTCACGCTTGACGTATGAGGCCCACCCAGAAGCGACGGCCAGGAAAAGAACATGGCAGAGCTCTAGTTTTCCCCAAGTTTCCTTTCCCACATCATCATGTACACCTATTGATTTAGTCGGACGTTTCACTCGTGTCACTGTAAGCCTCAAGTTCGAAACAAACCATCGAAGCTAGTCTGTGGACAAAGTGAGGGTGTATCTGAGAAACGTACTCAGTTCTTTCTCACGTGCGAATCAAATTTCCTGTTTTGGTTGAAGGTAACTTCCAAGCAGATGTTAGCGTGAAAGATTACCGCGGTTTCTGATGGTCATGTTTCTCTAAGTGACAGAGAAACCCGGCCGTCAGAAAACGTCATTTGCTAGGAGATTAAAAATCTGGTTCTTGCAATGGCGTATGACTTCTTGGTACATGTATCTTGAAAATTTGCGTTCAGTTTGCAAGCCTTTGTGACGGAAACTGCCAAGAAGATATATGTGACGCCAAGAACTATGTAAGGAATGTCTAATCACCCATTGTAAAAACGCTCTTTCCAACAGGTAAAACTGCCCAAACATGGCAGAAAAATGCCAAACATGTTGAAGAGTAAATCGATCTGTGGTCAGGCATTACTGTTGCGCATACTCATCGATCACTTCGGCTCTCTGCGTTATTTTCTAACTCGACTCTTTCGCCGATGTCTTGATTGCTAGGAGACGGCAGAACACCTGCTTGTCCCGTGCAGCGGTTTTACCTGGGGACACGTGGCGACATTTGTGGTGTAAATGTTGTCGCGACCGTCCCCGGCCGGTTACTTACCGCACTTAAAAATGAGACCACCATCAAACAGGGGGAGATAAAATGACTTCTCAGTGGAGAAGGCGCCTGTGCCGGGGGATGCAGAAACACGATACAGATTTGTGCTTCGGGCTATTGGAGATAACGTGGAAATCTCTCAGTCTTTCATTTTGTAAATGGAAGGAGCATTTTGAAGAAACGTTGATCGGGTGCCTTTTAATACTCAAAATCTAAGTGAATATATCGATAAGGCAAATGAAGGGAACAGAATCAGCGTGCTGAAATGTTCGGATATGTTTACTCACAATGTGCAAACAGATACTGAAGAGGGCCTGTAGCTTCTTGGTAGTACATGTATAGTCTTCTGGACAAAGATGACGGAATAAAGACACACGGTCATCTTTCTGATACAGAGGTTACGTTACTTCCGTATCTTGGGAAAAGGTAAACATATTTGTTTGTTGTCAGGTACAAAGTAAAACAGCTTACCAATTATCCAAGAGATACAATGTTATCTTGTCGTCTCTTCCCGAAAGAAAAGGTGCGTGTGTTTATACCATTAGAACAGACCACCAACGCGTAGAGACAAATAGACATTGTCTCCCCGATCATCATGATAAGGAAATACCTTGAAAGAGATACAGTGTTAACAATTACCGCTTGTTCTCCTTACAAAGTAACTTCAAAACGCTTGAATAGACTTCAAAGGGCCATCCTAACCGAAAAGCGTGGAAGCTATCGGTTTGCGTAATCTTCTACTTTAAGTCAAGATTTGTTTGTGGAGAGGTCTATGGTCACCTCGTGTCGACGACGCGACACCGTGCGGCGATTTGTATAGCTGCAGCCTCGTCTACCTCATTGGAAAGTAATGTCCGGAAAAATGCTGGCTTTCTACGAACAACGAGATCGGTATTAGACAGATTACAGGGCGGTTGTTTGGTCTGAGTCAGCGAGGACACAGTTTCAAAGGGAAAGGTCGGGGAATAATTACATTGCACGTACATAGCCTGTCATCTGACGGTCTGGATGTCACTTGACCCACAAGACGGCTTGCACCTGCATTAGTGAGTGTGGAAACTGTCGAAAATCTGCGCCTTCAAACCTGTACTTACTGCAGGCTTCATTACTAGTTACCCTTGAAATAAAGAAAGATAAGGATTGGTGGTGTAGTATCCAGCAGTGTTAAGTTACCAGGCGATGTCCAGAAATATCTGTCTCCGAAAGCAGCCAAACGAAGTTGACAGCTTTTTGGTGCTTTCATTAACAATTTTCACGTTGACATGATCAAGGAAGGATTTTTGGTGATGATTTGCAGTGCTAATTTGCTATCGCTTGTCCAGATATAAATCTTCTGTCAGACCAATTTTCTTATCGGCTAACACTAGGTCTCCGGGCCGTCCCATACCGGTTGGACGGTAACATGCATATTTGTCCCCCCACATAATTCACGCGTCCTTATGACGGAGACTTAACGACTTACGGTAATCTTTTAATGCGCACTGATTAACTCCATAAAACAACTTGATTTCACATATTTTCTTAAGGCTGGCGCGGCCACCTGCTAGGTTCTTGTCTAGATTCTGGGGTTGCAGTTGTGGATTTTGTACACCTGGGCCGCCAGGTCATCACTCCGTACCTTAAGGGCGAATGTTACGCAGGTTTTCGGGCGGAAGGCTTTGAAGGGATGAAGTGAAATGATCAGAGTTGGCAGGTCGTACCTCAAGAATATCAACTTACATTCCTGAGAAAATAGCAACGTTTTGTGCCACCCGAACGAATAGACAGATTTTGAAAACAGCGGAGGAATTTTACCACTGCACTGCTCGGAAACATTATCCGCCGATTACAAATGTTGTTCGTACACACCTGGGTCGGGCCCTTAAACAAACGTCAACACAGCGGGGAATGTTGCGGTCGCGTACCTGTGGTGTTCGGCACAACGTGCGGCGTACAGCGACAGCGACCGCAACATGGCGAACAAACTATAGGAGGGGCCTAATGCAACCCTACACACACTTACATGGTGAACGTATCTCTGAGAGACTGTATGCTATTCCCCATGTATGCATGTGCCGGATTCTTAATTGCCTTCAAAATGTACGCTGTCAACCCTGATGTTATGAGTGAGTGATTTTTACTACACAGACTGACAGAATTAAAACATGAGTTACCCAACAGTCCTTCAAACCCTTGCTTTATTGACAGCCATAGACTGCTGTTGTCGCTGTGTTTTGTCCTTGTTTTGTGTCCTGTATGAGCGAGTAACGGCACCAAACAAAATAGTGTGGGAATATTCCGAACCGGAGGGGGTATATAATATTTAGTACATATATATGTTACACATATATGCTTCAGACTTTTTAGAAAGAGCGTAGGAAAAGATCGGGGTTCTGTTACGGGAGGCCAACGTGACTGTTTCATCCCGCATTCTATCAACAAAAACACCGCATCACCTGCGAGAGGACGGTCTTTTCAAGCCGGCCTCAGAAGACTTGGCGACAGCCGGGGACAAAGGCGCGAACACACCGGGCACAATGTCTGGCCATCAACACTTGAAACTCAAGCGTGAGAAAATGGAGCGGCACGCGCTGACCCCACTTCGAAGGTCTTGTTGCAAGTTGAAGCAGACAAACGTCCCAAGAATGGATTATGAAACCACAAACAGTACCAGCCTCACCCGATACCGGTGAGACGGGCCCAGTAAGGGGCACAGAGTCTTGTTTGGTCACCCACAGGACAACTAGTCAATATTGTCGGGGAAAGGGAGAATCCGACTGGGCCTTTGTTTGGGTGACGACAGGTGCGCTAAACGGTGGAACGGACGGCGCAGGTTTGTGGGACCCTGCCCTTAATGACGTCCATCACAACAGATGTTTGCAACCCTTGCTCGTGAGAACCTCGTCTCTATTGGTCTCCGAGCAGATGTATGACTCCGGTGCGTTTCCACACTTTCCACTTTTGCGGTGTTTTGTATCGTTTTTCTGTGTTCTTCCTTTCTGTCCATGTGCGTCTAAGAATGTCTCAATTTTGAGAACATTTAAAATGACCTCCAAAACCTACAAAACAGACTGGAGCCACACATTGCCCTGGAGATTACGTCCCTACTACTCCATGACGAAGGAATGTCGGGTAAGGGGCGTCCTGTCAGGGTCTAATAGATCAAAGGTAGTGTATAGGAGTTCAGGCGAGACAAGACGGAAAAGGAAAGACAGCTCATACGTAAGAAGTCAAAACAGGCCTCCCACACCTTGTCTTCCTACTCTAATCCTTCTCCTCCTTCCGTTTCACGCCTCCCACCCCTTAATCCCCTTCCTTATCCCTTAAATTCTCAATCCCCATCGTCCTTGATATGTTATTGTAAACAAGCTCTATGATCCCCCCTACTGAAGTCTATCCGTCATTCTTCCTTGAGTGCATCAATCTCACTTTTTCTTTGTACCTTTTTCCTTCCCCTTGCATGGCCTTGGTCCCTTTCATCTCGATTCCGTCCTACCTTTACTCTACTTTCCCTCTATCTCCCTAGCCCCCCCTCCCGCCCATCAGCCCATCTCACCTGTCATCACAGTCACAGTGCGACAGCGTGTGGAAGCGGTAGTTGAAGAAGCCGTATGCCGAGGAGAATCCTGGGATGCGGTGTTCGCAGTGGTCGTGTTCCCGGCAGCACTTGTCCACCTCTGCCTCCTCTCCTAAGTCGTCAAACCTGCAGAAAAGAGAGAAAATAATAAGACTAAGAAATCTTTCAAGAGATAAATACATCAATGAAAGACTATGGGTGACAGTTGTTTTGGGGCATTTGTGCTATTTTTTTCAATCACTAGAAATAAAACTCTGGTCCTTGAGACTTCAGATGTTCTTTAAGATTCATCCTGACCCCGAGTGACATCTCGCGGTATCGTCTCTCGCGAGACGTGACATCCTGCAATCTTCCTATCCCAAAGACGGACGGTATCCGATGCCGTTCTGATGTCCTGGATAAAATCTTCACTCGGGGGCGTCCTGACAAACTGTATTAACACATCCAGCTTGCCATTCCCGGCATTCCACACAGAGCTGGTACAAAGAACAAGCCCTTGGCCAGGCCCGGCTACATCGCCTCTGGACGCATGTGTTGTCCGAGGCGTTAATCCCTAACCATATCAGACCTTTTAGTGTGGAGGAATCTGCCTTCCAGCACAAAGTACGGGGCTGTTTCGCCACTTAACAGTCGAGCCTGTCAGCACAGATAATTCTCTCTCTGTTACAGAACCCGGGACATCTGGGGGTGTTGTTTGGTAAGTGAGAAGGGTGTAGGTTTTAACGTCCTAACTGAACTATGCACAAATGCGACAGCTCAGAACACCTGTTTCACAGCTATTTGGACTGTACGACAAACGAAACCTGCGTGTTCTGCTTTCCAACACAGACAGAAATAGTCCATGATCATTTGCAGTCGATGGCATCTTTATGTTCTTGTTTTGTAATGACAGGTCTTGATTTGGTAACTTCCAAGTTTGTGAAATAATCGAGTTTAACGGCTGTCCACACATTTTTCTCCGTCTATCTCCCCCTGTCCGTTGTCTTGTTCGTCTTCTTCTCTCTCTCTTTCTCGCTCTCTCATTCTCTATGTCTTTTATTTTTTCTAATAGATTAGGATCTTGATTTCACTTTTCAGAACAGTTCGTCCAGAAAAGGGTATCATCTTTCCACTAACGACCCAGTATCTGATGGTGCCTGGAATCCTCCAAGGTTGCAAAAGTAGAGCACCAACAAAGGGGGCGCACCCACCCCCCAAATTCTACACAATCAAGAGGCGGCCAAAAAAACGACAAGGCTTTGCTAAATACCTTTAATGCCGTTTTACCCATTGTGCTACCTTAAGAAGATAATTCTGAGACCCTCTCGTCTTTTCTTGTACGCCCAAGAATTGGTTGTTAACCAAGCAAATACCGTCTTAAGGTATTAGTCGCGTGTGTTTGCGGTGGTCCTTTGAGGGAGTTCCGCGGGAAGAGTCGGTATTTGTGAGCTCTGACACTTTCACCTCGCGGAGTTATCTAACAATAACGTCAGGACGACTTCAAGGGGTACGCTTATAATGCTGCTGATACGAAGCTTAAGCATAACTTACGGACGATTTCATCCTACAATACGTCGTCAGTTCTAGTAGGCCCTTTGTTGTGAATTTTCCATTCACTGATCATCATTCAAAACATGCTAACAGTGGACAAGGACGCATTGTATTTGTCAAAATTTGATTGATGTTTGGGGAACGTCACTGGGTTTGGACTGAGCATTCGTTCCTCAGCCAATCAGATTTCTTGCCCCATCTGCTCTGTATATGATCAATTTTAGGCCAAGGTTAAAGTGTATGTTCTCGCTCCTTGTCATTTGACTACAGTGACAGCAAAACAGGTGGTTTTTTCAATTTTCTACAACAAATTGCTCGGCAGTGAGACAGTGAGACCAGTTATGCAGTTTCACAACGCCCGGCATTGACTGATTACACTGTGTTCTTGTCCTGCAAGTTCCTGACAATTGTTTGTGTCGTTGCGAACATTTCCAGACTGAGTAAATTGTGCCGTGACACGCGCGGGGTGAGTTATAGATGGCCGTTCAGATGACCTACACTTCCGTTTTTGTCTCGTTCATAAAAAAGATCGTCAGTGAGTCACCCACTGCCGAATTGTTTGATCGGTAAGCCGTATATCCCCACTCCTGGGATCGGCGCGTTGTGATATATTTGATCATACCACCTGTCTAAACCTTTGATCGACAGGTAAAAGACCCCCGGGTCGGAGATCAGACAAGAAGTGAGGAAATAGATAATAGAGGTTGTCCTTGAGTTATAGTAACGTCTGCGGCAGGGGTGACATCTGTTTGTTGTGGTAAAATCCGGCTTTGCTCCAGGCGGTTTGACTTTTAACATAAAGTAAGCGGCAGTAACACCTGAATTAAACATCGTGGTTTTTGTGGATCAAGTCGCGGTCGGGACGCCAACATTATATAGGACACCGGAAGGAATGTTTTACTTCGAGTCACTGAGAAGAGACCAAACATGGCTCAACAGATTTCGTGTCCTTTCGTCTGCGATTTCTAGTGTTGTAATTTTGGGGTCAAAGGAAGGTACTGAATTATCATGGCAGATATGGTTCATTGACACTGAAAAGGGCAAGTACGAGCACCATGACACTATAGAAAGCTTTGCCTTTTTCCCAACAGGTAACAGAGGAGGGAAAAATCGGGTACCATCATGACGTTTGTATGCCAGTCGATTTCCTGAATCACAGTCAAGGTTGACAATAAGAATACCCCCTCCTCAATCCCCGTGACTTTCAGGACATTTCCCACATACCGAGTACAGGAGTACGGTCATATTGTCACCTGGAAAGGGTAATGTTTATTCAACCATCGCGCATTTTCAAAGTCCAGTCAAGTGACTTACGCCACGCGGTTGTTGTTTACGTGATATACTACTATATCATTCTTTACATTTAGTTTGTTGATTGTTAACATTCCAACGCAGTTGTTGTGGTTGTATATGGAAATTCCGTGTGCATTCCTTCATTAGAACGTAGCAACGTAATGTGTATTTTTGTGTGTAGTCTATATTAAACGGTGTTAAACACCTCGACCACAATGAATGTCTATCTATTCACCTCTCGTCTAGTCTCCTTCCTGAGTTATTCACTGTGATCAATCATACTTTGGGACGGGACGTCGCTCCAAGAAACACATTTCCTTGATGGGCGAAAATTAGCCAGGCTGTTAGCATAACCCACATTGTGTAGTGGTGGCCTTTTGCCCTTTCCCTGCAGCAGGAATTCTTCTCGGGACAATTAATGCGGGTTGGGGACAAGCTGTCCTCTCATCGGAAGTGGAGGACATGTTCTATTGTGAGCTTATCGGTTTGGGATATCTTATTGATAACGTCAGATAAAAAAAAATGAGATATGGTCAGCACCTAATCTCTATCACCTCACCTGGACAAAAATAATAAAACTTTCAGACTGCGATGAGAAACGTTTCTTCGTCTTTTGCGTCAAAAATAAGGTACAATTCTGATTTCTTGTTGAATGATGCAGTAAAAACACTGGCGATAAAAAATCTGTAGATTTGAACAGCCGCCATTTTGAACTAAGCCTTCTGGGTATCCCTTCGAATGTGCACCTGTTGTCGACTGAAGTTATTGCTTTTTCCGTACCGGCTTCTGTCCTCAGCTAAATCCGCCCGGTCATGCCCAGCTAATAGTTACAAGTGGCTGTGACACCCGTGAGTCCGTGATCGAGGTCCAAAGTTTGTTTACTAAGCACTGAAAGGTCGATGCCAGTCTCTGTTTGTTTGCCGACAGAGCTCCGAGTTGAAAAATTAGCGCGCGCAGTGACACTCACACACATACGAAACGGTTTACCACTGTTTTCATTGTACCATACAGAAGACAGCACTTGCGTGAGGTATAATTTTACTGAATGAAAAACAAGGGATGACAAGATATGTCGTCCAGATGCGAATGACAAGGGTATACCTTTGTCGGCAGTGAAACTTGAACATGAGCTGATCGGCTGAGGCTATGAGGTGCAGAATTCACCTGTTAGTAGTTGACATGTCACTCACGGAGAGAAATAATGTAGCAAAATGTAACTTTCTTTTACAGATGAAACGTCAGATTGCTCGACGGTTGAACAGGATCATGACAGATGACTGTAACACCTAATTTAAGATAGCATCTCAGAGTCAACAAACATGCTTTCTTCGGGTGAAAGACGATATCGTCTCGAGAAGAAGTGGACTGTAAATTAGAGCCATTAAAGGAGTTAATGGTTCTGAGCCAGGCAGACAGAAGGAGCAAGGCGGGGAAATAGCGTTCATTCCCAGTGTCAAAACGTCCCGAGTTTGTTTAACAACAAAACGACATATCTTTGCAATTCCAGGTGATAGCATCTAAACGTAAACAGGAGACGTAGTTGGGAATTCAGAAGCACGCAACCAGACAGAAGACAATATCCCGTCAGGGAGGAACCTTGCAGAGTTCAAGTTCGTGCCTGAAAACTTGGGAATCCTGCAATGCCGTCTCGTACCAAGGTTATCTCCCAGACTTGCACGCTATACTGGAAACCCAACCCCAAACTGTTGAAGGACGAAGCAAGCGGACAGAGAATAAAATGCAATATTGTCGGATAAAAAAGGAAAACAATTAAATCCAAGGATGAACAAGGAACTGCGGGTCCCTGAAATCATTCGGAGCGCCATCTACCGGACATGGCTAAACAGTTCACCTCCACTTAGCGATGAAAGTTTGATCGAATGTTGCAATAAGCAATGGGCTATTCTTGAATTTGCCACACTATCAGTACAACATCAAAGCCGGCTGTGGGAGCGGCTGTAAAAATTCAGACCTCTGCTCTTCTTATCTTCATGTCTCGTCTAGAGTCGACAGACCCGTACGGTGTAATTTTGTCCTCGTTAAATTCACAGGCCTCCGGGCGCGCACAACCGCAATGTTGTGACAAGGGCTTTAGGATGGACAGATTTGCCGAAGTGTTGGCATTGGGCCAGAACTTGCCCCCAGTTGCCCCCACGATGTTACTGAGGGCGGAAAACCCCGCTAATAATCGGTGGCACAGCTTATTTGTAGAGTGGAGAACAGCCCCAAGTCGGACGGGCTTACCCGCTTGTATGTGATGACAGACGTCCACGTTGCGCTAGGGAAACGTTTAGAGAAGAAATAAACCCGAGCTGACTCAAGCTACCCCCGCTTGCCTTTTTTTTGCAGACAAAACCTTTCGATTCATTGGAACGATGTCGGTGAAATTTTTTACATAAGCTGTTCAGCCTGACCGGCACGCGGTCTTCCCTGCAGGTGGATGCGGGGACGGTACAAAAACTACACCGAAGGGTGCATGAAACAAGGCCTCAATTTAAGAGACAGTACGGAATGGACGGCAAACGTGTACAGAATCACTAACTACTAGTTACGTCCTTTTCAAAGGGACTAAGTATAGTAGTATAGGGAACGTGTAGTTACATCTTCTATCAAGTAGTATATGTATATCAAAAGCATATTTGATAATGTTACACAAGTTTGATGTTGTAGATGAGAAAATAGAAGACTTCCTAAGCGTTGACTGTGGTGAAAGCAAACCAGCTTCACACCACATGTTGTAAATAGTTTGTGTCCCGTCTTTAGAAGAACGTTGCCCGGCCTCCTTGTCCATTCTTATTAAGTTGACATACCTGCCCGTCTCGCGCCCTTGAGGCACGTTTACTCCGCGCAGCGCGAGTGAAAGCCGGCAGGCAGACAGGCCCTAACAATCGGTACAGTCTTTTCAGACGTGGCCACAGCGTTCCTGTCACGTTGTTGACGGGGTAAATCAAATTTTGTTCCAACACAATTCATTACGGAAGGCTAGAGGTTGGATTACTCCGCATTATTTCTGCCCAACTTATGTCGGTGGCGTGTCAGTCATTCGTGTTCCGTGTATCCAACCCTATTCACACGCTGTCACCTAGATTGTAACAAATATTACAGTTTTCAGACATTTACACAAGTATTAAGTCACAGGAAAGATAGAAAGAATACTTACTTGGATGCCATGTCACCAGCTCCACACCATTTCGTCCCGGGGTAGATGAGCCAGCTCCCGGCGCGCTTGGTCCGGCCGCCCAGGTCTCTCTTCTCCCTCTGCTGGTGCATCTCTCTTTTCACAGCCTTCTCAAACTCCCGACACTTGCCCTTCGCCGTCTTGAAGTCCACCAGGGTTAAGATGTTGGACACGAGGCCCTCGCTGCCGTCGGCGACCAGAGGGGAGAACTCTGTCCAGAGGTAGTCCCTCCGGAGCGAGTCCGTCCCCGAGACGAGCCCTCTTCGGACGGCGTCGTCTGTCAGCGTGGTGTCCTCGGCAAGGAACGAGGCGACGAAGCCGTCGATCGCGTCTCGGTCTTCTCGAACGTCGCAATCCCTGACGACGCCGTCCCCGCCGTACACGGCCTGCGTGAAGAGCCGGCCGTCGGTCACCTGGCGGAACCTGATGTCCGCCGTGGGGGTGCGGGGCGTCCCTTCGGGCAGCACCACGGAGGTCTCCCGAGCGAAGACGCCGTCCTTCACGACGCTCAGCACGCGCTCGCCGTCCCCGCTCACACTTACGTTGAAGTAGAACACGGACGGAATCAGATTCCTCGCGAAAACGCTCTCAACGACGACGAAAAGAACGGCTACTGCCACTTGGCGCCCTACAGTAGTAATTGCCATGACTGCTAGTTAGTAGTCGGGTCTAAAAGTCGTGTCCACAGTCACTATATATAGACAAGGCTTAAGAATGCAAATCCACTGTTAGCTACGCGAGGCGTACAGCAGGCAGGCTCTGCTCGGGTTCGTGTGGCTGCTGGCCTCCCGCCAATATATATACCCCCAGCCCGGTCACCCGATAACGCCCAGTGTAATGCTATTCATGACAGGTAGGTAATTACCTCTCAGACCGCCCCAGGGAAGGTTTGGGGGTGTCAACGTACCCACATGACGGCAGGCCACAAGACCCACGCCGATTGGTCGGCTGGTCAGAACACACAGAACCGGAGAACGTGTTTGGAACATTTTTGAATACTTACGGGACGTTATAAAAGTTCCTGAGGAATGTGTGGTGCCACAAACACCCACGTGGCGGGAAAAACAAGCGTTACCTTTTCGAAGGAAAGAGTTAAACTAGTCAATCTAATTAAGATAAGATTGTAGCCTGAAAATCAATCTCATGTGATGTCTTAAACAGAAAAGACTACCGATATTAAATGTAACATATCAAAATAAGATATAAACTTTATCTAGAAAAAATGTCAGACAGGAAATGACAATACAATTCTATTACAACTCAGACATAGCAACAAACAATGACGCTCAAGCCTAGAAAAAAGAGAGACCTGGATACGAGGTAGCCGTACCAGCAAAATAGGGTCAAAACAATGTCTGATCGTAAAAATGTAAGCTTGTCAACTCTGCCATATTTACAACCGCTTAGACCACAGTTTATACAAACTTTAATCTCTTGCCCCTCCCACATATAAAAGATAAAAAAGGGCAAGTCCTTATCAAAATATCTGTAGATCTGGGCTAAACCATAGAGCACAGTTAGGAACACCCATGGCCAGAATAAAGGGAAAACCGCCCACCTTCCCTCTGTTTGTTTTAAGGTTTCCGACTGTCTGCCCTTGTGGCGACATGTTGTCACCCACATTATAGGTCACAATTCCTGAAGTTAAACGGGTAAAATTTGAAGATAATAGATTGAATTGACTTCTTGTCGCTTGAAGGCGGAACTGATCAGCCAGTTTTGTTCTTAAAGGTTTTATTTGCAACTCGATACTGCAGATCCTGTTGGAGGCCTCTCATGAAGAGAGTTAATCACAGAAAATTAAGACAGAACTGCAGAGCATTGTTCTCGACTTGATGGGCCACAAGAGCCCACCAAAGACGACCCAGCTAACAGATGTCACCACGGATATACAGAAATTCCCCGGGGTATGACAGACAAAGGGGGAGGGACAATATTTAATCTTGTTGCCCTGAGAGGTAGGAAGTTTTCGGGACATACGAACAGGTCTCCCTCCTACGACTCCGGACGACACATGAGAAGTTCGGTGGCTCCAGAACCCCTCCCACCCAGTGACTTCCTTCCTCTCCAGACGACACTACGACTACATGACTGTACAATTATATCATTAAACATAGTTACAAAGTCTATTCTAGACTTGCATTAAGAACCTTTCCACGGCTATTTGCAAGGAGATCAATGTGCTTTTAGTGAATTAACTTCTCTTTGAGTGGAGACAAGGCGGTTCAGACGTCGGATAGTTTGACCTTCGGCTGACCTCAAGAGACAATGGCGGGTAAGAGGAATGGAGGGGGGGGGGGGCATGAAGAAATATACATGTAAAGATTGTTGGCCTTGACAGTCTCATAACCTGCTATCAAGGTCCTAGAGGAACGTTTTAGCACAATGGACATACTCACGTGACCTAAATCAAGGAGAGTCGACTACAGATGGAGTGTTGCCCTGTGAGAGAAACAGGTGTCACAGCAAGTCCCTACATTTCTCATTCTTTCATTATCAGGCCATTTGTAACTATCCAATTAACATTTTACTGGATAGTTATGAACATTTGTTGATCTTTTTTTGTTTCTTTTTTCTGTTTGTTCATAAACAGCGTCATCGTTACTGAAAAATCGTAATAAGTTAACAGTGACTGAATTTTCATACTTTCAATATAAAAGTTATAATTACAGATATAACGTTAAGCCTCTTCCTCATTCTTGGACTACTTAACTGACATGTTGAGTTACTTCTTGCTATTGTGCCTTTGTATTATCTTTGTTAATTTAAGTCTAGTGTTCATTTTACAGAGGTGATATTAATATTAGCTATATGTAACTACATATATGATAACTATATCATCAGGAAAAAAACATAATGTAGCTTCATTGTACTCCTAGGAAGATCGGCCTTCTTTCTTCCGGGACAAAGTCTTCTTCCTTATTTATCCCTCCGAATATTCCGAGAAACACCGTGATTGTGGGAGGTCCAAATTAGGAGAAAGCTATCCCCACTCATCAACTGTACGCCTGTCAGTTTGAATCATTTGGACACCTTCGCCATGTTGTAATTGACCCATAATACTTTCCTCCCTCACACCTGTAGGAGTTGGTGTGGCACGTGACCTTCCCATGACCCCCCGCTGTGTCGTGGGAGGTCTGACAGAAGTACGGAGACGAAGAAAAAAGCTAACAAAATTTTAGCCGATAAATTGCTCTGACATTTGATCACTTTCCACCTTATTGGCGGGGCAACCAACCATATAAACTGATGTAACCGAGACAAAGAGAAGGGAGGAGTCCGTTGGACATTGGCTTTTAAAATAGTACTGCTCCGAACTATCTGCAAAGGTATGAGACAAACGTCACATAGACGTAGCAATACGGACGATGCTCAAACAATGCTTTTACGTCCTCTGTAAATCTATGAACAATGAAAATGTATTCGTTTTACCATATCTGTTACGTCTGTATCAGATAATGAATCAAGGCTCTTTCAATATCCGAACATTTTAGCCTTGGCGCCTTTCACTTTGATCGAAATCACAAAAATTACCAACCATGCTACATCGCCAATCCCGATGACTAATTCTTGCTAATTTAAAATCCCCAAAGAGTTATAGAGTCGAGGATGTTGTGTTATCGAAGACCTTGAACGGAAAGCACTTGATACATTCCAAGGTCATTCTTTCCTCCCCCAACTTGAGCAATGGGAGGTCTGGATCAGTACCGACTGCCGCGACAGATACGATCTCTGACGAGTCAGGACACAGTCGCAGCCTCGCAGACGATACAAGAGAAAACACAAATCACTCTTATTTCGACATTGGCGGAAGGGTAGTGAAGATACCTAAGCTGGGTCTGATGCTACTTTCACCATGGGAGGTCCCGCTGTCGCCAGGAATGAAATATTCCTCGGAGCGGTTAAGTGAAAGGATAGCCGCGAACCTTTGTACCCTCACTACCTCCCTCGCATCAGAGGAGTCCACGAGCCCAAAGGGCACGGAAAAGGACACCGTGAAGTCGGCGCACAGTGTCAATATCCTAGACAATTTTACAACTGTACGTTGCCTATGTAGAATCTCAGTCGGAAAATTCTCAGCAAAAGAAATCTCAAGGGGTTCACCATCTTAGAATTATTGTGCATTAATGTTTAGCCATTCCCCTTGCATGTCAGTCAAGTAATTGTTCAACGAACTTAAATAATCCAAATTAGTTTTATCCGACCACAGCGCCTTGAGGCACGTGCGAGTTAGCCACAACCATGGTGGTATATCGCTCATAGACTTAAAAGATTTTGTACTTCACCACAATTTTTTCACGACATTGTCTACTTCATATGGGAGTTGTCAAAAGCTTTGTTGAAGACAATTTGTAGTAATTCACTAAACTGTTGGCATTTTCTGAGACGCAATTTAATACCTCAATGCATTAGACAGCACTGTAAGTGGAAAAGTTGATGTAATGAAGGAATAAACGGAATATAATGACCGATGAATTGACCTCTGACCCCAGGTGAGCCGTTTCTCGTTGGGAGGTCCAAAATTGCTCACATAAAAGTTGCCCCGGTCCGCAGGTGTGAAATGAAGGCAGGACACATCACCTGGGGAACCCTGGCGGTGCGGCGGCCATCATTACGCCCAGCGAGGTGCCGCATCAATACGGTGATTTATGGGGAAGGACTCAACAGGTGTGCGAACGGGAGAGATTACACACGACACAGATCAGTGAATGGATATGCGAAAGGAAGGGTGAGCCAGTGACTGCAGACAGTGGAGAGATATGGTGACGCAATCTCCAAGCAGATCCTACGGTAGCATAAGAGAAGGCCTGCTACACTAGTTTGTCAGTTTTTGATACTATCTTATGCATATATGCTATCGTAAGATCTGCTTGGAGATTAATGGTGAAGATGAACAGACGGGCGAACGGACGGACGAACGAAATGAAATGGAAAAGTACAAGTACTTGGCACGTGTGGAGAGTACTGTATCCCTGACACCCTCATCAGCATTCTCCGTAGAGGACAACATTTGATACAGTTAATTCACTATGCTTTCTAAAGGGATCATCACTGTTAGATAGCAGTAAGTGAAGAATTCATAGGAAAGGCCTGCAGTTGCGTGAAAGGGTATCGTCTAGAACATGGCGTCTGTGACCTGGCATCATAGTCGTATTCGTCGTCTCAAATCGATGACCACTATCCGACATATATGCCCAGAAGCGGCCCAGATCCCCTGTGGGAGGATCATTACACTTTTGTTGTCTACATCTGGGCGAATTGAGCAACGAGATGGAAACCTGAGACGAAGACTGGGTCTGAAAAATGCTGTAATTTTGTTGATATCAACGCCAGTCAAAACATACAGGAAATGCATCGCGTTCCACGAGCAATGGGACCGGTAACCGCGCACAAGGTTTACTGGAGAATGGAGGTGGGGCGATGTGCAACAAAACAGTCACAAAGCGGTGGCTAGATTACAAGATTGAACGGGTGCCAGATAACTGACTGAAAATGGCACAGTTAAACGTAATGTGATTAAAACATAGAAGCGCATGCCTGTTGTATATTTCGTAGAAGTATCCTCCAAAGTAAACTCTAAAATTACTTTCTTGTTTAACCCCAGCATAGTTGGACGATCTCTTCCTGTCTGAGGCTAATTTTGGAAATTGGCCCCCTCCCGGAGACGGTGAGTCTGGAGGGCCGCTATGAGCGCGATTTAATCAGGCTAGCTTCAGCAGGTTCCCAGGCGACCTTGACGTCCCGGCAGCTGCCAGGTGTAAGACGTCTCGACTCGGGAACGGCGTGTTTAAAACTGTCAACGGTTTCTAATATCACGACTTGGACAAAACAAAAACAAGGGTCTATGACCTGCGCTGTGATATAACATGCGTCATGTATCATGTTTAATGCCTTTTTTGCACTTGCCACCATAAACAGGGGCATTAACAATAGTCTTACACAATCATCTAATTAAAAATATAACAACAAAGGTTTTGAATTCTATTACAGAACAATCACTTGTTTTGTAAGGTGATCTGAGGGTTAGATGGCCGCCAGGGAATTCGTTGGATCAACCGGAGTATGACATGACATTTCCGGCTGATATCATCCCTGGATTTTCACCTGTTGTTTGGATCCTACAGGTGGACTCCAGAGAGTGCATTGTTTTTATTCTTCCAGGCTTCTTTATTGAACCACACACACACCGACAACCACTCAAATACGATATTTCAGAAGATAACTGCATTCCGTGAGCATGAAGTACAAAGTATACCACACAGAAAGCCACTAGAACAGGTCCTGGGCTGCTTGCTATCTTGTCTGTAATCAAGGCGTCTGTAGGCGGCAGGCAACATTGGGTTCAACCTGGTTTGGGAAGGGGAGATTCATTTCACAGCACTGGAAGGGTTGATTATGCTAACATGGTTTTTATGCTTTCAATCAGATTCATCCGAGTGAGAGATATTGATGTGATTATGTTTAATGTTCATGTGCATGTGTGTGTGTGTGTGTGTGTGTGCGCGCGCGCGTGTTTATTTCTTTCATAGAAAGTCATTCAAGAGCACAGGACTATGAGCATCACCATATAACGTTAAACATATGATTGGCACTGCAGTGACTACCTATATCAATATCACTTCAGAGTTATATCTCCAAGTAGAAATAGGATCTGTAAGGTAAGTCTCGATGTTTTACGTGTGTAGTTGCGCTTTAAGTAGTACAATACGTACGATTAAGTAGTGCAACTCTTCAAACGTCTTTCCCTCCTCTTACATCTGCTTGGAGATAAGATAAATTTGCAAAACGAACAAATAGTGATGAAAAATATATCATACAATTACTTGAACGCCGCGTTAGGCTAACCAAAATTTCATGTCATTAGATAAGAATGAAAGATAAAAAAAAGATATGAGAAATAAAAAAAAAAATAAAAAAAAGTAGTTTAGGAATACAAGCGGTTGGCGCAAATGTTGATATTGAATACCAGGCTCACGTTTGGTGTTTACTAAATCATTCCTTTCCCTCACAGCGGCCATGCACACAAAGCACCTGCTCACGCGTTTACCGGGTAATTATCATATTCAAAACATACCTCCGTGTAACATTTCAACTCAACAGATACCCCAAACAACGCTAGGTATGCCTTGTGTTCATGGGAGCGTTGCTTTCAAGACTATCTCACTAATTAGAAAATGTGGATAAGACATAATCTCGTTAATTGCGCGTTTGCCCTTAAGCGTTTTCTTTGGCATCCTGGATGAGGTTTCCACTAATGGCCTTATTGCTGTAGCGTTTAGATTGATATCTCCTCATAACCAATTTTTAAGAGCTCTCTTTTCTGGAGCCAGTTTTAAGTACAGGTGAGCCGCCCTTAAGAGATGGGGCTGGGGTTTATCATGATGACAGTAGGTAGTTGCACAACGATGTGAGGAATTCTCTCGCATCCGCACGCTACTTAATCATCTCCCTTAAATCTGCAAACCGTCAGCACCCGAAGATAAGCGAACAATGTTGAACAGGTAGGCATACCGGTTTTACATTGTCATTCGGGAGGTAAGATATCTTTGCCTCACATGCAAACTGCGCAAAAAGGAGGGCGTGGTGATGTTTTGTCTTGTTTGTTTGTTTGGAATTCTGGAAAACAAATGGCATTGTTTGCTTACAGTTCATTAGGCATTTATCAACAACAAACATGTTTGCGTACCTGTACATGTACTGAGCCAGCTAGTCTGATGGCACTATCTTTACCCTGAAACCAGGTGTGACAACATCTTTTTTTTCACCTTATCACAGTTGTATCTACCTGCTTTTAAGTCTTCCCACCCACGTTGATAACATTTTGATTGACACAGTTCAATCTTCATCTTCTTTTGTTTTCTGTTTTTGTTCCGTGGAAAAACGATAATCATCGAAAAAACAACAACAAGCAAATTCATCCAGGATTAGCACATAAACATTGATTACTGGCTATAATGGACTTGGATCCATATCTTGCGGTAAGGTTACAAATGTACATGATCCTTGTTAGTATAACGGTTATATGCAGGCATTTCAGTGTCAGTAACATTTCAAGTTGACTCTTTGATCATCTAAAGGATCTCAACAGGAAAGTGGAGGCTAGAGAATGGAACAGTTTCTAATTGTCTAATAAGGCCATGTTACTTCACCTAAGGATCATCAAATGGTGTTCCTTGGCTTACATGAGTATGGATCAAATTCGGTTGATCCAGAAGGCTGAGGTTCGAATCCCGCTCAGGCCTGTGTGAGGGTTGCTTCAGCGATCCGATCGTATCTTAGACGGAAGTTAAAAGGGTACTAAGCTCCAGAAGGGGGTGCTATTTTCCAATAGATCATGTATCATTTAACTCATAATCAGCAACCTTTTTGCATGAATTTCACTTGTGGTGAATTGTTGCGGCGAAGATAACTCACTAAACCCATATGCATGCAGACCCTACGCATGTATTTCCTACATGTATGCGTATAGACACTTCCTTCATCGTGAATATTTTCGGCGATGTGCACACCAAGGCGGACAATTGTTCACATGATATCAAACAGCATGACGAGTTTTTACCACCACCCATCTCCTGTGGAGTTAGGACTCCTTTAATCAGTCTCGTGCATGGGGGAGCCTTAGCCGAGGCGTCAAATTCATGCAGGTCGTTAAAGAACCCAGCACACGACTAAAGAAGAGTAGGGTACCCTGTGTGCTGGGTCAGATTGGGGCTATCACTGACCCATATATGGTCACTCGACGGCTAATAACGATGACCAGCTAGCGATGACCATGCTTATGCTACTCTCCAAGCAGAGGTTAGGCTCCGGCTGTTTTTTTTTACCGTTTTAGTCGATTTTATCGGGCTTTCTATTTTGTCATTTTTCTTGAAGTACGCCAGCCAGTTACGTTTTGATACAGCAAGATACAATACAATACAATACAAAATAGAAAGCCCGCCCGATAAAAACGATTAAAAAAAATTAAAAAATCGTAAAAGAAAAACAGCCGGAGCCTAAACTCTGCTTGGAGAGTAGCTTATGCTCGGTTAGCAACATGCGCAACGTGCAAGCACTATGGTGCAAGCGCGTGGCTTGAGCTAGCTCACGTACCAGTACGTATAGACCGGGTACAATACCGCCATTCTAACGTACGTCACTCCATACAAGTCTCTACTTTTAGAGGTTTGAACCAGAGCACTAATAGTCACTTTCTCTTTTTTGTGGCTTGGAAAGAGCATTTCTCACATACGTGGCTCGACATGAAAGGTCCTTCTGCGCCTAACCTGTGGTTAGTTACTAATCACGAGTACTAATTACTATGATGAGCAGACCGCATCGGAACGCAACTTCGGAAATGGCCTTGTACAGAAGACACTGGTCATCATCTAGTTCCTTCCTTTTTTACACAAAGTTATAATTTTGGAGGGAAGAGATATACTAGACGTGGCATGTAGTTCGAAAGTAAGTCATCGTGTTGGCCTCTTCTTTTGTCCGTATGTCCTCTATCATTGCCTCTTTGTCGCAACCTTCTAATCAGGCGAGACCCGCCGTTATATTAGGCCGGAGATTGACGACATTTGCCGAGCATGACGTCACCTGCAGACGATCTCCGGATCAGTGTTCTCATCGGCAAATATCAAATACTGATATGCCAAGGTGCTTCCGTAAGAGTTTAGTATATCATACATCCTTCGTATGAAAATCAATGATAGGAAACAAGATGACGAATGAGTTTTGTAACAATTTCCGACGGGATTGGTTGCTCAAAATGGATGCATAACGCTACATAACGCCGGCTTTGATACATTATATGTTGGTAAACATGTCGCACTTAGTGTGAGAGGACCGTGTTTGGTTAACTGAGGCTGACACCACTTTTAGAGGATCAAGAATCCGCAGTTCCTGTCTGATACGGGATATAGCCCGTCCTGCTGCGTATATGGGGCAGGAGTGACGAAAGCGTTTTGAATTTATTTGCGTTTCGGATAAGCCGGTGGCTCTTCAGATCTCTTCAGTGTTCCTTCCGTTGCCAATAAACAATGTATAACACATCTTCTATCACTATCGAACCTGTATCTGCTCTAACTCTCCTTTTGTACAAGTGTCCCAAGCCGCCCCCGTCTCATACTTTGAATAAAAAACACAGTTATGCTCGACTAGCTCTCGTCAAACCACAGACGCATCGCCAAATTAGCCGCAAGCATTACCTCATCTTTTCAACAGGTGCACACAAAGCGACCCGCCCCCCTCCACAAAGCCACAAACTTTCTCCGCAAATAAGGCACGTCCCCGTTCCCTCATCTGAACATAATTGGGCCCAGCACTGCCCTCTAATTATTCATGTCATCGGACATGTCAAATCGTTAATCATGTGGATTAACTTTCCTGTCAGAAACGCACAGAGGAAGTAATTTTATTTCGGGCTTAATGAATTAAATCTTAGTAGGAGGTTTGCGTCAGCTTGCCTTTAAAAGCTCGCCCAATTACTAATATCTTGAGGTGTTGGCCTGTGGCTTGATGTAGTTCCTTTGAAGGCTGTGTTAGGAGCCGGACGGTGGTTATTACAGGAGACTACTGGGTCTGGGTTTTGTCCGGAGGGGTTTGGGAAAACGTCGTCTGACGGCAGAGTGATAGACCCTGTGTCAGAACACATTGACCGTAAAATTGATAATCCAAAATAATTAAAAACTGCTCAAGCCGTGCACAGCTGGAGTCTGAACACCCAGATCACTGGGGATTTTCCTTGTCTCTTGGTGTTCGCACAAGATGGGAGAATTATGTGAAAGGTATCAATGAGTTGAATAAGTTTACACAGCTGTCATGGCCTTGAACTGTCTTGTAACCATTTCTTGCCTTTGTAAAGTTGACACTTGTACGTGTATGTACTTGAGGTCTGTGTATTTGTCTGGAGCATCATTACAATTAAGGAGGTTTTATGAAACCTCTTCTGATAAAACCTCCTTGATCAGTAGTTAGACCTAACCAACTATGTATTTTGGCTTGAAATTAGCTTATATGAAAATTTGGTGCAGAGAGTTACCGACTTTATAAGCGCAAGATCCCGAACCAAGCCACCATCATTATATCAGCTACATTATAGGTGTACATCCAGCCAGAAGCCTTAAACTATGGTCTCCCCGTGGTGATACTCAATTAGAAGATTTCCAACCTTTCTGCCTTTCTTTCGTGAGGCCGAAATCGCCGGCCCTAAAAGCCTAAATATTATCCACTAGTCATCCTGTATTGTCGCCCGAAGAACGCTGACGTACACCTGTGCATCATGAACAGAACCTTCATTGACTCTTTTGCAAGTGGAGTTTTCTGTTGCGGCTTTGATCTTATAAGTAGCGTAAAATTTGACATCCGCCGTCTTTTCGTATCTCAAAGGTGATGTCAATGTTGAGGGGCGTCCACACGAACATGCGTTAGATTCTAGTGTAGCAGTTCTAATGTTTAGACGATACAACGAAATTGCTTAAGCTTTGACTGTCTGAATGTTTTTACTTTATAAGACCAACGAAATACCGAAGAGTAAAGTGATCATTGAGAAATTATTTAAGATGCACATTGCACGATCAGTATTCAGTAAGTCCAATTTTTATTAACGACGACAACATTTCTTACAGACTTTGATTTTTTTGACGGTCTTTTCATGCCAAAATATAGAAACCACGAAGGATTTTGATGTCTTGCCAACAATAACAACAATATAGTTCAAGTTGTTTTTGACTGTGTGCAAATTAGCTGACAAACCGGTACTTTTCACTTAACCTATAACCTTCCATACCGACTGACTGACGCTTGTTCTTTCATCCAGGGCGACCTTCCACCTCGGAGTCACAGGTGTGTAAGGAACCTCAGCACACCTGCCCACCATCAATGTACCTACTGTGGCACCTGGACCCCTCCCCTCCCACATATGTGCCCTCAGGGTTGCCCGCCGCGAGTCTTAAAACTAATAACTCGGACCCAAAAATTAAAAAGGAGGATTGTTCTAAAGGTAATCAATCATTTCCTTTGTGTAGACGTTTCCTCTGTTAGGCGGGTCATGTAGGATGATTAGTTAGCCTTGAAATCCGGACATTCGGTGATTTTTGATAGTGTAGCCTCGAAATCAGACCACAGGCGAAATATCGTATGTTCCCAAACATCAGTGTAATTTTTAAAGACATACATTTAGCAAATAAAGAGATTGAAATACTTGACAGGACGTGGAGATCAGAGAAAATTAAATAAAACAATGTAAAATGAAATAAAAAAAGGATGACCGCACATAATGGACATAGTCAGAGGTAAAGGTAGCACTTGATTTGGGTACGCATCGAAATTCGTAGAGCATATAGATACACATTTATGTCCATTTTATAAATCCTGGAATATTTTTCTACCAATTGTTGTACACATTTTGGCTGTTCACATTAGGCTTTCTTTATTTCAACGAATTATTGTCCAAGCATACAGTTTTGCCGAAATCATGTTCTTTCCGCCATACTTTGTCACGCTGCAAGATAATTGAAGATATTTGACAATCTCTATATTGCTTTCAAAATACATGTATTCTATCTAAATCTTAGTTCATAGGTAATGTTCTGATGTCAGACTTGGTTATTTCAATAATAAGGATCTGGATTTTCCCCGGCCCCTTCGAACTGCTTTCAAAGGTTGAAGTTTAGTACACGTCATTTGTTTTGATCCATCTTCAGTCGTATCCAGTCCATGTACGCGGACACCTTGGTGTACACTCCTGGGTAGTTGGGTTCACCACAGCCCCTACCCCAGGACGTGATGCCCACCAAGTACCATCTCCCATCAGCCTTTTCGCAGACCAGGGGACCGCCCGAGTCACCCTGAAACAAAAACATCGTAAGTATGATTTTCTTTTCCCTATTATATAAAAGAAACAATTCCTCTGGGCTCCTGAAAAAATATCGTTTGGGAAGTACATATATGACGTTTATCAATAAAATGATTGATATAGAATTAGTTTCATTCACTGACTGACAGTCTTATTGAGAAATCATGTTAACAAAGGTATAATGTAATTATGAAGTTTATTCAGAAGCGTTACCCATATGAAAACACTTTCAGAAGAAAATTCAGGCCTCTAGTCCAGACCCTAATATTATCTGAGTTGGAGTCGATCTTCTATAAACAACCTTGTAGTGCGGTGAACGTGCCTTCTGTGACCCCACTTTGAAGGGGTTAAGTCTTCCCTTCAGAACGTAGGCAAGGGGCCATAGCAAACTTGCCATAACACTCTTACTAGATTTAATGGCTAGATCACAACTTATATAAATGGGATGTGAATGTATATGTCTAATTTACGCATTTTTTTTCAGAATTGACAGCCTTAAAGTCCCCTTTCTTTCCTTGTCTTCACAATGGCTAGGTTTTTCCCCAAAATCATAATCTAAGAAGTTTGGTTTTCGGTCCACTGGGCACTAACACATCAAGCAGTAATCCTGTGGAAGCTTTGGGACTGGCTGGGAAGGAGGCTCATGTATGATATTTCTCAATTGACTTGAGAGGTTTACTGGTTAACAAGTCTATCGGATGCCGTAAAATAAAATTGTGTTGCCTGGTCGGGTCGTATCAACATATCAAAAGTCACAAAAGATGTGGAACACTGATCAACCGTTTGAATAATCGCATCCGATTCGACTTTCACTAAAACCTCTCCCACAACCCTCCCGAGAGGACCACCCTGTTTTGAAGATAAGCACCTTGATCGAGAAGGATGAACGTTAATGAACGGTAAGAACCAGCGAACAAAGTGTAACGGCTCAAGCATGATGGGGACATTACTGTGAATACAAGCTCCACTGCGGTTGGTCTTTAGACAGAACATATGACTGTTATTATGTATCTGTCACTTAACGTTACGTCTACTTTCAATGCTAGATGTGGCCTTCGAATAAATAGATAAATGTGGGCAGTTTGCGAAGAAAAAAACCCCCAAGGACCTGAGTGCAGAGGGTTAAAGACCCTCTCGCAATGCAAAGTCGCCTCCTAGACGTTGGTAAACGTTTGGGGATTGTTCTAAATCTATATATTTCGACATTAGAAGATACAGACTCGAACATGGGTTTATATAATGTAAAAAGATTAGATCATGTCATATTTTTTGTGTGATTGCTGATGAGAGGTGTACATGATATACGTCCCCGCATCTCCACTGACTTTAATACAGTATTATTCAGTTGTGTTTATTATTTTGACCACTCGGCCTGAAAATGAAGTTATTGTTCCTGCCCTGTCCTTATACAGGCTTACAAGCCAAGTGGGGTTTTGTGATAACAGCTTGTCCCTAAGACTAGACTGTTTATATGGCGACTTGTGGCTCAGACAAAACCGCCGTGGTCTGTCTCTCCTATCAATAATGTCCTTGCTTCTATCTATCCGTACAGGATGACCCCTGGTGACCTCTACAGATCCCATAATCCCTGACGGGTCCAAGGAACGACAGCGACCATCGTTCATAACAGACACACAGATTTCTCGCAAAAAGGAACAGGAGTTACTGAAGAGGCAGGACAGTTCGTATCTATAGAACATTGAGAGTCCCACCGAGGCATATGTTCAATCTAGAGTGAATCAGAACGTTATTACTACAGAGAATCCATCCCTAAACGTATGACTTGATCCATCTTTGTCCACACTTTTCACTTGCGCCTTCTACACCTGTCGTGTCTTCTCTCTTTGAAGTTCCCTCCGCACCATTTCCTGTTAATTGTTAGTTCCGGGTGTCTTTGATATCGACACCTGCTCATAATCCTGGCCGGCGTATAAATTGAGCTACTGGAATTTCGCGGACTAGACAAGATGCAAAGTCGTAGCGCACCTGTATTTGTGCCGAGGTGTCATATTCAATACAACCATATCATCTTCTTTGACAATGATAAAGTTTTACAATTACTCATCATGGTCAAAGATGCAGTTGTTCGGTGTTGGGGTGAGAAATGGAAGAAAATGGCTGCTCTGTGCCACTGTAGTTGGAAAATTGAGTTTATAATGTGTCTACCCTCTCATTTCTTATTGAGTCGACAGGTGCTTCACCTCTGTAGCTCCTGTGTAATGGACAGCTCATGAAAGGTAACAAGGAAGTCAGAGATCACGTAGTTGGTCTACGGGACTTCAAAGCAAAGTTTCACTACACTAGTTCTCGATTTACTGCTGACTTTGTGGCTCTTTCCGGTCAGGAACATTCTACAGGTGTAGGAAGTAATGAGGCTTTGCTTCTAATCTTAGAAGTATTTCCCTCGGTTTCCCACCCTGCTTGCTGTCTTCAGGTACAGCCGTTAAGGCTAATTGGTTTTAATTTCGAAAACTGGATGGCAGTCTTTGTTTTATCCTTGCTCATATAGCGAGTTACCTTTTCCCCTGGCACGGAAGATGCACATCTCCATCCGAAAGAGTGAATGGATTCTCCCCGAATTCTGTCACCGCTGATGTCCAAATCGCTACAGTTTCTAATACTGTAACACGCGTCCAACAGGCACTTCCGTGGCCAACTTCAATACCTCGTTGTACATCACGGCCAAGGTCGTCAGCTGGCAGTAATTTGATTAAAAGCAAAGGGGCGAACTAAAACAACACTCGCATTTGTTACAGTTGGACGAGGTCTACAAGAATGTTATAAAAGCTACGGGTTATTCAATCTCACAAAACTGTAGGAGGGTCAGTTAGGAAACTTGCCTTCCTCCGTTCGATTTCATTTTCTAACCGTGCAAACCCGCTAGGCCTTTTAAATTATCTCTACTTTCCTTTGAAAAAATTGATTCTTCACCGACAGATTTGAAAATATGATAACCTTGATGAACTCGTGCCCAACAACCAGAATAGGCTGCTTCTAGCTACGTATACTAGAGTCGCGGTCGGCTATTGTAGCGCTAGCCCTACGCCCGCAGCTAGGCTGCTGCATGTTGAACGTGCGGCTCTACTACCGAACGCAACTCTGTCAAATCTCGAAGCATGAACTTGACCGCTCCTGTCAACAGGCCGACCGACCTCCTTACACAGGGCACCACGACTGAACGTTAAGCACCCTCAGGCGTCTGTCATACAGCCTAACTGGGCGCCACTTGAAATCAAACGTCTGTATGCCATCATCTGCAAACGACCTTTTGATCTCTGTCGAGGGAATGCAAGATGAAACGTTCTAGCACACAATTTTCGAATCAAAACACCAAGCCGAACTTAGTTTATGAGTCTTGACAGTGCTGTTGCATGTAATATGTAACACACAGATGGCTACTTCTCTACCAGTATAACTCATTCAGCAAAATGTCTCTGCCTACAATCTGTTCAACCGTGAAGGACTGTAATATATATATTTGATCAATAATATGTCATTGTTGTGAGCTCATAATAAGAATACTTTGGACCACTATTATTGGCAGCGGCACAAAAATGACCAAATGCGTCTCACAATACCAGAAATAAATGCCGACAAGAAACACTAAACCCAGCCCAATCTAATTGTTAGCGGCGGTGTGTGTGACGGCTGCTTTACTCCCGCCACGCGACATAACCAGCTTTAATGAAAACACCCCTACATCAGGTCAAAGGTCAGCCCGTGGAGGTCATGTTCAAAGCCATGCCTCCTCCTGCTATATCACCCATATCTCATTCCGCGCAACTTATGTTTCCCAGGGTTAAGCGGTTGACTTTGAACTTGGGCGGAGCGTGGGAGAGAGCGAGATATGATTTTACAGAGCAGCGTGTTGGGAATTGTCAATTTTCGTTATCTCTCCGACATTATTTGTTTCTCATAACATTTGTAGCAAACAATGCCAGGCACATTTCACCGGCGATACGATACCGCTGTGTGGTTAATCCATGTGACAAACCTGCAGGTGTGTTGTTCTAGCAACGTAAGCTTTGGAGTAACTTGTAAGTCTTATCAGGTGATTCTGTACATCAGAGGTTATCTCGCACGCGGTCCCCAGTCCAAACAGTCCGGCAACACCAAAAGGACGGAGCCGCGACATGAAAGAGTTTTGAGTTTCTGTTTTCTCAGCCGCAGATGTCCAAAGCATATTAAACTACAGGAACGACGTGTAGACATCTCATAACAAGACACGGGGTTAAGCAGGTGCGAAGTGAAAAAATAAGATGTTTAATCTAGTTTTCACAATGCTTGCTTGCTAGAGGGTGTAATAGACGCCGGCGTCAATGGGACATTTCATTTGTTTACAAAATTTCCCGATCGCCCCGAGATAACCACGCTATCCATTGCGAGTTGAAAAAATCATCTATTTCAACATGTACGAGGTACGTTGCTTTTCAGCCCGGACATCCCGGTTCGCTACGACTGCATTCAAACTGTATATTCTCTCAATCATTGTCATTTACCAATGTGTACAGTTTTTTTCGGAGTCATGACGAAATCTATCATAAATAGAATTTGAATCAGAGATATGTCTAGAGGAGGTTACAGATGTGTGATTAGATCTCGACTTTATCGATAACAGGATATACAGAGTTTCAACCTCTAACATTCTTGGGAAATGGACGGCATAGGAAGTTAGCACCGCCCACATCAGGAACAACTGAGGATGGATTTGTCATACTGTATTATTACAATCCTTACTTCCGAGCAAAGTTGTTGTTGGCTATGCGACTTTCTCAAATCAGAAATAACAAGGAAAATCTCCAGACATGAGTGTTTGGTTTGACGACGGCGCGGAATGTCGGAAAAAATGCCGGAAAGATGGACCAAAGTTGGACCAGTTGAAAACACTGTGGATCCTCAGGGGAAACACAGAAAGCGATATTTTCGAATGCCACGTGAAGACCGTTCAAGACATGATGAATAGATAAATAAGAGAGAGAAGTTGAGAGACAGAGGGTGTGTGTGTGAGAGAGAGAGAGAGAGAGAGAGAGAAATAGAGGAGAGAGCAGCGAAAACGGAGAGGGAAAGAGAGAGGTTATAAAGTTGACTACAGCACTGTAAAACTTTATGGACTTGAAATAATGGTTGTATTATTCTTATCAACATTTGATTTTTCATGCGTTGTACGTTAGTCAGTGAAAACAATATCGCGAATGAAAACAACTTCGACACAGCCTAATCATGTTGAAAGATATATAGAATAACACAAACAGACAAAGGCCCGTCTTTCCTGACATCGTATTGACACGGACACTCAGTTCCTGCGAAAATCCCCCATTAGCCGTTTCTCCCACTGAGTGACTAATTCGTCCAATAACGACCGTTTAGTCTCGTGTAAATCCGTCTGGCCTCGGTTCCAGTTCGGAAACCCCGAAAGCCAAACTCTGGGTACGAGAATCCGATAGAGAAGGGCACGAGGTTTAAGTTTTAAGTATACAACCTTGCATTGGGTTACAGCTGTCTAAAGTACGCGCTGTTTGAACTCAGTTTGCGAAGCGGAAGTGATTTAACCAGATCCCTGCAGACTCTATCATCGTCTCTAGACTCATTTTCCTCGCCACAGCGGAAAATCGAGACATCAAAACTGGGTAAACTTTAGCTCGATATACAGGTCGGTGCTTGTCTCGTATCAAACAAACTTGTCCCCCGACGAAGCCGGAGGATTATGTGGACGCTTTGATGAAGCGGTTCGGTTCGACAGTTCTTTGTCAACGTGCCACAATGTTTTGACTACTGTGGTTCTGGTCTGTAGGCGTTTGTCTAACCTCAATTCTTTAAGCTCGAGTGGTGCAGATATCTTCTTGTCCGGTAGGTGGTGTTTATGGTTGATGACCTGTACATGTTTCGAAGAAACTTTCCGTAGGCTGTTTCTGGTGACGCCTCACGTTTAAAACATTTGTAGGGTACACGTGGTACAGGTTTATATACGGGATATGGCAGTGCTACTAATGCTCCAAATGATGAAACAATTGATGCGTGAAAGTTAATAAAGTTGACACTACGCTAAAGTCAACCCTTGAAAGTTTCAGATGGCACATTTACATGTATGTATTATCAGTCTTCCCCATGAAGGATATTATCCGTACTTGACTACTTACCTGGCATGTGTCCACCCCTCCCGCCATTTTTCCCGCGCAAAGCATCTTGTCGGTGACGTAAGAATTGTAAGATGAGGGTTTGTTACATGTGGCGTGAGGCACGATGGGTAGTTTGACCTCCTGAATGACATGGGACTGTGCATTCTCTGTGGATAAAACACACAAAAACGTCTTTGGTTTACACATCTAAAAAATGTACATCTTTTGGCAAGGGTGACTGATAAATCGACCATTTCTCTGTCTACTAAACACAGAAAATATGATATCGTCCTACCCTCGGTCAGTCCCCAGCCGGCGGTGTAGCAGGTGGAGTGCTCGCTGAATTTTTCACCAAACTCCGGCAGGCAGATGAAGTTGATTCCTCCATGGGCGAACTCCACGGGTCGGTTCATCTTCACCAAGGCGATGTCATTCTTCACGGTGTACTGTGGGAGTGTTCGGCAAGACCATGCATGATGACTATGCTAGACCTGCTGTGCTAATGGGGTTGTGAATTTTACGTAGATATCGGAAGGTATTTTCCACCCCCTTACAACTTCTGCTTGGAGAATTTACTATAGAGAACTGTATGACGAGTCGCAACTAAATAGAATAAAAATTTGGAATAAAAAAGAGTCAACGCTTGTGATCCTTAAACTGCCTTGATCCTTGAATGGATACGTAAAACATGCGATGATATGTAAAACAGTAAGAGTTGAGTACTCAGAAAATGATCAAAGCCCTTACCTGGTTGTATTGGGAGTGGACGATGATGCCGGAAACGGTTCGCACCTGTTCGTGCGGGTCGTACGAGTTCTCCGTGAGGTAGTGTTTCCCTACCAGCAGTTTTAACATTTCCGGGTACAGACTGGGGAGGAGGTCGACATATCATGCAGAATTTGGATGATCTCTTTGTGCAAATTCATGGGTACGCATGTTTGTGTGTTTGAGAGTGCTTCCATGTGTCATCGATGTCCTGAATATCAAAGACGCATTACCTTAGAAATTAGCCAATCAGAGACGGTTTACTATTTTCCAAATGGCCGTCGCGGTGTCATATTGTCCACGGTTGGTCTACAGCTTTAACTAGCCTTTATCATGATCGTGAGCAGATGACATAGATGAAGACATGCACTAAATTTGCAGCCAAAAATGGTGACAGCGAAGGCTTGCTCACAGAAAAAAGCATGTTAAACGCTTTGGAATATAAAGGAGCAGAACTCACTGAAACCCCATGCCGACAATACAGTGTGCGGCAGTGGCAACCCACTGGCTGTCGATCAGCACTGCCCCGCAGTACGGCGCGTTGGTGTTCACCTTCTTCAGCTGGACCAACCACGGCCAGGCACCCGTCACGGCCGGGCTGCCCCCGATGATGCGGTGCGAACCGACATACGCGTTAACCTGCCGGGTACCGCAACCAGTCACTGTGGAAAGGGCAACGCAAATGTCACCGACAGACGACAATTGGGAACAGTATCCACTCACAACCGAACGCAACTCATTGGTGCTGAACACACAGACCACATATACCTGTCCTTGGTGCTGAATACCACACACACACACAGACCACACACACACCTAGTACTTGGTGCTAAACACAATTTGCACACAGACCACAACATACCTGGCCTTGGCGCTGAACACCATCCACACACAGAAAGCAAACACCTGTCATTGGTGCTGAACAGTTAACACCATCCACACACAGACTATACACATCTGTCCTTGGTGCTGAACACCATCCACACACAGCCAAACACAAATCCTTGGGGCTGAGCACCATCCACACACAAACCACACACACACACCTGTCCTTGGTGCTGAACACCATCCACACACAGACCACACACACCTGTCCTTGGTGCTGAACACCATCCACACACAGACCACACACACCTGTCCTTGGTGCTGAACATCATCCATACATAGACCACATATACATGTCCTTGGTGCTGAACAACATCCTCATATAGGCATGCAAATGTATCAATAATGCAGGCGTGGAGTTTTCTGTTTCCACTCACAAGGCTCGGTGTAACATGGCGGTGGGTCCCCACAGGTTACAGTGTCGGAAGACGGCCCCTCGCACGGCCGTACGGTCAGACAAGTCCTGGTTCTGGTCTTTTCTCCGTCGCAGGGCTCCGAGCACTCTGACCAGTCTGTCCAGCTGCTCCAGACGCCAGGAGGGGCCGGGGTAGTGGCAGCAATGGTGGTGGTGGTGGTCGTTGGGACAGGAGTCGTTGGTTTCCAAGTTCCCGCAATGTTGCTATTCTGATCTAAACGCGTAAGAAAGTGTATTACGTATGGATTTGTCATGACGCGGAAAATGATCAAATATCTATTCCTCATAGGTGTGCAAGCTTGTCATGCCAACATAACTTACTCTACTCATAATTAAAACTTTTAAACAACGAGAAGCACAAGAGTAAATAGATAAGCACCGCAGTTTGGTGGCTCGTCCGAACCGTCACCGCAGTCGTTGGAACCGTCACAGTACCACTCCTGCCACACGCAGAACTGCCCATGCGCGCACACCAGCGCCCCCTCCCAGCAGCGAGACTCAACTGCAGGAGTAGAGATATTTTATCATTGCTTCCTTATAAGACTTATAAGACAGACTTTCAAAGAAAAAGACAGCGAACTAAACAAAGCAATTCTGTGGACTTACGTTGGCCGCACTCTGCAATGGACTCATCCTTGAGGTCCTTGCAGTCCAGAATGTGGTCGCATTTCCAGTCGTTGGACACGCAAATGACGCCACTGGCACCCAGGCAGCTAAACAAGCCTTGTCCACAATCTAGCAAGATCATAGCAGTTAGGTATATTATACGCGAGCCCTACACTTAGAATAAGTCCAGCTGTGCATGCTCTCCTCCAAAGACGACTTTATCAGTAGCAAAAAAAAAACAACGAAAACAATCAATATGAAAAATCATACAATCGATTAAATGACCAACCGCAGTTCCGTTCGTCCTTTCCATCCACACAGTCACGAATACCGTCACATATCCAATTCCAGGGAACGAGGTTTTTCACTATAAGAGACGGTGGACGCTGACTGTCTGTTGCCTGCCTTTTCTTGCGAGAACCCGTGTCACACTCTGTCGACAAAATAAAACAACAGGTTAACGGTGTGACCTGGACCTGATCTTCTGGACCTGGACCTGTATCTGTACTTTCTGTACCGGTACTCACCTCTACTGGACATGTATAAATCATGGTTGAGTAGGAACTGTGCAGAAATCATAGCCATTCACCTTGCGAATGCGCAACTAGTACTAGACACGTGAAAGAGCTTATTGCACCACCGTACAGTCACCACATTGAAGCGCTGACTCACCAAAACACATGTCTTCATCGCTGCCGTCCGCACAGTCAACGATGGTGTCACACTGCCACTGCCATCGGATGCACTCGTCCCCAGACAGACAGGCCCACTCGTAGGGCCCACAGCCATCCTGAGACTTCACGCGGTTGGACGGGCGGTGTTGTCTGAGGGACCCCATACTTCCGTTGACTAGAAAGACGGAAAATCGTTTAGCGATGAACAGGAACTACTCCAGAGGAATTCGATGGCATAAACATTGCTGTCACAAACGCCGCGCCTGACAGTTTTCTCTCACACAGCAAGTTTATCGTTGCTAGGTTTGATGGACTGCAAGGATCAGTCTATGCAGGCTTTTTATTTAACGTCACCTGCGCCATGTTGGATTCCAGCGTGCGTCTATTATTAGGGTTAACCACACGAAGATGCTACTGGGTAATTGAATTACGCGCCAACATGGTCGTGGGAGGATTCAAATTATAATTAGTACGACGTCAGTGCAAAGCCTGTCCCTCCCACTCCCCATGTATGGTCTATACAATCCTTATGCCGGTCTGCATGCACATGTATACTCATCTAAACTACAATTCCAGTGACAATAAGGAAGTCATCCTCAAACAAGGAAAACTAACCTAGACAATACATTGATTCTGATTGGAATGCTTGATCATTTGCAGTATAAGATAAAAACTAAACTAAGACAATACACCATCACGTGAGCAAGTTTGGTTGCTTTCAGGTCAAGCAAAATTGATACAATGCATCAACGTCAATGCCAATGGGAGAACCCTTGCTGCAAGAGACCAAAACAACATTAACAGAAATGTTAAAAAAAAATACCTCTTCGGCCAGCTTCAGTGCGATGCACGCTGTTAAGAGGTCGAGGCGATGAGAAAATGGCGGGCATGAGAGCAAAGAGCAGTAACAAAAAGACTGCAGCATCCATGTGATTATCCATGGCTGGGCCACAAAATGACACGACGGTACACAGCAAGATGTTTCTGTGGTGAGGTGGAGAGGGCGCTTAAACCGTTGAAGAAATCTACGGTAATGTTGGCTGTACCATGCACTGCCCACTCGACACGACGCTGAAATAAATCCTCCTTGTTATGCAGAGATGTAGCACCTGGTGTCATCACCTGGTAATGAGTGATCAGAGTTACCCTGGAATTCGCAAAGGTGAAAGGTGAACGCACTGGATATACGTGCAGTGCAGGTACAAGTCGCCAGGACCAACCCAAAACTGGTCATTTATCTTAGAAGTTCTAAACAGCAAACGATCGAATACAAACGTCTGCGTATGTGTGTGTGTGTGTGTGTGTGTGTGTGTGTGTTTA
The DNA here is from genome assembly GCA_019207045.1 of Branchiostoma floridae x Branchiostoma belcheri. NCBI lineage: Eukaryota > Metazoa > Chordata > Leptocardii > Amphioxiformes > Branchiostomatidae > Branchiostoma > Branchiostoma floridae x Branchiostoma belcheri. Next base: position 15,414,306 of record CM033036.1, read on the forward strand.
GATTGTAGCAACTATGATTTTTAGTAATGTTGGAAGCGCTCATCATTCCGTTCTTCTTCGACGGCTAGATCGACGAAACGCTGTTCTAGAACATGTCAACAAGATGATAACACATGTCTTGAAGGAGCACAGAAAGTGGACATTGCATATTTGGAACGACTCTCGCCTCACAAGGAGACAGCACACAGGCCGTATTGGCACAACGAGGAAGAAGAAAGTCCGGAGATCGACACGAATTACCGTATGCTACATGAGCCCCCTGGCTGGGCACTCTGTAAAAGCATAAAAACTTTATGACAGCCGGACATTAAGGAAACGACTAAAATGCTCTGGATTTCTCCTGCATGCTGCTCGTTGCCATGTCACATTCATGACGTTGTCTACGTTATTCTATGACGGAAAAACAACATTTATTACGTCACAATTAAACAAGGAAACATACATCACTGCACTAATAGGACAAAAAAACATGGGTTCTGTCCCGTCAAAGATTAAAAAGAAAAGTAAGCAGCAAGGAGGCAAGCAATCCTCAAAAAGCAATCCTTCTAGCTCACCGGAAGAGATTCGGCGGAGACAACCCAAACGGACGGCCCGGAGAGCGTCGGTGGTGCCGGGACTGGATACAATTCAAGACGATCCTGATGAAGAGTAGGTCTGCAACGTAGCATATATATATGGAATTGGTTAGCGTCCTATTTCTACCTACCTCCTCTATTAGTACACCAAGGGCTGGGCCGGCCATGGCATGGAAGGCCCCTGCATGGATCACTCTGGATCCCGTAACGTTACACGATGAGCCTGACACAAGGGAGTGTGACACAGGCTGATCATGGCATCTCATTGAATTTTCACAACGATAGGAAAGACAAAGATTCCCATTCCCGCCGTCTGTTTTGGACAATTCGTTCACGTTTGAGCTGTTAAATATGTTCAATAGCGTTTTTTGAATGTCATGGCGGTCTGGTGTGATACGTAGTAGTCCCGCTTATGCTTAGGTCGAAACGAAAAATTTGATATACAAAAAAAAAAAAAACAAAGCATGTAAAACGTAAGAATAATCAGACATGAGCACAATTTGTGCATGTTTTTGAAGAAAATTTTCGTTTCGGCAAACAGCCAGGCCGGGCCACGGGTTGGAAATGTAGCCTAAGCATAAAGTTTGCTGGTCCAAAGCATTATTGTTCAATGGCAGGGGTTAGGCAAGTTATTGGCGGAGTAGCGATCTTTGGGAGCGGACTAAGAAGGACAGTGAGGAGATGAGGTTATAGGCAAGATATCTATCAACATGAGCAGAAAAAACCGCCGTACCGAAATGATAACCAAACGTACCTCCCTTTGTCTACCAGGGAGGCCGGCAGCTGGGATTTTGGCTCATCGGAGAGCGCGAACATCGCTTACGGGGAAGATGTCTCCGACCAGAGCAGATCATCTCATCACAGCGACAGGCGGGACCCCCCAAGACCATAGTTTATCAGAACAGCAGATCTGGAGAAAACTGTACCGATAAAGTGGAACTGATATCGATAATATTTTGTAATGGACCTATCGTGGTATTTTCTTGCCCTTGACACACAAAGTGTAAATGTATGATCTGCTACACTACATCAGAATGGCGTGTTTTTTTTATAGCAGGAGAATAAAAATGTCACTATTCACTCAATATATATATATATATTGAATTTTGATCAACTGAGGTTGATACAATGCCGAACCGCTGTGCGTTATAACAAAACTGTAAAAAACGAACTAGAACCAAAGTGACATATCCACTCAATATTCAATATTAATCAGCTGAGAGTGATAATGCGCCTAACAGTCGAACTGTTGTAACGTTTTAATATATTCATGCGTTATAACGTAAGGGATCTAGAATTAAAGTGACACTTTTCAGTGGAAGCAGTCGTCTTGAATAGTTGTATATGTTGTGTGCAGCTATCAAGAAATAAATAGTGTAAGTGAACGTAACTTAGTGAGAATAGTTGAAAAGGAAAACCCGAAAAGTCACGTCAATCTGAGTAATCTGATTGAATTTTAAACACCTTGTTTGTGTTGGCATCTTGTTGGCATTTTGATTCTTGAAGACCACTAATAATAAACATATATAGTTTTATTGCACAACAATTGTACGGGGTACAAAGTATGGCATCTACATAACTACAGTTCTATAACTTAACGCTTATCTAACTAAGGCCATGTTGATTTGATTCTATGGATGACATCCGCGTGCGCACCAATTTTCGGCCGATTCCAAAAAAAAAAAAAGTTTTCAAGCATCGTTCAAACCAGCTTCAACACCAGCAAATATATGCCGAAAATCCATACTAATGTCGTAAAATGCATCTTTTGCGTCTTCTCCTATCGCAAAACGTACTGATTTTGTCGTAAACTATTCCTTAACCGAAACTTGCCAAAATAACTGAAAATGGCGACGAATTCAACTGATCGTGATTCTCCTTCGAATTATGTAAGCATCAAAGTTACACGGAAGGGTGGCGGTGTTGTGAATTGGTACGCGATTGATTGTGGACAAGGTGACGTTACATTTGCCCAGTTATATGAGAAACTTGTTGCGACAAGCGAGTTCAGGCCGGTGAACTTCAGCAAATTTCTTTCAAGAACCGCCAATGTGCAAATTATTGCAATGAAGAAAAAGTCGGAAGAGATATCGAGGTCTACGCTGGCCTAAAGGTTGGGCATGCCTGCCGACAATTCGGATGTTTTGTCCGCATCGACGTGGACAAGATGGCCAGTGGAAAGAGTGATGAAGATCCGCGGCCCAAGTCTGCTTTTGAGGTGATTAAAATTTCATTGTTACCTTCAGTTTTGGATTGAACTACTAGTACGGGAGGGGGGCCGAGGGTATTTTAAATTTTCACATTCGGTACATGTATGCATAAATGACTACAGCACTGTTTTTTTTAAAGTCTATTGACAGGATGTCTAAGCTATCTAGTCAGTATAAAGGCACTAAACCGACTGATAACAAATTTTGGACTCTTCTATTGACATGAGCGCTCACCACAGCACAGAAGAAGGACTTGGAGTCTGAGGGAGGACTCCATGTACACCTGTGGAGTATCATGGATACCAGACGATCATCTGAGAGAGAGCTGTTATGTGAGCCGGTGAGTTATAGCGTACATTGAATTTATGTTGGTTGACAATGTTGTTATTCTGAGGCTACAATTGTAGCTCATCACAAGGACTTAATAGGACCTAAAACTAGACTTTGACTTGAAAGATACAGGAAGAAGACCATCTTGATATAGTAACCCTTTTTGAATAGGTATGACAACTGTTATTTTTACTTTTATAGTTTCATAGACAAATGTCTTTTTTTCAATCAAGTTTGATACTGTATTAATGTCTTATTTGACACCTGTTTTGTGCAGGGCCCTATCATGTGCCATTCCAGTAGAGCCCTACTACTATTCTGCGAGACTCAAGGCTCCAGCTGCATTAAGGTCAATCCTCCCACTGGTAAGCTGGCAGTGTGGGGAGGAAGAGACACTCCCCATTCTTTGGAGAAGGCCAAGCAATTCCAGACGATCCATCCAGTGTGTCAGGTGGGTTTTAAGTCTTTAGTTACATGTCATTTTACAATGTACAGTATTTGTGAAGATGATACTTTGCCTACATTCATTGTGCTTTTGTCTGAATTAGTGTGCTTTCTCAACATAAAACTTGATTTATGTAGTAGCTACATGTTTATTAATGAAGGTGAAATATCCAGGTACCAATACATGTGTATAGATGATGCATCTTTCCACAAACATGTCAAAAACTGGAGCTAAATACATTTTGAATTTCAGATATTTGTAGTGGCATCCATGTATTGCAAAATTCAATCAATGATTTATCCCATCTTGCGTTTTTGTAGGTGTGCAAATCTGCAGGAGTAGAGGAGAGGACACGAGGAAAGAAGAAGACGAAAAGGAGAAGAGCTCAGGTGGAAGATGACAACTAAGGCAGGTGTTTTATTTGATCTACCTTTTTAAATACTGTTTTCACCAAGTGCTAAGTTGAAAAGCCTTCATCCTACATGCTCCATTCCATCTGAAGTGCTGAGCCTTTCCATTTGCATTTGTGTCTATCATGTACACTGTACTGTAAAACTACATGTTGTAAACTATTGAAGAAATGTATACATTAGAAGGGTTGATACCTAATTGTTGCTTTTCATACTGTGTTTCTGTAGGCACCTGAAGAATGACAGCGCCATCAGAGGAAAACAAGATGTCAGAGGAAGTTAGACAGGACATGCAGCATGCCAGTCAAACAAAACAAAATAAAGTTCTTGTTTGGTATACCATACTTTGTGTGTTTAGTCATTTGTTCTACCTTCCCGGCCACTTAGATTTCATAATAAAGAGAACTTTTTTTTTTTACCAAACTTTTTTTTTTTTCGCTCGCTCGCACCAATTCTGGGGCTGCCAGAAGATGTCATCCATATAATCAAATCAACATGGCCTAATACAGAAGTTGTGGTATGGGATAAGTTTCTTACAGTTATTGGAGGCTTTAACAATCATTGGAGGAATTTCTAATGTCTAAACCTTTTTTGATATATTTTCCTATATCTGTCATGCAGGGATTGTCACATGTCATGATGTATTTGAATTTGCACTTCAGGTCCATCGAGATAAATCCTTGTGTATAAGATGACAGCCTTGTGTACAGAGAATTTCGTATATCATAATATTTGGGACATACAACCATAAAGTGATATTCGTCTTCAATTAGCTCTGGACAGAATGGACAAACCCTCTGATCTATAGGGATTTTATGAAATCTCCCGGTTTCTATATTTAATTTGTGACAGCCAATTCTGAGTTGTGTGATTGCCCTACGAATGTCAAGGCTCTTTATGGTTGAAATGTAATTTTCTTGCTTGTAATGCTTGTTCAATGTAGAAAGAGAGGAGAGTTTGGAATTGTTTCGAATAGAGGAATGTCAATTTTGCACGTATATATCTTGTAAACGTTGTCGTAGCTGAGTGGTGATTGTGTCTATGTGGTATGACCTCGGGTTCAGCTATATGTGTCCAAAGCCTTGGTAATTGAGGATATTTTTTACGTGGACAATCTAATCATGTTCTCCGAGTAAAACGGTATTGTATGCCTCGCTAAGATGAGCATCTTCTGGCAAATTAACTAAACGATGCCAATATTTTACAAGTTGTATTTCGGCATCAATCATAGCTGGGAAGGTTCCTAATTCTCCCCTGACACCATCGTTTGAGGCTTTGGCATGAATGCCTAACAGAAATTTTTCGAAGCGCTGATGTCAAATTCTGGAATTTGTTGATTTGAGTTTATGTTTATAATTTGGAAGCCGTTCTCTCGTAAAGTTTGGCTATTGGCATGACGCAATAGTATTTCTTTATCTGTATCTCTTTCCAAACATACAACATAAGTACTATTCAATGTAGAAGATGTGATTTTTTTAATGGTAGCTAGAAGATTATCTTGAATATCAAGTTTTTAAGTAAAGTAGAAAAAACCTTTGAGGAAGATTCACAGATGTTATTGGTATGAGATACAATGATTCTTATACTTTTAGAGAATTGGTCAAAGCACGTGATTTCTGAACAGTACAAATGTCATTAATCTTCGACGCACATCCACGTCTTTTGTGTACACTCATTACTTCTCATTTATTAATACAAATACGATCCATCCACAGGGTGTATATATAGAATTGCGAATTGGAATTCAAAATATCAGCTGCAGCGTCAAACCAAGTACGACGGATTTCCCCAATGGCATTTGCTTCAGACAAGTTACTTACCCGTTTATGAAGAGATGTCGGACATCGTTACCGAGAAGGCAGTAATGGCAATGTCAAGAGTGAACTTCATTCCCAACTTCACATGGCAGTCACAGGTGGGACATCGAGATGTCCTATGTTCCAAGCAGAGGTTGGGTCGAGGGGATACTGTAGTAGTGGCCGGCATTTTTACCGGTTCGCTCCCCTCCCGGCCACTACTATCCCACACCGCGACCCAACCTCTGCTTGGAGAATAGTCATGAGTCATGACTAGAGCTGGGTATCGGTACAGTGTACCGGTACAAAACCGGTTTTTCTTATTGGACCGGTCCAGAAAAACCGGACCTGAAAAAATTGGGTGGACCGGATGTTGGACCGATTAGAAAATTAACAGCTTATTTTATCAGGCATTCACACGTTTTGGTGCATGTAAGTGGAAGAAAATAACAAGAGTGAAGTAGAGTAGAGTTTATAGTAATTTCTACCAAGTTTTACAGCCAATCGCACAGGTGCAGTTAGTGTTGAAGGATTTTAAAACGTCGGTGTAAGTCTGATACTCCACCAAACAGATCTATTTGTAGTGAATTGGACCATTGGTATGAGTCATACTGCATCGGGTCCAGGTTTAGGTCCGGACCTGGACCTGATCCTTTGGACCTGAACCGGACCTGGACCTGAATTTTTTGTACCGGTACCCAGCCCTAGTCATGACCTATGGCAGACCAAAGTGACAATACCAGTACAGAATTTCTAGCCTTCAACTCGACACAGAGGCCTCCGAAGTCTTGTTTGAAAATATGAACATACAAAATAAATCTATCACTCACGACGAATAGACGATGTGGTCAGAAGCTTTCAGAAAACATCGATCTTTCTCCGAAGGAAGAAAAAAGTTTGGTGTAGGATTACATATATTCTGGATGATGAAAACTGTAATCGCACAATGTCCTTCGTTCATGTTTGTGCCAAGCTCTTCAGAAATTCGTGTTACTGATACAATACGGTAATACATGTTTTCGCACCAGGGCCCATTGCTACTAGATACAACTGGCGTTATATGTAGAAATATGCCACTAACTCTCATTGGTGCAGCGCGGACTTCTCCAGAGTGGGCGTTCGTGGGCATTCGCTAAAAAGACTATGCGATTACAAATACGCTTGCTCCAGGGACTATCAATATTGCACGGTGTAACTGTTACATAGATTTAGTTGTTTTTCTACCTCATATCATCTGGCATGGCTAGATCAATATCAGTTGAACTTCTTAAACTTGCGAGTCAGAAGGTTTCAAGATGGTATCAACCGGCTAAGGCGCCAACATTCTATAATCAACGCTCTCACCATGTAATTCTTCTCCTAGGATAGTGTAACGGTTGGCTACATACACATATGATGTTGCAAGACAAACAAATATGGTTCTTACCGGAATAACATCGTCTTTCAATCGGGGCCCTGGAGACGACTTTATGCCGGTAAAGTTTTGGCGTGCTTATTTTGTTCTCAGACTGGTAACTCTGAACGTCATAGAAGTCAAAATGGAGACGTCATAGAACTGAGGTGACCCTCCGTTGACCGTAGGTAACCCTTGTGTCCTCAGCTGACCCCAAGAACAACTGCCCTGTCGGTTTACCGTAGAACGCCACCTTTTATACCATACGTTGTAACGGTATTAACAACTGCTTATGCTGAAAAGATAGCTCCAGAGACCAACATTATGTCCATATATTTTACTTTGGCAGCTTGACAAGGACAGTCATGTGGCCATTCCCCGCATGCCAAAAACTGAAATTGCGACTAGGTACTTTTGAATTGGTAACATGTGTAACAATTTGCTCTGTTTTTCATGTGCTTTTGAAGTAACGGTTAAGCTTTTGAGTATTTTCCAACCAATGTAGCCAAACAAAGGACTCATAGCATAGCCGACGTATTAAGCCCATACTGCGGAAAACCGCGGCCGCTACTATGTTTTGAGTATTGAGATCAAATAATCGAGGAATATTTGAATTTTAGAAGATTTTCGAAATTCTTGTACTTCCAGTAAAGTCTGCATGAAGATTAACACACGAAAGAACGATTTGTAAATGACACAAAGAATTTCACAAATCTAATGCTCTATATATAGAAGCAAAAGGAAAACTATCGAAAAAAGGTTTCCAACAAGTAGTTGTTAGATACTGATTCTCGTCCCAACATCTGCTTGAAAATTAGTTTTCCACGGAACATGTCTCAAAACGTCACAAACAAATATGACGAAACAGTGTAGCGCATTACTTGTTACCCTTAGTCGCGAACATCTCAAAACATTCCACAAGGGCACAACGACCCCAAAAGAAAATCTTGAGGACTTAACATGGGCAGACTTGTCAACAAACCTTTTGCCGACACGTGATCAAAATGGGATGTACGATCTCAAAACGAGCCTCCTCTATTCATCTATTAAAACGGGCGGAAACAATTTCACAAACTCCGATGATCACAGTGATGTTGGAAGAAGACGAGGATATCCCTATCTCCGCACAGGAGGAATTGCAGAGAATGAACAGGGCGAGAAGGAGGTCTCGAAGACGGTCTTCCATTGCTCCAGGGGTGGCCGCAATCGCCGAAGAACAAGATGAAGGGTACGCACAAACGACTCTTGTTTTTACTCGATACACTAAAAGCAATAGTGACAAATCAATATTTCTTTAGCATTTAGATATACTTGCCATACTTTTTCTTTGCCACCCAACATAACTACTTCAGGGGCAAGGAAGGGGGAAACAAACAAAACTATAAATGTAACGTTGCAATATTTTCTTTTATATATCCATGGCACGATGATTACACATAGACAAGAAGGCAAATTCACATACTAAATTTCTGTATCCATAGTTTTCAAGACTAGCTGGAATGTACAAAATATATCGTAAGCAATATTTTGCGACCTATACTTAGCCCAATGGGGCAAGTACGCACAATAAATTCAATGGTTTTCCTTATTTCTCTACAAACTATGAGAGATATCGGTTTTACTTTGGACGCAGAGATATATTTCTACAAACAACACAAAACACTTGAATCCTAAATCTTACGATACCTACTGCCAATCTAACGGTTTTGCTTAATGCAATGCTATGAATATAATGCATGATGAAAATCATTTTGAGGTGAACACTGGTTTTGAAAGCCTGTAGATTGCATACAGGAGGCAAATAGTTGTCATCGAGAGTTCCATAGTTTGGAAGTCCGAGGAAGAGGACTTTTTTTATCAAAACGTTTAATCTTTCGTATGCAGATCAGCAAGTGACCATGCTTTTGGCGGGAAGGGCCTTGAGGCCGGCCCCTTCGCTTCACCACGAAGTTCCATCTCCTTAGACCCGAACGCACCTCCGCTACTAGTCAGACCCGTCACTCCGGAGTTGTTGAGACCGAAAGGCACTGTTGAACTCCCGACACTCTCAGAAGCCTCACTTGACGGAGACGAGGGCTGGTGAAATGTTCAGACTGTGGTTGGACCTTGTTATTGCCACTGACTAATGGTTTCTCATGACAGAGTTATAGTATTATTATGATGTTAAGATGTATATGTAAAATGATAAACAACTTCTGGACATATCCTAAACTTCCTGGCATGCAGTCTTCAAGTCTCAAGTCAACAACACAGCATTTGTCAACATTTTGTTTTGTCTCAATATAAACAGGGAAAATGTTTATACTGAATTAAAAGAAAGCTGCCAATTCTTACCTTTTGTAAGCAACATCTTCATTTAGTGGGTCATACATGTTTGCATTTTGTTGTTGACAGTTAACGCTAGTTCACCTTTATTCTATGTCCGTATTAAGGGAGCGACCGACGATGGTTTTTAACTACAAAATTGAAAATACATGTATTCATCAAATTATTATCCCTATATACTCTGTTTTTATCAAACAACGGATATAGGTTACCTCATGGATAAAGGTGAAGTTGTGTTATGTATATTTTTTACATAACGTCACATGTTTATCAAACTGTACCAAAGTTTTAGTTGCATGGTCATTGTTTATCATGACTATTGCCATTAAGACAAAACATGCCTTAATATATCCTTTTGTGAAGCTTTATTTTCAAGGCATAAAGAACATTGTTGAACCTGTACTTACAGAAGCAGAAATGTAATCAACCTGCACAAAAAAAGTATCTTAAATGACTGGCAAAAGTGCAGAAAACCACTATCAAAAAGTACAAAATGTAGAAAAAGTAATACAGTGCAGAAGTTAACACCGTAGTAATATTGCACAAAGAAGCAAGGAATAGCTTCTAAACTAAGTCTGTAGTAGTGTTACATACATGTTGTATAATTTGAATCTGAAGACTTTTGACACCATGTGATAACCTGTTCAATATAGAATCTACTTCTTCAAAACTTTATATCATTTGTAGTGTTTTTATCATACAGAGATAAACATATTAAGTAGAACAACTATCAGTGACAGCCAACTTGTTTTACATCAAACCTACAAATCATCAGAACCACACTCCACCCAATCATGATAGAATATCAACAACACGACATAAGCCAGATTGGTGCATATTTTTTTTGTTTTTTATATTCCTTCAACCCTTTTCACCATAGAAACAGGATTATCAATAGTACTAGTATCTTACTTACAGTACATCTCTTTGGTGGTCAAAATACAGCTGCCTTATGCATGTTTAAGTCTATTTCGGACTTGTTTCTTGGAGTGAAAAAACACACACCCTGCACAGGTCTCTCTTCCATAGTTTTTAATGGTTTTACTTCTAGCCCCCTCCCTGACTTTGATAACTCCCTAGCACAGCAGTTGCATTGTACATGTTGAGTAATGTAAGAAACACTTCAAATATACAGTTCTATCCCCTCCCCTATCCAATAGGTAGGGATTGCAGCCATATATTGGTAAAGGTGTTCTGTTCCCTCTTTAACACTTGAAGTAGAACAATTCATAGAAGTTCTTTTTGAAAGTAATATTTTCTTTTAAGTCCATTCTATCCAGTATTCATTTCTGTGGTAAAGTAACAAATCATTTTCATACACCTCCATGGAGCTCAACAGTTACTGCAGCATTACATGTCTTATAAAACTATTTTACGAGGGTTCATCCATGCTTTCTACTCATCAGAGGAATCGGAGTGGCGGCGGCGAGAAATTGGGCCCCTGGTCTCCCCGCCCATGGCTCCGATCAGACCCCCCGCAGTGTTGAAGAGGTTGATGGGAGAAGAGCCATCTGTGATCAGGGTAGATGTCAGGCCTAGGCCCTTCAGTAGCTTCACCTGTGGATGGGTAAAAAACATGTTCAGTGATGGTGTAGATGATTATACCACCTGGTAGAGTAGGTTAAGCCAGGAGAAGATTTTTGTATGACAAAAAAAAAGGCAAAAGAAAACATGGTAAGCTGCCTGAAGGCCAAGAAATGTGGTGCATCTTTGCGATTTCAAGACCTACCCATGTCATACGTATACCTCAAGCCATTGTCCACTTGTAAACAAATATGTAGCCAATGAAAAAAATACCCTCTACATGATAACAAATGGCAGGAGCACACAAAAACCCTCACCTGTAGCTCCGGACCGGCCAGGGCGATAGACTGGATAGTCTGGGCGCCGATGGCATCCACCTGGTTCTTGAACTTCTGTGTCTCAATGTCGGCCATTTCCCTCAGCTTTGCCACTTCCATGTCGTTCTGTTCCCGCAAGTACTTGAGCTCGGCCTCACGTGCTGTGGTCAGGCGCTCCAGCTCAGATTCCTACAGAATCAAGATGTGGTCAAATCTAGAATGCTGACAAGGCTGATATCTATTTCTTTTGCACCCAGTACAATTGAATGGTGTTAACTGCTACATGTAGCAAATGACCATTAAAACATGATATTTTCACAGATGCAACAGATGTCATCCATAAAATAAAGTTTTTATGGCCTACTAAGTAGTAAAAACTTACAGCTTCAATCTTGGAGGCCTGTGCCTTGAGCTTTGCCTGCTCAACAGCCGCCTCGCCTTCGATCCTGGCTGCCTCAGCGCGAGACTGGGCCTCCGCTTTGGCCTGGCCAGTGCTCTCCACTGCAGCACTAAGGAAGGAAGGAAACACATTTGTATCTATGTTGTTATAAACAGAGCTGCCATGAGCAGAATCAGAGCAGTAACAGGCACACTGTGCAAGGAAACACAAATCCTACAAATCAGTGACAACTTGTTAGATACTACATAATACTAGTACACATTTACATTTGTATGCAGGCTTGAATCAAGAGTCTAACTCTGTATCTGCATCAGTCTGTATAGCCGGTGTAACTGCCCTTCATCGTAACACACCAGCTTTGATCAAGAAGCTTTCACACTACAGGAAAAACTACAAACCTTTTGGCCTGCAGTTCCAGCAGATCCCGACGTGAATTCTCCGCCTCTGCCTCGTCATGAATCTTCTGCCGCTCCAGGCGACCTTTGGCCTCCTGCTCCACGCGCTCGGCCTCATGCCTGGCTGCGGCCTCCTGGGAGTTGGTGGTGATCTCGATGGCAAGCGTGACGGACTTCTGCAGGGAGTCCCGTGTGCGCTGATCCACCGGCTCCACAGACTGGATGTCCACACTGGTGATCACCAGGTTGTTCTGGGGGAACTTGAAACTGTACCAGACAAAGGGCAATGTTCAGTGATTATCATCAGTTTGTTAAGGTGTAACTTGAATCTGTAAGCTCCTTTATTCAATGACAATCCAAAATTACTCCATAGCTGTTGCTGTACGTACCTTTGGCACACATATCAGTAAAGTAAAAAAAGCAACAACAAATAAGGTTACTCACACATCGCGGACCTTGTTGTTCTCATCCAGACCAAATACTGATGCCCTGATGATACGTGCAGAGTTCTGGAATGATAATTGGATTCATCGAGGTTACATTTCATAATTGTTACGAAACATCACAAGGGAGAAAAAGATACTCCATAATGTAGAACCTTCAGAAAAAAAATGTAAATCGTCAATATTCACTGTGCACGGTGGTCAAATATGGGCTCAAAATCTCCCATGTCTAGCCGAATTCGAACCTTCTTCCATGAGGTTCCATCTGACGTAATTCGAACCGAACCCGTGTTCTATTTAGGTCATCTGCGGTCATTGCAGGTAAAACCGTGCTTTCTGGCATCTTCCCCCCAACTAACTTGAATCAGGCGAAAAATATAGTTTTTAACCAATATAAACAATTTTCTGGACAGTACATCTATGCTTTCACTTTGTCTGGGACCTGTAATATGTAACGAAGCTACTGGCGTTTTTGTTGGTGACCTTGAATATCATAAGTGTTGTTTACACCGGTATCAATTACACCCTCCCGCTCTCCGTGCGGCATGACATGCGTGTAAACATCGTTTAAGATCTCCATCAAGAAGAGTCCAACATAACTCATTGAGGGCTCAAAATGACCGCAACGGTTTTCCCGAGATTTCTGTTTTGGGGATTTTTAAAAAATGCCTTAGATTTTTAATAATTGGTAATTAAGTGCGAAAAATGCCATTTTTACGCATATTTTTGACTGTAACTTTGCTTAAAATTACAAATTAAAAAATCCCAAAAACAGAAAGTTTTATTTGCCTCTCAGATGACGAAAAACATAAAAATCGAGAATTTGCCATGGCACTTGCGGCCCATCTTATCAAGAGTATGGTCAAATTGAAGGCCTTCCTTGAAACAGAAAATAATCGTCTTTGGAAGCAATATCGAAACAAAACAACTATCTCAAGTCAAATGGGAAGATTCAAACTATCTATAATTGCGAATTTAATCTTATTTTGAATACATTTTCCTTGTCATAACATCTTGTTTATTTTGAAATATTTTACGGTTAGCAAATAGTAGGCCTCTTGTAACCCGATACTCTGTCGAACTCGCATAGCAACGGGAAAGAATACCCTAGCAACCGACCGCCGTGGTGGTTTTATGTTTTTACAAAGTTTTTGCATTTAGATGCACTGGTTATTTGTTCCACCATAAACTTTCACCACACCTCCTTTTCCTCAACACAAAATCAAGTCTCCACAACCTTAAATCGAACCTACCTTGTGGAAATCATCAAACTGAACACCTGCAACAGCACCACGGACACGGGAGGCAACAGCTTTGCAGGCATCACCAACAAAGTCAGGGACACTGAAAATTTTCTTGCCATCTGCTGTCTTGTCCTTGACGTCAAAGTGCCTGGAGGTCACAAGAAAAGAACACTGAGATGAGACCAATAATTAGTAGCTTAAAGCTAGGCTGTAGGCAGGAAAATATGGGAACACCATGGTGAGACCAATGGCTACTAAATTCAGCTTAATGTACTTGTTAGTTAGTTGGAGCAGGTAGATAATGGGAGCAAGAAGGTTCCATTTTCTATCAAGAAATGGGCAGGTCATGAATCCCCTACCAGTTGTAGCTCATCTGCAGCTGTAGGCGGGCGTGGTCAGCCGTTTCTATGGTGATGATGTCAGTGCAGAAGTCAGGCCCCAGGAGCAGGCACAGGGACTTGATGACGTTGGGTCGCTTGGGCTTCCCTCCAGACAGACTGAGCTGGGTGAACTGCTCATCAGGACCCAGCAGCACCAGTTCAGGACCAAATATAACCCTGGAATATAGTCCGCAATCCATGGTCAGTGAGGTATCCAGAGATTTAGCACTTTGATATCAGGCACGACTACTTTTGAGGAATATCAACTATAACTGTAAATGGAAAATACTATATGGCATTCATATCTGTCCATCTGATATATCTTATTTGTTTGTGCCTTTATTTAAACTCGATAGTGCTCCATTTGGCTGTCAGGGCTGCTTTTTGTGAAGGTGGAGTTGGGAGGAGTGTCAGGGATTAATATTTAGCTATAATGATCTAACATATATGTTATTTTATGCATACTAAGTTTGTACAAATGTCCACAAGCCTATGTGTGTGGCTCAGTGCTTCATTATCAAGCAATGAAAGGATATCACATACCTTGCTTTCTTCTCCTTGTAGTCGTAGATCTGGACAGCAGCATTGTGAGGCACGCGGAAGGTCACCACCTTGGTTTTGTCGCGTGGCTGATCTGGACGAGGGCGAGGCCCACGGTCGCTTCGATCCGCAAGAGGATCCTGAACAGGAAAAGAGGCGATGACATTTAACGTTAGAACAGATCACAAATAAATCACAGAGGTTTGTGCTCTACAAGAGGAGCACAACCTTGCAACTAAATGTTTTTGCAATTCCCTCAATGGGAGATTGCTTAGCAGATAGATATCTGCTGTACTTGCCACATTCATCATACCGTTAGTACAGCAAAAACTAGTGCTGTGCAGCTTTATCTACAGCTATACTCCGGCTATTGCAAGATTAAACCTTAGGCAGCATGTGTGTTTGAGAAAGAAGAAAAAAAGCATGCGTTTTTTTGCACACATACATCACGTCATTTTGGAAACACTGAAACAGAGATGATATTGAGAGCAGTTAAAAAAGGCCACAGTGATTTCTAAGTTGCACCCATGCATGTTACACTCTACCATAAAACTTACAATCCCAACATTAGAGTAGGCCTGCACAGCCATGCCAACTTCAGCAGGTCGGAAGCGAGGCTGAGACCTCTGCTGTTTTTGAACTTGAACTTCCTGTTGAATTTCCCCTAGATCAGGGCATATGTTCATCATAGACCCAAATGCAGGCCTGCCTGAGTCTAGCACCTATATAGTGGGGTAACAAAGGAATAGATTTGACTGGTATTAGAATGAATTAACTCACCTGTGTTGGTAGATAATATGATCAATTGATCAATGACAGTAAATTGCAGTATCACTTAGAATTTTGAAAAGTGTACTTCACCTACACATATGTCGGAAAGAAAATTTCAACTTTCATCATCTTGATCAAGCTGATTTGAAGTGACCTGATGAATTGTCATTAAGATTCATTCCTTTGTTTCCCCATCTATATCTTGTACTTAAGCTGTTCCTAAGAATGAGCACTCTCCAGTCATACACAATTGGCATGTTGAACAACTTGTCATACCAAGTACATGTAAAACTGGCTTTCTCTGCACAAGCCATTTGAGACACATGTCACACTTGGGTTCCTGATATTGTCATCTAGTTTCTTCTGCAATATTCTTTTCAAGTTTCACCATTTCACTTTGCAGAATCTTCATATATGTACCCACCAAGTTCTGTGTGAGGAGAGACTCCACTGCTGGTGGCAGCTGTTTAGCCCAACTCTCCTCGTCCTGGTCCAACATGTAGGTCTGTCCGCACACCGCACGGACCTGCAAGGTCAAAGGTCATACGTTATGCTTCAGGCAAGCAAAACAATCAATGCAGTTGCCTCGCAGTACCTCTGAATGGCAGCTTCTTTCCAGCACATACTCTACATTCAGCTTTTTACTGTTGGTAGACAGTTTTAGTACCATCTAGAAATTTGAAAATGTCCACATTAACAGTGGCAGTGAAAACGAATTGAAATGATGGCATTAAAAATGTAAAATTACACCATCATTTGATGCCAAACTAGCACAATGGACAGCACAGTTGTAACACTTTAAAGCGACTACTCAAATGCAAACCAAATTGTTCACCTTGCCAGTTTTGATATTCCGGATGTAGATTCCCTCATTCTCGTCCAATGGAATGGCCTTCCTCTTCATCACCACGGTAACCTCCACAGGCGGAACGTACTCCGTGGGGCCGCGAATCATCCAGCGGTCACCAGGTTTGCGCTCTACTCCGTCCTTCTGCTGCAAAGAAAATTTCATTCTCTGGTCAAAATGATGAATTTCTATGTTATGGATGACAGCATGTCAAAAGTAGTAAGGAAAAGCAGTAGAAGTGCAAGTTGGAGGCTGCAGGAATCACAAGCAGTGATTGGCATGCCATTGCACTATCAAAATGGCTTGGGTAAAATGTGCGCTGTTAATGATTATACGTTAGATGATTCACAGCAATTTTTCACTAACAAACCTTAAACAGATAATGTAAGTCCACAGCAAACTACAGGCATTATAATATTCTTGTCAGTTTTTGATAGACTAAAAGAATCGGAGATTGTACAATTCTTATCATCACTTGACACCAAACACATGGCAGAACATGGCAAATCAATGAAGCATTAAAGTTTGACTGTAAAAAAAATAAATGGAAGAACACCAGGCAAACAGGATTGAATTATAGCACCATTTGACGATCCCAAAGGACACTGGAAGCAATCAAAACAGAGTTACATGATTTGCCATTACTAATCCAGTCAAGTACTATGAGTTTTATGTTCCATGCCATTACACCGCAAACTCAAGCCAAGCTACAGATTCAGCTGCTGTAGTCACCAGTGTTTTCTTGGCGCCAGGTTCGGACGACACTTCTTCAGCTTCTTCATCGTCATTCTAAGTAAAACAGACTTGCTATGAACTACCTCACAGAAAAACACCTGTTGCTAAGGTGAAATTCTGATATTGCACCTGATAAAACTTGAAATCACTTTTTGAAATTATTCATATACAACAAATTTGTTCTTACAGCATCCATGTCCTTAAAGGCTTCGTTAGCCTTAAGGATGAGACCCTCGTCCTCTTCCAAGATGTACATGGGCTGGATCCCGTCCTCAAGGGTCTCTCCTGGCTGCAGGAAGAACGACTTCTCCCCCTGAAACATACAAAAACGTCTTGGTTGATGACATATAGCTTTTCCTTGGGGTTTTCTTAATCCTAATGAAGAAAAACAATTCAACACATTATGAATTTGTCACCAAACACTTAATGTTTGATATAGTGTTTTGATGAAAGATAGTTAAGTTTAATGCTTGACATTGTTTGATGATGTACGTAAGGGAAATGCTTTTAACTTTTTCTCAGACACAAACATGCAAACTAGCTCACAGCTAGTCAAACCTTCGCAATATGAAGAGGAATTCTTTTGCTCTTGGAAAAGATGTGTGCAATATAGGGACTGACCTTAACAAGCTTCCGCTGGCCCAACTGGGGTTTCCCATCCTCCCCAACAGGGTCCACGATCACGGCGTATTCACGGTTGCTCAGGGTTGTGATGTTAATCACTCCAACAACCTGTGAAACAAACATGGATACTGAAATCTAGACTCCATCATCAGCTCGATTTTCATATTTTCAATTTTTTACATTTTATGTCCTAATGTCCTAAATACTTGCTTTCTAATGTTGATGGCCCCTTTTCCTTGCCAAGGTAGCCTTTTTGCAGTTTGTATTGGTCATGGGATTAGGCAGCCCACATTTGTGATAATATTTGTATGGCCTGTAAGGTTTTTTGTCAAACATGCATTATAACTACAGTTCCAGTGGATAAATGTGTTCGACCCTCCTACCTCCTCATAAACATCAGGGATGTGAGTCTCGGTGTCCTGCATGGTGATGAGCCACTCCTCACCACTCTTCCTGGTCTGGTTCTTGAAGTCCTTGAAGGTCCGCAGTGCTCGCATGTGCAGGGCTTTCTGTAAAACACAATAAACAAAACTCATGGTCAGCAGTGTAAATTGAGAGAAGTAAACCAGCAACAAATCCTCTGGCAAAAAATCTGCAGCTACAAATAGATTGAAATGACTGATTCCAATTGGCTCATGTCATATTTTTTTCACTCCAAATATTTAATGAAAGTTTATTGCAAATTCATACCCATGGGGCTAACTGCAGGTGAACAAAGTCAAATACATGAAGTGATTGAGAACAGGTAAATAATCTAAATTCTACCATATGAAGATTAACTGATTGTATGTACATATAAAATATTGGATACGATTCTAAACATAGTAAAAGTATAGTTTAAAGAAAATCTGTTTCCAAGATACCTTTTCTGTCAGGACGTAGGCGTTCACCACGTCAACCACCTCCTCATATGCACCAGGCAGATAAGCTCCCACCTTCTTCACCACCCACTCCTCACCTGAAGGGACAAAACCCAAAATTGAAGTATGCACTATCATCAGCAGGCTTCAGTATCTTAAATGTACGTTGTGTCTCTTTGAACAAATACTTCTGATCAACCTTCTACAACATAAGCCTTTGTTAAGCCCTATGTTTATGAATCTGACATTTCATGACAAGTGTCCATGTTATCATAATGATCTTATGACCCCAGCAGACATCTTAAAGTTTGTACTTCAAAAAGTTTTTTCTAAACATCTTGAAATTTTTTGCAAAATCTCGAGATGTTTTCAATATGTCTTGAGATGTTAAAAAATCTGAATCAAAGTTTGCAATGTCACCTGTGACCCTGTGGTTGCCATCACGGTCTTCTGTCTCCTTGCGAGCCCTCAGCTTGATGGCCTGGTTAGGCAGAATCACGGTCGCACGGACTGTCTCATCCACTACAACCTCCTTCCTTGGAATGTAAGTGCCTATTGGAAAGGAAGAGATACAGCATAAGACATGGTGACATGAGGAGAAATCAATGGTAAGGGCGCGGTCACATGTAGGTCGTTCGATCGTCGTACGATTTTGATAATATGATTTTTAAGCAGGCAGTAGCAAAGTTAACCACCCACAAGGATCCAAGACAGTGTTTTGTGCAACAAGACAGCTGAACATTGTAGGACACATGCATGGTTGTCCTAAAACATGCCCCAAGTTAGCGATCGTAGGACGATCGCACCAACTATGTGACCGCGCCTTAAGGGATATTAAAACAAGGCCTTCTCAATCTTTGCATGCAGGACTTTGTGACACAGTTTAAAAGTATACCCACCTAATATCTAGTAAGTCTGCTGGAATTTGTTAGTGCTCTTAAGGTAGCATTTTCAATGATTCGAGTTTTGATGCCACTGTTTAAATTGCATAAGAAGTATCTAACCTGGTCCTTCAAAGAGCCACTCATCTCCTGCCACTCTCTTCTGTCCAGTCTGGTCTTCCAGGTCCAGCACTGCCCGCAGCCTCAGGGCAGTGTCCGCAGAGACAACCTTCAGAGCCGTCACATTCTGGAAGGGGGAACAATCAATGTACGAATGTATCTGTCAATGTTTTTCCTGCCCAGCTAGCAGGTGGCAGCCTTTTGGAACAGAGTTTGTAGGTAACTGGAATAGACAGCTGGGAGAAAGTATACAACATGTATTTGTATTCACAACTGTCAAAATGTGTTCTCTTTTTTTTAACGAGTCTAAAAAAAATATATAAAAATGATTGATATTTACTGTATACTGAACTGCTGACATAAAAGTTTTCATACATGACATTAGTCACCTGTAAATGATTATAGTAGATTATTCCAATGGTCCAAAGTTTTATTGCATTAAATTTCTGTAAGTCAATGCATCACAAGTATTGTTATTCTATCTTATCATCTTTGTCTGGTAACCTTTAACCTGAAGTTCACCAGGCCATCTCTCAGATCTTTTGCACAACAACCTTTGGGAAGGGGACAAAGGGTGATTCTACATCACAATGATTTTGTCCTTTGCCCTTTGACACTTATCCAATACAGGCTTACATTTAATATATAACCCTCAGGACCTCACATACATACAAAAATGTACCTTTTTAAGTTCGGTACTTTGCTCATCTCAGAAATTATGCAATTAACAGATTTTAGCATTACCCTGCTGGGTTTTAATTGCCACCAGGTACTCATAAGTGTCAAATTAAAGGGGTGTCAAATTTATGGTTCCTCATGATACCTTTGATTATACATATTGACTCAGGTAGAAAATAGTTGGTCCTGGTTTCCTTTAGAACTTCTGGTTGAACAATTCTAGTCAGAACCAACGTGCTTAGGTAATATATACTTTTAAAATGTTAAGGGCATTCTATGGCTTAATGCATTGCTATGCTTAGGACTAAGAGAAGGGTGAAATACTAGTAGTTTGTGGTCGTACACCACATGTACTGCTTTCCATCATGATTCCCTCCTCTAAACCCACCTGTTTGAGTGTTTCCCCAGGGAAGAGTGGGAAGGGGTCCTGTGCCATATAGTATAAACCCACCTGTTTGAGTGTTTCTCCAGGGAAGAGTGGGAAGGGGTCCTGTGCCATATAGTATAAACCTACCTGTTTGAGAGTTTCTCCAGGGAAGAGTGGGAAGGGGTCCTGTGCCATGATATAGTATAAACCCACCTGTTTGAGTGTTTCTCCAGGGAAGAGTGGGAAGGGGTCCTGTGCCATATAGTATAAACCCACCTGTTTGAGTGATTCTCCAGGGAAGAGTGGAAAGGGGTCCTGAGCCATATAGTATAAACCCACCTGTTTGAGTGTTTCTCCAGGGAAGAGTGGAAAGGGGTCCTGAGCCATATAGTATAAACCCACCTGTTTGAGTGTTTCCCCAGGGAAGAGTGGGAAGGGGTCCTGTGCCATATAGTATAAACCCACCTGTTTGAGTGTTTCTCCAGGGAAGAGTGGAAAGGGGTCCTGAGCCATATAGTATAAACCCACCTGTTTGAGTGTTTCCCCAGGGAAGAGTGGGAAGGGGTCCTGTGCCATATAGTATAAACCCACCTGTTTGAGTGTTTCTCCAGGGAAGAGTAGGAAGGGGTCCTGAGCCATATAGTATAAACCTACCTGTTTGAGTGTTTCCCCAGTGAAGAGTGGGAAGGGGTCCTGTGCCATATAGTATAAACCTACCTGTTTGAGTGTTTCTCCAGGGAAGAGTGGGAAGGGGTCCCGTGCCATATAGTATAAACCCACCTGTTTGAGTGTTTCTCCAGGGAAGAGTGGGAAGGGGTCCCGTGCCATATAGTATAAACCCACCTGTTTGAGTGTTTCTCCAGGGAAGAGTGGGAAGGGGTCCTGTGCCATATAGTTTAAACCCACCTGTTTGAGAGTTTCTCCAGGGAAGAGTGGGAAGGGGTCCTGCGCCAGGCGGATCTCCAGGTCTGCGTGGACCAGCTTCACCTGTCCGCTGGTGTCGTACACGGGCGCGCCGTCCTCGCCACGCACCACGGGGTTCTCCACCACGCAGTAGTGACGCGGCGGCACCGTGATCATCTTCTCTGGAGGCAGCACAACTCTGGAGACGGCAAAAATAAACAAACATATTTCAGCTCACAATAATGTCAGTTGGTAACATATTTACAACGTTTTTTTATCTTCTTATTGATAGTGTGTATGTTAAATGACTAAATTTGAGCAAAAAGCATATGCATGTACAACGTCAGGTTTTTATTATGAAAAAAAATGGGTGGTATTGTGTATAAGGTATTCTAATACAAAATTACCCTTTTTTTCATAATACATTTAGTATCATATTCCTAGGCTACACACTAATGAGTTACCCCTTACAATTTGGCACAATTCCCAAAAAAGAACATGATATTGTACCCTGCCATGCCAACATTACATCATGGGGGCATCATGGAACAAAAACCTTTATTAACAAGGTTTTCTCAAGGTTTCCCAGTTCAAAAATGTTATTCATCAAACCCCATTTCCAAAATGGTATTGACTGCAGAACAATGTAATGTTATTACACAATAAATTATTCAGTATACAAATTCATGCAATTCTTTAGAAACATGGACCTTTTACTTCAAAATGTTATGTTTTTTACCATTGATCTGGATACAAAGAATTGTCATTTTGCTTTACGCTTTTGTAGATAAGAATTAATACAGCTTGTGTACAAAATGTAGTTCTCAACGTATTGATGACGCAAATGAATGTCAAAAGTGGGTGTGGGCTGATACATGCTTGCTCGATGCCTTTAGGGTTAATGTTAATTGTACTGTGAATGTTTAGAGGTTTTTAAGTATCAGTACATACTTCTCATTGTCCTGTCGGATGTATGTCTTGGGCCCAACCTCGGTCCTGGTGACATTGAGGTTCTGGTCCAGTACGTGCATGTAGTAGAACGGAGGGATGCGGAAGATGGACTCCTCCGAGTTCCCCCCTGAAAACCGACCCTGCTTTCTGTCCGTCATTGTTGCTGATTGTTGTCCAGATTATGACACTGTGAATAAAAAGAGAGTTTGACATACATATATGATGTGATAATATCAGATAATGCGATGTGACAAATTTGAACCAACTGTGAATTCTATCTTGGGGGAAATGAGATATACTTGACAGCTTGTAGCTTTCCTTGTATGTCATATCACAAAAACCATCAACATATATCATACCTCATCATTGTATACACACATTACATTTGTCATTATACACATCCGTCATAATTATGCTTTCGAAAAGAAGGTAGTGGCTGGAGCTAGTACTAAACAACACGGCAGTAGCCATGGGTTTACCTCAGTTTGTACGGTATTACCTGTTTCATACCAGAAAGTACTGGTTTACCTCAAGATGTAAACAAATATCATTTTATCATACACCCCAAAGCTGCACCTGCTATAGCCTGAAATCCAGCCTTATGAGTGAGGCTGCTCCTCAAATGGCAGTATACAGACCAGTTGGGAGAGGATAAGCTAATACGGCTGGATCTCAGGCTAGCACATGTAACCCTGTCCTACCAAGGTAGCCAGGTTGTACCAACTGGCCTGAATCTATATCCAGTGATGCTTGACCAACCTAATTCTTCCCCAGTTGCTGCACACTACAGAGGCCTGGAATGGCATGCACAAAGCCGTACCTTTGTGTCTGAATACAATCAGGATCTGTGACCAGGGGTCTTTACACAAAGGTGTGCGTGGGCGGGGCTAGTCTTCGCAAATAACAAATATTACCTGTTTGTCATACATTGTACACGTAGGGCAAACATTACCTTTTTTTTACCTCCCCATGTTCCCAGTTCCTTCAAACTTAACTAGCTGATGGTTGTAGGAAAATAATATTAGGAATATTCAAAACTTTCTAGAGTAGACTACATGTGTAGTTAGGAGTGCATCATTGCTTATCCTTAAAAATTGTACCAAACGTATGAATCAATAGATTGACATTGGGATAATGATTGCACAGATTATATTGCTTCACAAAGCTTCTGCTTATTCTATTTCATTCATATCTGTCTTTCCTTCTCTGGTCATGAGATATTCATATATGCTGTTTTTAATATTCCATACTTTGTATCTTTGTAACTTTGGCTATCAAAGGTTACAGGTTTGGGACCTAATTTTTAAGTAAAAACTTCAGACTGTTAAGAAAATAAAACACAGCCCATAAATGTGAAGTTATGACCAAAACATTGCCCCTAGCCTTTAGGCATATGTAGGGGGATAATTTGCATATGAACAGTAGCACGTCAATGACCGAACACTTCTTAATGTCAGTCTGTGACCTTTGTGAGCTGAGTGGATCTTGACAGACAAAGTTCTAAGTACATTAGTATGGCCACAGAAAACTTTTGATGATTTTCTCAACATCTGATGCGTTGCATTCCCAGTTGTATTTTCAATACAAAACCACATTCAATCATTTATTATTATATATCCATCCTAGAAATCCCTAAAAAGATCTTCCTTTGGATTAAAATCCACAGAGGTTATAACCTCCTTAGAATTAGATAACCTTATTTTTTGTCTTATGCTCTGGGGCTTTTTAAAAACATTTTTAATGGAATTTCAAAGGTTCACAAGGTGAAACAGCTATTGCATCAACACATGCAACACCCTTAAAAATCTCTCAAAGCAAATAGTCTGGGTGAAAAACATTTGACGTCACACTGACGTCATCGAGCTTTAAGATAAGATTACTAACTACTAAGCCATGCTGATCTGCCACATGATTTATTCTAACAGTTCTGCAAGAATAGATGGGTCATTGAAGATCTGACAATTTGTCGACTTTTATGATAAATATTACCGATTCCCGTCAAGAAATAAGTTGTGTTATGTTCTTCCTGAACTATTAAACACTAGCAGGTTCCATGCAATCACCAGCAATTTTCTTGAGGGTATCCTTAGTTTATACAACACAACAAAGTAATAAGATCCTCTATATTTATGACATGGCATTTACAGGCATCAGCGGAGGTTTGTGTTAGAATGACACGAAACAGTAACCGTTCGCATACAGAATACCGGATTATCTAATGAATGTCTACCAGAACCAGTTTGTTCCTCTTTTGAAAAGCTACAAAATGGTCGAACAAGGCGGGTACATAGATCATTAGATGGACGTTTGCCACAAAGCGCTGCAAGTTTAGTCCATGTTCTATCCCGAGCAATGGCCTTAGGTGCCTTATGACAATGCTACTGTAACATCTACCGCAGAAACATAGCGAGGAGAGTAATAAAACTTGTTCAAACCTGCAGCGTCTCGGCAGCTTAGCTCAGTCCCACACGCCCAACAAGGAAGTGATATAGCTACGACTATGGGGGCGTGGCAGGTAATCTATCTGATACTGACCAATAGGAGTTGCTGATTTTCATCACATGGTCGCAAAATCGCGACGTCATTGGTCGAGTTGATAATTGGGTTAAATCCCCAACACTGCTACGCAAGGGGCTTCGTCATGAGTCAGCTACATGAATAGAACTTGCAACTTGTTGTGCAACTCTTGCAAGCGTGGCCGGCATGACATCTCAACAAAAAGACTTCGTGTTGTCATCAGAAATGAATAGGAAACATACGCATGCATTCCTATGTTAGCAGCCCATCTTATAAGCTCCATGTGTGTGCATGCATGGGTGTAAACAAAAATGACATGATGTGGTTGCTAAGGAGCTATCATCAGATGCAATGTTGTGTCCTGGATGTTAAAGGTTCTAACACAAATACTAGTGTTACAGAAAACGTTGTAAAGTAATGTCAGAAGTCAAAATTTTAAGAGAGGCCCTTTCCTAGATAATTTTCTGTTGAAATATATCTTAAAGTATAAATGTATTATTCAGTGTCATGGTGTGATAAGGATTGCAAGTTACTTAATTAGTTGTTTTAAAAATTGTGAGGTGCAAAGAAAACTTACATGTGCATCACTTCGGGACCGAATTTTGGGTAAGCCACCTACCATAAAATGTACTTAAGTGAACCTCCCCAACCCCCACCCACCCAAAAGAAAAATGTTATGTTTCTTGCATTACATTGTAATTGAT
Source organism: Branchiostoma floridae x Branchiostoma belcheri (assembly GCA_019207045.1). Taxonomy (NCBI): domain Eukaryota; kingdom Metazoa; phylum Chordata; class Leptocardii; order Amphioxiformes; family Branchiostomatidae; genus Branchiostoma; species Branchiostoma floridae x Branchiostoma belcheri. Next base: position 15,439,991 of record CM033036.1, read on the forward strand.
TTTGCCTTTCATAGTTTCAGCATTTTCTTGGAGATCAACTCTAAATCTTGTTCCAACACAAAATATGCACTCACCAGATTCTCTGCAGAATCGAGCCACCTCTCACTTGGTACAGGAGACCTTACAGGCACTCGATGTTCCGTGAAGTACATACTGCTGCATACCTGTCTCTGTTAAGTGATGGTAGTGATGATAGTGGTGGTTGATGTGCCTCAATGTGGTTCTGCTACGAGGGTGCAGAACTCTGATGGCTAGGCTGGGATTTGAACCCACAACCTTGTGATCCACAATGGGGATCCTGAAACACTACATCACCATACCCTACAAGTATTCTCCTACCTAATGAAAGCTGTGTTACCTGTTGTATCCTCAAAAGAACAATGATGCACGAAGCATGAGGGACATCAATGCCTGAACTCATCAATCTTAACTCCCCCTTGTACTCAAGGCTCAAGCAAGTCTTAACACCAACAGTGGAAAAGGCTGTTAAAAGGTTTGAGCAAGACATACATGTACACAGACATTCCCCATCTTCCCTAGCTACCAGATGCAAGAAGCCTGAAAGCTGTGAAAGTGATAGTTTTTCAGAAACTAAACATTTTTAAGCTTTAGAGTCTATAAATAGAATAAACTATTTTCTTGAATAACAGAGAAGTGAGATACCTCATCTTTAATAGATAAATGTTTAAGACAATAGGAAACAAACTTGATATACTGGTTATAATACATCCAGTTTTATTCTTGGCAATACACATACATTCTTGAACATTCCTAGATTTTCATAGTGAAACGTGTCATGTATCATTTAAACCATCCAGTTTTTAAATTTGTTGCTGATTTCTACAGGCATCTTTCATGTTTATCAAAAATGTTGTTGTCTACATCTATTGTCGTTAGTAACAGATCTATGGATTGCTCTATTGTTCAATCTCTACTTCTTTAGTGTTATAATCTTCTGCATCATAGTCTGTTTCCTTGAACAGATGTTTGTGTTCGTAAATTCTTCTTGGCTCTGACAGATTCATTCCTCCATCTACCATGGCCTGTTGGAATCTCTGTACCTGTGGGGTAAAAAAACAGTGTATTAATACCGGGGGTATTAACAATTAACTTTGAACACCTGAGTTAGTATTGACATATGAAGCTTGGAAGAATCACGGGAGAATAAATACACCATGGAATAAAGGAATAACTCTTAGGAAAGGACATCAAAAGCGAATAGTGCAGTGCAATACATTATGCTCTTAAGGAGTATGAAAGTGAATAAACCCACTTAAGACATTCTGACATGAGGAAAATTTCACAGAAATCTGTTCATTGAATCACATGTATTAAGAGACAGATATTCTGATCAGACTGTTTTAAAAGTCTGAGAATTAACAACCTAAGTGTTTTAAATCATTGAATTGTCATTATACTGATCTATGCACCATACAGTGCTACAAAACTGTACAAGATGGCCCCCTCACCGTTTCAGACTCTAACTTGTGAGGAACATCGTCAAACTCCATGAAGTGGATCCCTGCCTCCAGGCACCGCTGCGCCAGGACATGGCCGATGTTCTCCGCTGCAGAAACGTCACTGAAACAAGATTTCAGCACTGGAACGCCTTTGATATTCAAGTAGACAAAGGCTGGGATACTATATTTACTAGAAAAGTCAAAGAAGAAGCTACAGATTGAGGCTACCCTGATATACTTAAGGGTGCACATTCCAATTCTTCAATGGCAGGGTTCAAAGTGCATGGCAATAAAGGCGTCGAAAGGGTTTTGAGGATCCAGGCTTAAGACGTTAAGTTATAATCTGCTGCAAAATGACATTATAGTCTAGATAGTAATATGACTGACAAGAGAAAGAAGTGATGTGTTTTGGGTAAAAATTAATCTTGGGCCCAAGTCTGACTCGGGTAATCTTCCATGCGGAAAGTGATTTGCATCCTTTGCCACAGATTCACTGTCCAAGCATTCTGTGGACCATGTTGCTATGCCCAAAATATGTTTTTACCTTATGATTTATTAGAGCTGGAGAGTTTGAAAAAACTGGAACTCAGTTGTTCTTATAAGTTATAGCTGGAGGGATATCCTTCATTCCCATTCACAGTTTTTGTTGTTGCTTCAAGGCATTTTCTGAAAGAGATGGTCACTAACTCTGAGGGTGTGTGACCCTCTCACTCTACAACTTGGTGGAACATGAAAGCAAAATCATTCCCATGCTAAGCTATAGGAAACTTACCTGGTGCTGTAGAGGTGTTTCCTTATGGGCCACTCAAAGGATGAGGCAGATGCAACAATGTGTCCATTGTGGTGCTGAACGTACCCAGTTACGTAACGTTTACTCTTCACAAAATGACACCTTTGAGAAATAAAAAAACACATTATTCCCTTAAAGTCTGTTTTCTACAAAATTAGGGTTGAGATCATCATCTTTTACAGGAACAAGTGTCAGTTAAACCTGTGCAAAGTGGGCACCTCTACATGTTGACAACCTGGCTAATGCCACTGTTTGGTTGTCAGTTTACTTTTTACATTGAGACACTAGGCAGTCATTATGTTTCCAAAGGAAAACATATTGTTTTTACTGGCCTACGTATACTAGCCTGTGTTCTTTTTGTTTCTCCCATTTCAGCCAATCAATACTCAGGATGGTTACCGTGACGTAGGCTAAAAAAAAATAAAAATTGCCATTATGTAATGCTGGTTCAAGTAACTCAGCCGGCAAAGCTACCGTCTACGTGCACAGAAGGACGGAGGTTCGTGTCCACCCTCAGACATTTTTTTATCTATTCTTATTTTTTCGTTTAAGACATATAAGTTACAGCACCTTCCGTTACCTTACCGTTATCCAACATTTTCATGATCACATGTTTGGCTTTTTATAGTATTATACTCCTTTTCTAACGATTTTTCTTGTCTATTTCCTTCAGAAACATCCTGCATTTCTTTGAAAATGCGGCCTTTCTAGTTAATAATCCTGTCTACAACTACATGTACCTTGGTTAGTTTTGACTGAATTTGTGGTTTGATTACTAGTAGGCTGGATAGAAAGTACTGTATAATTACAGAGACATGTCACAATCACCTATGCCAGCACTCCTTTTTGGGCCAGGTTGTCTTCCATCCCCGCTCCTTCCTCCCCAGGCCCATCCGCTCCAGGTTGCGAGGGTTGCGGTTGATGAAGTTGGGATTGATGATGTCATTATCCTCCGTGTCTGGTACACCATGGTCTGGGGTCTGGGTTGCTAGCGATCTTACGGTAGTGGCTTAAACATTGCAGGCGACAAAATTAGGGTATGGAAATATACAGTATGTACACATTTTATGTAACGTTAATAAGGCCACAGCAAGTAAATTTTATGGATGACATCCTCTGCAGACGGCAAAAATAGTGAGATAGGGCGAAAAAAAAACAAGATGGGTAAAAAAAACAAGATGGCTAAATTCTCCAAATATACGCACTAAACGTTAACAAAAAAATTGAAGCAACAAAACATGGTATCACAGCCTACAAGGCATTCATTTCTGTATTCAAGATGTGTACTAGTGTAGTAAAGGTGATCCTAGTGTAGTAAACTGGTATCACTTACCAATATGGCAACAACACAGTCACTCATGGCTTCCATATTGGGGCCCCTTTTACAACTATCTAACTAAATTTTAGTTCCATTTCCATAACTATAGTCATAGCTACCTGGCTAGTGTCACTTCTACAAGTACAACCATTAGCCTACAATACAACATATTTGCCCATTTTGGTACTTTCTCGTCATGTTGACCATCTCCGAAGAAGAAAAGAATCTTGTTTTTTTTTCTGAAAGCAGGCGAAAATTAATGCGCGCTGATGTCATCCATAAAATTTACTTGCTGTGGCCTAACTTAAAAAGCCTACATCATACAGTGCATAATTGTTCACACTTTAGGTACCTACTGACTGCAAAATACATCCGATAATATTATTATTATAACGTTAACAGTGTGTTATATAATACTATAAATGATAATGAAAAACTCAAGAGATCAAAATATTCTGTGAGCGAAAGTCATACTGCACGGAAAATACTTTCCTGACTGCAAAACTACATCACCTGTAATATGTGCATTAGGTCAAACGGTAGTCACGTCTCAATTTATAAATCTATATTATTTTATCAGCATTTTGTTGTGGACGCCCCCCTCCCCACAAATTCCATTCTTTAGCTGTCACTTCTAGAATACCATGAACATTTTCCCCCGGTTTATAGAGTATTCTGGCAATTAAAATGCTTACCTGAAGATGGTCTCAATGTGGGGCAATGCTGCTGAGAACTCTGTAACCCGTCGGAAGTCAGAACTTGGCGAAAAACCGTTGCCGACCGGACAGCAAGTGATGAAGGACATGTGGGTCGCAAAAACGAGCTCCTGACGAAGTTCACGCACGCAGACATATTCAAACAATAGTGAGTCAAATAAGGCTAGTAAATATGTTCTTGTAGTCCAAGAAACTTGCGCGGTCCACGTGAGAGATCCAGGTGTATTTCCAAACGAAAGTTGCAGCTCAAAGTTGACAAAAATGTATGATGTTGTGCTATCATGTGCACACAGCAGTCCAATCTGCTTCCGGGTCAACTGCTCCCGCCTTCTGACCTAGCAATGGCGTCGCCTATCGATTCAATAAAAAACTGCAGGGTAATTTGTGCGCTGGGAGACCACTCAGTGACGTCATCTAGTTGCTTTGTCACAAACTGCAGGTCAATATACAGAAACGGGGAATACGAGAAACCTATGAAGAACTGCCACCAATGAGTGTTGCTGCCACTAAAGGATCTGTCATTCAAAAGCTGCTCATCGTATAACAGAAAAAATAGTTACTCTTCATGGCTTTTCTGTTGTCTGTATCTTTTCAGAAAAGAACTCATATAGAAGTGCAAACTTTAAGGCAGTTCTTCTTACAAGAGGGCCCCAATGGGGGGTCCCAACAACGCTCTACGTTAAATTCTGATGGCCGGCTACGTATTACGCTGAATTCAGGAAGCCTCTCTACGCTCTACGCTAAATTCGAAAGCTTCCCCACACATTATGCAGAACTCATCACCGAGCGACTGAGCGTTTGTGTCAAAGATGGTACAAAAGTTGAGTCAAAAGTATTCATGGTAACCGGCGTCAGAGGCGGCGGCAGCAAATTTCTAATTCGGGGGCGCAAAAATTATATTGCTGACCGAATTTTTCTCATCTTGAGCGCCTAAGGCGCGACAATCTTAGGGGGGTCCGGGGGCATGCTCCCCGGGAAAATTTTGAAATCTTGACCCTCTGAAACGCTATTTCCTGCATTTGAGGGCTAACTTATTCTTGCAGACTAGAAATGAAAACAGAATTGCAGTGGATGTCACTTGAAGACAGAAGGAAAATGTCCAGACTTTTCATGATGTACAAAATGACCAATAAACTGGTGGACGTACCGACTGATGAGTATCTAATACCAGCTCAAAAAAGAACAAGAAATAGTCATGCCTTCAAGTACCAGAGTTGCCAACCTAGGATGGGTGTGTTCAAAAATTCGTACTTTCCCAGAACTATCGTGGAGTGGAAATTGTTATCACCAAGCACAGTAGGGGCATCATCTCTGCGGAGGCGGCGGCAGGAAATATCGTTTGGGGGGGGGGGGGCGAACTTTTCCTAACAGAATTTTGCAACAGATGTAGTTTGGCGCTACCCGTCACGCCGGAGGCACGACAATCCAAGAGGGGTCCGGGGGCATGCTCCCCGGGAAAATTTGAAATCTTGACCCTCTAAAACGCCATTTCCCGCGTTTTGACGGGCAAATTTTGCTGCCAGACTAAGCTAAGTTTGATGACAATTCCGTTAGAAAGACCAAGGACGTGATATAACGGCCTTGGAAAGACCAAGTCCTTGGAAAGACACATAGTTTTAGCGATTTTCACGATTTCGAGTACCGAAGGTGCGAGCTGTCGCAAAGTTTGTCTGGGGAAATTTCGAAATCTTCACCCTCTGAAATGCCATTTTATGTATTTTTAGGAACAAATTTTGCTGGAAGACTATGCTAAATTTAATGCCATTTTTGTCAAGAAAGAGATGTTTGAGGGCGATGACCCACACAAATACTCACAATGTCGTTGTTAGCGCCCGAGGCGCAAGTCACCGCTAGAGAGGTCCGGGGAAAATTTTGAAATCTTGACCGTCTAAAACGTCATATCCTGCATTTGGGGGCCACAATCTGCTTGTAAACTAAGCTAAGTACGATAGTAAAATTTCTATTTGTTTAATATATTTTTGAGAGTGACGCTCCCGCAACATATTGTTCTGTGCCGTAGACGCGGGACAGGGAGGTCTGCCAAAATTTTTAAATCGGGACTCTCTTAAACGCCATTTCTCGCATTTTCAGGGGTAAATTTTGCCGTTAGACTAGCTCGATTTAATGACATTTCCATCATCAAAAAATACACAAGGTTTCAGCTTGGTTCTTTTTTGGGGGGGGGGGGGGGGCAACATATTCTCCTAGGCAATACTTAATGCCGCCAAAAACAGTTACTCACTTGAGCAACTGGATATGATTTTGCTGGAGTAACTGTTTTGGCGTATCTTATTACCTGGATGTCTAACCTTCATCGACGAATCTTTAATGCGTCGCAAAGAGGTCCACGGAAATTTGAAATCTCGACCCTCTGACACGCAATTTCCTGCATTTTGACGGGACTAAGGGCAATTGTTAGGGCAGGTTTGATTACGCTATACACACAATTCATCTATTACGTTTTACGGTAAATTCCGGGGAGCTACAACGCATTACGTAGAATTAAAAGAGTCAATAACGCTCTACGCAAAATGCACCGACTACGCTCTACGTTGAATTAACGGATCCGTCTACGCTCTACGTAAAATTAAAACGGCCGATTACGCTCTACGCAAAAGGGCATTGGGGCCCTCTTACAAGAGAGAGAGAGAGAAAGGTTATCCCTCTGAGCACACTTTCAAGGTATCAAAAGGAAAGAAAAGACAACAGAGGACACATCGAGCTCTGATTACACCAATTTTCGAAAGGATGAAATATACAATATGGAGGATCATCCATACATTTGTAGGTGACCATAAGTACTAAGTGATTCATCTAAATGGCACAAAAACTGTTGACAAAATTAATGTTAACGTTAGCGTTACAGTACTATTTTGTACTATACATGTACAACATCAGTGCTCTACACATCACCATGTTTCCTTTTATGATGCTGTACAGTTCTTCTCTTCTTGAGTGTAACAGTAGAAAAATATATACTGTACAAAAAAGTGTTCATGCTTAAAGGAGAATATGCAAAATGTGACAATCTTTAAAACATCAGTGTGGCTTTATACATGTGTATCTTTCAATACCTCATTAACAAATCGATATAAATAAAGTTTGTATCATGCAACTACAATGTACATGTACATGTTCTACTAGTACTGCACACCCTGAGAACACGTGATGTTGGTAACAAAAATCAAATCGCTAAACCTAGAGTGAATTTTTTGGTATGTACATGTAATGCTAGTTCACCTTAATCCGTGGGGTAACCTAGATTCGTTGTTTAAAAAAAAATGGGTATTTAGAGATTTCTGGTCAACGACGTGGGTTTCAAATGTTAAAATTTTCAAGATATTGCAATGTGAAACTACATCCCAGCGACTTAAAAATCTCCAAATACTCTATTTTTATATACAACGGATATAGGTTACCCTACGGATAAAGGTGAACTAACGTTACATATCTACTAGACTGCACTACACTGCTCAAAGAATATCCTAGAGACAGGTTTGTACATGATTCCATCTTTCATTTCTCCTGTTGTATTTCAAATTTCAACTGTGACCTAACCTTATTCCTTTGTGCTGAACCAATTCCATTGCACTAATAATTGAAAACCATCATATATATGCTGGTCAATATACCAAAATGGCATATAAAAAATAACTTATAACAGAAGTCCAAAAGTAAAGCTGCCCTCTGCACTTTTTCTTCCATGTAAACTTACAATATCGTGACCATTTCTAAATTTCCATCAGTAAAGCTTTGAATAAAAAAATGTCAACTATCCTAACAAAATCTTAAATGATTGCACATGCACAGACTGCAATTAGACAACACTGACTTAATTTAATGGATGACACTGACTTAATTTTATGGATGCACGCATGAATTTTTGTCAGTTGTCACCCAACAGCATCCCTGGTCAATGGGGAAATGGCAATTGTCTCTTACAGTCTTACTGGAGGTGAACATAAGACACACCAAGCCTGGGAAAGAATGGACTGGATGTTTATAATTATCCCTGTGATTTAGCATAATTTTTTTTGCTTGATTTATTATTATTTTTCCCTTGCGCATTAATTTTAGGGTCTGTAGAGGATGTCATCCATAAAATTTTAAGTCGATGTGGCCTTAGATAGTCTTGGTCTTCCTACTGCTGCTCCTGCCTTTCTTCCTGCACATTGTCTTCCTGCACATTTTCTTCCTCAGCATTATCCTCATCACTGTATAAATCATCAAAGAATCCATCTGAGTCATCATCGCCCCCCTGTCCTCCCCCATTCTCAGCCTCCTGTTGGATCTGTCTGGCCACGGCTCTGTAAGTGTCCTCCTCCAGTACTGCTTTGTTCTGTAAGGTCTTGGGATGGTCTGGTCCAAACACCTGTTGTTGTATTACGCAAGACAAACATCATTTTAGAAACCAGGCTAACGGCCCTTACACGCAACAGTAGAACGTCAACTACATCACATCATGATTATCAGAGACATACGTCATAACCATCAACATATGGATACATTTCAACAATGTACGTTGCAGATGCATCTAATGCAGAAAATGTACATCTACCTTTCAAGACATATTTTTTAACATGGATGGATTTATCATTACCACTTGTGATGGAAGCAGTTTCGTGGTCTATGATGTGTGACCTCCTCTATTTCTGAAATTAAGACATTTAGTGATTTACCTCCTCTGTGCATTGAGCAGCCAGCTGGAAGTACTTGTAGGCCTTCCTGAGCTGACCGATAGTCTCATAAGCAATGCCCATGTTCCCATAGATCCGGGAGCTCAGGGTGTTGTTCTCTCCATATGCCTGCTGGCTAAGCTCTAAGGCTTCCTCATACAGCTGGATTAGAAAGGAAAAGAAATTTTTCATCAATTATTAGTCAATTTCACATGTACAGATCATACCTACAAGAGATTTGGTAGGTTCTTCTCTGCAGTTATGATTATAAAATAAGACTTGATGAGTGTTACTCACATCCATTTGACCTTGTGTGTTGTAACGGGGCATGAGGATGCCTTTAGTCATCACAGCTTCTGCAAGATGTCCGTTGTCTCCTAACTGGATGTGAAGGAGAGAAGACAAAAACATCAGATTTGCATAAAACCAACCAATCATAAGGAAAACCAATCAGAGAGTTGCAAAAAACCAACCTGGACCAATGACAGAGTTGTACAAGATCAACTAACTGTTGAGTTACACTGGATCAACCAATCATAAAGTTACAGCCAGCAAACTAACTATAGAATGGCCAACCAATCACAAAGTCACACAATAACATGCCGATCTTTAGTAGCACAGTATCAACCAATCAGAGTTGTACATGATCAACCAATTGCAAAGTTGCACAAGACCAACCAATAAGAGCATTACTGGCACAGTCAATCAGCTACAATGAGCACTCAATGACCAAAGATCAGGGTATCTTTGATGTTGTGATGACTGGAAACTCAAAAATAAGGTACAAAGTATATATTCTGACCTCCCTGAGAATCCTGATGGCCTCCCCCACCACCTGGAAGCCCTCCGCTGCAGCGCTGGAGCGAGAGAAGCTGGTGTCTCCTCCACAGTCCGACCAGTTGTTCAGGGCAAAGGCCAGCTTCACCAGGCCAAATGCTCTTTGATACTGTAATATCAATATTTCTCTATGTTATTATTACCTTTGCCAGAAGGATATTTTTTGGTTACTGTGTCTGTCTGTCTGTAACCTAAACACAGTAACTTGAGGTGGCCTACATGGATTGTCTTGAAGATATGAGGATGTGGAACTCAAGATTTTTCTCATCTGTAAAATATGTGTAGCTGAAAGTAAAGTCTACAATGATGACATCATTACATACCCTTGTGGTTAATTTGTTACAGGTGAGTATAGCTGGAAAGACACATGGGATAGTAGAGTTAACAACCAGTAAAGAAAACTCTACTATGAACTATGACCTACCAACATCATGAAGTTATCTGCAGTATAAAGACACATGTTTTCCAAATAAGATTATTTTCTCAATTCTTCCAAGTTCATTGACCCTGTCACATTGGGTCCTCACCTTGTGCTGATCTCCTTCCAACTGCTCCCGCAGGGCGATCGACTTCCGCAAGTAGTCCATGCAGGGTCGGAGGTCATTCATAGTTTCTCTGTTGACAAATTCTACAGACTTCACAATCTGTAGGGAGAGGGAAAGAATAATCCAGTTCAAAATCAAACTCCAAGTTTGGTCCAAGGCAACTGCATGTCTTATTGAGAAACAGTAAGGTACATATGTTGATCTTGGTATGTAGTGCTACATGGGAAACATTGCACATTTTATTTCATGATTTTGACTGAATGCTCCTATTCTTGCTATTGATAAGGCATATGCTATAAACACTTTTTCACTTTAGGCATTGTTTTCACTTAAGCTTTGAGTTTGGATCGGAGTTGGTCCTAGTATAATCGACGATTGACCTAGGACAGATCCCGATCGCAGCCTGCCCTAGGACCAACTCCGATCACGATCACTCCTAGGACAACCGGCAATTCTACTGGATCGTGATCTCTACAGTGACATATACATGTTTGTAAATATGCTAATTCTCAATAAAATTGTCAATTTGACCATACAACTTCGGCAAAAAGTATAAATGAAGCAATCGAAAATAGTCATGATTTCATCACTTAAATAACAGACAAAAAGTAAGAGAACAAGTAACATAAGCTTACCTCATCATAGATGAGCCCAGCCACATAGTACAGCTCTGTCATCCTCTCAGGCCTGGCCCCCAGTTCTGACTCCTCTCGCTCTAGTGCATACTGTATAACACCCTTCGCCTCTTCTAGCTTACCTGCCTGTAGGCTGGACAATGAGGAAGATAAGCAATGTGAATAACACACTAACTTCTGACTTGTAAGCTTGATGGCTCAGAAAATTTGTGAAAAAGTTTCATTTTATACCCTACAAAATACACATACATGTGCATTTAGTAGTTTGTTGATAATTAGAATAAAACAAATCAAATCCCCTGATGTCTTCTTTCTCTTCTCTTAAGTATACAATGTATATTGAAGGAACAATGTGCAAAAACTTTAAGAATACACAATTCAGGCTTCTGAGAACATCATCAGTCACGATACAGCAGAACTCTAAGATGAGATCTGATAACTGTGATGAAGAAGAGACAGAGAGTGTCTTGAAAGCTCTCAAAAAGTATCAAACCTTTGTTGTGTTTAATGTGTTCACAATTTGTCAAAAAAGTCATGCTTAACTTGAGTACACACTACTGGATTGTTTACTTACAGAACTCTGGCCACCTTCTCGTGCCTGAGCACAACTTCCTGTACAGACACCTCTGGGTCCTGTTTTATCTCATCCAGGACCTTTCTGTAATGGCTGTCCATGGTGTCATATCCACCTGCCTGAATAATCAGGATGTCAAAAAACGAGTGTGTTAAAATGATTCCTCTCATAAAATGTTCTCTGCAATAAAATTTAGAAGTAACATTTGGATGCAAAAAATATAATACACAAATATATAAAAAGTTTACAACAGCACTAAAGCAGATAAAAGTTGGATGAATTTTTTTATACCTTTCTCCAATATGATAGCAGCTGTGCACTCCACTCAGGGTGGTAGAGTTTGTCAAACATGTCCCACTCTGTCAGGCACTCGGCCAGGCGCTCCTGGGCACCTAGCTGCACCAGGTGATGGGGGTACTCCTCCACCCTTCTGTCGATGTTCTCACATGAGTCAAAGAAGTTGGCGAGTTTGTGATGCCACCACCTGTACCTCCACCTGCTGTCTGTACTGTCTTCTTCCTCATCATCTGATCCAAAGTATCTGTCCATAGATCAAAGATAGTCAAGTCATTCAGTTCTTTTATCTGCACTACATATCTGATGTCAATAAAAGCTGTGTATTCATCATCATTTGAACTACTGTAATTAAAAGTATCTGTAGATTGACAACAGTTTCATTCAGTCTGGTGACAAGACTTCCTTAAAAGCACTGGCAGTGGTAAATAACATTTTTTTCTATCTTATTATGCTTCTCTTTCTTTTCCTCATTTGTACACTTCTTTTATTTTATTTTGTCGTAGCCCTTTCTCTTCCACAATGATTTGTTTTCATCATTTCAAAATCTTCTAATTTTGGTTTCATTTGTACATCCTTGCTCCCAATTTATCTGCAAGCAGATGTTAGAAGAGAAAATGACAACATTTTCTAGCTCCATCTGTCCATCAACGGTAAAACTTACTTTCTCCTGACAGCCTTGCTGAGTGACCGGTGGTAGAAGTCCAGCCGTCCCTCCCCACTGTCCCCAAATGGCCTGAGGAATGGCTTGAGTGCTCGGTACACTCCTGCCCACCTGACCGGTGCCACCTGGCCAGCTGGCAGCTCCTCTTTAGCTTCTAAATCTGTATAGGTTTAGGAAACAGTTAAACCTCCTTAACACAATCAATGTAATAGAAGGATAGAACGTTAGAAGCGAGTATAGAAACAGTCTCCTGGCTCCAGGGGATTTGAACCTGCACCAAACCTGGGCCGCCAGTTCACAAACCCAAAGCCGTAACCAATACTAGTACGCCAAAAGGGCGAGGCAGGTTGAAAAAGGGTCAGAAATGGTGAGCTTGGCGGCAATTGAACCCCACTGTTAGATAAATACCCTATCAATACATGTACATAACAGGCTAGAATGTCTACTTTCTGGTGATGATATTTTACACATTGCATATGCCATATGCTCTGAATTAAAAAAAAACACAAACAAATAAACAAGCCGAGAAACCAACAAACCTATCTGGCTTCCATCTTCAGGAGGGAGGAGGTTCTCCTCATTTCCCAGCAGCCTCAGCAGCTCCACTTCCAGCATGCCCTTTGCTGACGTCTCCAGCAGACACAGGGTGGCCACGAGTAACGTCCCCCCGTACTCTCTCTCAAACCTCTCCAGTACCTGAGCTAACAGACTGGACACAGACAAAACATCACTTAAGTACACTACAACAGACACAGGGTGGCCACGAGTAACGTCCCCCCGTACTCTCTCTCAAACCTCTCCAGTACCTGAGCTAACAGACTGGACACAGACAAAACATCACTTAAGTACACTACAACAGACACAGGGTGGCCACCAGTAACGTCCCCCCGTACTCTCTCTCAAACCTCTCCAGTACCTGAGCTAACAGACTGGACACAGACAAAACATCACTTAAGTACACTACAACAGACACAGGGTGGCCACCAGTAACGTCCCCTCGTACTCTCTCTCAAACCTCTCCAGTACCTGAGCTAACAGACTGGACACAGACAAAACATCACTTAAGTACACTACAACAGACACATGGTGGCTACCAGTAACGTCCCCCCGTACTCTCTCTCAAACCTCTCCAGTACCTGAGCTAACAGACTGGACACAGAGACAAAACATCACTCGCAAAAATGAAGTCCAATGGCTTTAAACACGAATCCTCTTAAAATTCATGAAAAAGGTACCTGCCTAAATGCCTAGGCACTTACATATAAAATTAAAACTAACTCATTTGGAAAAGATAGTTTATCTTCAACAAAGAAAGAAGTTCCCCTTACTTAAGTAAACCATCAGCTAAACTGTTGATTTTGTCCGACACTTTCTCGAAGACGCCATAAACCCGGAGCTCTTCGCAGGCTATGGACAGCCAGAGCGGGTTGTCGGACGATTCTTTGGACAGCAAGCTGTTCATCTGGTGCTGGTCCAGCCGCTTGTTGTACTTGTCCAACATGGCTCGCACAATTTCCTGTAAGATGGTGAAAGTACAAAAATGAGAAGGTGTAAAGCTATTTGTTGCTGCAATAGTATGTGATTAGGGCTGTGTACCTAAATACCCATAACTGTACCTGTACGTGTACTAGTCATGTAAAACTGTTTAGGTACAGGTCCGGACTTAACAACTGTTTACCTGTCTACCTGCACCTGTACCTAAACAAACTAAAGCATTAGCGGAGACCACTTCTAAAAATTACCGACAATTATCAGATGACAATTGTGATAATCTTGCATTTGAAAATTTAGAAACTTGCAAAGAAATTGAGATTTACATATATAAATTCCCAAAAAAAGATGACAGCTACATGTTACAGGGTTAGCTACATGTTTAACTTACATGTATTTGATCAAACTTGTTAAGGTACAAGTACAGGTCCAGACCTGTACCTTAACTATTGAACTGTACCTGCACCTCAAAGTAGGTACACAGCCCTAGTGTGATGTGGGGTAGATGTCAGCATAAAGAAGGTTGCATGTATTACAAGATAACTTTCACATTACCTGTCTGTCCTCCTTGCTGAGTGCAGTCACCCTGACCTCGTGTGGTTTCCTCTGCCGCTCGGTGAGCGCACGGTGCTGCGGGGTGCTGTCAATCATGGACAACACCACTCGGACCTGAGGGGCCAGTTTCCTTGGCAACCAGCTGACACTCTGAGCATGGGGGTCTTCATCCATCTGGGTGAGGAAGAATTAGACATCAAATGCTGATCAGAACCTTTTGTATGACTGATATGTATCTCTAGTTAATACCAGCTCAAAAAAGAACAAGGAATAGTCATGCCTTCAAGTATATGTACGTATTAGAGTTACCAACCTAAGATTGATGTGTTCAAAATTTCATATTTTTCCAGAACTACAGTGGAATTTGTTATCACCAAGCACAGTAGGGCATTTTTGCTGCATAATTTTAAAGAAAATTTGCAGATAGATGTGCAAAAGTTAGGTGTGACAGGTCGTTCAGTGTAATATAACCAGCTGCTGCTGTGCCTGCAAAGCTGGTGCATTACACAGAAGGGCGGTTATACCAGCTATATAGATACAGATACAGGTACAGACAATTGGTGAACATCCCTACCATCATCAAACAAGGAACTGTAAGTTACATATCCCAGAATGCCTAACCTGATTGACAGCATCAATGATGATGATGGTGGGCCTGGTGGTTCGGCTGGACAGAACCCCACATGTCAGCTGTACTGTGGACTCCATGTCTTTGGGCATGGTGGTATCCTGGATATCAGAGTCAGAAGAAAGTGTTAGTTGTGTATGTGTTCTCAACTAATGTGAATTCTTGGGCTTAGAATCTGGAACACCAGAATCCAGCACTTGGATTGTATGAACCAAGAACCCCAATTGCGAGCGGTCAATTCATTAGCATTTTCTTCATACTGACCACCTGTCATAGTGGTCAAATCTGGTCAGCCCCTTGGGCACTGCTATAGCTTTTACTGTATATCTACTTACTTTGTGGTAGTAATTTTATGTAGTTTTAAGTTACTTTGAATGCTATTGTTATGTCATATGATGTTTTATTCATGAGGGCCCTTTGAAAACTGTCCTATTGGTGGTACTGTATGTGGTTCCTGTGTAAATAAAATGGATGATTGACACTTGTACTTGTAGTGTTCCGAGTCAGACTTACATTGACGATGTCCAGCTCCCTCAGCAGCCTCTTCAGAACAGTCTCCAGATCAGTGGACCCTGGGATCGCTCCGACAAAGTGGTAGAACACATGCCAGCCTGTGTCTCCTCCGCTGAACAGAAACACAAAACAGCATCTTTCTGTTAATCACGATGAAAGCCTCCTGATATAAATCATAAATGAACTCAATGTGAAGTTGTTTTTCTGATATTCAGGCCACATGTACATCACCTAATTTGTCAGTTAGATTTAGGGTTAGACTGGGGAAAAGACCTCTTGGTAGACAGTTTTATAGAATGAATATGGTCGGATTCAAGTTTCCTCCCAACCCACTATTGCAATCTCAATCTTTTACTTAATTTCTACTTTGAAATGACTGCGAAATAAGAAAATAAATTGAACTACCCTCCTGTTTCCTTGTCTATCTTTGTCACAAAGGCAACCAACAGAACACTTGGAGAAAAAAGAAAGCTCTCATAATGTTACACACATACATATTGTATATAACACACTATATGTCCAAACATCCCTCCAATATGCCTACCCAGGTATCTCCTTGTTCAGAGCCTTTGTAGTGGCCACATCTGCCACCCTGGCCATGATGGCTGACTTGCCGGACCCTGCCTCCCCCACCAGCAGCATGGGATAATCCACTCCCAGTTCTGTGATGTAAAGTTGGATCTCCTGTAGGATGGAGTCCCTTCCTAACACAAGGTCTCCCTTATTCTTCATGTAGGCCTGGTAAGATCATATACAATGTTGTAAATGACGATTAATTCCACTTTAAAATATTGTTAACTTGGAATTTATCATGGAATTGGAATAAATAACTCACATGTAACTCACATAGATATACAATATCAACAAAATTGCTTGTTTCAAATAAACAATTCTTACAGATAGCTGTTTATTTCTGTGATTTGTATGTTTATTGAAAATCACAATGACAAACATATGTACTATGGATAGAGTGAAGGAAAAGCTTGAAGGAAACAAGCATATAAAATGGCAAAACTGTTGCCTATATAAGGTCAAAATACCAGCAATTGAGCATTAAAAAACTACCAACATTTTGATACAAAAATTACTAGCTGCAACATAACTTGCTTACATAATACAATGCATTGCTTAAGAACTATCCTCAATAGATATGTACTTTTTCCCCCTCCTCTTTATAATTACCTCATGAGCCTCCTCCTGTTGTCTGTATGGGTCTGTCTGTACCTCCTCCAGTGGGTACTGCTCCCCTACTCTCTGTGTGAAGAACTCAAAAACCTGAAAAACACAGGCAACTTAATGATAAACATACAGAACTTCAGTAAAAATGAACATTCTACAGAATTCTACAGCTTTAGGTATAATACAAGTACAAATTGTACAAAATACCGGTCCAGCATTTCAACTTCAACAGGTAATACATGTTTGTACTACACTATTCCTGGGTACCTTTTGACTGAAGTTCTCCAGCCCCTTGAGTTGAACTCTGCCCTCTGTGTTGACCCCTGCGACCTCACACTGGTACTGGCACACCTGGCTGGGCTGGAGGCAGGTGAGAACAGGTGAGTATCCCTTGCAATTTCTGGTCATTTCTTTTACTTTACTGCTTGGAAAACTTGAATGGGCCCCATAATGATTAGGTTAATGTGAAGGAAAAATTATGGTATTCTTCTGTATGTTGAAGCACTGTAATTGTCTACAAGAAGAAAACTTTGTTTTCACTGAAGAAAAGATAAGTTTACTACAAATAGGGAACATACATCAAATCTGTCCTGTAGCATCTTTTTCAGCATCTTAAGTTTGAAGGGAGCCTCAGGTGTGATGTCGATGAAGTCTTTATGATGTTTCTCAGGTACAGACTCCAGGAAAGAACCATCTCGGATCATGAACAGAGCTGGAAGGAATTTACAACAGAGATAAAGTTGGTGTAAGCATCTTGAATCATGTAAAAACTACAAGTAAAGGTGCTTTTTTCCTTATTAAGTTAAATGATTCATAAAGGAATCATTATTCCAAAAGTTAACAGACTATAAGAAAATGTATTTTCTGAGGTATTGGATTTAAATCTGCCTTTCTATCTCCTGCCATCCTGTGCTTCATTGTTCATGGGCATGAAATAAAGTTGAAATAAAACATAATTATTAAGTCCACTCACAGTTTGGGTTGCCTTTCCTGTACGCTCCATGCATGATTTCCATCTCTGTGACAGACAGGCCGTGGATCCAGCGATACTCTGCTGCGAACTGCGGAGGTACCTCCTGGACACCCGGGATCCAACCACATCTCTCACTGAAGACAGACAAAGGTAGTTAGAGTAAGCACCATCTGGCTGAACATACAGAAACAGCAGTACACATACACAGGCAGACAGACAGATAAACTAACTTCAGTTACTTGGGGCAAAATTGATTAACAAATGTGTAATGGTCATTTCTAGACTGGAAAGTTTTGTCACCTAAAATGAGCAATTCTGTACAAAGAACAATAAACAAACATTACTAAATTTGAATAATACCTGGTCATGTTGAGAAAGAAAGGCATGATGTTGTCTTCATAGCACCTGTCAATCTCTTCCAAGCATGTCCTCAGTGTAAACTCTGTTGTTGTATCTTTGGGAATACCCTGTGTAAAAGTAAATACATGTACATTACAGCCTAGAATGTCTGCATTTTGCTGATAAAAATTTTATATGCTTATATGCTCTTAAAAACACATCACATATCATCATATACAACTCATAAGATTGTCCTGCAAGAGCAGTGCATTCAAGGACTGCTAAACTAGTTGGCGGCCCGGGATCGGCATGGGTTCAAATCCTGGGAGTCAGGATATTCTTGAATGTATATATTATTTCTGTCTGTTTCTACTCTTGATTCTAAAGTCTCAATTTTTCTTACCCATCTTAGATCACATTCTACAAGATGTAGCCTCCTTTTCTCGCACCAATGTCTCAAGTCTGCGAACACCTCCTTCACAAGAACGTCTCTCTCCGAGTGAAAGTCCTTGAAGGTTGATGAGACGAAGATGCGGACAGTTTTCCAGTTGGAGTGCCTGAGGACCAGCTTGTCGTCCTTGGGTCTGGGCATGTCCACGGTGCGGCTCACCTGTTCCCAGGTGAGGTTCACCTCGTACTGATAGTTTGTCGACGCCCCACAACCCATCTTCACTCTGATTCACACACTGGACAGAAATCATCATTGTAAACAATACGATTGAAGAGAATATACTGCTGCAGTAGCAAATCATTTATTTGTTCATTTATTGAGCTTTTCCATAACAATGGATTTGTTATTAAATCATATACTAGTACTGCTCTCATCTCAAATCTGTGCATTGTAACTTAATATGAAATTGATTGCAGTAATATTTTGCTTTTATAATCATGGCCTTTTCATGACATAAATATGTTTACCCTAACCTGTCATGATTAGGTTAAATATGGTGTCTCATTCCATTGTTTACATTTCTCAATGACATATATTTACCCCAAAGTGATCTTAGTGTCATCCACGTCTTTCCTCAGTTATGTCTGATTTTGTAAAGCAGTTGTGTAGTCACTGTATCACTATACCAATGTGTCATAGAAGTCTATCAATAGGGTGTATTGTGTATTGTGTAATATCATTTGTGTAAATTGTAGTTTGTTTCCGGATTTTAAACACAATCAAATGTAACTATATCAAAAAGGCACACATAATGTGTCTTTTGGGTAAATTTCTTTCATCTTATAATGCCGATCAAAGGATAGAGTATTTTTTACAGAGTATATAAACTGAAAGTGTGTGGGGAGGAGGGGGAGGCTTACCTGTCAAACCGGTTGTAACCATGGATCTTCCGACAACAACAACATGCTTAAACTGAGCTTTTCTCACCAGAGCAGACCATATTCTGTAAGCCTAACGTCATCACCAAAGCTAGATATCATAGCAAGTGAGAAATAGACTCTTATTTCCGCAGATTTTGTACATAGAAGACCAGTAAATCAATCAAATCATGGATGGTACGTGTATGTTGTCATAGAAGCCTTGTGACCCCTCGTGACCCCGCTGGCATTTACTTCCTGGGTCAGACAACGCTAAACTCAAAGCAGATGTTTGGATGGAAAATTGTGAAGTTTTCTGACCGGCTGGCTTTTCTTATGATAGAGAGAACTGGCAGAAAAGTTGAACGATCAGAAAACATTAAAATGGTTTACCTACTTATCCGGGACATCTAATTTCAATCAACTACAGATGATGGTATTTATGGTATGGACAATCGTGACCAATCATTTTTGAGAATAAGAGGCACGTCACTTGAGACACTGCAACAGTGACGACCGTGAGTCTATAGGTCTGAAGCTGCCTTCTTTTCGACCCGAAAATTGTATCCTCTTTATTAATTTGAATATGGCGACTTCATCTAACCTTGTGGGCAATACTTTGATAATCAATGATTTATCAAATTTTAACAATACGTGTGTAATCTACTAGTTTCCGATTAGTCCGTAAAGTGACAAATTTCTAAATGTATTAATGATAATCTAGCTTGTAAGCAATAGAAAATAGTACCTGACACCTGCGTATAGTCTAGTAACTCTTATATATATATATATATAACTGAAATGTATATGTTACTTTATTATGTAAATGAAAAAAGACAAAGTAAACGCAA
This sequence comes from Branchiostoma floridae x Branchiostoma belcheri, assembly GCA_019207045.1. NCBI lineage: Eukaryota > Metazoa > Chordata > Leptocardii > Amphioxiformes > Branchiostomatidae > Branchiostoma > Branchiostoma floridae x Branchiostoma belcheri. The sequence goes on from CM033036.1 coordinate 15,460,337, forward strand.
CTGTTGGCACATTTTTTTTAATTTCATGATACCAGACAATTGTTTTAAAAGATTTTGAATGGCTACTGTTTATTACAGGTATTGCAAACCAATATTAGACAATCGGTGCATAAGTACATGGGATTAGGACAGCCTCAATGAGATATCCGTCATGCACATTGTATTTGCGGTATGAAGAATATATGGACCATGCAAGTGAACACGTAATTGGCTTGGTAACTTCTAACTACTTGTAATCGATATCAAAACAACAGCCATATATCGTAACTAATCACAAATACTATTTTGACAATATAAATCATACAAGCATGCAAAGAATTCACTGTCGTGGTCAGATTACAAAGCCTCGATATAATCTGGTAAAATTTACCAGTTTTGTCACGTCCGGCAATAGCACCTCGGCTATTTTGTCATTAATAAGCACATGCCTGCTTTGCTTGGTTGTTATTTCTCCACACAGGTATGTCATGGTCTGATTTACTATAGACCACACAACCGCCGTGCTAAAAGTCATATCCAGTATACAAAGCTGTGTACGTGTCTACTAGTAGTAGTACTGCCATTGCCAGGGCAAATGTGACACGTCGCTGTCAGAATATCTTTTGTCTTGATCTTACAAATGGTCCACTCCGCATTGTATAGATAAGGTAGTCTTACATTTTTGTACATTGCACATCGCAATATTTACAGGCAAATTGAGCTCAATAAGTGGCAACTTGACTCTCAATATAATCCAAGTTCACAAAATGTGGTGAGGCGCCCAGCTGTAGTCACGTGCAGTGACTCTCTTATTGGCTCAAATGTTAATTTCAGTTCATATTCCAAGTGCGCATGTTCACAGCTGTGGTCTGAAATCAAAATTTAAGGCCCCAAACATACAGACAAAGAATGACAAGGGGCCTTACACTTTGACCTTAAACCGCAATGCATCACGCATACACATGCGCACTTGGGACTGTGAACTGGCTTATCGCCATGCTTCACTTAATCCGCTTGGCAAGTGTTTGGTTCTACAGCATTCCCAGGTCCACCATTGGCAGGCTCCCCTGGTGTCTGCAGACGATATCCTCCTCCACCTCCGCCGGATGCCCGATTCCCGCCCCGTTCTGCGCACGGACCCGGATGCTGTACGTCATCCCCTCGTCCAGTCCCATCAGGGTCACGTGAGTCTGACACGTGTTCTTCATAAACGTCCAGGAGTTGCTGCCTTCCCATAGTCCCTCTACAAGAACGATAGATGATAGATGAACAATGTTACTAATCTGACGAAGCACGACAACGCAAATTAACAACAAAACGCTTTAACTGTTAAAGTGGTCGTTATGAGGAAATCTTGACTCATTTTTGATTCTGAAATCACGAATGAAATTTGGTGCCGCACTTACCAATGACATAAGTCTCCACTCTGGCGCCTCCGTCCCAGTCCGGTTTCTCCCATGACAGACCTATGCTTGTTTCCGTAACCTGGGTCACCTGAAATATTCGATTTATGGTCAGTGTTTGACAAATAGTGTTGTAACTACCATGGGTATTGCCTCACTTTATGAAGTAATATTTTTTGGTCCTGGTTGTTTTGTGGCTCTTGAGCCGATTCTCTGGATACAATGAAGAAAATATGATATAACGTTTGATATGTAGATACAGATTGACAAAGGGACATTTCGGATACCAAAGCGGTTCCTTTGGGACTATAGTAGAACTGAACCTATTGGACTCAGGACAAAGTAATAATACATGTAATTGGGCACTCTAGTTTATAATCTGTTGTACCATTTTGTGGAAATTTAAGCGGGGATCAAAAGGTTTGGACAAAGTACCTCCAGGAATCTTGGTGGATCGGGCACCTCAACAGGGTCGGCCGCCAGGGTCGGTGCCGAGGTTTCCGCCGGGACGCCCTCTCCATATTCGTTCACGGCCGTCACCCGAAAGTAGTAGTGGTTGCCCTCGACCATGTTGACCCTGTAGGAGTTCCTCTGCACCTCCCTATCCACGGGACCCCAGGTGCGTCGTGACTGTTCTCTCTTCTCAACGATGTAGTGTGTGATCAGGCTACCGCCATCCTTTAACACATACATTTACATAAATGAGCACCTGAAACCAGTAATTAGTCTTATATCAAAAGTAATTTACAGACGTTCACAATGGCAAAGCACGCGTCCTACTTATGTTGTTAATGGGAGGAGAAAGCCTAAGATAGCACCTTCTCTGGAGGATCCCAATTGAGAAGAGCCTGGTTTTTGTTGGCGTCCTTGACGCGCAGGTTGACGGGAGCAGAAGGGCTGTCCAACACCTTGACGTTGAACGTCACTGTCTTGGCACCGACGCTGTTTTTAAGAGTAAGTACGTATCTGAAACAAGCAATAAATTTTCATATCAGTTGTCAGCCTTACATCACACAGACACGGATCATTTTACGAAGCCTTAAGTCATTCAGTTATCGTTTAGCATGATGATCTGTAAAATATGTTCTTCGGTCAAAGTTAAACAAAGATAACAAGATCTGCAATAAATATCAATGGGTAAAGAAGAAGACATCCTCTGAGTGTTGATGTTAATTGATGTTCTCTGTTACTGTACTGTTATGTTAGTTTTTGTATTAGAACACAGACCTTCCAGCGTCAGTCCTGTCACAGTTCATCACCAACAGCTGCGTGTCCTTGGTTGTGGTGTCCACAGCGATGCGACCCTCGCGCTCCTGAAAGACGGACCAACACAAATGGTTAATCCATACTGTCGAGACATGGCCTGTGATCCATAATATTTTCGGCAGTCTCTACAGCCTTCCTCGTGTTCGAATAGCCATTGCTAAGGTCGTCAGAAAGGTTGTACCAACGTTTTATGTGTAACTCTGACGACAAAATGAATCATTCATACCTCCTGCGGGATGGACCACGTGACCTCCGGAGCAGGTCTGCCGCCGATTCCCGCCTTAAGGTGAACAGTCTCCCCAGCATGCACCGAGGTACCGCGCGTCATCATGGGGTCTACATCAACTCCCGGTGGCTCAAGCCTGCAAAGTTGTGTTACAATTATAATTCATGCTGCACATCTATACTTGGCTACATGTTCTCTGGCTTTGAATATTTGTCCTCAGACTCATCGACATATTTTCTTTATAACACACTGGAAAAAAATACATGCACGTGGTTCCACAGGTACAAAGTACTGTTCATGTATCTAGGTAAGGTTATATAACGTACCTATCCTTAGCTTCTACAGACTCAGTGGTTTCCGTTTCCTCTCCCTGTCCATGTTCATTGACGGCGCTGACCCGGAATAGGTACTCCTGACCCGGATCTAGTCCAGTCACGGTCATGTTACAACCCTTGATGACGTCGCAGGTGTGGCATTTGCGCCACTCGGTCGTCGTATCTTTAACTTCCAGGACGTACCCCTGAATGGCAGCGCCTCCTGTGTTTGGAAACAAGCGAAATTGGTAAACATCTACCCATACTTCATAATGCACAATAACAGGTGGCCTTTCAGCACCAGGGACAGGTATATTTGAAGTATGGAGGAAAAAGAGGAATCGATCCTAAAAGGAAGTGGCCAATAGCAATGAGTAAGACATAATGCATCCTTAAGCTTATGTCAAAATGATAATCACGACATGATATTCATCATCAATGTTATGGCTACGTCATGCACGAAGACCATTTGCAAGACAGATATTTGTGTTAATCATGTGTAACTTATCTAACTTAGTGACTAGTTCAGGACAAAGAATAAACTAGATCTAGGGGACTGATTTATCGAAAATTTGCTATAATTGAATATATGAGTTTTGATGTACCTTTGTCCTCCGGCTGTGTCCATCGCACGGTGGCAGAGGACCTGGTGGTGTCCACTACAGTCACACTGGGCGGCGGTCCCGGCTTCCCAATGTTTCTTGCTACAATCCGTCCCGACGATACACTGAACCTGAGCATGGAAAGGGAGTAAGTATAGGAACATAAATGAAAATCGTGTAGTCAAAACAAGGTGTACGTAGCATATTATTGCCAACTTTTGTTAGTTGTTAGTGTGTAAATAACTTTATACCTTTCATTTTGGTTGACACTACAGATAAAGATTACCATGTGATCCTTGAATATGGCCCGCTATATTTTTTCAACCGACCTGTAAACATTTGCTTTTGTAAAAGTCTATGTTATGTTGGAAATTTTTCCCTTGGCGCACCATGGTCTAGCCTGCGTACCATCCGATTTCTACCGGGGCCCCTTGCACTCGCTGCCCCGGTAGAATTCGGATGGTACAGGGCAGCGAGTGCAAGGAGCCCCGGTAGAAATCGGATTGTACCCAGGCTAGCAATTGATAGTATATCGGGGTGTATCCACTCACTTGCCCACCCCCGCGGCGTTCACAGCGGCGACCCTGAAGTCGTACTCCCCTCCTTCCACGGTAGGTACGGTGTAGATCTCTGTGGCGATGGGGTCCGTGTTGACCCGGTCCCAGCGCACAGACGTGCCGGTCTTCTTCTCCAGAACGTACCCGAGCACTGGACTGCCTCCATCCGCCGGGGGTGCGTTCCAACGAAGGACTATCTCTTCCTTGGAAATCTGAGAGAAATAATTCTCAACGGTTACATTATATTTAGGAACGGTGCATTTTACGAGCATGGGATCACTGGTTCTTCTTCAAAATTTTGAACGAATTTAACGGCGTTTCTATGATATTGGGCACTATAACGTAATCGCAAGCAAGCAAGAATCCAATTTGTAGGCATTGGGTTAATCAGCTAGTACGAAGGCCTACAAAGACAATGTCCGTAGCTTGCGCAAAACTTTTCGTGGCTTGCAACGCTGCTGTTGTAACAATTTGCATCATGAATATAGATTGTAATATATCGTGTAATGGTGCTACGTATACCTGCATTGGCCGGGGCATGTCAGGTGCTTCAGGTGGCTCGAAGTTGTATTTGGCCTCCATCTGTGACGTGGCTCTCCTGTCGCTGACGCCGTACATGTTTTGCGCACGCACGCCGAACTTGTAAACTCGGCCTCCGACGAGCCTTGTCACGGTGCAGGGCGTCTTACGGACATTACGGTTCACCTCCGTCCACTCTTTCTCCTGAGGTTCCGACAATGGGTGATTAAATCTTGGGTATAGTAATGGTAGACGTTTAACAACAGTACAGGTGTAATTTGTTTGTTATGTATAGTCCCCCTAACAAACCTCCTAGTGCGATTAGACATTTTCTAAAAGTCTTCGTCATATCAGGAATGCCAAGTCCTACGGCTATGCCACTGACCTTGAAGTCATACTTTTCCACAACGTAGCTTGTGACCTCTGACCCGCCGTCGTCTTCAGGTGGGCGCCACGTGACTGTGGCGGACTCGGGGGTGATCTCAGTCACTTCAACATCTAAAGGGTTCATGGGAAATTACGTCACTGACAGGCTTTTGGACAACTGAGTTGAAGCTAAGCAGTGAGGACAGGTAATAATAAAAGATTTTTATCAAGTGGCAGATATTTGCCAAAGTTGTTCTAAGAGTTGGATTATAGAATTAGAAATGACTCACCTTCCGGTGGTTGTGGTCTGTCGGTGACCACCAGCTCCAGTGTCTCGGACGCCTTCCCCAGCTCGTTCTGTGCCGTGATGACGTATTTCCCATTGTGTGCACGTTCTGATGACGCAATATAGAGCTCACAAGTAGGCCCTAGGTTCTTTTCTACAGTTGTCGCCTGCATGGTAGTACAATGAAATCAAAGTGTTTCATCAGATACTGATATTCGTGACATACAATCGTAAGAGTGTGGAGAATTAGCTCAATCTCATATATGCCTATTTTTTTTAAAATTCCTGAATACATATTGCGAGAAATATTACGAGAAATCGCCTATGCGAATACATTTTATACATGTCTATCAAGGTACGATCTTTGCTCAACTTTCATATTTTCCTCACGTATTATTTATTTTTTTGCCACATTAAGACAAAAGAAGAGTGGTTAACTTTTTCCTACCCTGACTCCAGAAACTTTCAGGATGTCAACTTCATCTTTGGTCCAGAAGATAGCAGGGCGTGGTTTCCCGGTGACATTGACGATGAGATGTACGGACTCTCCCGCCCGTATCCGCTGAGATGTCTTAGTCTTGGCGTCTACCTGCAGAAATATTGGATTCTATGTTAGGCAGTGCTATCTTATTAAAGGTTACCTGCCTTGTCATTGGATCTAAAATCCAATACTATTACTAGAAACGCAACGTTTTCAAAGCTTATCATTTATGTTTCATTGACATTGCCTTTGACACTGTAATCGATACAGCAGCTGCGATACATTAAATATCTTCCATCATCTCTGCTTAATGAAGACAATACAAAATTGCATCACCTGCACCACAGGCGGGCGCTCCTCGTCCCTCAGCACCACGGGTGGTGTGGGTTCGCTGGGCTTACTGACGACCCCGGCGGCGTTACGGGCAGACACCCTGGAGTGGAGATTTAATATGATTTGATGATGGTGCGTACATATACCAAAATTTCAACATAAAGGGGTCTGATGTTGAAGGAAGCCATGATATGAGGGAATGGGATGGCGGTGTTATCAGATTGAACTGGTTACTGAAAATCCCTCGCTCATCATCGTCATCATTTTTCATCCTCTATGGGGTGCAACAAATGAAATTTGACTTCCAGTACAGTCTGTTATTCATCGCTGCTAGGAGTTCCGGACCGTCTAGTCCGGTTTCTTCAAAATTCGCCTTGGGCGACCAACACGTTTCGCAGGAGTCCAAAACAAAAGTTTTCTGGCTGGCTCTCTACTACGAGCTACATGGCCGACAAGGAGTAGTCGACGTTGTATTACAACACAGTTAACATTATGTAATGATCCATATAGCTGACTATTTGTACTCACTAGATGACTTACGTGTTTACATGCGTCTTTAAGCTACCAATATGGCTGACATTAGATTACGTCATCGCTACGTCACAGCCACCAATGGCACCCTCAAGGCCTGAGGGTAGAAATTCTAAGCTGATCCTTACCTGAAGACGATGACCTCATCCGTTAACAGATTCTGCACAGTGAAGTTGGTGTCCTGCACGTTGGAGTCATTACAAAGCAGCCAAGTCTCCTCAGCGTCCTTCATTTGACGTCGCTCGATGATGTACGTCACGATGCGGCTTCCTCCGTCGCTAAGGGGCCTTGTCCACTTCAAGGACACCGAATTCCTGGATACCTCTGTAACCTGGGGTAGAGATGGTACAAGTTCATCCACATCTGAGTTATGAAAGCGAAAAACAACAGTGTTTAGAATAACGTCTTATTTTGAGCACCACAAAACAAAGCGAATGCAAATTCTCACCTTCAATTCAGTTGGTTCGTCAACGGGATCAATGATCTCCACCAGCTCGGTTGGTTCGCTAGGGGTCCCCACTCCGGCTGCGTTCACCGCGCTCACCCTGTGCTCGTACTCCAGACCCTGGGAACGGACAGTAAGAGTGGTAGTTTTAGATGGGCACCAGCATATTCATCGCAACTAGAAGAAAACACTCACCAACAAATGATACGAAAACAATACTGGTTGCAAAACAAAGAAGGTGTTTTGACGATGTCATCTGTGCAAACGTCCGCCATGCATGGTGTGTTTAAAGGAGCTTGCAAAACCATTATGCGACTAATTTTTTCTTAATCTAAATGTATATGCTTGATTTTGACCCCGAGTGTTTAGAGAATATGCACCAGATCAACTTTAAATAGAATAGTTTAGAGTTCGGATTCGGAATGATCGGTCGCCATCTTGGATCTCAGAACGCTACCAGCATTGCGCGGTTTCTTGTGACGCTTGAAAGTTAAGCGTTTGTGGTGGTTCAAACGCGGGTAGTACCTTCACGAGCCCCTGTGAACGGATCTCCAGCTTCCTGACGGGAGTTTTGTTAACTTTGACCCAGCGGCGGCTGGTCTTCTCACGTCGTTCCACAATGTAACCTGGGTAGAAAAATAGTAAAATGAAGTTATCTTTAGCGAACTGAGAACACCCAATCAGAAAAACTGGAGAAACTTCAGGTAAAGGTTTCGGTCGTCCTTGATTGGTTGATACCGACCTGTGATCTCTGACCCGCCGTCGTCAGCAGGCGGTCGCCATGCCAATATGATGGTTTCACCGGTCGCATCCACTATCCGCACGCCTCGGGGGGAGGCCGGGATGTCGTACGGGTTTTTGGCTACGATGACGTCAGTCTCGATGGGACGTCCCGTGCCAAACCTTGAACAAAACACATCGTCAGATGTAGAAACTACTACGTCATGACATCCAACTAGTGATGATCATGCTCTATGACGTGGTAATAACCTGTATCTGTATCTATATAGCCGTATAACCGCCCTTCAACGTAACACACCAGTTTCGCAGGCACGCGATGCGGCAGTAGATGGTTATATTACACTGAACGACCTGTCATAAGGGCTCAACGAAAGGATCCAATAGATTGACCTTTATGACTCACCTGTTTTCTGCGCTGATCCTGAACTTGTACTCCCCATCAGGGATCAGTCCGGTCACACGGATCGTGTTCCTCTGTACGTTTGTGTTCACGAACACCCAGGTCAACCCGAAACTGTCCGTCTTCTCAACAACGTAGTTCATCACCTGAAAATCAGCAACCGTAAATGTATTGATACGTCACGTAGAGTCGTGCTAGCCCTGAACAAGGAATGCGTGAACCAGACGCTTGAGCTCATGAGGCGTGGCCCAAAACTAATTTTAAACGAACACATAGTAGGAGTTCTTAGAACATTTTCAACTCGATGGTAACACTAGTACTGTATCATCGGCTCCACCATTGAGGTGTCGCCAAAAAATTCCCATGTTACCTCCGCTCCCCCGTCGTACTGTGGTGGTGCCCATGTCAGCACAGCAGTTTCAGCGGTGACGTCACTGACCGTCAGGGGGCCCTTAGGGGGGTCGGGAGGACCAATCACCTCAATCTTTATATCGGCCTTGTTGGTTCCTAACTCATTCGAAATCTGGAAAAAAGGGAAGAGGCAAATTTTGTTAAGAGTGTAAAGCGCAACAAATATTCACATGGACTTTGTCGTGTGCATTCTCCTGGTACCCAACTCCCTTCACACCAAGTTCAATTGCTGAAATTCATTTCACACAAATTATTTCATTCAGTAGAATTTCTTATTCAAGTCTGTCTCAGATATGTTTTTGTTTGTCGTCAATATGCAATAGGTTAGTGAGTCGGAGGAAAAAGATTATTGACTCATTCCTAAAGTCATCTGATGATGTTATCCACTTATGATTCAATTCAAGAAGTATGTATCAGTGTAGTTGTGTCATTCAAAGTGCCATTACCTTTAGTGTATATACTCCCGCGTCTGTCCAGTCTGCACCCCGCACCTTCAGTATGGTAGAAATGGGGGTGTTCCGGATGCTGTATCGGCCCAAATTACGCAACTCTTTGTTATCCTTAAACCACGTAACCGTCGGTGGAGGGTCCCCGCTGATTGGCAAATCAAGTTTGATGTCATTTCCGGACTTGATGCGCAGGGTTTTCATTCCACCTGACATGATGTTGTTTTGTTCTTTGCTTGTCACAAGCCTGGCAATCTTTTTACCTGAGAAAAAGAAACTAATCATCACGCAATAATTTCGACAAGATGGTGGACCACTCCATATCGCGGGTGGTAAACACAAACATGTGAACACATTCAGAGCACGAGTATAGCTATATAGATTCATGGGCATATAAATTTAGAAGGAAATCGTTGTGTAGAAACATTGCTGTAACTTGGCCACATTTCCACTGCGAGCTATTGAAAAAAATTAATACGCGGCTAGATTTAGCTCGATATTTTCTTGAACCATTGGAACTGACATTTGTCTAGACTGCATTAATGGAGAATCGCGCCTGCTCAGAAGCTCACTGTTTCATAACAGTAACGGCTATAAATCAGCTAAAATTTCCCACCAATAGCGGTATCGTGACACATAATTAGTTGGTTGTCAGAGACCAGAATGTTCTTTGTTGTATAAGAACTATGTCGTATGCTACTGAAATCATGGCATACGATCGGCCATGGCCATGGGTTGAATGAAACGTTAAAGCTATCTAAGGTGTCTAGGAGGCAATGTTTAGAATGTATCATTTTCATGAACTTCAAAAGACACAGCCATACCATGAAAGACTAAATGCAACAATAGGTAGCGTTACGACACAAATATTGCTACCACCAGAAATAACTTAATGGCAATGAAATGTTACTCAAGTTATATCACTTCCGAAGTGATACAAAACATGATAGAACTTTACATTAGTCGTTCAATTTATTTGGCAATTGTAAAAAGGATATTCTTCATGTTAGGGGGTATTGGGGAGGGGGGTTAGAAATAAACTATATTTCATGGAGAGCTCATCAGCAAACATCTGTCCCTGTCTGTCATAAGTCACAAACGCAGTACACATAACTTACAGTTGCTTGTCTTTAGTACAAAAATGAAAAATACAACAACAATTAAATACCACTTAAAGGGACGAAGGGTATCTTACCTTGTCGTTACGTGAAAGCTTGCGATGTTTTTAAGCGTATTTCTCCGGGGAAGATTGTGCAGAAATCTGAGTTAGTGGCCGCACGTCGCGACCCTGGGGACTGTACTGTGCAGCTGTTCCCCGGGGATATATATAGAGCGCACGGTGCGGTCATCACTAGTCATTCCGTTATGTATAGGCGTGTTACTAAACTGGTGAATCCGTCATTCCTTATAGAACATGTGTGGGGGCTATACCACATCATAATATCTCCATTACACTTCTTTACGAGGACGCCCAGAACTTTCCATGCGAATTTCTGTCGGTAGAAAAATCAAGTCAAATGAACTACAGCGAGAGAACTCATTTTACATAGTGTAACTCTTGCTATTTCATCGCAATGACGTAGGCCATGTAGACTGATGTTATGGAATTGCAATAATAAACCTCACAAAATGTAATATGAGGCGGGCGTCGCTTAATTCAAATGTCAACTGCGAATGTATTTAACACGGAGTCATTTTTCCCCAAAGCTCTGAACTCTGAATGACATATGTGACAAGGCGTTTGGGTTGTGTCGTTTGACTCGTTTCCCCCTCCCCCTAACCATAGCCCATATCACATACCACTACTATATCATAACCGTCCCATTATGGTGGTGTCATAGAAGGAGTGTCATAGTACATATGGACAACGCCCTTCCTGCTCTTATTAGTCCACACAGAATGTGGCATACTGGTTACCATGTAGAGTTGCGAAGGCTGTCGGGCAAAGTGCTGTAAATGGTGATTGTGGTCACAGTTGCTGACATGTTCTTATTTGGTATTTGTGTCTCTGACATAGTCTAACTATTTTTATAAACTAAAATCGCACCTCACTTAACCTACAAATTACTACAATCCCTTGCTGGGAGTTGCTGGGAGCGTTCCGATAATCTTCAAGCAGATGCAGGGTTCGGCTGCATGTTTCACGTGTTTTTCATGGCATTTTGTATCGTCTTCCTAACTGTCTGAGTTTCAGTTACCTTCCAATGAAAGGTTACTATGGTAAGGCTGACTCAGGCCTGAAAGTGCGAAAAAGTAAATAATTGTTCATAATAAATTTAGATATCCTTTACATCTGTCTGACCTGTCCCAATAGTTTTCATTCTCACGACACCCAGAATCGGACACCTTACAATAACTATGTACTGTCAATTGTTTTCCTACTTGTGTAAGCAAAGTACTATCGAGTGTTTAAAACACGTGGGTACGGGCGCACAGCGCGCGGTTAAAGATTAATTTCGGCACACATACTCACATGCAGCTAGTAGTAGTAAGGTACTAGCGGAACAAATTTTAAGCTGCTATCATGGAGTTTTTATGTCGTTTGACGGCGGCCCTTGGTGCCTTCCTGTTTCTTGTGCCGAACGCATTAAGTACTGGCACCGGAGATACTCCAAGCAACAAGTTTCGGGATCCGGAAATGATACAGGATAAGCAGTGAGTCTTTATGGTTCTGTCTTAATGTTCAGATTACCATATGGAACAATATGGGTAGCGTTACATTAGGATCTTTAACTTTTTTTTACTTCATTGTTACAATGTGTAGAAAGCAATGAATCATACTGTGGATATGTCTATTTCGATTGGTGCGGATCTTTATCATTCTTGTGCTGTGTTTTTGACGTAAAGGTTTCTGTTATTCTTAAAATTTCATTTAGAATCGAACGGATTTGCGGTCTGTAAACCCATAGAGTGTGAACGGGCACAGCTGTGCACTCCCCCCCTCCCCCCGACGACTTCCTTTCAACTCAGAAGGAAAGCATGTAATATGTAATATGTACGGTCAGAGCACCAGCTGTATAGGTAAATCCAGAACCTAATATTTCCTGTAGTCACCTAAAGGAACACGTCCAAGAGCTGACTGAAGAACAGATCAACCAGATGTCACCTGAAGAAGTAGAGTTCCACTTCTTCAAGTAAGTACATCCTTTTCAGAAACCTCCGCTATTAAATGAATCGAGTATAATGACAGACTGTATTATATCGCTGACATCAAGTATGTACCATATCTATAGGTCATCCATAGGCCCAACCCAGGGCCCGGCCGGGCAGCTTTACGAAACAAAAATCTGATGAAGAAAGGCAACAAAACACACAGAACGTAGAGAAATTAGTCAGGAGAATTAATCAACCGTGCATATTCCTTGGTGAACACTTTTTTTTTTCATTTCTGCAAACGGGAATGGGACCAACGCCTAAGCGTAGCTGGATAAAATCATATGAAAAAAAGTCTTATGCTTTTGTCGTTAACCGCAGATCTCACGACGGTGACAAGAACCTGAAGTTGGACGGACTGGAGATCATGGCCGCCATCGAGCATCAATCCGAGTATAACTATCCTCCTGACTATAACGAGAGGATGGAGTACTACACAGGTACATACAGCACTTTCATATGGGACTAGCCACTGATGTAGAGCCTTTTCAGCTGTGTAGCTCAGTGGTATAGAAACGGAGATGGGCGCCGCAATAAACAACATATGGTGTGTGAAGGACTTTAACTACCTAATATGCAGTACAGTTTGACTTTGAAGCAAATATTAACTAAAATATTGTTCGTTTGATTTTTCCCCGGTCAGCTTTTGAACTTTCTGGACCTTTGCCACCTATTTTTGTAACATCTCTTGGGTAAATCAATGGTCTAATCCTCCCAATACAATTTTTTCAATACCCCCTCTACGAAAATGCTGGTCTGTCTCCTCTAGAATTTTCGCTGTTTCCACTGCGCAGGTATGGTGGACAAGATCCTAGCGGACGATGACTCCGATGATGACGGCATGATCAGCTGGATTGAATACGTCATCGCCAGGAGAAGGCGCGAAATCGAGGCTGAAGCTGCACGGAAACAAAGAGAGGCGGAAAGGAAACAAAAAGAACAACAGGGAAATTAAATTTACCAGTGCTATTAATTAGATGTGGAAAAAGTAGAAGAAGTTGATGAAATTTGAAATATATGGCACGTGCAGCCAATGCTTACAATCGTTAATAACCAACAATACATCTGAAGGCACCTGTTTGTAAAATAATTGAGGGATCCGGATAGCGATATATAACGTTAAACATGTACGCTCGTAAGCATACGTGTGACAGGTCATCCCATGCTCACCGTTTTAAGTACAACTTGAAAGGAATTCGAAGAAACTGTGTAAAGGACCTAACGACCCGCCTTGAACGTTGAAAAGGAAGAGTTAAGGGGGCTAAGCATCTGAGCGAAAATAACACGGTAATTTCACGGTTAAGCGCTCTATGTCGATAGTGCTAGTTTGAAGGTCTTTTTCAAAGGATTTGTCATTTTTGATGATCACTTAGTGTGAAATACAATAAGTATACTCCCTTTTATCTATATACAACATTTACGTACCCTGCCTTGAAGTCTTATCATACTGATGCCATGATAATAGTTTTATAGGTGTGTGTACTTTCAATGAAGTGTTTATATAGCATATGCACGTATCTACCCTAACCATAAGGTAAGATGAACTATAGTAGAACCGCTGAATATACAATGTCCACTTGGTATCAAGAAGTAGATGTATGTATGTATTATCTTACAAAACACAATAAAACTTTTCCTTGATAAACTTGGTTATATTGTTGAAGATATCAAAATTAATAAACTTGTCACGTGTAGGGCACGTCATCGTAATGCATTAAAGATTAAACACAAGCGCAAATAATATACTCAAACAGACACTCACACGAGTATGTGCGTGTAGAATAGTACTAGTCTTCACTATGGCCATGCCTCAGCTCCGGTTACCGTTCGCTCTGTTAGCCGCCTTCGGTACTTACCTCCTCCTGGTACCGACAGCGGTGTCTACAGCGGAGGGGGACACCAACAGGTTCCGGGATCCATCCATGGTCCAGGATAAAGGGTAGGTAGATATGTGTGAACATGTATACCATATGGAATAGACAGTACTGGGATATGACAGAGGATTATGATAGTTGTCGTGGTCTGACCAAGGACAGAAACGGTTTTTCGCGATACAAAGGAGTGAAGATCGTTGGATAGGACTATAACACAGTGGCCTTGCATTTTTGGCTGAACGCAATTCCTGAATTTTCATTGCACCATCAGAACCGCTTCTTGCTCTCTCAGTCCCTTATTCCACACTGGGGGAAACGATATTATGTTATGCATGTATTCTCGTACATTTAGTTTATATTCAATTCTATTTCACATGTATTTGTCTTATTAGGACGCCGTAATCGCATGGTTAGAATAAGATGTTGTAACGAATAAGGAAGCCTGCGTCAGACTACATACATTTTTGTCATGACATGCTGTTGCGCAATTGGGACTATTACAACTAGGGCTGGGTATCGGTACAGCGTACCGGTACAGAACCGGTTTTTCTTATTGGACCGGTCCAGAAAAACCGGACCTGAAAAAATTAGGTGGACCGGATGTTGGACCGATTAGAAAATTAACATATTATTTTATCAGACATTCACACCTTTTGGCGCTTGCAGGTGGAAGAAAATAACAAGAGTGAAGTAGAGTAGAGTTTATTGTAATTTCTACCAAGTTTTACAGCCAATCGTACAGGTGCAGTTAGCGTTGTAGGATTTTAAAACGCCAGTGTAAGTCTAATACTCCACCAAACAGATTTCTTTGTTGTGAAATGGACCATTGGTATGAGTCATACTGAATCAGGTCCAGGTTCAGGTCCGGACCTGGACCTGATCCTTTGGACCTGAACCGGACCTGGACCTGAATTTTCTGTACCGGTACCCAGCCCTAATTACAACAAATGGACCTATACCAGTTGCTGCCATGCGTGGCACAAATGACCCCCAATTATATCTTAATTAGTGTTTTTTTCCGACATTTGCATATATGTTTTTTTTATAAGAGTCCGTTGTAGCGTGTGAACAACAGCAGATGGGTCTGTTACTCTGTTATCTGTTACTTACTTAGTATAACTCTGTTTGGAGAGACAGCGGAAGAACGCGAAGGCTACATTGTATATATATTCATGTGGGTAATGGCTGACGTCTTTCTGGACGTTTTGTTGCAGTCACCTGAAGGAGCACGTACAAGAGCTGACAGAGGAACAGATCAGCCAAATGTCACCCGAGGAACTGGAGTGGCACTTCTTTAAGTGAGTTCGAACAAGTTCGTTCATTCATTAATTAATCAGTCACTATGCCTGGGAAAATGTTATGTTTACAATTACATTTCCTGTAAAAACACCATTGAAAACAGAAGGCAGATAACTACAGATACAGCTATAAAGCTTGAGTTTCGGGCATGAAACCCTCGCATCCCTACAGAAGCAAATACAGAGTAGCTATACAGCTTACACGTGTATTTAAGTTTCTACTTACGCTAAATCGTCCTCTCACCAGGTCCCACGACAGCGACAAGAACATGAAGTTGGACGGACTGGAGATCATGGCCGCCATCGAACATAGGTCTGAATACAACTATCCTCCTGATGATGATGAACGGCTGAAGTACCACACAGGTAACCTATGTTATGTATTCAACTAATATCGTAGTAGTAGTCTGAAAGATACTTATGGAGACAAATGTCTTCTTCCATAACAAACGTCAAGGAAACCAGAGTAGACATTTATGATAGAAGGTCAATGTTTCTTCGTAAAAAATCTATGCATTAGGTGGGCATTTCGTTCGAGCCTAGAGAAGTGAACATGCTACTTGATAATACAAAGAATAGTTGTTGATTTTGCCAAATGCGATATTTTTTAATCTCAAAAATTAGATGCCCATGTCAAAAGTCAATGTAGCAAAAGGCTAAGTGCAACAAGACGTACATTTTGAATGTACATCTAAAAGCATATCTATAGTACGCTCTAGCATCAACGTTTTGCCTTTATACTGATAGGTTTGGTGGACCAGATTCTAGAAGAAGATGATACAGATAACGACGGGATGATGAGCTACATCGAGTACGTCATCTCAACGCGCAAGCACAGGGAGCAGAATATGAAGAGGAATCAAGAAAACTCGGGAACATCATAAATGGCGGATATGGATGAAGAGTTGTAAACATGTCATTGTCGTCAGATGTGATAATGACCAGACTGAATACATTGTTATAACGTTTAAGCCAAAACTCGGGTATTCATACCTTTTTTTAATGAGGACTGTCTGCAAAGAATAAAGAGGTAGACCAGAACTTTTATATTCTATACATTGAAATTGTCACAAACGAACAAACTTTCTTTGTCTGCTTTTCACTATTTATTTCTTTGACCTGTCACACTGCGAATCGCACTCATTGTACTGTGTATTACTTGTAGTCTGTGACATCTAAAGTTCTTCGCCAACTATAGCTACACAACATGGAATTCACACTGAGAATTTGATGTAATATAGAGTTTAAACTACAAAAACCATGTAACGCAAGGCGGGCACCCCCCTTTAAAATGTAATCCAAGAAAAATTAGATTCACAGCATTAATGCCAGGTACTTCAGCTCAATTACGTGGTAGTACTTGTTGTATATAACTAATGATTAACTCTGAGTACACGTGTACTTCTGCAATGATTATATTTACTCTCACACGAAGCCAATACAATAGCGAACGGACAAAAGCGCCAGTACCCCAGTCCACACAGTCATGGCGGGGTTGTGGTCTTGTCTTACAGTCTGGGTGACTCTACTTCTGGTGCATAAGGTGTTCGGTACTGATAATGAGAACAGGTTTCGGGATCCGTCCATGGTGCAGGACAAAAGGTAAAGTTCTCTAGTCGAACAGTATTTATACAAGCCATATGGTATAATCTGGTAGCATATGGATATTCAATTTTCACAACAAGACTTATTCTTTAACGTCACTAACTTAGTCACGCTTTGAATGATTTAATTACCCGAGGAATACACTAATATGTCCACTATCTTCCCAAGAAGATTCAATTGCAATTTTACATATGGTGCCCGTAGCATACAAGGCCACATAACGGAAACATTTGTACTTTTATCCTGACCTTTGTTCTTTTAAAACATATTGATTGGAGATAAGTAAACCAACATTTGCCTGACCTCAAATAATGACATTTTCATATTATCAAGTTGGTGAGCAACTTTTGCTACAGCGATTAGGAAATGTTTCACAGGCTTGAGTAGCCTGAAAATGTACCTCTCATGATCAACAAAGGTTTTTCGGGCCTCATATAGGCGTGTGACTTGGAGCAGCTGGGCCTCTCAGCGTTTGTGCGTTTGAATATCAAATGCAAACAAAACACGTAACAGAACGTCATTTCATATGCTCCATACGGCTTAAGTAAAGTTGACGGCCGTCAGCTTTACTAACGCCCGGCCGTCAACTTTACTAAAGCCCTCCATACCAGTTGAGTTACCAGGTCTTATATACGTTTGCAATGTTATTTCCATGCAGTCATCTGAAGGAACACGTACAGGAGCTGACGCAGGAACAGATCAACCAGATGTCACCCGAGGAACTGGAGTTCCATTTCTTCAAGTACGTTACTAGCTTGTAGCGTCTAACGATACGTTCAAGGCCAGGCCTTTTTTGTCTTCGTTTGTTGTCAATTTTTTCTATTCCCAAGATTTCCTTTTTTTCGTCGTTCACTGACTTTTTCAACCCTTCCTTCACGTGAAGATCTCACGACACTGATCACAACTTGAAGCTGGACGGTTTAGAGATCCTGGCGGCCATTGATCACCAGCACTCCCACAGACAGCCGGCCGAACAGCCCGTGCCCGAACACGAGACTCCCGAACAGACACGAGCGAGGAGGTACCGAGAACATCAGGAGAGACTCAACTTTCTAACAGGTCTGCCTGATGTCATGACTGAAAACAAAATCCTAGGTGGCGATGCAGTAAGGAGGATTCCGTCCAAAACGTGACTAAGCTGGTACTCCCCCCCCCCCCCCATGATATCCAGTGTAGACTTCCAGGTCCATAATATCAGGACTCACGTGCAAGATTAAGTGCATTTCTGTTCCTATCTCAGTCTAGAAAAGCATAAGGACAGGATGTGTGTGAGTGATTGACACTTTTGACAAAGTTAAAAGTTAAAATGCATTTTACGGCCCGCCATGTGACGTCACGACCTATCGCATTGTACCAGGGGTAACAGTGGTTTTTCATCGTGTATTCAAATATGCGTCATGCATGAAATATGTTTGAGCGCAGGTATGCAAGAGGAAAACTTTCTGACAAATTAAAATTCATTAACACCCAACAAGCTCATGATATCTTAAAAATTCTACGTGTAGATCACAAATAGAAACGATCAACAATACTTAACATTGTTTCTATCTTCGTCTTAAGGCATGGTGGACAGGATCCTGGAGCAGGATGACACCGACGATGACGGCATGATGAGCTATGTCGAGTACGTCATCTCAAGACGCAGACATGAAAAAGATGTACAAGCCTCACAACAGCAGCGGCAAAAGGACCTGAATGACCAGCTAAACCATTAGGAGAGTCTTTGAAAGATTGGAAAAATAGTGGTACTAAAGTTCCAAATAGAAAGCTGTTAGTTACTTCAAACTAGTTAGAAACCATTCAAATTCATTCCAATTCATTCATTGGATGTCTAATGCTGTTAAACTTAGACCTATAGAAAGCAGTACGCTTTCTCATATTTATTGTGCATAGTGGATTCGTCATGGAAATAGATATGATGGACGGTCGTTGACTCTATGTATTAGATACAGGAATAAAGAAAAATACGCTAACGTATTCAATGAAGTTGTTTTATTGCTTGTTGGTATCTTCAGTACTCTCTTCACTATTAGGATAAGACTTTGCTTGACATGGTTAAACTTTACATCGTATTTCATCATTTAAGTGGGCCTTTTACGCACAAACAAAAAGTATCAGTCCGTGGACACTATGATTACGCATACATCATACACGATACTCGTAAAAATGACCGATAACTTTTCACGCAATTTTACAGTGATTGATAGGAGCGTCGTTGATATTAGACTATGGGTTAAACATTGACAAACTTTCACACGAGCGGTAGGCGTACTCCTACCCGGGACAGAGGGATGGCGGGTAGTGTAGCCATGTCGCGGGCTGTTCTCCCGGCTATGGTCGGGGCCATGCTCCTGCTCCTGGTCCCACAGACGCGGTGCTTGTCTCCCGAGGGGTACGGCGACAACAAATTTCGCGACGCACAAATGCTTCAGGACAAGGGGTAAGGTGTATGATATGGAAACAGCGTCTATCTAACATATGGGCATGTCACACATCTTTCATCGTGCAAGTGTTGAACTGCTTGTTCAGTACGGATATATGTGCCTTCTCAGTGCGCATCAAAATTTAACGAAGAACAATGTTTGTTGCTAGTTATGGACATAAAAAATTCAGGGTACAACTACTCAGGAATATTAACTAACAGTTGTGAGTAATGCTAACTGATGTTTCCAAGTTCTACGTGGTAGCAGCTGATTCGCTGTGTTTTGTTTTCCTACTGTACATAAACTGGGCCGACTGCAGGGCAAACAAAACATGAAGTACTTTTCCGTGTGTGGGAAAATGACCACCTGGTCATCATAGAGATGTGATAACGTAAGCAACGGAGAACCCTCGGTAATTAGATCCTATATCAATTTAGATAGCATATCGTGGGTCACTAAACACAAAGGTATGACCCAAACACACATCATTGCTGATTAAAAGAATGGAACCACGCTATCTAGCGGTTATTAAAGATATTGCAATCAGACGATTTGTATCCCCGACCCACGACTATGTACATAAATACGTTGAAGTATATATCTATGACGTTACATGCATATATATTTCCCAGACATTTAAAAGAACACGTCAAGGAGCTGTCTGAAGACGATATCAACAACATGACACCAGCGGAGAGAGAGTTTCATTTCTTCAAGTATGAATTTACTTTATGTTAATTTTGTACGACTCACATTCATATGTAGTGAGGTACACTCAAAATATAACAAACTAGAGTTCCACGAACACATACCTTTGCCAAATAAACCAGGTTTGTTATGTAGAATGATGTCTGTAGATATAAATGTGTTACTCATTACATTTTATTTCATATGCCCGGAGTTGGTTCATAACATTTCGCCATTGCTTATACAAATTAGATCCCTATTTACATAATGATATTAAATTGTATCAAGCATCACTTAAGCTATCAGCATACCAAAAATCATGATGATCCTTTCATCCCTTTTTGACTTATTCTCTTTCAAAGTAGGAAACTAAACCGGCTCCTGCAGTTCAAGAAAAGATGTTACCGGACCCAAACATACACCTCTTACTCTCTGCCATCTTTCTCAGTTCCATATGTGTCAAGTTTGAAAGTCCTATCACGGAATGCAGTGGATTTATCAACTTTCCGCATTAATTATGCAAATTGTTAATTTATATAATTATTATCTCATTGTGTAAGTTGTTACTTAGGATATCTACATACCAAAAATCATGACGATCCGTCAACATGTTCATATTTTGCCATTAATTATGCAAATGAGATCATCATCTGCATAATTAATATATATACATATATTCTTTCTCAGCTACAAATGTGACAAGTTTGAAAGTCCTATAAAGGAATGCAGTGGATTTACAAACTTTCCTCATTAATTATGCAAATTAGCTGTTGATTTGCATAATTTGAATTCCATCATGTAAGTCTTCCCATTGGCTATCTACATACCAAAAATCATGACGATCCGTCAACACGTTTATATTTTCTCATTAATTATGCAAATGAGGTCGTCATTTGCATAATTAATATGGATTGATTTTTCTCTCTTTCTCATCTATATATGTGACAAGTTTGAAAGTCCTATCATGAAATGCAGCGGATTTATAAACTTTCCTCATTAATTATGCAAATTAGTTGCTGATTTGCATAATTTGTATTTCATAATGTACATTGTTACTTGGGCTATCTACATACTAAAAATCGTGACGATCCATCAACACGTTCTCGAGTTATTCTCGTCCAAAGTTTGAAAGGAAATCGGCGACTGCAGTTCCAAACAAGCCGCTAGGGAGTCTAAACTAATAGTACTCACTCTCTGCCCCAAGGGCTATCTACCACTCAAAAATCATAACCACAGCATGTCCAGAACACGAGATATCAAAAATTGAGCTTCTGCTGCAGTACCGTAGCAAGCCGCCAGAAGGCCCATTATCGAACTTGACCTTCGTTTTCCCGACCCCTACGCACCTACCAAATATTATCGGGATCCATCCAAGACTTCTTGAGTTATGCTGTTAACACACACACACACAGACACACACACAGACTCACAAGCCTAAAACATAACCTTAGCCATTCTGGCAAAGGTAAATATATCTTGTGATAAGAGCTACTCTACAGTAAGGCTAAGGTACGACACCGCATGTAAGAATATACAGAATGTCTGTGAATGTTTTTTTGCATGCTCTTGAACAAAAACAGCTAGAAACTAGAGTTCCACGAACACATACCTTTGCCAAATAAACCAGGTTTGTTATGTAGAATGATGTCTGCAGACAAATGCGTTACTCATTTCATTTTCTTTGTAATTATATGCTTGGAGTTGGTTTACAAAATTTCGGCATTCATTATGCAAATTAGATCCCAAGTTACAATTAATTGATATCAAATTGTATCAAGCATTACTTAAGCTATCAGCATACCAAAAATCATGATGATCCTTTGATCCATTCTCTTTCAAAGTCTTTAAATACACCTCTTACTCTCTTCCCTCTTTCTCAGTTACATATGTGACAACTTTGATGAAAGTACTATAATGGAATGCAGTGGATTTATTAACTTTTCCTCATCAATTATGCAAAGTACCTGTTTTTTTGCATAATAAGTATCACATTATATAAGTCTTCACTTGGGCTATCTACATGACAAAAATCATGACGATCCGTCAACACGTTCATATTTTCTCATTAATTATGCAAATGAGACCATCATTTGCATGATAAATATGTATTGACATTTCTCTCTTTCTCAGCTACATATGTGACAAGTTTTAAAGTCCTATCATGGAATGTAGTGAATTTATAAAATATCCTCATTAATTATGCAAATTAGCTGTTGATTTGCATCATTGGTATCTCATTATGTAGGTCTTCACTTACGCTACCTACATACCAAAAAGCATGATTATCCGTCAACATGTTCATATTTTCTCATTAATTATGCAAATGAGGTCATCATTTGCATAATTGATATCTATCGACATTTCTCTCCTTCCCAGCTACATATGTGACAAGTTTGAAAGTCCTATCATGGAATGCAGTGGATTTATGAATTTTCCTCATTAATTATGCAAATTAGCTGTTGATTTGCATAATTAGTATACCATTATGTAAGTCATCACTCATTCTATCTACATACCAAAAATCATGACGATCCGTCAACACGTTGTAGAGTTATTCTCGTCCAAAGTTTGAAAGGAAACCGGCGCCTGCAGTTCCAAAAAAAGCCGCTAGGGAACCCAAACTCACAGCACTTACTCTCTGCCTCGAGGACTATCTACCACTCAAAAATCATGACCACAGCACGTCCAGAACACGAGATATAAAAAATTGAGTTTCCGCTGCAGTACCTTAGCAAGCCGCTAGGGGGCCCATTATCGAACTTGACCTTCGTTTTCCCGACCCCTACCCACCTACCAAATATCATCGGGATCCATCCAAGGCTTCTCGAGTTATGCTGTTAACACACAGACACACACACACACACACACAGACTCACAAGCCCAAAACATAACCTTAGCCATTCTGGCAAAGGTAATTATCCACTTACAGTTGTCTAATATTAACATATTCGTGCAAATATGAAATCTAGTTTATAGTCAATAATATGTCGACACATGTGGTATTGATATTTCCGCAGCATTTGTAAGTTTGCTATTATTCATTTTCCCTTAAGGTCAAAGCAGGTCTCTCGATAGGCATGTTATGCGATCACACCTTTGTAAGGCTTGTGATTGTTCTTTCTGACAACATCTCTGAAACCCTTATTCAGTTTTATTGCCCTTTTATCATATATGTACGTCAGATCTCATGATAGCGACAAAGACCACCATCTGGACGGGTTAGAGATCATGGCGGCGGTATCCCACAATTCCGACTACGACAGTTTCGGGCGTCCGGCTCCTGAGGGAGAGACTGCGGAGCAGGAAAGAGAACGGACCAACCAGGAACACCAGGAGAGGATGACCGTATTTACAGGTATATCTCAGTGAATACTTTCATCATGTTGGTGAGTAGTTGAGCACAACCATTTGTACACAACCGATATCACATACCTGCCAACCTTCGGATAGTCCTTCTTCTGCCTTCCTCTGGGCAATGTACTGGCTAGATCTAAATGCTGTTTGGATCGATAGAAAATGTGCGCCTGTCATGAATTGTGATGAGCGGGGTTACAGCCTTAGTCATATTTGGGACCACATCCTTTAAACTGCAACGACACCTGTCAGTGCCAATCAGAATTGCCCAGTTTCTAACGAAAGGTTGATAGGTATTGGAATTAAAAATGAAAATATGAATACACAGGAATGTCATACTTGTACCATTACTATTAAGTGATTACAAGAAGACGACTAGTTTACACTATTGTGATTTTCTCACCAGGTCTTGTGGATAAGATCCTGTCTGAAGATGATACAAACAACGACGGGATGATCAGCTACATCGAGTATGTCGTCTCTAGGAGGAGGGTACCCGGAACGTAGACTGTGTCCAGTACTAGAACTAGTAGTCCACAATATGCAATCCAATGGTTGATCAGTACTGCTGTGACAATAAGGTGACCGGGAATTTATTTCAAGGCAGACTGAAATACACTTGAAAATTTTGGATGTTTTTGATTGGGAAAGTGACATTCAAATTTCATAGATTTTGGAGTAAGGTGCCTGAATGTTAAGTATATAGAGAGAGTACATCAAACACAATTGGCATTCTTAAGCTTCCAGCAAGCATGCATTACACTGTATACAAAGACACCGAGGACGATAATTAGAATGAAACGTTTCTCATATTTCATCACCAGCTGTCATCAACTGACCTTAATAAGTAATCAATAGCATGTCGTTTCGCAGAATTACGACAACATTACCAAATTTAGACTTCTGGAAAACTACCAAAACTTTAAGAGTGCCGGCTGTTTATTTTGTCGTTGGAAACTGGACATACAATCTGCTAAAGTATCATAATCTCAACATTGTGACATAAAGCCACACTGCATGTACTCGAGACTACCATAGTAGCATATATATATTTGCAAATAAAAGTTTAATATCCAATACGATAATGACAACTTAATTGAATTATAGCCCTAGATGATATCTTATTCTTGTTGATATTTCAAAATGCTCAGTTGAAAGACAAGAAGTGTGAGGAATGCTTCGGACTTTGGACTGATATCTAAGATACCACATCTCATCAACTTTGATACATAGAATGCGTTAAGTGCTCTAAGGAAGGTTTCAATGCACTACGTCCTTCTTATGATTAAAAAAAACAACACCTTAACGTTGTACGAGGGTCTGCATGCTCTTTTCCGTAAGGCGTAGGCAGGCTAGTTTTATTTCCTGTAACTCGTAGGGAAAGTCATATTATCTACGTAATTCGTAGCGAGGCGACCAAATTTAGCGTAATTGCCTTCCTTGACTTAGCGTAATATGTAGGGAGACCTTCTGAATTCAGCGTAAATCGTTGCCGAGACCCCCCATGCAGACCCTCTTGTACGTTTGAACAAAATTCTATCTATCTGACACGCCTCATCGTCTTAAATATAGCGTTCTTGTATCTATATCTTTGACAAGTGATACACATTTTACTATTGTGGTATCTAGAAACGTCATAACTCTACTCTAAAAGTGTTTTGTGTACAATAAAGATGTATCTGTGTCACGCAGAGACGTAACTGTTAAAACCGTTACTTAACGTTCACACATTGGAACGTCATACAGTCTCGCTCTCAAACAGGAATGGTAGATTGTGGTCGGCTGAACCTTCATAGTCAGCCCCGGGGTACCCTGGGTATATGGTAGAGCCAGGTCTGCCGTCAGGACTGATGACGTCAGGTTCTGGTAACTCAGCAGGAGTTGGTGACGTTTCAGGATCGGGCCTGGGGACGAGATCGGGTCCTGGGGACGATTCGGGGGACGAGACGTCAGGTTTAGGTGAGGTACCTGGTCCTGGGCGTAAAGATGGTCCTCCTCCGGGCAGAAATCCACCCGCTGTGGAACGACAGGTAATTATGAGTATTCTTTGTAAGAAGTTATAATTATTGACACGTGTGCTCTTCGAGTCATGTTAAGTACAGGAAAATTACACATAAAAATTACGTTATAGGCAAGTCATAGTCGCTGACGAGATTATTCCTTTTTCATACCTTCTGACGTCACTGCCATGAGTTCCTCCAATAGGGATACTCTGTTCGCTAGGAGATCCACCTTGCGGAGTAGTGCCGACATGTCAGGCATACCTTCTGGCAAACCCTCCATGCTGAACCCTGGCGCACCAGGCATGCCTGGTTCACCTACAAAAAGATTCAGACCATATTCACGTGAAGACATTACTACCAGATTGCTGCATTTCATTGAATAGTTGTCAGCAATGGGATAACGACATGTGAACAACCTTCAACTTCGAATAAAAGAGACTATTTTTACTTAACCCCAGCTTTATATCCACCGACCGTCTGTCACGTTCCTCAGGCAATTCTGACTGGTTGTGTGACGTGTGTAAAAAGAGCCTCTTTAATCAGTGACGCGCCAACTTTTCACGTACATTTTACACCATTGAATACTATGACACCCTTAACATTTAAACTGATATACAAGTTTATTTAAGGGCATTACAAGGATACATGAAGGGGTTGACGCAGTTGACCCCTACGTAACTTGTCTAAAAATTCTAATCCTCGTTGTCATCTAATTCATTTTTTTTGCTACGTACCTACAACAACTCACCGAATTAACAATCATCTAACTCACCTTGTTCCCCAGGTAATCCTATTTCTCCCCGTAAGCCAGGTTGTCCCGGAGGCCCTTGCGGACCGCTAGGTCCTTGTGCCCCGGGCCTTCCCCGTGGGCCCTCGGGACCCGCTCGCCCGGGGATCCCGGGGTGACCCGGAGGGCCGCGGGGACCCACGGGCCCTGTAGGTCCTGTCGGTAACAACTCCGAGTCGGCTTTCTTGCCATTTGTGACAGGGGGTGGGCCGACTGGCAAATCTTTCGTGTCACTACTAACCGGTAGACCCTGCAATAAGAATATTATATATGGACTAGGAGATTCACAAAACTGTCAAATTTCAATAGTTGCGTTTGGTCTATTCTGTACCACACAAAATCGCAGACTAGCTGCCAGTAACGGTAGCTAACTGAGGTTGGAGAATTAAGTCAGGATCAAAGTTCAAATACATAAAAACAGAACATATTCTACAGTTAGTGTGAAGTTAGTGAGTGAAATGTTAAGACTTACTGTGTTCTCCAGAGCACTCATCCGCTTCTCTAGAGCTGTCAGACGAGTGCAGTTGAAGCAAGCTGTGGAAATACAATAAAAAGCCTTCATATGGCAAAATACTACAGTTCGTGGCTTGGGAATCTTTCGAGACGCAGTTTGTCTCTTCATCAACCCGGTAGATCTCATCTTGCTTTTCTTGGAGTTTCCTTGTCGCGTACAATATCATTGTACTCTGACTAATCGTTGTTACCTCTAGCACATAGTGGGAAAATATTAAAGCCGGGCAATGAACTAGTGAGACTAACCCCACCAGACTTTCTTACTGGGGTACGGTGATCGTAGAATTCCGCAAAAGAATCAGGATAGTCAGTCCGTGCTAAGGTTAAAATGTTTCCCCTCCGGAAAGTTGGTTAAGCGGCCGGCCAACTCCTCTGGTAGCAAAACTCACCTGTCAAATCATTGTCCCTATAATAGCAAGCGTGGTCAGTCTGGTAGAGACTACAATGAGACTACTCTAGTTTACGTACTGTCCTGACAGGTTGCTCCCTGGAAGCCCGGGCAGCACCTCCACTCCATGGCCGTGACTGTCTTGTACGCCACTCGGTAGGTGGGACGCACTGTCCGCCGGTACCTGACAGAGATAGTGAACATGACCATCACTAGTACATAGTCAAATCTGTGCTAGTGACCACCTCTATCATCATCATCATCATCATCATCATCATCATCATCATCATCATCATCATCATCATCATCATCATCATCATCATCATCATCATCATCATCATCATCATCATCATCATCATCATCATCACCATATAACTATAACGGTATTAGCAACCATAAATCCTGACAATAAGCCCTCTCACAGAGATCAGAACGCATGTGCGACGACAGGAATTCTAGGTAATACATCAAAGGTAAAGGCCCTGAAAAAGAAAACAAAACCCACCTGGACGTTGTTATGCAAATCGAAACAATGGTCAGGACAAGGGCTGTTTTCTTTTTTATGGCCTTTACCTTTGATATATCACATAGAATTCCTGTCGTCGCACATGCGTTCAGATCTCTAACCGTGAGAGGGCTTAATATGACGACTTGACTTTGCCCATGCCATATTCCCCGCACACGATACTCCCCAGCCTACCTGTAACAGTTGCCAGGTTTCCAGATGGAGCACCCCGGCATGTAGTAGGCTTGTTTGTAGACTGCCGAGCCATTCTTAACCTTACAGGACACCTGCTTGGACACTGTGTAGGCGCACCAGTTACTGAGAACGAAAAATAGGGGAAAATTCAACGTTATCACGATAAAAGCAAGAGCTTTTGAAAACTATGGCCTTTGCGGCTATTCAGAGTCTATCGTGATACCAGGAGCTGAACTCCCGTGCTGCTTGAATCGGCTGCAGAATGGGCTGCTAAATAGGCTGTTAGTTTCAGGTTGGGCACCCCGAGGAAGAAGAAGCACCTAAAAAGAATTTGTCACTACGCATAACTGGTACTGTTACACATTATAGTCAGTATTTTCTTCATTATATATATCATACAACCGCTATCATGTTATGAATCTACTACGTCTTTGTGAAATACAAAATAGCCACATTTGAATCAACGTTCATAAATCAACACATCCATTATAGTTAATCACACTGAACCATTAAAAACCGAGCCTCACACAGTAGAAAAGCAAACAAGTGAAAGTAGATTTAAGACCCACTTAGATTGATCGGAATGTTACTTAAACATTAAACAGGGTTGGACTCGTCAGCCGGATGTTTTCTACTTCAAATTGCCAGACAGTCTACGGTCAATGTTAACAAAGGATAACTTACACAGAAATAACACTTCATGCGGTCTCCTCACAACTTACATCTGCTAAGTTTGGGGACTAGCCAGGCTTTTAAACTTGGGTTATGTAAACTCTGAGATCAAACATTTGGCTGCTGAAACATGGCCTGTTAAAAGAGTTATGTGTCTTTCAACAGTCCGCCTGTGTTCTGTATATAATTACAACGCATAACCCTCTCATATGTGCCTCATCACATATTACTAAGTGTCAATTGAAAGGGTAAGCAGGAACATATTTCCTCTCAAGTTCGGTACATGCACAAACTGTGCAGACATGTTATTTCTTTGGGTGATTTACCTTTTCAGCGGACAAGAGCTCAAGGCGTAAGTTATGCGACTCGCGTCACACATCGTCGGTAGCTTGGATTATATAATCTTATATTGTTGATACACAAACTAAATGCTATGCTGCAGTACTTTGAGAAGGCGTCAGGGGCCCTCAATCAAAATGGTCCTTCATTTGCCACCGTTTATCTACATAACAAATATCACACACATCCACCCACAGCTTCTTGAGTTATGCTGCACACACAGAAAAGTCAAAACCAATCGCAATGCTAATTCACATCGTCGTATACGTTTTCTTGTCGTTTATTATTGTCGCTAATATTGCTTTAGTTGTTGCCATTCCTAACAACGCACTGCAGCCCTGATATACTCTCCAGTGTGTAGATTGGAAGAAGTAGAAACCCTTCAGTCGCGCCAAACATTTATGCTGGGTCAGCCACCTGTTTATCTTGTGTGAAAACAAGCACTTATCTCTGCAGGGAACATGGCGGCCGTGACAGAGACAAGGACTGGGAGATAACGGCGCAGACAGGAGTGTAATATATGAGGTAGTGGTGTATGCATGAGTCCTGTTTAGGGCTGGGTATCGGTACAGCGTACCGGTACAAAACCGGTTTTTCTTATTGGACCGGTCCAGAAAAACCGGACCTGAAAAAATTAGGTGGACCGGATGTTGGACCGATTAGAAAATTAACAGATTATTTCATCAGGCATTCACACGCTTTGGCGCTTGCAGGTGGAAGAAAATAACAAGAGTGAAGTAGAGTAGAGTTTATAGTAATTTCTACCAAGTTTTACAGCCAATCGTACAGGTGCAGTTAGCGTTGTAAAATTTTAAAAAGCCAGTGTAAGTCTAATACTCCACCAAACAGATTTCTTTGTAGTGAAATGGACCATTAGTATGAGTCATACTGAATCAGGTCCAGGTTCAGGTCCGGACCTGGACCTGATCCTCTGGACCTGAACCGGACCTGGACCTGAATTTTCTGTACCGGTACCCAGCCCTAGTCCTGTTGGATCAACATATAAACACTACTCTTAAAGAGCTGTCTGGGATGCAACATCCATTGTCTCTTGGGGCTTGGACTGTATCATTCAGAATATACATATATGTGACTTCTGTTGTATTTTTTTTCAGCACACTACTTTGTTTTATTTCAAGAGGATCTTTTAGTTGTGCATTCGCCAATATCAATGTAAATCTGCCCCTGTGAAAATAGAATGATCTCTTTGCTATTAAAAGGGGTTTGTACGAGGGAACATCGGCACACTCCTGGGCATCTTAGCCTTCTTATCAGACCTTAAAGTAACTCTGGATTAATGCGACACTTTATTTTGATTAATAAAGGCATAATAAAGAGTGATCCAAGGCCAACCAAGGCCCCAGACACCACCCGTACTCTGCTACCCAAGGCCACAGACGCCATTCATCACTAGATGCCATTCGAAACCAGGTGCAACGCGAAGAGCACAAGAGATACAAGGTCATTGTCGCCCTAACACGCTCTGGATGTGTAATTGAATGTAGTGTCACCCCCTGCAATAAATCCTGACATTCCTAGGATCCCACAGTCCCAATAGTTGCGTCATGGCGATAGATGAACATCCGGGTTCTGGCAGTTACAGCCTGGGATTTACGAGGCCTTTACTCCTTACGATCGTGGCAGCATTGTGTCACGTGACCATAAACTCTAGCATGTCAAGCTAAGTCAGTAGTCAAGCTATATCTCTGGTTTTTACTGACATATATCCGTATGAGTTTACAATTCAATGACGTTTTCAGGGCTGTTTTTGCACGTTTAGCTCAAGAAACATAATTCATTTGCAGTTTGCCGGTACGGTAGATGGTGGGATTGTCTAGAAGCAACCGTGTTGTTCTGAGCTACTTAAATCAGACATCTAAAAGCAGACTCTAAATATCAAAGCATGAGAGGCTCTGTAGATTTCCCCCAGTCTAGTTTTTCGTTGTGACCGTCAGAGCTCCGAAAAGAGGTAAGGATTCACCAGGTCCAAGTCCCTTCCGTAGCACCAGCATTTATTTACTGGTTTCAAGGTGATGAGATGGTGACGGACGGACAGAAGACAGCCGGGACAGCAAGACGACCGGCCCGGGAGGCCCCGGCATCTCTCCCGACAGTTGTGTTTACTGTGAGGGTCTCCAGAAAGGCCGTGCTCCCGGTGTCACTCAGCGAACTTCACTTTCCCCTGGGTGGCCTGCAGTTAAAGAAGCTCTATTCTGGCGTCTTGACCCTGATCGAGTTTCTCACAGAACCGCTTGTTGTAGCGTGTCAAAGAGCCTGCTTTTTGCCTCGCAGTTGGAGAACGTTTACTCAGAAGGTAATCAGCGTGCGACAGCAGTGACTAGTTACTTTAGAACCATTGTGCCGCTCTCTTAGCAACAGAATTCATAATAAAGATAGCGTCAATACAATTTATATACTAGTTCATGGTGGGCTTTGAACTGATCGCAGCCAGCTTTAGGACAAAATAATTCAGTCAAATGTAAAGAAACAATTGACATCTTTGTAAACTAAATCTGATGCCACCTGATTTTTATTGTCAATATTGAGGATTCAAAAAAGTCTGAAGAGATTGTTGTTGTTACTTATACACTATTAGCATAAACAGAAGTCATGAATGACAGCAGGCGGCGACTGAGTAACGCATGGCAACTGCATGTGATCAGGACATCAGGAATAGACTGACACGGTACTCAGACGATGTCGTGAAACAAACGAGGGGTATCCGAGGTGTCGGGTCGAACCCTACAACAAAACCGACCAGCTTCTCGGCTTGCCGGATCCGCACGCAATCGCGGGCTGTCCGTGCACCTGACATGTGCTGTCTGCTGCTACCTCTCACCGCGTCACCACACACGTTGGAGCTGGCGGATGAATGAAAACTTACAGTCTTTCAATCACGAGATAAGCCGAGACCGGTACAAGATGTGAGATAACGTTGCGACCTCGCCTGCTTGCTGACCTGTTGAGGTTGTCTGTCGGCTGGGGATGTAGTAATAACTGCAAGGCGCGCGGGCGGTGATCCCGTTATCAGTCTCTGTCAGTCCTGAAGCGTGACTCTGGGACGACTGCCAGACACCCTTGAACTTAAGTGTTCAGCAAGTGGCTTTTCCAACATTTGTTTAATCTGAAGTGCAACGTTATAATACACACAATAGACCGATTGCGAAGCCTAGGACACGTCCGGACAGGCTTCGCAACTTCGGTACAGGCTTTGCAACCGCTACAACTTCGACCGACACATACAGTTCGACCCAAAAATGGCCGACTTGCCCAGCTGCAGTCTTGTCAAACAAATTCTAATGAACATTTCTATTAAAAAAGTCTGTGAGGTCTGGATTGCTTAAATATTGGATCACATTTCCATGAATGTATAAATACAGAAATATTTATGTATAGACATATGCATTCCTATGCATTCCGAGGTCCCTTAAACACACTGTGGAATGCTTTTAAGACACACACTAACGACCATTTTCAAGACACCGGTATAGTTACTCTGTTAGTGTAGACTATGCCAGAAAGCTTTGTTCTTTTTTTACCACTATAGAAAAAAAAAGTTTCCAACATAAACGTTTTGACACAGCCTTGCCCCAAATTATCCTCGCACCACCGTTAACAAGCGTAGCTAAGCCTGGAGAGCGTTTCGATTACTTTGTCCAGCCTTGTTTCAAGCAGACCGAAAAATTGGCGTGCAAAGCGCCACTACTTTCTAATTAGCGTTTAGCAAGCTGAGCTCGCAAAGCCACAGCCGACTACAAATTTGTAAACCACCATACATCATTTGGACCACCACTGCTAGCAGTGCACAGTTCGTCCTTTGGCCTAGATATTTCCTAATCTGTTGATCTTTAGAAACCTTGGCCTGTAAAATGTACAGTAAATCAAAATTCAAACACTTGACAATACCCTTCAGTATTGCACAGAACTATCATCTGAAACAACTTGGCCAGCAGGTATTCACCCTACTGTTGTGATCATGATATATCCCTCACCACCTAAGTACCTTCCCCTACAGACAGGCAACATGCCTTACGAATACAGCACGTCTTTCAACTGGTTATCATCAGTTGTAAACAAAATATAAGACTTCCCCTTTCCAAAGATTCCTTTCCGCCTAGCCGCCGGGTAAAACCACACACCAGGCGCCATAAGCTTCTTTTCCTCCTCAGCAAAACGTTTAAGATGTGATGTTGCATACCTTACTTAAGCCTGGATAGGGTTAAGCTGTGATTGGTACACTGAAAAGTCTTATTTTTGCACAGATCTTGGCTTATTCAAGTCCATAACATGTTTGCATCATTTTACATAAAAAGTAAGACCTGTCCTATACTAATACTAAATATCGACACAATCCATCCAGCAATTCTTGAGTTATGCTGGTCATTTACACACATACATGTACAAGCAAACACACATGCAAACGACGCCGAAAACAAAATCTTCGTGCCCTCTTGGCGAAGGTAATTAACAAGTTACTACGCGACCTCAACTCTTAGCACGTTTTCTGAAGCACTTCATTCTATTGATGACATTCTGAACCGATTGAATCAATGTTAAGTATCATGAATATGCACCACGTTTATTCAATACATACAAACTCAACAAGTCCAAAAAGGACTGCCCGCAGCATAGTCGCCATCTTCCTGTTCACCTTGAACCGTCAGTGCCACCTGTCTGACTTCAGCATGATTAAAAGCTTACATAATGGATTTTAAATAGACATGCTACAAGGGTTAGATTTACAGGGTGTGAGGAAAATAACTTACACCTGCAGCTCAGCGTATACAGGTGATCGCAGATGACTGTTTCTGACTTTATCTATCATCTAACTGATTCTGTCTATTTATCAATGTTACAAGCTGTGATATTCCCCATCCATACACGACTATGGCGACAAGACTGTTAATCAGAAATAATCGCTGCCAAGGCACCTCCAGACAAGTGATGCAAGAGCGGACAAGACATACTTAGCTCTCTAGAACTGGCCGTGGCCATAATTTGTTCTCACAGGTATTACAAAGATAGCACAAGCAAGTATAACAGAAAACACATGTCCAGGAGGAGTTCGTTTTACCTTATACCTGGCCTTCTGTCTATGTACTAATCCAAACCGGAAAGTAGCCAGAATTCTCACAGTGTCTATTGGGTACTATGGGCATGACATTTTAACCTAAAGCCATGTCACTTATAATAGTGATCTTCTTAATAAACAGCATCGTATAAGATTTCAGATTTCATAATTACACTTGCACGTTGGTTTGAGGGCTCAAAAGTAAACATCATATCAAAATATGTCGGCTTCACGGCTCAGACAAGGATGTCTGTCTCACGGAAGGTCATGTAACGTTATATGCAATTGATATCACTAAGATGTTGACATCTAAGATGTATTAGATAACGTTTGTGGAAGTTAGGGTTGTGGAACAACTGTGTTAGATTAACATGTCATGGTTCAAGGCATTACCTTTAGGTTAAACAGGGGACGGGCTAGCACCTTCTGTTTGTGCAGTGTCTAGAGGCGTGCTTGCAATTGGTCTCATTAGGTAGTTTATTGGTAGTTATAGTGGACATAATTCATCCGAAGTCCCCATGCCAGATAAAACAGGATTACAAAGGGGCATAGGGATACAAGTGGCGTGGTGACAAGGTCTTCTGTCGCCACAAACGAATCAAGGACAACGTTAACACAAAGGAATGTTAAAAAAAGTTCCCGTTATAATCTTGCAATTTTCCTGCGTTGTTGTCCCGTGGGGATAACTGTTTAATCACCAACACTGCACAGGACCATCTGACAGACATTCTCGGAGCTACCCTAAATACGTGATGTTTCTGGAAACGGCTCTGCGTGTTGTATGGTTACTTTTGAGGTTGTGTCTGAAAAGTACAGGAGTAGTCGCCATGCCGCCATACACACATCCCAACATGCCATCCACCGGCCAGAGTCAAGTCTGTGAGAATTCCTGCCGTGCCGAGGTGCGGTACGCTGTGTGCTATCCCCGACACCCATGTAATGGTAGGGACGGGATGGGCGTGAGAGCAATAATAATGCAGTGCAGTGTGCTCCGTACCTAACGTGTGGATATTTTCAAAGTCAGGTTCACAACCTTGTCTTCGGTATCTTTAGCAATCATCCTCATATTATCCGACAGAGGCACCATGTCTTACAGTTAAAAAACATAGGAACAGGAGGTAGCAACCAATACATAATATTCAACCAGCCAACTGATTCTTAAAGGACACAGCTAAGGTTTTCATGGGCGTACACAATGGACCGATTGTTGCATCTGATGATACACAAAGCCTTGGACACGTGCAAACACTTTCGAGACAGATTGAGTGCAGAAAAATTACGGTCGTGTGTGTTCGACTCTACAAAGGGTACGTGACCTGGGCAACACTCATGGGCCCACGTTATTACAAGGAGTGATTCAGGAGACAATTAGACATGCTGATATCACGCATTCATATCTGGACCTGAACATCACCATCATTGACACTCTACAACGTTCCGTCTGAACACACTTCGTTACATTTGCTTGGTAATAACAACAGGTATATCACATCCACATGAAATCTTACCTGGTCCCTCCCTGGTATCCGTTGGTGGACTTGCGCTGCGCCTTGGTAGACCCCACACACGATACGTTCAACACAACCAGAGTCACCAGCAGCGACAATGTGGTTCTTATGAGTATCATCTCCGTTCTCATTGTTGTCCTTTCGCGATAAGGTCCACTACAGGCGATTTGTCCCTTTCTCACAAACCCAGACTCCTTTGTAGTTGTCAACGCCCCAAACAACACGCCCTGAGAACCAGCTGGTATCAGTGCTGTACACTCAGTATGCGGGGTACAGACTCAGTCATGTATGAATGAAAGTCCAAAAATCTCTCGTACACTTCTTTAAGTCTCGCCCGCCGATGTTCTAGGAAAATCACCGGTGTTTCGCCTAAAAACGCCTTCCGCTACAAGCACCAGCGAACGTCGTCAGGTCGTTGCAAAACGTCGACTCAGACGTCGACCGTGATTTGGAAGTAGAGTCCTGAACAAGCCCTTGTGTCGTCTGGTAGGCCTGGGCTAGCTTCATTTCCCACAGACTGTACTGTTGAAAGTCTCCTATGGCAGGACTGGGCGACTTCGATACAGTTGAGCGTTGAGGGTACCACGAGAGCAAAGATTTTTGCAGCAGGAGTTACAGAAGCTTTTATAACATTGTACGTAATGTTTACACAATTATGTACCGTGACAAATCGTCCTACAAATGAAATGCCTGTTACTTTGTGGACAAGTTTCTAACATCTATTTGTCTATCTAATCTTTATCTATTCAGTTTCTTTACATAGTGAGAGTAAACCATCATTAGTTATGCGAACATTTGCATTCTTTTCATCAATAATTCTGACATCGAAAATCTTTGAGTCTTGAACCTGACAGCATCGTCACTTCCGGTGCACAAATGACGTCATCAAAACTAGAAAGGCCGACATTTGCTTAAGAGCAAATACAGCATATTTCAGCCATACCCCTTCCCACGCAACATTGGACTGTTCCAAATCACCCCTGCGCAAAAATGGAACATCCTCTTAACAGTACATTATCCCCCAAAGTGGACTGGTATTGTGAATTGATTCCAGGTAAAAACAGAGCTTGCTTCTATTTTTCAGAAAATGACAATAATCACACCTTCCATTCAGAAAATTTTCATCATGACTGAAAATTGTTGAATGACTTCATGTAATGTCATTAACAATTTTCAGTACGATAACTAGGTGTAAGTTTAAAAAAGTATAAGCTCCTTGTGATGTGGGTACATTTATTATTGCAGTGAACTTTTTTTATTCAAGTAGGGCATACGATTTAATAATTATCAAGCAGGTGCAGGTACTGTAGGAGCGTTTGTTTTCTTCAAGCTGTAAAACTGTTAAACTGTTTTACTTTGTATGCAATCAGCCATCGAGCCTATTCTTATTTTAGTTTAACAACTTCCTGCCAGACCCGGAAGATACGATTGAACCTTGTTCGAGGATTTATTTTCGTCTGTCTGATCAGTCTGTTCATACCCTGGCGCTGAGAGTGTTTTATTGGGCTGAAACTCTGGCAGTTTAAAGTTACTTACAATTTAAATGTTCAAAGTTTATGTCAAACAACAACAGCACTAGGAAATGTGGCCACTATAGACAGGTGGTCACTATAGAGAAAATGCTGATCTATTGACTAGGAGCCATACGTTACACAT
The DNA here is from genome assembly GCA_019207045.1 of Branchiostoma floridae x Branchiostoma belcheri. NCBI lineage: Eukaryota > Metazoa > Chordata > Leptocardii > Amphioxiformes > Branchiostomatidae > Branchiostoma > Branchiostoma floridae x Branchiostoma belcheri. The sequence continues at coordinate 15,497,674 of CM033036.1, forward strand.
GATTTCAGTACACTGATCATTAATCATATAAACATTGCACAGGTAAGCCAATTGTTTAGATGTACAATTAAGTTCAAATAATTCTGAAGAGAAATATTGATGAGAAAATAACCATTCTCGCCACTGTCTAACTTATAATTACGTATCAAAACTAAACGCAGATTTTCTAACTAACGCACCTTTCGCCGACTTCATCAAGGGACCGCCGGCTATCAATCAAACACGGCTGTTGATTAGACTTAGAGTTTCAAACAGTCATGTGCTGTGTGCCAGTTGACAGCGAACTTCATGCTACGTGATTTTTTACATTTCTTGGACCTTCTTTCCTACAGCGGTGCTTCTACAAAATATTTAGACTGTAACACTGAGTCCCACATGTTTTATAGAATAGAATTTGACGCAGAACAGCGTTTTTTGCTGGGTATTTTTCTTGAAACATGTCCGTGGGAAGATCAGCGAGGCGGCGACGTAGGGATATCAGACCGTCAACAAAAGTCGCACGGCGGCTAACGGCGCAGCGAAGATACTAGCGCTATAAATAAGCGCTTCAACTAAGGATGGCAACCCGTACAATATTTTTGTATACTGTTGAGCTAAGTAAAGTTTGTTGTTTATGAGGTTTTAGTTGTCTTTGAAGCTTTGACCCGAAATATTTTAAAGTCAAACTGCTGAAGAGAAGTAAGTGACTGCTACGATTATCGTAGATATGGCCCTAAAAAAACTAATAAAAGAAGCCTTCTCAATAGTCTAAAATGCAAGAGCTTCCGGGGGGGCTTCGCCCACCTGGGTCCCCCCCACAGTGGCCCTGCCCCTAGACCCCGCCTGGGACATTCGGCGGCCCCCGGACCCCTGTCCGACGCTTTGAAAAAATCCTGGCGAGAAGTCTGTACGGTCTGAGTCTTCAAGTTAACGTATTGTGTGGTCCCGCTTATGAATATTAATTAGCCTTCGCTTTCCTCTTCGCTGATTGGCTGAACCATTAATTGAATTAACTCTTCCTGCCGGCTAGACGCAGGTGCAGATGTCGGCTCTGTGGGGTAAACGTCCGAAATGTCATGGCATGGAGAACGAAAGAAAACCAATTTCGCCTAAAAAAAGTGCTGTAATTAAGCCTTTTACAGTACTTTATGCCAAAAATTTTACTTCGATCATTTTACCAACTATCTTATGCCTATCTATACCAAATGTTACTCATACCAGGGTACAGGGGTGCAAAATATACCGTTATAAGACCGTCAACAACAGTCGCACGGAGCTAACAGCGCAGCGAAAATACCATCGCTAGCGTTTCAACTTCGGATAACAAGTTGTAAGTACTGTTGAACTCAGTAACGTTAAAGCTTGTTTTTAGTTGCCTTTGACGGTTTGACCTGAAATAGTATTACGCTAAACTCCTGAAGAGAAGTTATTATAAGTGACTGCTGCGATTATCATAGATATGCCCCTAAGAACTGATACAATATAAAGCCTTCTGAATAGTCTAAAATGCGAGAGCCTTAGGCGGGCTTCGCTCCCCCTGGCGGGAACACTGCTATATACGGGATCATGAGGCCCCCGCTTATGAATATTAATTAGCCTTTGGCCTCCTCTTCGCTGATTGGCTAGGTCTTTGATTCAATTAACTCTCCGGCTGACGCGCACAGGTGTGGCTCTGTGCGGGGTCACGGAAGGTCACGTCAGGAGGCCAAAAGAAAACAAATTTCCCCTCAGAAAAGTGCCAAAATTAATCATTTTAAAGTTGTTTATGTCAAAAATTTTACTTGAATCTTGTTACCAAGTATCTAATGCCTATCTATACCAAATTTCAGGTCATTTAATTGTAATACCAGGGTACAGGAGCCAAAAGTGTCCTTTTTTGGTCAAAAATTGGCCAAAAATCGCAAAAATAAGCATTTTGTTGCACTGTACACCAAAAGTGTTATTGAATTTATATGAAGGGATTATCAAGGCACATCTGTGTCAAATTTCAGCTCATTCGGTTGCAATATTAAGGTACAGGAGCCAAAAGTGTCATTTTTTGGTCAAAAATTGGTCAAAAAATCGCAAAAATAAGCATTTTGTTGTACCGTACACCAAAAGTGTTATTGAATTTATATGGGGGCATTATCAAGGCACATCTCTGTCAAATTTCAGCTCATTTGGTTGTAATACCAGGGTACAGGGGCCAAAAGTGTCCTTTTTTGGTCAAAAATTGGTCAAAAAATCTCAAAAATAAGCATTTTGTTGTACTGTACACCAAAAGTGTTATTGAATTTATATGGGGGCATTATCAAGGCACATTCCTGTCAAATTTCAGCTCATTTGGTTGTAATACCAGGGTACAGGGGCCAAAATATACAGTTTTGGTCTAAAATTGACAAAAAAATCTCAATAAAATCATTTTAGAGGCAGATATGAAAAAACTGAGAAAAAAGCATCAAGGTATTGGCCCATTCTACCCCTGTGCCAAATTTCAGATCATTCGGTCCAGGAACGGCGGAGATGAATCACTTTGAAGATTTGACAGGAGAAAGAAGAAGAAGAAGAAAGAAAGAAAGAAGAAACATTACGAATACAATATATTTCACCATACTATGTATGGCTGAAATATAATTATGAGACATCTCCCGTAATGCCGAATCTGTATATTGTAGACTTCCAGACTAACGATTTCTGGCCCGGGAGAGAGCGTGATGTTAACATAGAGGAAGAGTTGAACCCTTACTTTGCTTCCCCGGGACTCTGTGTAAGCTCCTGAAGTGCTTGTTTTGGAAAACGTCAATCAAGGACAAGAAACAGGTTCTTCTGGCCTTGTTCTAGTGGCCTGGTGGGTGTTAGAACTGTGGGTCTGCTCCAGACCAAATAGATTAAGTATGTCGGGCGGTCGGGCTACGCGAGGCACCCTTCCCTTGAACTCAGTCGAAGTCTGTACTTAGATCAAGTATGAAGGATTATGCTGCAGGCAGCGGAGGTAAACTATAAGACGAATGTCTGCTATGTGGAAAGATGCGCTGGAGCAAGACGACCCAGAGTCTTAACTCTGACTGGCTTTCTCCTGTTGTTCTGACGCGGGCTTTCTTCGAGTGCTTTGTTTGCCAATTACAGTGACCGTGAACGTTCTGAGAATAAATCAGTGCCTCACGAATATGTCAAAGGACTTAAACCATCTGGGTGTTGGGGTTCAACAGCAATGTTCCAGCTACCAGGGACAGAATTGGATACATGTGTTGGGGGATAGTTAGGTGGTTCCCACAGGCGATACCCTCAAGAAAAATAAAGAAGACAGAATCGTACCGATCCCGTACTAATTGGTTCGGAATGCCTTTCGCACTATGAGACGGAGAATTTGTCAAAGGGCGAGGATAACTGTACAATAATAACGCGTACGTTCTTTCTTCCCTCAACCCCAAGACCTAAGCACTCAGCAGAATGTCCACAGCGTAGCGGTTTCAAACCTGGACTTGATCAATCGTAGACGGGATCTTTGACTCGAGTAAAATAGAATATCATGTTTTGACTTAGACCAAGATTTAGCACCTTCCGAATAACCTTCAACGGGATGGCGGAAACGCTGTCTGCCTGTCACAGACGGTTTGAGGGGGTTTGTTTTAACGCAGCACGTGATGGTTTCCTTACCCACGCTGACTTTCAGTCCTTATGTTGAACACAAAGCCTCTACTTGACTGGAGTCTAACCGGATTTGACTGTGGTCTATGTGTGATGAAATGCTAAACCCAATCACTTTAAAGAGTAGGAAAAGGAAACGTTGTTTTGAACCAGGAACACCTGTCAGCATAGTCTTGACTGATGAAATAAAAAAGAAACTGTCACTTTGAAGGGCCGGAGTATGTAGTAGAAAAAGTGTCTAATGATGTTTCGATCAGCTAACTACTGTATGGTATCAGAACACGTTGTTTTATTATAGAGTTACATGAAATATTCGTATATTAGAAAAGCACACAGAGAACACAACCATACGTCAATAAGAGTGAAAATATCTCGCTAAATGCTACTAGTTGTTTCAAATTATCTATATATGCACCTTTGTATCTACGACTGTCCTGATCCTGGCCAGAATGTCGCGTTGCACCCTGGTAATTCGAGGACGTACCTATTAACCTCCGGGTCACGCGGGTTGATTGGAGGGCACAGCTCCGTACACTGGTCCCATGGGACATGAGGTACATCAGACGATGCACATAAGATGAACACTATTTTGTTTGTGATACCGAAAATTGTTGCCAGCATTAGGCAATTATACCCTGAGTCAGTAGATAGGGAACATTTGCAAGCAAATATAGTATGGTTTACTCCCTCCCCATACAAATCTGACCTTCTGCCACCAGTCCAATCCGGCAGATCCAGCCAATCCATCTCCAAGCAGATCTGCGGTGGTAAGAACAGTATCCATGACTGAAATGAGCAATTCTTTACGTATGTAAGATAGACCTTTCTAGTGATACCAGGTTTGACCCCGCACTAGAAGCTTAAGATACAGTAGGGTCAAACTTTATAAAAACGTGCACTGATATCTCGAGAAGAAGGCTAGATGTTTGAAGCCCGTTTAGCTTAGGTTCCCATTTTGTAAAAAAATACCGCATAAACCGCTGGCCAACTACCACAGTCCAAGACAACGTCTTCCTGTGCAAATCGCCATGGATCATCGGATTGTTTTCACATATACTCCACAATGATTTTGAAATCTTAGGTTAGTCTGGGTTGTTCTACACTTTCTTTTACCTTGAAAGAAATGACAATTGTGTTAGCAAAAGCTAGCTAGCGAAAAATATATTTTAGTAGTACTTTCACAGCAACCCCCAGTTGACGTTACCGTTTCCATTCATTAGGCATTGACCTCAATCACCATACCCATCTTAGACACTAGTAAAGAACCGGGAACCAAGGAGGAAATATTTGTCAGACAGTGGTGTATGAATGTTTCTAACACTGCCTTACTGTTAACGTTTATCGTTTCCAAGAATGTACATACCTATCGTCAGACACTAGTCGAAAGTAAAGCACGAGAGCTAAGGTAGAAATATTTGTCAAACAGTGGTTTAAATGTTTCTAACACTGGCCTGCTGTTAGCGTTATCGTTTCCAAGAATGTAGAACCAAAGTACAGCCCAGTTTCGTCATGTCCAAGGCCATAGTTGGTGCTGACATCTGGCACCTGTTCCGTGAGTGGCAGGTGGAAGATGTGATTATAAGATTTGAACTTGGCCCTCAACATGTTTATTTGGGTTCTCATCAAATTTCAGGTTTAGTTTGTTGAATGTACAAGGACCGGACACTTTCCATCCTGTAAACTGACACATCCCGCACACATCACGAGGGGTACAGGGCCAGGTTATATACTTCAATCTGTTAAAGTATGTTGAGGAAGGACATTGTCAGTACCGTGTTTGCCTAACCTTGATAGTTTTCCCTGAAAAATCAAAACTCTTCTCAAAAGGACTGGGCTGAAATTTGTAAGAGACCACCACATGTACAAACTAGAGTTCCACGAACACATACCTTTGCCAAACAAACCAGGTTTGTTATGTAGAATGATATCTGTAGACATAAATGTGTTACTCATTACATTTCATTTCATATGCCTGGAGTTGGTTTATAAAATTTTGCCACAAATCATGCACATCAGATCCCAATTTACATAATTAATATCAAATTGTATCAAGCATCACTTAAGCTATCAGCATACCAAAAATTATGATGATCCTTTCATCCCTTCTTGACTTATTCTCTTTCAAAGGCTGAAACTAAACCGGTTCCTGCAATTCCAAAAAAAGAAGCTTCAGCCAGGGGACCCAAACATACACCTTTTGCTCTCTTCCCTCTTTCTCAGTTACTAACGTGACAACTTTGAAAATCCTATCACAGAATGCAGTGAATTCATGAACTTTTCTCATTAATTATGAAACTTAGCTGATAATTTATGTAATTGGTGTCTCATTATGCAAGTCTTTACTTAAGGCTTTCTACATACCAAAAATCATGACGATCCATCAATGCGTTCATATTTTCTAATTAGTTATACAAATGAGGTCGTAATTTGCATAATTGATATCTATCGACATTTCTCTCCTTTCCAGCTACATACGTGACAAGTTTGAAAGTTCTATCATGGAATGAAATGACTTTATAAACTTTCCTAATTAATTATGCAAATTAGCTGTTGATTTGCATAATCAGTATCTCATTATGTAAGTCATCACTCATTCTATCTACATACCAAAAATCATGGCGATCCGTCAAAACGTTCTTGAGTTATTCTCATCAAAAGTTTGAAAAGAAACCGACGCCTGCAGTTCCAAAAAAGCCACTATAGCTAGGTGGTCCAAACTCACAGCACTTACTCTCTGTTCCAGACAGACAGACAAGACTAAAACATAACCTTAGCCATTCTGGCAAAGGTAACTACATTATAACCTTAAAGCTTCTTAGTTGACACATGTCCATCATATTCCTGTTGTGCTTACTCGTAGAAAAATGATGAGCTTTCACTTACCACCACAATGGTCAAGGTTACTCAACAGTGGAATTTCGTGCTTAGGTTGATTAAGTCATACGCCAGAGGTGGACGAGAATAATGATGTCACCACTGCAGGGCGACACGGTTACTGGCTGCACGGTTTTTACGGTCTATAGTCAAAGTGCCAGAGATCAAACTAGAGTTCCACGACCTCACACAAATTTTATTAACCATTTCTAGTGAAGATTTTAGTATTTTCAACTGATTATGCAAATTTAATTGTATAATTAGTCTCAGTTCATCATCTTCCCTACCCAATTAGCATAAATTGTTCAGTACAATCTTCCGAAAATCATTGCATCTTAGTGGACCCCACATTATGGCACACATAGATGCCGTACGTGTAGAACTACCCAGCACTGAATTTCGAACTTGATTTAATCACTAGTAAATTTAGTTCAACTGAGCCCGTAATAGTTGGTATTAATTTGGCTATCTAAGACAACGAATATACAGAGTCAACTTTAGCAAAAAGACATTGGCTCTCACAGCACTTGTATTCACGTATTTTGCTGCCATTCTGGGACAAGGTGGCCACTCTTGTACCGGAATAAAGCGAAATACAAGAAATATAAAGGCTAATAGCACACCCATCTGATGAATTAATTTGATAATATACAATATACACATTTTTGATTTGGGTACATAGTGAATGATATTGATCTAGATCTGAGTATATTGTTCAAGTATTTCATGATTTACTTGATCATATGATCAGACAACAGTATAAAAAACTGACAAAGATTGTTCTTAAAAGATCCTGAAGGGCCAAGAAATGACATTTGCTCTCAAAGCCTCTACTCAAGGACAAAAGTTGCTAACAGTTTACAATTCGTAAATATTAATATATCGTCGGTGTGCTGGTGGAGATAGCTTGAAGCCATTTGTACTTGAAGTTCCGCGGAAAGTTATTGCGCTGCTTTAAAAAAAGCCAAGACGGTTGTGTTCCGAGTGTTAAGTATTAAGGTGTTACTGTGCAGAGTGACCGTGGTGGACTATTTGCCAAGTGCCGGTGTTAGATGTTAACGTGTGGTGTAATGCGTTTGTCCGTGCGAGATATTAACACTAGCTAGTAGAGTCGATTCCACATTACCAAGAGGGTCTTTCTTGCCTTTTGTTCCAACATTTTGAAAATCTTTATAACATTCTTAATGTGATAAGTAACTGTTAAGAACTATTAAATATTTTCTATAGTGTTCATACATGTTTGAAACATTTCTAACATCAAATCCATTATTTCTGTTAGTTTCTAAACTGTTCCAACATAGATTCATCTTTTGTGATCATATGTTCGAACAGTGAAACAAAATGATGAAACTGGGTCAGTGGGCTTGGAAGAGGGCAATTCACACATCCCTGCTAAGTACAGGAAATTGTGTCTGTCTGACAGCTTTTCACAAAAGAGCCACTAGTGTCTACTAAAGAAAATCTAAAAATACAAGACCCAAACAAAAGGCCCATCTTAGCAGCTTTGTTTATTGGGGTAATAAAATTTTTTATGGAGGAAAAAAATGACGCAAATTGTTGGAACATATGATCACATGTTCCAACAATAACAAAAACACATAGATGTTTCTAAATTGTTCTAAATAAACAGATATTTGTACCATTAATTTCCCAATGTTTCCAACATATTCAGATAGGTTCAAACATGTTCAAACTTTCATTTTCAATTGTTTGAACAATTTAGAACTTCAGTGACTGAAATATTCTTTTGCTTAGAATAGTTCAAACTTATTACAAATATTATTTCAAAACCCTATCTCGGTGACTCGGAATCGACTCTACACACACTAAGTGTTAGAATGTCAGTCTAAGCCTTCAGCAGCGAACTTTCCACAGGCCGTCAAGTACAAAGACTCAAAGTTACCTCAACACCAAAGACAACATCAACACTGCTTGATTTCGAACTGTTGACAGCTCTTGTACAAGGTATTTGATAGGCAATGTCGTTTCATGGTTTACATAATCGAGCTTAAGATAGAGGCTTCATTCTACACTTTTTACAACCACATTTCCTTATATCCTAAACATACTACAGCAGTTAAGCTCGGCTTTATTAGAACTACGTCTCAAATGTCAATTTGGTAACGTAATCAAAGATATAGTCTATCTCAGCGAAAAAAGACCTTGGCTCTCAAGGCACTTTTATTCAAGTGTTTTGCTGTCATTCTAGGACAATGTGGCCACTCTTGTACAAGAATGAAGCGAAACACAAGAAATAGAAAGGCAAAGTGAGAGCAAAAGGCTTTATTCACTGTTGATAATGTAAATGAATGGACACAAAACAAACATTCGTTTATTTCAGTCACTCCAACTCCAGTGTGACGACACAATTAAGTTTGCCAACTTCAAACAATCGTAGATGTTACCAGAACTGCCGTCGTCTATCTGCACTATAACGTTATATACATCCAGTAATTGAATCGTTGAATACTTGTACATAAGTGCATTATACTAAGTATGCTTGGACATGAGCATTATACGAAGTGAGCTAGAGATGAAAGCAACCTTTCTTTTTTGTTGCCTAAAACTTTAAGTACATTCGAATATAGCAAACTGGATAATGTAACATTCAGGAACACATGGCAATGTTTGTTTCATGGTCGGGCTTAAAACAGTCAGGCATTTGTTTACATATATTTATTCTACACTAGGCATTCGTAGAACACTCATGTTAGCTAGCGAGACTATTGTTTACCTAAAACATCTTTGCTAAACGTACATTACTGTCGATGGCTTTGTTAAAGCATATAAAGATATAAAAAGCCTATTTGCATCATGATGAAAGACCTTTGCTCTCAAAGCTCGTGTATTCACGTATTTTGTCTCCATTCCAGTACAAAAGTGGATAACAGTTCAGAATTAGCAAATGTTGACATCGCCGTGTATTGGTGGAGGCAACTTGAAGCCATTCGTACTTGAAGTCATGTGAAAAGTTATGTGCTGCTTTCAGAAGGCTCAGACGGTTGTTCAGAGTGATAGTGTGTTAATATGTTACTGTGCTGAGTGATGGTGGTAGACGTTAATGTGCCACGTGCCACTGTTAGATGTTAATGTGTGCTACTACATGTAGTGTTAACGTGTGTGTGCGCGCGTGTTTGTGTGTTAGTACGCGATATAAGTGTCCGAACGTTAGCCTCAGCCTTCAGCAGCGAACTTAACACAGGACTTCAAGTACAAAAGACCCCAAGCTACTTCAACACCAATGACAGCGGCAATATCAACATTTGCAAAAGTCTAAACTGTTGGCCACTGTTGTACAAGAACAGAAGCAAAATACATTAAATAAAAACGGCTTAATGTGAGAACAAAAGACTTTTGCACTCATATATGCAAAGACATGAAAGCAAAAATTTAGAGCCAGCCATCGAGAGTCCAGTACTGGAATAGCATAATACATTTTGAATATAAAATAAAAAGATGTTGCTGATAAAACTTCAGGTTGCTAAGAATGCCTGCCTGGGGGTGGTTGTTCTGATTACGCTTTACACTGCTACTGAATTCAGAACAAATCCTTACATATCACGCGAAAATCAAGGAAAGCAATTACAGAACACTTGGTCACCTTTCTACTAATTACGTGCATGAATAAGACTAGATTCTCTACGAAGAACGGTAAATCAAACTCGTCTGCCTACGAATTACATATATGGGACACGTAAGCCCTCACGAAAATACAACAATCACTTCTGACACGAACACCGGGTAGTCTTTCCTGACTGGAAGCTGCCGAGACGTCTCCTTCCCAGCTTCTTGTCACTCCAAAAGAAGTCAAATCACAGGCATAAGAACAAGATGACCAGGCTAACATTTTCTTGGATATAATTACAACAGCTTTACGGCTATATAAAGCAAGTGTAAAGGAATCATCGGCGTCACGTCATTGGAGCAAGTTGAGTAAGATCAACTTACAGGTGTGATATCACCAATCGAGTGTTCATGGTGCTACATGTACTGTATACAACGGGGCTGATCGGTAGCTGTTGCTGTCCTGCCTTACGTCGATTGCTCCGCTAGACATGGGTGCACGCATCATAAAGTTCCCTCACCTACCACTGCAAGAAACAAAGGCTTAATGTTATCAGTTGCCCAATGGCAATTGTAACCAAACGGTTCGCGACAAAAAAAAGTCTAATTATTACAGGCAATAAAAGCGGACAGCCGGGCTTCTTGCTCACGTAATAAAAGCTCTGTTGTAATTCTTTCCCTCTAAGTAAGAAGAAAAAAAGTATCCAAAAATCGCCAAAAGTCATCAGCGTTGAGTTGGAGCAAGTTGCAAGTAGGACTCACAGTGGTGATATCACGTCACGTCAACAGTCCGTCTTTCTTCACGGTGCCTCAGGAACTTGGCTGCATACAACACGGGGGTGTATGGCACTCGCGCATCACTTTTCGGCACTCGTGGCTTCTTCAATCGGCTTCAGTACCTGACACACTCCCTTCCTCTGATTTGGGGTTCAGAGCTGATGCAAAGCTACAAGAAACCGTGAAAGGCTGGTTAACGCCGGGGTGTTCAATTGCAATTAGAAATGTTACTTGAAATTGAGACCGGACTGTGCCCATAACGTGCGGACACGAGAAGAACACTAGTCGGGAAATAGAGTATAGGATAACAATGAAATATCAGTTGTTTCAGTAACGTTAAATAGACAGCAAAACGCTGCGAAAGCAAATGCAAGACATTTGAATCTTCGAATGTCTCACCTTTTCGAACACCAATGTCACTTTTGTAGATGAGGCTGGAGGCTCCGAGGAGAAGCGTACGGTGAGCTGGCTGGGCGATGCCGTGGACGTTGTCGCGGGCGTTACGGTAGCTTTCAGCATACAACAATCAAGGTTATACGGTAGCTTTCAGCATTAGTCTTCCCCAGCTCCTTGCCTCCCTTCAAGCGGCTGCACCGTGATTTCGGCTTGCGGTGCGCTATTTGCGAGAAGCTATCCTCGGAGCTATCCATTGCTTCAGGTGGGCAAGTACGCTTGCATATCCTACCATCACCCACCGCACTGCAAGAAACAAAAGCTCCAAAGTTAACAAGTGGAATTACAACTTGAAGTTCCGACCGGATAGTGCCCGACGTCTTTAATTAACGGAAACAAGACATATAAAACATACCTAGCGGCGGATTCGGGGAAGCAGACATAGAGCCTGAGATAACATTAAAACATCTGTGGTGTCAGTAAATGGAAGGCAAAATGCTGCGAAGGCAAAGACGTTTGAATGTTTCGAACTAGCTTGCTGAACGTCTCACCTTTTAGAACACCGCAGGTCTCAGCGTAGGTGAACCTGTAGGTTCTCTTGGTGGCTCCTCGGCCTGCCGAGCGTGGCGATGTCGTGGGTGCTGTTACGGTAACTCTTGCCATTGGTACGGTAACTCTTAGCACCTCTCTTCTCCAGGCCGTGTCTGTCTTCCCGAGGTCGCACATTTCAGCTCACGGCGCGCTGTCACGCTTAAGAGGAAACGGATACGGTCTTCGCTCAAGTTGGTCTTTGCTGGTTGCTGAATAGACCGTGAGTGATAACAATGGGCTCGCGTCGTTTTTTTAGAACCGGTGTGCCCACCACAGGTGCAAATATTGTCACCTGCTAGTACGCTGAGGGAATCCTGGCTTGTCATTGGTCTGAAAGCACCCCAGAACCTTTCACGATTGGCTGTCTCTGATGAGTGTATTTAAGCATCTCTAGTTTGATTTGAAGCCCATTGAAGACAATCAGTGTCATTGGTCAGATGAATGCATACCAGAACAGTCCGCGATTTGCTATCTGTGATGACGCGATCACTATCTGCCAGATTTGATTGGTCAAAGAGAAAGATCCGACATGAGGACCCCAAATGTAACTCGCTAAGATCTACGATCTCGCTAAGAGTTATTTCTGAAAGGTGGAATAACACTAAGAATAAAATATTTTCTCATTTCTGAAGACATCAAATATCATGATGATCCATCCACACCTTCTCGAGTTATGCTGTTGACGTAACGTTACATGTAACGTTAAACCCACAGTAAACCATGGCACAACTGAAAACATAACCTTCTAAAACCTACATTGTCTGTTTCAGACTCGCTAACCTATCCTTAATGACGAATTGATAGTGTAGACAGGAATGTTTATTATTGTGTCTTGGGCATTGAAGTGAAACCTTGAAGTGTCTAAAAACACATGGACATTTCTGAAGAAAGCCAGTTGGGGAAACATGGTAAGAGGTTACTGAGATATTAAGCTGAAAGCGTATTTTCACAATTCACGGCCGACACACTACATTATAGACACCCTTTACTGAAATATCTATTAGATATTTTGACCACAATATGCTGAGACAATCAATGTACTGGTAGTTGCATATTAAGCAACAGGGTAACAATAGCCCTAGGAGTGAGTGCTATATAATAGTTAATTGCTTGTTGTAACAATATTCACACAGTAACTTTACAATTGAACATTATGTATTGGTACAGTGACTTGAATAGTATTTAGTAATGAAACATATATATTGATACAGTGACTTGAATTATTGCATAGTAAAAGTCACAATCAATGTACATTTAAGATATGGGACTTATTACACAATGACATACCGTTCAATACACAAGGACAGCACAACAGAGACAAAAATATGAAAAACAGCAATAAGTATTTGATAACATCATATTGTATTGCAATTAAACTTTTAGGGATGTATCTATCAAGGTTTATACAAAAGCACATTCTAACATATGCATGTATCTGCAACTTTTTACAACACATTTACAATATATACATAAGGCACAACAACTTAAAATCATTTTTAAAAAAAGTTAGCCAGTGGCTAGTGTCGACTATTGGTGCTGTGTCGACTGTTGTTGCCATGCCGACTGTTGTTGGTGCCATGGCGACTGTTGTTGTTGTGTCCACTGTTGGTGCCGTGTCGTTGTTCTACTTTCCTTCGAACAGCATCCGCTAGTCTCCCCTGGGTGTCCGTACGCTCACCAGACGCCATACTGTTCCAATCACGTGAGCTGATTCGACGTCCAAATATCTCAATCTGGATATCACAAACATTGAGTGACACTGGTTCAATAATTGGAAGTAAGTACATGTGTTCTATGAAAAAAATCTGATGTAGTACTTGTTAACAACTTTTGTATAGTTTACATTTGTATCAAGCTGTGATCAAATCTGTATTTGTAATAAGAGAAGGGAAGTGCATCATTGTGGGATGACTCAAAACGATTGGTCCTTTACTTACTCTAGTCTAAAGCTGGTATTTTATACCATGACGCACTTGTGTGATACATACAAATTGTACATAAAAACAAACAAATGTGGGAATAGTTTTTAGGCTGGTAAAACACTGGATAACAAAGTTCTTTGTACACAATGAAGCCTTGAGGTGACAAAAGTGACAGATCAGAAAAATGTTATCTAAGTAAATAACACAGAATGTATACAAATGTGTACAATGTGTACAAAGAACTTTTTTATCCAACCCAGCAAGTGACTCCCACTATGTTACCCACCTCTGCCTCCCTGCGATCCTTGTTGTAAGCCTGCAGACTTTGTCTGGTCTGTTGGTCCAAGGTATCCTTCTCATCACCTGTACCATGTGCCACTGGAGGAGGTGAACACACAACAAGGTAAATTATACAGATTATTCTCCTAGTGTTTACTACAAAAATAAACTGATTCCAATTACTTTCTGATCACAACTGCTGGAGATGGATCAAAGCTCTAAGCTAGATATGTGACTTTTCTTGTTTGGAAAATTTATTGAAGATGGGCCTTCCATGAAACAGTTTTTACTGAAGGCTATCTTAGTCGGTGTTGAACTGTATCTCAGATGTCAACAAATTTAAAAGAAGGATGCTTTCATTCCAGTCCTTCTTTATATAGTTGTGAAGTCAGTTCATTTGGCAGTAGTTTTCTGTTTTTCTTCTCGAAGTTTCTTATCTAGTCTGGGAAAGGCCAAGCACAACATCCCTACGGTGTGTACATTGTAAACATGAACACTTAGACAAACACTACGGAAATTAAAGTAAAGCTGACCCTTAAAGCTGGGTTGACCTAGCAGATATATATAGATGTCGGTAACATCACAAAATGCGTTTATGATTCTATACTAACGGAAGTTGACTCCTTGCATGATCCGCCCCACTAAGTCTCGCATGATAGTCTCAGCCTTGACTGCGTCTGGTGTCCCGGGGGGTCGGGAGGACTCTGACCTGGCAGGAGAGGGGGCGACTGGCCAGGTCCTGGTCACGTGAGTGGCAGCTGAAGGGGGCGGAGCCTTCAAACTGGGAGCAGGGGGGAAGGATCATGTGAACATCACATGACTGTCAGATGACAACCTCTTAGCTGTAACTAACACATTGGAAACACAGCAAAAGACAAACAATGAGGCAAAAGTAAGCTCAATCTTACATTGATATAAAAAGTTTTTTTTGGATTCCATACCCTTTAAAAGACTACAAGCATTTTTAAGTATCTGTTGCTCACCTGATTGCTGATAGGGTCTCTGATGGTGCTGCAGATTTCTATGAACATGAATGAACATGTCAGTGGTATTAATAGACCATGAAAGTTTGGTACTCTACAATGACAATGCACCCATCATATAGTTGGCTCTTTGACTTGAAAACAAAGTTGAGGTATTAACATACAATTCATTCTAAAAAGGTTCTAGACATACAACATGGATACATGTGGTGCACTTCATTACTCACTGAAACATGTTAGACAAGATGTACTTTATTATTGATATATATTGTGTCAGGAATTATCCTTACAGGTTTGGTATCTTTCATCCTCTTAAGATCGTCGATCTGTTTCTGTAACAAGGCAATCTGGTCATCAGCTCGCTTCTGTAGCTCATATCTCGCCTGTCGCTCCTGGGGTGATGAATAAATAAACATCAAGGAACCACTTCTACAAAGTTACAAAATATAATTTTTTTTTTGGTTTTAGTTTCATTGCAAAAGCGATGTCCTGAACAACATGTCTTGCATATTGCAAAAAATGAAACATCAACATACTTACAAGTACATAACATGTTAATGATCAAAGGATCACTACAGATGTAGCCATTTTGTAACCACAAGAAATCACAGATTCTTTTTTTTATGATCCAACAAGGCAAGTCACAAAAATAATTTCAATATTATAGTTGACGACTTTCGTAGACCATAGATAATCAAAGTGTTTCCTGACCGCATCCAGCTCCTGTTCCAGTGCCAGTCTCTCCTGGTCCTGCTGACGACGGGACTGCTCCAGTGCTAGCTCTAGCTGCCTCTCCTCCTCCCTACACAAATATTCATACATGGCACAGTTAGAAGGCTTACTGATATGTTAAACTGCAAAAAAATGGTAGCTTTTTTGTCCTTCTTTTCTGTTGTACAAAGCTGTCAGTTTCTGCAGCTCAATTTTTCTCTAACTGGTGAGAATTCATAATACCAAATGTACAATGTCTTATAGTAAACTTATGTATCAGAAACACCAACCTTTTTCTGGCAAGTTCATCTTCCTGCTTCATCTCCACTTCTGCCTTTTGCTGTTCAACAAATCTGGAAATAAACCCAGGTTAATATGGGTGTGAAGAGCGCACCAATTGCAACATGAAGCATTGTCCTCCTTGAGGCAACACCTGTTACTGTGAAATGGCATGTATAGAACTGATGAATGTTGCATACAAGAAAAGAAGGCTAGTTGTAAGACGAATAGAAATGGTTCAAAGTTATATGGCTACATATATGGCCGCTACATGACAAATGTACATGTTGTTCCAGTGTACCTGAGTCTCTGTGCCTCCCTCTCCTCTCTGGCCTGTCTGCGATCGTGGGCCTTCTGTCTGGGAGGGAGCTTCTCTACTGACCAGTGTGTCCATGGAGGGGGCATCCCTACACCTGTGATCGATTTGAAATAATTGCTAGTGAAATCATAAAAGAGTATTCACAATCCACATTCTCATTATCATAGTTTAAATTTTGTAATTGTCCAAATGTTTAAAGTCTAGCTGCTGCAAGACATTGATTTTCACTTTGTGCTCTATAAACTCCATTCAAACTCAATATTTCTTTTTGATAACTGACTTTGTGTAGGATCGAGGACAGGCATGGTAGATTTGTCATCCTTGTGGATTTGAGCGTGTAGAGTCCTGTAGAACCTCTTGTTGATCTCGTACTGGAACTGGTGCATGTGGAGCTTCCGGCTGTGACTGGTCAAAACCTGTTCCATCTGGTGAGACTGGGGAAGAAAACACAAAGCTTCACTGACACAGCAAATATGCAGACTTTTTGTATCCTGACTCATTTTTCTACTATTAGCAAAAAGTAATGACATTTGTGATTTGAAGTACCAACTGGTAGGATTTTACACAGCCTATAACAAAATTTGAAAGGTCTAGACTCCATCAATATCATGTGTTTGATTGCATGTTCATCTCACATGCACCTTGGTGGGTCTAGTCAATATGTTGGAATGAAGTTGAACCCTTTTAAAAAGTGTTGATGTACCAACACAGAAAACTTGTCTTCCAATCTCAAACTGTACTTTTATTTCTAAATACAGTACTAATTACTAAGTTTTTTGTCACTTACATTCTTGCACTTGAAGAAATGTTCCCTGAGCAGCATGAGAAGTACAGTAGAGATGGTGGGGAGAACCTGGTAGGCTGGGACATCTAGCCCGATGATATACTGGTCCCAGATATACAGGAGGCAGTCCATTTGGAGATATCCTGTGGAATATATACACCAAGGTAAGCAACTGGTGTTGAACATACAGCTGTGTGAAGTGTCCTAGACATTAGAATTTGTACTTACAGCATAAGGCATATATAGGACTAAACACTCTCCTACAGAGCAATGATGGCTAAAACAATTGCATATAGGTTAAAACAAATATCATATGGAATGAATGTATGTTTTGCAGTACATTAGACTTAATATGTTTCATGGAATCATATCTACAGTAGAAGCCAGTGTGGTCCATCTAGATAGCTTCGCATTATTGCACCATCCGGTTAATTGCACGAAATCTACTGGCAAATACGGTGTGCAATTAGGCGGCTTCTACTGTATCCTGGTAAAGAATTTAATGAGGACGTAAGGTTGCTCACCTACAAACATGACCCTTAGAAGCGGCTGCAGAAGTGTCTGCAGACCTTCCTCCAGGCTGGTACGACTGGGGGGTACTGGGGGTGAAAAAAGCTTTAGACTCAAGCAGTCTTGCCTAAACATGCAATTCTCTGTGAGTTGCAAGGTGTCCTCACTGATACACGAATGAAGAATAAGTGGTTACATACATTAATATACGGGAGTCTACAACAATACAAATGAGAACAGGCAGTAACTATTGTAACATCATACCCTTTTCTGTGGCAAATGCAGTACTGATGGCAGTTGCTAGGTGGTCATCATGCTGCTTCAGCAAGTCAGCTACAGTGTCTGCAAACACCAGCTTCTCATCACTAAAATCCTTAAAATGTGGTGAAATAAAATAAAACATATGAAGACGGCCATGACTTGCCTGAAAAACAAGTACATTGTACATCATGTAATGCATAATATATTCCCACTCACGTTGCCTCAGTGGAGAGTTAAGGACTGGGGTGAGAAGACCGAGGCATCGTGGAATCCGAGATTCCATGCTTACCCGTAAAATACTTAGGGGGTGGGTGGGTGGGGGGGCTAAAAATTTGACTGCACTTCTTTCCCGTGCTCCCCCCATCTACTAATATCCTCTTCAGCAGAAAAGGTGAAGAATTGCTCCGAAACTTGATATCATGTGTTGCGCTCTGTTGTTCAGATATAACACAGAAAAGACACCTACACTTGAACAGAACTTTATTGCCCGACAATTGTACATGATATGGCAACTATTATTACACAAAGTACCAAATGACTGACACTCGGTTTTATTCCGACTGCTGTACCACATGAGAAAGAGCCATACACTCTTTGTGTCTGGCGGTAGGCTGTTCCAGACATTGGGCCCACGGTAGGCTATTGATCTTCTGAAGGTCTCTCGCTTAGGCTTTGGGACAACCAGTTGACTACTTGCTTTGGTTGTTCGTGTACTCTGGTCCCTGCAGTACACAAACATCTAGCGCATGTAGGGTAGTAGTTGCATATAACTTCGGAGCTTTGGATAATCCACACAGATCGGAGATATCCCTCTGGTGAAAAAACGGCTACACTAGAAACCTACATTGCCTCTGACCGTGGACTGTAGCTAGACTAGTCTACTCTTGCTAGGCTGTGTCCCTCCCGTCCGGCTCATGATTCACTTGTGAATAGAGGGGGAGTTATATCACATGTCATAAACTCACGCGAGTGGAGATCTCGCGAGAGTTCATTCCATTGTGATATCATTGGGAATCATAATATATTCCCACTCACGTTGCCTCAGTGGAGAGTTAAGGACTGGGGTGAGAAGACCTCGGCACCCGCTTCTCCCGAGTGCCATTATTCCCCTAATTTAAGTTCCTACATTTCCCTTCATTTAATCCTCTCCCAATCCTTATTCTTCTCCATTCCCTTTTCCCAATCCTTATTGTCTTCATTCCCCCAATCCCTTATATTTACTCCCTCACCTCTGTGCCTTTCCGTACAAAACCCTCTACGTATGCATTAAGCCACCTTGACAACACAGCAGCATCCCCTATGGTCTGCTGCGCATGCTTGTTGTTATCAACAGGGTGGGTGTAAGACTATCACAGTCACAGTCATCAGTCTTTAGGTGTTCCTCAGGAATGCAGATTGATCCCTGGTTCTCAGCTAAGTTCCTTGGGCGCCTAAGGTCCGGCTCGAGTGGGACCTGTCCAATCCGAACTCAGTGGAATGGTCGACGACCAGTCCGATTAGATAGAGAACCCTTAGAGATTACCTGAGACTAACCTCTCCCAGGTTTACAGTAGTTCAACTCATCCTGCGTCGTGTTGGAAATCAAACATTGATTTCTCTGCGTATACAAGAACAATATTCCAGCTGCAGAGAAAGCTATCACCACAATGCTTGCTCAGTATCTAACCTGTAACTGTCGACCTTTACGCACAGTTCTATGTATTTCAGTCTGGACAGGCCCCACTCGCTTCCCGGACCACCAGGCCGAAGCCAGTATGGGTGGCAACAGCTTAAGGGAGCTGAACACGGTCCACGAGTGAGAACTAGGCCAGCTAAAGGTAGCCAATAAACAGGAACACAGAAAATCCAATGGTAGGAAGGAATGTGACACGAGAAACTCGTCATGATCTTTGTCTTTATTCCAAACTTGCATAACAAGAAACGCAAACACCGGTTCAGTCAACGGTAAAATCACCATCCAACATTACCGTGCAGACGCTGCGGACCTTATCGAAAATTGCATGTCGTCCAAGGTCACAATCTAATTGTGACAAACGAAGTTCCATTGTTCCCATTGTGTCCTCCATTCCTTTGACCTTTACTTCTGACCTGTCCAACAAGGTAGGTCTTCACTGTACTACCGTACGGTTTGTTACCTACCATGGATTTGTTCACCAACCATGCAACAAACCAAACAAAATCTGAGGTTGTCCAACAACCTGTCGTCATATCAAATGAAACACCGACTCAAATCAAACAAAGTTACGATTACCGTCCACCGGCGCCCGTTGTCTTACAGCGAAAATCCACTATACCGTCTGACGCACCCCGCTGTCCAACAACGAATTCTCTACACGATTGTCCAACAATCTCACCACACCGTCCACCGGTGCCGTTGTTCAACAGCGAGTACAATATACAACCATGTACTGCACCCCACCGTCCGACGGTGCCGCTGTCCAACAGCAAATACAACATACAGTCATATACTGCACCACTCCCTCCAACGGTGCCGCTGTCCAACCGCAAATACCAGATACAACAAAGTACTGTACCACACCGTCCAACAGCGAATACAACATACAACCATGTACTTGTACTACACCGCCCAACGGTGCCGCTGTCCAACGGCGTATACAACATACAACCATGTATGTACCGTGCCACACCGTCCGGCGGTGCCGCTGTCCAACAGCGAATACAACATACAACCATGTACTGTACTACACCGTCCGACGGAGTCCGCTGTCCAACAGCGAATACAACATACAACCATGTATGTACTGTACCACACCGTCCTACAGTGCTGCTGTCCGACAGCGAATACAATATACAACCATGTACTGTACCACACCGTCCAACGGTGCCGCTGTCCAACAGGAAATACAACATACAGTCATATACTATACCACACCGTCCGGCGGCCACGCTGTCCGACAGCAAATGCAATATACAACAAAGTACTGTACCACACCGTTCAACGGTGCCCGCTGTCTGACAGCAAATACAATATGCAACAATTATTGTACCAAACCGTCCGACGGTGCCGCTGTCCAACAGCAAATACAACATACACGATGTATGTACTGTACCACACCGTCCAACGGTGCCCGCTGTCCGACAGCAAATACAATATGCAACAATTACTGTACCAAACCGTCCGACGGTGCCGCTGTCCAACAGCAAACACAACATACAGGATGTATGTACTGTACCACACCGTCCAACGGTGCCCGCTGTCCGACAGCAAATACAATATGCAACAATTACTGTACCAAACCGTCCGACGGTGCCGCTGTCCAACAGCAAATACAATATACACAAATTACTATACCACACCGTCCGACGGTGCCGCTGTCCGACAGCCAATACAATATACAACAATTGCTGTACCAAACCGTTCGACGGTGCCGCTGTCCGACAGCAAATACAATAAACACAAATTACTGTACCACACCGTCCGACGGTGCTGCTGTCCGACAGCGAATACAATATACAACAATTACTTTATTACGTCATCCGACGGTGCCGTTGTCCGACAGCGAATTCTAACCAATTAAAACATTAAATCGATCGACGACCCTCAGTCATACAGAGTCAAAACCTAAAGTTTCCCCACAAAAGTTACGTCCTCGGTACTAAGAAATCAGACCACTGCGCCCCGCTGATCAGCCTGACAGGAGCTGGGGAGGAGCGAATACCGGGTTAGTGCAAAACTGCGACCCACTCCGAAACTACGTCCCGCTGATCAGCCTGACAGGAGCTGGGGAGGAAAGAACGCCGGGTTAGTAACGAACTGCGCCCCGCCAGTCCGCCTGACAGGAGCTGGGGAGGAGAGAACGCCGGGTTAGTGCCGAACTGCTCCCCGCCAGTCAGCCTGACAGGAGCTGGGGAGGAAAGAACGCCGGGTTAGTGCCGAACTGCTCCCCGCCAGTCAGCCTGACAGGAGCTGGGGAGGAGAGAACGCCGGGTTAGTGCCGAACTGCGCCCCGCCATACAGCCTGACAGGGGCTGTGGTGGAGAGAACGCCGGTTTAGTGCAGACCTGCGACCCGCCCCGAACTGCGCCCCGCCGATCAGCATGACAGGAGCTGGTAAACTGGAAGAAGGGCACATCACATGTTACGTCATCGCGGCAAAAATTACTGAGAAAACAGAAACATCACGAGTTCACGACGGTTAAAAGATCTCTTACTAGCGTACAGGTTGTCCGACAACCTGAAGTGCAAAAACAAACACTTTCAGAAAGGATATCCCAGTCAACTTGGAATCACCGCTGCAAATTGTTGACTACTGCCCGAGTAATGAAGTCTTTGAGCCTGGTCCAACCACTTTCCGGGCTGTTGACTGCTCCACAGATTGCAGAAATGCTGGCCTAGCACAGAAAACCATGGCAAAATTGTACGGTAAAACAGACAAGCAACACTGCTAAAACGAGAGCAGCCCAATCAGGCAACTCTACCCGAAACATGGCGCTTCGGCACACACAGAAAAACACTGACCACCACTTTGACGACTGCCCCAAGTTTCCAAAAATGGCTTAACTCACCCACAGCGGTGTCAGTAATAAGTTTAACCACTACTGTCGTCAGGGGAGGAATGTCAGGTGCTCCTCCAGGCCCTCGGTGATCAGTTCAGTGTTGTTCTGCTCCATTAGGCTCCTTGCGCGAGAAAACAAGGATTACGGCAGTCCTGGTGGTGATACAGCCTTGTCTGAATACCTAACTCATGCGAAAAAACAAACAAACAAGGAAATCACAATGCATCCGAAGCCAAGTTAACCACGCTAAGTTGAATCAATCTCACCTGCGCACCCGAACACGTGCGCTCCACATACAGATGCAAATTCCACTCATAAATGACACGAGTATCAGAAGGAACATTTGAAAACTCGAATATGCTCTAAAACACAAGCTGCACGCCTTAGGAAAGGTGAGCAAACAAATTCACAGAATAATAAAACGAAATTCAGACAGCAAAATGTCTCTGCACTGAGAACACTGTCCCGCCAAAGCGCGGGAAACAGACCGCCAAACGAAAATTCCAGAACACGCCATAAGGCGGCAAGGCAATACTGCGTACCTTCTAGGTTAGTGACACTAACGCCAAAGGAAACTACTCAGTCCTTTGCTGCCGGCAAGATACGTTCCCAGAAGTAAAAGATGTCACCGGCTTGCACATGGCTGGTACCGCGCTACAGGAGCTCTGCTTGGCAACGTCCTGTTCGTGCGGCTCATGATTCACTTGTGAATAGAGGGGGAGTTATATCACATGTCATAAACTCACGCGAGTGGAGATCTCGCGAGAGTTCATTCCATTGTGATATCATTGGGAATCCTTATTCCCACCTACCATTTCTTATAAAATTCCTTACAAATAAAATTTCTTATAAATTTCTTGATTATGAGTATTAATTATTGTTGTTATCTTGAAGTTATTGTTTACATTATTCTTTATTATTACCATATTTATTATTTGTTGTATGTTTGCTTGCATGTGATTGTATGTGTACATTACTTATTTTATTCATTTGTAATGCAGGACCCACTACAAAGCAGTGACAATAAACAACATAATGAGCTGGGCAACCCCGGCTATAAATGATAGGAAATGAATAAGGCAAATTGATGTGTACCATGCATTGTATCTTACAGGCAGGATCACAAGGACTACGTGCCCCTGAGTGAGTGCTGCCTGACTTACCCTCACCCCTGGCTCTCTCATGTAGCCAGGTCGCTGTGCCATGTATGTTATAAACTCCTCCACCAGTAGTGCTTTAACATTGTCTCCAGCCGCAGAGTCCCCGGACAGTGTGTTCTGTGTGACAGCCAGGAACGGTACCAGTAACAGGTAGTCCATGTCAGGCAGGGTGGAGGCTGTCTGGAGACTGGCATGGTAGTAGGACAGGACTGACTGCATTGCAGTCAGCACACCTACAAAAAGTTACAAGTAATCTGTCAGATCTTACTGATTGTACTACATTCTATCCATTCTGAAGCAAAGAATTGTACATTCTATTCATGTATTTAACTTCTACTTCTGAGGAGTAGAATTTGTGTAGACATAACACATGTAGCCTCACTAACCTAAAACACAAGTAGAAAACAGTCAAAACCCCAACCCTAGTTTATGCTGAGCAAGAGTAATCTTGATATTGTATGCTAGCTTAGATGAAAAAAAAACAAAAAACAGTTCATTAAATTAAGGTTTGCATTCAACTTTGGGCAATTATTAATCTTTTCGTTTATCCATACTGGGATAATCTGTCATCTATTCTCAACTGTAAGCCATCATCATATTAATGAACATTTACAAGACATGCACACTGCTTGGTACTTCACCATAATGATTTGCCAGAGGTTTGAAGGTTGGCTCGGACTGCAAGATGTCTTCACACTTCTGACAAATCTCTCTGTGCCAGGGAGACTTCAGCGAGGGGGACTCAGTCTTCACAGCTGTGGCATACTGTCTGCGCACTAAAAGTACAAATATACAAAAAATGACGCTTAATTGCAGCATTAGGAAAAATAAAGCCACATACCGGTAAACCACCAGAGAGAGGCAGATTAGCCCCAAACAAAATTGTATTTGTATAGATATAACTCACTATCAAAAAACAACCATGACTAAAGTTTCAAGTTGCACCCCTGCAAAACACACATACATTTGGAGTTCCTGAGATGTAGTTTCCATGCCAGCTGCCTGAGTGTAGGGGGGAGGGGCTGGTTTAGACACAGGTGTAACTTGTCCCTCATGTCCGGCCACCGCTGCAGAAGACTGACCGCTCCGTCCCGCGCGTGGCCTAGCACCAGGTCGGACTTGGTGTTGACCGGATGGTCCTCCAGGAGCTCTCGGGCCACCTCGTTGTTGAGAGCCATGTCCAGCATCTTAGACACCTGGGCATTCAGGGTGGTGAAGGAGGAACCTGGGAGGATCAAGTGATCGGTCAGTTTTCTATGGAAATGGACTGATCCGATTTTTTAATCAGAATGTTTAGATGAAGAACTGACACTAGTAAGGCATGTATCAAAAGAAGTTGTACAATGTAACAGTTAGATTGACAGTGAAAGGTTTTCAGATGATATGGAGCTAGCCTCTAATAACAACCATTGGCATTTCCAAATTGTAACACATATCACTTGTTTATATAAAAAGATATTTTCTGATTGTTACTACGTTTGATGACTTTTGTCTGAAAATAGCCAGTGGTACACGGGCTATTAGCCAAAGGCATTTGTATATTATGTATCCTTTACCAAATAATTCCTATTTGATAACTCTTTTTCATTTTATGTAACCAAAAGAATGTAACTACTGAATAATTGATTGTATCCCTACCATGCTGAATGGCCCTGACAGCCCTCTCCATGAAGAGTTCCTTTTCAGCTTCTGACAGATCACTGAAGTACTTCACATGACTCTCTGTCAGCTGCTGCTGTACTGCATCAAACAACTCCACAGTGAAGCTCTTCCATTCCTGCATATACACAGAAGAAGATTACATCTTCATCAGTTTAAACAGTATCATTGTTCTTGGTTCTTTTGTCATCTTTGGATTGGATGGAAAAATCAGGTTATCATCTGTGACTCATTTTTAAACTTTTCACCCTAAAAGCCATATTGCATACAGCGACACTTTATTACAATATACAGGAGGTAACTTGATATTATCTAACATTCCTTTTGGTAGAGGATGAACTATGTACATAATTTTCCCCTTAAAACAAGGAATAACAATGCTGATGATGATTTAGTTATAGGTTCACAAAATGTGAAAAAAATGAAAATGTGAGTGTATTTTTATTGCAGTAATTATCAAACTTACATCTTATCAAACTGACTGAAATGATCAAAGATTATTGATGCCGAAGGAAGGTCACACCTTTGGTCTTGGACATTTAGGGAGAATGAAAAAGTTACAGAAAATTGTCATTTCTAATTATGAGTTTTACTACCTTGATACCAATTAGAGAAATTTAAAAAAAATGATGACTTTCCAAATATAAATCAATTGGAAAAATAAAATGGTTTAGCTTAAGACTACGCAAGGAGGCTCCTTGGTCTATGTGCAATTCGGTTTTGACATAACGGTCCTTCAGTGTTTACACACTTGTTGACATTTTCTTTAATAGTAAACATGAGATAAAAACTTACGCTGGTCTCTGTGACATGATGTTTGCAGTCCTCAAGCCATTCTGGTGTAGTAGAACTCATTCTGATGACGATCTTCCCGCTAGAAGTGTTATAAATTAACCGAAACTACCCAAACTCGCACCAAAACAGCCACCAAACACAAACACCACACAGGTATGCGCACACCTGGGGACAAAGGTCACGTGCATGCGCAGTGGAGATTTGGAGAACACCCTAAATAACACGAACTCTAATTGGTTGATAGGAAAAGATTTCCACCAATCAGAGTTTCCCTAACTTCATGTGAGTTGCAACCACCGTGAATGAAACTTTTGGACCCACCGTGTGCTGGACAGCAGTTCAATGATGAAATAACTAGCAGTATTCTTATCTATGTTGTCTTCTCATTTGAGTCCTTTTGTATCGTTACTGATTACGCAAAACATTACTTACGTTACAATATAGGTGTCATAAAAATTGGAACTGGCTCGTGTTTTCTATCAATTTCAAAATTACTAAACTGCTTGACTCCTTACATGGTTACTGAGTACACTTAGAACAAAATGGCGGCAGAAGTCAAAATACATCGCACAGTTTACAAGCTTTCAGCGCTGGTTTTAGGTAGATTATTGCTCAGATTTTGTTTCCTTTTGATATCTGTCTGTTCACTATTGTTATTAGAACCTTATCTGAGAGAATACCTTCCATTTTCAGGTCTGCTTGTCGCCGCCTCCGAGCCCAAAGATTCCGGTCAGACCGGTCCTGGTGTAGCAGACGACATAACACGTCAACAAGGGGATAATCATGGCAATAATATAGGTAAGGGTCAGCTGGTATGGAGGTTCTATGCTGCACTTCATCTAATGTACTTAGGGTATTAGCACGTGAAAGCTAATCAAAGCTATGTTATGTTCAAATTCCCAAAATGGCAGATAAGAAGGATGCAGTCACTTATCAACATTCAAATTGACTTTACCAACAACAAGGACGATCACAATAAATTAGATGACTATTATGTGCTCTCAGACGTCAGTATACGTATGAAATATTTCGGAACACACATCTTTTTTTAATTAGGACTGCAGGATGTGGTGATTATCATCCAGAGCCAGAAGTACAGCTACCATGCAGAAAAGGCTCGCCAGCTCAGAGAAAACATCAGGCAACAAGCTCAGGACATTCAACAGGTGTGTTTCATTTTGCATTTTGCCTTCACCATACAGCAATGTGGTGAAATGGTTCCAACTATTTGAAAAAATTCTGTTCATACTTCATATCTGTTGTGCTTGCTTCCCATGTTTTGGCCAAATTATACTTGCTCAATTTTATTGAATTAAAGAAGCTCTGTCATAATCATATGTGCACAATAGCATGCTGAATTAGTATGTGTCATTTGCTTTAAAGTAAAGAAAATATTTTGAATGTATGGTTTGTGATGTCAGGAGCCACCGACAGTTGTACTGTTGCATGAGGAGTGGAAAGGCCGGGGGGCATGGACCATCCTTCCCTACCTTCCTAAGTAAGTGAGTTTGACAAACATAGAATCTAAAGTATTTGGCAGAGATACAACAGTAGAACATGTATACAATGTATATACAACAAACGAATAAGATATACGATTTACATAGCAGAGTAACTTCTCCCTCTTTATTTTTTGGCTGAATTGAATATTTTTCCTTGTTTCGGAACAGCAGGTGCTGTTTGTTTTTGTTCCCTTTATATTTGTTTTGTAACAGCTTGCATCATTGATGCATTCCCTTCAGAATTTCCCAGACCTTTGGGCAGAGAGCAGCCTGGGTGTTCTTTTGTGAAGATGACACAGCTGTTAAACTCCTGCCATTGCTCGACGTTCTCAGGAAGTATGATGCTGAAAAGGTGATTCTGAATAATTTATGCCATTGATATTTTTTTTATCTTTAAGGGCATGTAATCAAAATGTTTGTGACAGACTTCATTCAACTATGTGAAATTATTATATAGTATGCCTATGAATGTGATGAGAAACTTTACTCTTATATCTGTTCTCCTTACAATAAATCTAATTTTTTGTTATGTTTCCTTAGGAACTTTTTCTAGGCCATGCTCTAGTAGACCAGGAAGCCACCATTATCCACCACTTTGTCTTCCACCAAAACCCTGGGTCCTTCTCTTACCCAGACTTTTCAGCAGGCTGGGCTCTCAGTGCCCCACTGCTCAATAGGTACAAGTTATCATAATATTTATAATCAACTTATTATTATATTTTCGTTATAGTTTGACAACCACGATAGATAGTATTTAATCTCAAATATTGAAATACGTCAATAATACATGACTTATTCATCTGAACTGATCTGGTACATATGCTTAAAGTCTGAGTCTAGCTAGTGACACAATGACATTTATACCTTTATATGCAAGTAAGGATTGTATTAATTGTTTTCTGGTGTCTTTTTCATTCTGTAGGCTAGCAAAAAGATGGTCAGAGGAAAGTCATCAGAGTGAATTCACTATTGATCTTAAACATGAGGTAGGGATGTCAATGATGGATTGATTTTTTAGTTTGTATCCTTAAGAAAAGGGAATTGGCTTTTCATGGAAGTATGACAAATGATGATGTTGAGCATCCTTTAATATGAAATGGAATACATAGCCTGGTTTCATGATGTACATGAATCATGCTATTGAAAATTTGTTAAAACAGATATAGAACCTGTTTTGCCATCTCAACAATCACAATTTTGGATTATTTGAAATATTGATTATTTATGTTGTTGTTTTATATACAACAATGAATTGAAGTTTTAATCCTAATTTTTGTCTGCCATCACAGATAGCCATGTACATCTATGACAGTGGGAAAGGAGTCAGACTTACAGATGTGCCACAGTTCTGTGCAGGTCCACAAAATGACAATGTCAAGTGTGTAACAACTTTCCCTACCAAATTGCCACAATGTGTAAGTTTTTTTAGAATTTTGTTTTTGTTTTGATTGTCAATTTGGTGGAGATGGAAGATACAAACCTCCACCCACATCACAAACTGAATGAAGCATAAATCATGTATATGAGGGATATGATATCTGCATTTCAAAGCATTTTTTCTTTCTTTTGTAGTTACTATAAGGCATAAAAATTCTTAATGAGTGAAAACAGAAATATTGGTATTTCCAGGGTGATCCAGTGCCTGAGGAGACAGTTTTCTTTGCTGTAAAAACCTGTGAAAAATTTCACAAAGACAGAGGTATGTGATGAGAATGAATGAATGAACATGCAAAGTATATATGGCTACAGGTATTTTGCAACAATTCTAAAAGTCTAGAACGATGTATGCCATACCTGCTAAAAATATTTTGCAACAATTCTTAGACTAGGTATAGACTGTGTGTTTGTATTCTATATACATTTGTGTATTAGAAGTTATAGTGGGACATCAGTAATAACTTTCAACACAAAGATGATAAGTGTTTGTGTAATCGTAACTTATGACATTGTGTTAGACAAGGTGTCATAGATACCAATTCTGCAAAATTGATTTATGGCTGTCTAACAATGTGTTTATAGTGATAAGACTGTGTCAAGGGTAATGAGTAATTGTGTCCTCCAGGAAATGTTATCAATATCTTTTTTATTGGATTTTGAGTTGGCAGAAGTACCACATTTGTTTCTATGTAACGGGATAAACACCCTTCGGGGAAACACACCAGCTTTAAATGATAACTTTATATGGTAGATTTAACACATATTATAGAGTGGAGGGGGAACAAAGACCAAAAACTAAATATTTTTGCTCTAGATCTGGTACATTCATAGTATTTGAGGGAAAACCATTAGAGTTTATGGTAGATACTGTCACATGGAGGATGTTGTATGGAGGATGTTGCTTGGAAAAATTTCCATGAACAATTTTTATATACTTATGTGAATCATTCCTTTTGTGTGTTCTCCATGATGGTTTTATTTTCATCTATATATCTTTTTCTCAGTGCCTGTTGTTAAGAAAACATGGGGGAAGCATGCCAGGCATATAACATACTATAGCGACAAGGAAGACTCTACCATTCCAACAGTCACTACAGGGGTGCCAAACACTGAGAGAGGTTGGTGTGATCATATGAACATAGTGCAAGTTAAGTGCAAGTTTAGAAAGCTACTACATAAACATATTACTGCAACTTTAACTTGAACCACTTTTCCAATAAACACGCAAAGGTGATTTTGTTATGATCACTTGCATTCTTGTATCAAACGAATATTTGGCAAAAGTGTGCATGCATTTGTTTTTGGCTGTCCCTAGGCCACTGTGGGAAGGTCTATGCCATCCTCAAAGAGTTTCACTCCAAGGAAAGTTTGAAGAAGATGGACTGGCTGGTCATTGCTGATGATGACACCTTGTTAAGGTAGGGAAAGAATGGTCAACATGTAGACTCTAAAGATACAGACTCTGAGGCCTCACTGAGTGCAGATCAGTATTTAATCCCATTCATGTAGGTACCTTATTGGCTTTGCAAGGTTTGTGGCAAAGAAATAAAGCTAAAATTTGAAGGTACATATATTCAAACACCGATTCTACGCATTAGTTGATTATGTTATGTCAAAGAATAAACATTAATCAAAGATACATCTGTGTTGTGACTCTTTGTTTACTGAACAACACTATCTTCTTTCAGTGTGCCCAGATTACTGGTTGTCCTCAGCTGCTATGATCCATCTGAACCCATCTTCTTAGGAGAGCGGTACGGCTATGGACTTACACGAGGGGTAGACTCAGGCTATGCCTATATAACAGGAGGAGGAGGGCAAGTATTACTCATTTTATCATTTATAATTCCAGCCGTCTTTAAAGGTAAAATTGTCTTTTGAAAGTGAGACATTGTATCATATCATATATCATATCATGTCATTGGATAGGAGGCAAAGAATTTGCCTATAGGATCCGCTTCTAACAATTAACAATTAAAAACCAGCGTCCAGAGTTTGTAAAACGAGTCTGTAATGAGAGTTTATGTTGGGTTAGGCGTGTACTCTTTTACTTGAAGGCATTTACAATTTTGGCAGCTACAACATCTGGGTGGAGAGTGTTCCATTGTAGCTGATAATTTTTTTGTTTAACATCATGATCAGTTTATATAGTGCTGTTTTCAGAACGATTCTGTGCTTTCCTCACTACAGAATGGTGCTGAGTAGAGCAGGTGTGACCAAACTGTTGCAGTCCAGCTGTGGTTGCCCTGCTGATGACTCCCCAGATGACATGATCCTGGGCATGTGTTCGGAGGTATCTGCAGGTGTCCATGTGGTGCACAGTCAGCTGTTCCATCAGGTAGGGTCTTAGTAGTCTATTGTTGCAATCTATTGTCACAGATGAGAACAAGTACAATGTGTTTCTGTGTTTTTTTAAGAACTATGGTATCTGTGATGTGGGTTACAATGATACTTATACATGTTATTTGTTGATTGCGTCATTTGTTGAATTATTCATTTGTTGATTCATTCATCCATTCATTTAGTGGTTCAGTTATTGTTATTGTCATTTATTTATTGCAAGAACATTAATGTGATTACCAACCATTGTATAAGTTCAAGTTTTTCTTATGTGTACCTAATGCATTTCTTGTTTAACAAAAGTTTTTTTCTTCTTCATATTTTAGGCTAGACCTGCAGACTATTCCAAAGGGTACCTATCCCATCAGCCCCCTGTGTCCTTCCACAAGCACTGGAACACAGACCCTTACAAAGTGTATAACAAGTACCTACTGACAGATAGTGAGGGGTATGATCACACTGAGCTGTAAAGGGTTTAGGTTCTTGTAGATTAATTGAGTTTCGTTCAGATGCAATGAAAAATTTAACCAAATTTTCAGTGATCTGATTTGATGCAATTAACATGGTTAGTGCAATCGGGCCTACTAACACAATGTGCCTTAAAATGGTTAGTGTGTGGTAGTTGTTGTTGGTAGTATTTCTATGTCGACTGTGATATTAAAACCCTGGCTACTTATAGTGTTATTTTTCTTTCAGGGAAAGTTTTAGGCCATATGAAAGTCTTGCTTAGCTATAGTATTTCTTAGCTTAGACAGTGTAGGAGCTAATACGGATTTATCTATATGCAATTGTAATGAAAGTTATGATTTTAATTGTTTCTTGTGGAAGGTAGTTAATCTATACAGGACACATGTACTTTGTCATGGTACCTGTGTTCCTGCTGTTGATGAATATTGTAACAATTTTGCAGCTGCTATTGCCACTAATACAATACTGCCACTTTATCAATAATTTAAATGCAACACATTGACTTATACATACTATTTTGTTAAGTCCACCATTTATTAATAATTTCATGCATAATGGCAATACCTTGGGAAAATGCAATAATAACAGTGCAAATCTGCTGCTTCAAAATGATGCAAATCTACATTTTTAAAATGTTATATGTATCCATTACATCACTATGTGTTACATTCCGAATTCGTTGTTGCAAATAAATACATTTATTGCTTAATTAAGAGTCATCTTGTGTGCAAAATTCAATGTACATGTGTCTTGTAAGTAACTATAATTGTAAAAGATTTACCCCTAGCCCTTGATGGACATTCAATATTCAGACAATAATGATGAATGTTATAATCCTTCTTACACATTAGATATATTGACTGTGGTATTTACATGTGTTCTGTTGCGATCTTTGTAATGGTATATCTTACTACAAAACAGACCAATATTCTTCTCCCATAGTTGTCTGCATGTGTATAAAAACTCTTCAGAATCAGAGCTTTGCTACTTCTAACACATCACATGTGTTCTTGAAATACTGAGGATTTGTACAACACCGTTCTCATGTATGGCATACGTTAAGACAGTCGCAACAACACGCCCGGATGATGATGATCAACAACACTGAACTCGGAATAAAGGACTGAAATTTTAACAGAGATCCATCGCAAAGCAGATGTCAGGATGGAATATCGTAGCGTTTTCTGACTGTACCTACCTAAAATGGTTGGATGTCAGTTGTACGTGTACTTGGCAGCCAGATTGTTTCATGCTGACATCTGCTTGGAGATTACAGGGATCAATAGCAGCGATCTGAAGTGTACAGCTGCTTGTGTGTGATCTAGCAGCAGCCACCGCCTCCCCTGGCACCGCCGGCGCCGCCCCCGTTGGTCAGGGCCGGGGCGTTGGAGTCCACCGACCCTCCTGCCCCGAGCTGTCCGCCCTCGTTGTTCTTCTTGGGCAGGACGTTGAAGAAGTTGCCAGAAGTGTGGAAGAAGTTGCCGGTGGTGTTGGCGTAGGTGCCGGCTGCGTGGTAGTAGTTGCCCGATGTCTTAGCGAAATTACCTGGAAGAGTAATGAGGGTTTAATAGGATGCCAACAACAAAAACTGTGTTGTAGCCGATAAAGGGCGTTTTTGTTTGAATACATGCAAAGCAATTACTTAAGTGTTCACATCTGCAAGTGTTCCTAGTCGTTGATGAAAATGATGGCGTGGGTGTTTTAGTCATCTGGTTGACAGAGATTCAATACTTTGCTGAGCTGTCTGACTTTTATCCGTTCCAGTCCGTAGATAGCCACTGCATTGAGTCTAACATTTTTGCATTTTGCCACTTGCACTTGCAGTGGCTTGCGGGTTCGAGTCTAGGGGAAGGGCGATTTTCAATTGTTGTTGTTTCCTTTTTGACATCCATTTAATATAAACAATAGTTTCAGCACATTCCAATAACTGGAAAAAAAGCGTTTACATACGCAAACCTTGGCAAAATGCCAGCTTTTTTAAAGCACTTGTTTAGCCAAAATCAAGTCACAGAGTACGCCCATTCAACGTTGATATATACCTGAGGCATTGAAGTAGTTGCCCGTGGTGTTGTAGAAGTTGTTCTGTCCGCGGAGCTTCTTGTTACCACGGGACTCCTGGATGACCAACTCGGAGAAGGTCTCGTTGTTGATGCCAGTCACTGTGCCGTTCTTGTACTGCCAGGACACCGCCACTGGCCACTTGTGGTGTTTCTCTGTAAGGATAGTATGTCCATTAGCATGGGAACAAACCGCTAGGGGACCCAAAGTCAACACTTTTTCCAACACACACAAAAAACACACAAGGCTTGTCGAGAACTGAGGATGTCAAACCCAGAAATTCATTTCAGTACCAAGGACAGGCCCTATGATGAGGTCAATATACAACGTACATCTTTGGGATTCACATTTCAAATATCATCACAATGTAAGCTCGGCAACTTCAGTAAACCCTTGTCCAGGGTACAGAAAACCTAAAACAATGCGTATTTCCTCCTACTCTATGTCAATTTGTTCAGCTAAGAGTCGATTGTTGAAGAGCCGTATGTCACCAATAGGTACAAGACCACATGTGCACGTGATAGTTAT
This sequence comes from Branchiostoma floridae x Branchiostoma belcheri, assembly GCA_019207045.1. Lineage (NCBI taxonomy): Eukaryota > Metazoa > Chordata > Leptocardii > Amphioxiformes > Branchiostomatidae > Branchiostoma > Branchiostoma floridae x Branchiostoma belcheri. The sequence goes on from CM033036.1 coordinate 15,531,992, forward strand.
AACTGCCTTGTCCGTGTCTTCATCTGTATTTTAAAGCATGTTCGTCCCATTTTTAAGCGGCAAGAGTTCGGATCTCTATCTTTCGTACATCCTAATCACGAAATCGAGTATTTACCAAGGAATCATTACAGATCTGATGTGGAGGGAAGGTAAGGTTTGACACTTACCCTTGTGGAAATCCTCCAGGGCTTCAACCTCACGGCCGCCGCCGCCAAACCTGAAGCTCGACCCCTGTAACATCAATAACATGTCAGACACGAATGAAAAATATTTATACAACAAAATGATCTAATAGAGATATATAGAATAACTAGATTCTGATCTTATTTGCTTAATAAAGATTTTTCCATTGCAACAAAGTAAATAACAACATACTCTAATCGTTAAAACAGTATTGTCGATAAAATTCATTTATATTAAAACTGCTCAATGATTGGGCATGACAGGCCGCCTGGATACGTATTGTTTGAGAACAATAGGACAGTAAAGAGTTCACACGCTCATATTTCATTACATCATCATTTTGAACATGGGGTCTTCCCACATACAACAATACTGTATCCATGGATACGGCGTCCTCAGCAACGTACCGCTTTACTATCTTCATTTATAGAGCATGGTTTTTGACTTTTATACAGCATAAAACATATCTTTTCTTGGAACTTTGCATTTCCTTTAAAAATTCTAATTTTTCTACTACATGATACGCTGGGAAGCCTCCATCAATCTGTTTTCAGATCTAAACATTGTGGAATCTGATTTTGACAACTAGCATTCTCCGAATGTTTTACAGCATCGTATTGGCATGTAGCTGCTAGGGATGTACGGCTATTATACTGTAAGCGTAGTTGTCAGTGTTAAGGACCTTATGTTATTTTTTTTGCTAGGAATGGTAATGCTGTACTTACCGTGTGCTGCAGTTTGCCATCACTACCGCTGTGTCCATGACCATGGCTGGGCCAGCATTGCCAGCTGAAACACAATTTCACACTGGCTTAATATCTTGTCACATTATAAAATTTAAACGAAGATTTGAAACTAAAATATATCTATTTGGCTATATTGATTCATGGAAACATATATACTACAACGATCTTAAGAAAATTCTAATACAATTGAATGAGTTTAGAGGACTAGATCGGTGCAACTGTGTATGTTGCAATGTGTTGCCAGGGAAACTATATATATATTGACAAACAGAGATGTGGATGTCTTATACATATATATTTACCAGCCTACAATCACCTTCTAGATCCTCCGTAGGCCAAATTCACAAATGCATATCTTACAGACTTCTCAATTCCTGTTAATAATCTATGTAAGTCTCCAAAAGGTTATTCTAACGTTGATAACAAAGCCAAAGCAACGGGATTCTACCTTGAGTAGTGCCCAGGGTATATTGCTTTCTTCTCACTACCTGGAAACCATAAATATAATGGAGGGAGTTTACCTATGCTTGGGGTGGATGAGAGTGTAGTCAGTCATGATGATTCTGGAGTGATATCACAGGCAGAAGTCTTGACGGTGCAGCCGATTGTCAACCCACAGTTCTTACAACTGTCTGGTCAGTAGTCGGGAGTTCTCGCCTTGGCTGATGCTTCCCTGGAGGTCAGGTCTGGGAATGGTCTCCGCTGGGTGCTGCAAGGCGTCTTATCCAAGGCGTCGCCTAGCAACACGGTCGCTATGCAGCTGGATTTGTGCTTGCTCAGTTCGATCCCATAACCCTCTGCGAAGAATCTTGAGTGATCTATCACGAATTTTATGGCAAACGAATGGCCTGTCGTGACTAAACCTTGTGTTACTATGCAGCCATTGATATGAAAATGAACTTATTGTCAATGCAATATTGCATTTTTGTTTGGTCTGCTTTGGCAGTAGCACTTCTTTTCATCAATGGTGAATTAGGGTTCCCCAACGCATGTGAGCGGAAGATTTTAGATGATTGTATATTCTTGTTGATGCGCGCAGTATAAAAGATTTCGGCTTGTTCTATGTGGAGTTTGTTCTATCTTAATGCAGATGCAACTTTAAGGAACGCTTAACAATCATATAATCAGGAAGCTAGATTGGCCCATATTACAGGTTATCCATGTAAAGGCCTTTAGTCTCTAATAGTATCATTCTACAACAATGGTAATTCTCTTATAACTTTTTTTTGGCAAATATCGCTTTCCGGAAAGAAAACCAAAAGAAAATCTTGCAAGAATCCATCGGAAATCCTGAGAGACAAACATGTCACGTCTACCCAAGAACACCGTCATCCTCTCCTGTCACCTGTATCAATAGCTTGCGGACAAAGCAATGATAAAAGCTGAAAGGCTTCTTCAGAACCTGTTCATCTACCACTTTCTCGTATTCATGGCTTTTATAAAACATGACAGTCAACACAAGGGAAGGGTATATGATTCAATCCCAAGACAAAACGGCCCTTTGAATTATTAATTATATCGAACTGGGTAGGAAAAGAGATTTACTACTGAACAATATATCTGTAGAACGTAAGATTTTGTCTACAAATATGTTGAGGTGTACGATTACCTACTCTACACGATAGAAACCAGTTATGCCTTTGGTTAATCAATTGTTGCGGCAAAACCTTTGTTGGATAAGCATGTCGTGCACGAACAAGCCTTTCTTAGTACACGTGTCTTTTGTGCTTGGGTACTAAATCATGAATTATGGATCTATACTTCAATCCGGCGGAGTAAATTCCCAATGTTTGCTGGGGCTTCTTTAGCAATCACTTGCTCTTAAAGAAAAATAATACTCCAATCTTGTATTTCTTTATCAGCTGCGTGTGCACTATCGTTTATCTATGTATTGACTTGAGTTGGAGAAAGCTACTTTTTCGGGATCTCCTGCACAGTACCGTACATGACTTTGTTATGTTATCACCATAGTCACAGCCTGTCTTCTGTGTTGTTTCTCAAACAGACGGCGTAGCAACCTCGGTCAGTACTCAGCGAGGAGCCACTGAGAGCTGTTGCCTTTCTGAATACAACTGCAACTGATGGTTTACGGTGGTTTTCTGGCATTGGTGACCTCAATCGAAAATATTGGTGAGGATGTGGGACATCAAGTCTGGACAATTTGGTCTTAATGTTGCCGAATTCATCGCTTTGAGAACCCATCTATAGGCATGTCCAGACGTCGTGATGAAAGGCCTAGACGGGAAAAGTAAGTACAATGGACTTATATATATGTAACAGACTATCAATGCAATCTCTGTATTTGATGGCACTGCTTATTTTGAGTCCTATCCCACTGTATTCATTTTTACATAGCTTGTAGAGTGTATACGTATATCCAGACAATAATTACAATTTTGGTCAGCTTTGTATGCGAATACTATCAGATACCATTGATCATTTTTCACGGATATGTGGTGAGCATTAGCTTGTTCTAGCACAAATCTCGCCACCTCTTCCAGATTCTCGCTTTGGCCTTCTGATGATCCTGTTGTCAAGGCACGACGATCTAGGAAGGTCGATCACTGGGCCAAGCTGAGAGCTAAGGTGAAGATAGCCACTTCTATATGATAGACTCTGTCATATGTATCGAGACATGTGCACAGAATCACTTGCCACGTGCACTGGCAAAGCTGGGTATTTTTCTTTGTAAATGATTATCAAATAGCCTAGACGTTTTTTTAACAAAACAGAATTGTCTCTGATACATACGTAACTATGCAAATAATGACTAACAATGTATCTCGGAGAATGATTTCGGAAGACTTGTATGGTGAACGTACGAAGGAAGATGTATAAGTATGACAGAAACAAACAAGAGGCTATCTACCACGTTTAAAAAAACGACCATATAGTATGTCCAGACAGCTCAGTACCTTAGAAAGTAGCTGGGGATCCCATTATCGAGCTTCACCTTTATTTTTATAACTCCTATCCATGTACTAAATATCATCAGGATCCATTGGAGGCTTATCGAGGTATGCTGTTGACACACAGACAAACACGCCCAAAATATAACCTTCTGGCGATGGTGGTAAAGTACGAGGAATGCATAGAGAATGCACAATAACTATCATTTAGATTTAAAATGTGGAAAATGAGAGGTTACATGGGTTTATTTTACGCAACTGCTGAGCATATGGTTGAAAATAACTTCTATTCTTTATAAATGACTTATTTCTGATCATCACCCAGGTTCCCGAGGAGTTTTTGAGCTTGCCCATCGCCGTCGAGCTCGAATCTCTCAGCAGCTCCAGCATATCCGAACTGTCGCTCACGGACGATGAGAAGAGGAGAAGGAAAGGAAGGAAAAGTCGACAGAGACCGGCAGATTCTTACTCAGACAGCGCGGGGGCGGACGAAAGAGGGAGGAAAGCAAAACACAAGGAGCGAACGTCGGGCTCATCGTCAAGACGTCGTCGAGACACCATCTGCGCGTCAAGCGTCGCCAGGGAAACGTACTCGTTCGACATGGACAACTTTTCACTGTTAGACCGGCCGGCCACCGCTCAGGCGGCCAAACAAAACAAAATTGTCGCCATGAGTTCGCTGTCGTCAACAGAGGAGGACATCCTTTTATTTCTGTTGATTCAGTTCGGAGTCCTCCCGAGTAGCGCCACGCATAAAGACCTGCGGAAACTCCTCCGCAAGGCTCTTCATGGTAAGATAAACATCAGTCTACACTCTAACGGAAATTACGTACACACGAATGGTGTTTACATCAACGTCAAGGGTAATTACATTAACACTCGCGGCTTGTACATAAACACTGATGGTAACTTCATAGGAACCAGTGGGACGTACGTGAACATCGTCAAGAAAGACGGGAAAATGGAGGTTTCCAAGGTACCGCCCGTCACCCGGATTCCCAAACCTCTAGCAATAGACTGTAAAAGCCCCGAATTAGAGTTTGACATGCCGATTTAAGCAACTCAAATGTTACGTTTTAATGTAATGTTGTTCATATTATGAAGCTATTACTAGTACTTTAACAATGTTATAATCTATTGAGAAAAGACCATGATATAAGAAATGCCTTCTTGTTGTGTTGGTGTACGGTAGCGTAGTTACATTGATTTTTACATCAATTATGATTATTGAAGACCAAATACACAGTGGCTTTGTTGTCAGTTGCTATGGAGACGATTTCACCGAGGGTACGACAACAATCTACGGCCACCATTTTGAAGACCAGGAAATGAAACCAGGGTTAATCCGTGTTACCGTAGTCATGGTAACCATGTTTTGTAGTCCAGTAGTGCATTCAAATTGTACTACCTCAGGTGTTTTTTTTTAGCCTGTGCTGCTTCCAACGTTCATAGATGTAATGGTAGATATATATGAGGAGTACTTTTCAGATGCCTTTCCATTCTGTCAGGGATTAATCTATCAAATCCATTGATGTTAAGAAATCACAATAATGAATTACATCATACCAGGACACAAAAACGTGCTCTGTGCTTCGATTCGTTTTTGTTTTACGATTGCTACTGCCGATATAATTGATCTTTAACTCATTGGTCCATAGGACATGATCATCAGGCGATTTTCCATGCCGATATATGATTGATGTTAGCGCTAGCTTATTGCTTAAAAGTTGTCTTAAATCTGTCCTCAAGATTTAAATTGATCATGTATAGAAATTAGTAATGACTGCATCGATGTAGTCAGAATACAGTACTTATTACAAAACAGATTCATACACTGAAACACTACCCTCTTTAATACCTCTGGATCTGTGTCGAATGAACATGATCAAGTCGACATTTCTTGGGTACCAGATTTCTGTCTTATTGCTCATGATAAGACGATATATAGTGAAAACCTTATTGGTAAAAGAAGACAATGAAGTCCGACGAAATACCTACGATAGTGACGATAGAAGGATATCTTTGCTTACCCCTGTTTACACTTTGGGTGGCCATAAATTAATTACGTTTCTTGCGTTACAGAAATAAGTTTAACCTAAACAGCGAGCTCTCTTCCTGGATGGCTACCGGTCTTCTGGCAATTCATCTACTCAAAACTCAAAATCCCATTTTATTTGGAGAAGTGTATTTTTCAAAATCTACCTTCATATTAAATGACTACGTACTGTCTGGTCTCTACGCTAGAATCTGCAACAATAGTGTGGTCTGACCCCTACTGCAGCTAGTAGTAGTCGTACTCAGAGAGGCTATGGTGGGGAGTGTTCGGGTCTCCCGGTGACCCGGCACTGACGGGATCGAGCTGCTGGCACACCGTCGGGTCGCTGTATGTCGCTTCTGCTGCATGGGCCAGTAGCTGAGGGGACAAAAGTCAAATAATTCCTCTGATGGATGAGTTCAGAATCCAATTACTTTCCTGACAGTCGCATACACTATAACATAGAAATTCCATCCAAACTTCTTAACATTCACCGACAAAAAGAAAACAATTCTCCTTCTAACTTCACAAAACCCACACATAATAGAAAAGGTGGGATCTTTCACTGTCTTCTAAAAATGAGTCGAACCCAATAACCTAGGATCTAGAATCAGCTTTTACTAGTTTTAGACTAGAGTAGACGCCTTTGATATTGTTTTTACTTTGTCTGAATCTCTCATGTTACCTGCAATTAGCCCGAGGGCAAGAATCTGCAATAAACTTTAAACTATAACTCTACTCTAATCACTTGAACGAGGTTGGAAATGTCACGAAAATAGCACGTCCTTGAGGTCTCGTAAGAGCACCTTGACCTTCATCGTGTAACTTAAAAGCCTCCCGCCCACACTGATGCAGAACCACTCTACCATCAGTCTTTGTGACCGGAAGAAAGCCTTTTGACTGAAGTTCTTACAACAAAAGTCCTCGTTAACACTAATGGATAGTTGATCCCTAGCTTACTTTTCCATTTCCGTCCACTTGCACCCACGTAAAATATTCTATTTCATTGTTTAACACTTTCTTAAACCGACGCAGATGAACCGATGCAAATGTTCTGTTTTATACAAAGGCCGACAACGACAAGTTTTATCGGCCATGTATATCATTTAATTACTCGCGTACGTCTTCTTAACTAAGTCTGTGTTTGCGGGCCTTCGTACTTCCGTTACCTGCCAGGCGGTCCAGGTCGGTTCCACAGCGTCCTGCATGCAGGTCTGGGAGAAGCAGTGGTAGCTGTGTGCGCGTGCGCGACAAGGGGTCCATGGGAGTCCAGCCATACGGCCAGCATACAGGCAGTGTTCAAACTCCGACTTCTCACAGCGTACTGCGAGATGAAAAAAAAAAAAACACAAGCAAAAGTCAGGTTCACCTTCAAATTGTCACATGACACTATCCTATATTGATGGATGGAAGGACAGAGAGCATTCTCACCTATGTATACCACAGGGTGACCTTCCTAATGGATAAATACCAAATGTAGCTGGTGAGAGGTGGTGGCTGAAAGCTTGGTCAAGATGTCACAATTGAAATAAAATCGCGGAGAGTCGTTCTTCGTATGGCACTGAAGCAAGCTGTCGTGATATCAGGAGGTTTAGACATAGGAGAGCTCGCACCAGAACTTGTTCTAAAAGTAGCTGTGGCACTACCAAAGTCCGTGTCAATGCAACAGAACAACACGTGGAGGCACATTGACCAGAAATAAACCGGAGATAAAGACACACGTCCGTACGTGGACCATAGGCTTTTTGTACTGCGAATGTTATCTCAGATTAGGACATCAGACCTATCATATTTGCTGTAATGATGATGCTTTGTTTTATCTGAAGCATTGTTCTGTGTAATCGATCATGGGCTCGTAAAGTCATGGTGATCTGGCTTTCATACACCTCACACTGTAGTTGTTCCATCTCTTTAAGGGATGCTTTCAGACAACGATGTTTTTTCATGCGGCGTGGGCGAGTCGCTATTGATTACACCTATAATATATTCATAAAATTACATAACACAGTCTACCTCCCATTCAATGAAGCTCTGTGGGGATTCAAGAGTTCTTGCTCTATAAATCAGACCTGACGGCAATGTCGGATGTACATACGTACATCTGACATCGTGTTAATTGGTGCTCTGTTCTCTAGAGAAGAAAGGTTTCCTATCTATTGGCTTTGACTCGTCCACCTTTCTTGAAAGTTGACCTGCAAGTGTTTTTGCCTTTGATGTGGTTTTCTCATTTACCACACAGTCAGCGAGTACCGGTCCTGGCGGAGACTCACAGACGAACAGTTTCCCTCGACAGTTGCTCAGTACCGTGTTCAATTAGCCTAGCCTGGCAGACAGAACCCACGAGTGCATATGGGTCGCTAAGATCTGACCAACAAGTGAATCAAAGACAAACGCAAAACACACTCAAGGCTTGTAGAACTGAACACCATCAATCGTTGTTACTTTCTTGAAAAGTTAGTTGTTGGATTAGTCCCCGTGGCACGTACTGATACTATCTCTATATCGACGGTAACAACATCTAGAAGAAGTACGATACCAGTCTCGAAAAGAGTAAAGGAATATTAACACACTTGCATTAGGAACACCTACATTACGTACGTGGTAGTATCTACCCGTATTGACTTGAAGATTTTCGCAGTAGTACTTAAAAGCCACTAAATGGTCCGGATTCGAAATTACCCTTCATTTTGCTAACATACCCACATAACAAATATCATACGGATCCATTCACAGTTTCAAAAAAAATCCATCCACACGCAAAAATAACCTTCTTTAGTAAACATGATAAACAGTTGAACGATGACAATGATAAGCAATGTCCTGATTTACGTTAAAGAGTAAGTTGTGCTTATCTCAGGGAATAGCAGCTCCGACTTAACGCCCACATATACGTACGTCCGTGGCTATAAAAATGTATGAGGAAGGGAATACGAACCTTTAGAAATTGGATTGAGGATCTGCAAGTCAATGTTTGGACAGTAGGGCTTGATGGTGACATTCAGCAGACCGGCTGCGACGGTTTGGACAGCCCTCATCATCCTACTGGTGCAGGCGAACGGTGCTGCTCCCAGACACGTCACGAACTCCTGAAGTAGCGGCAAGAAGTTGGTAAATCAACAGTTAGAACAGTTTGTATGGCCAAGAGAAATCTTTATATTCTGGGTTGCTTTTTACACAGCTCATAGATTTTCTATGCTGACGTTTCAGTAGTCTTTCGGCTACGAAACTTCACTTGCCAGGGCAAGAGACTAGTAGGATATATCATGCCATGATGACGTTGTAGCCGAAAGTTTATTGAACTGTCGACAGAAAAGAATCCTAACGTTGTTTAGATACGAACTCAGGAAATATAGTATCTTTTCGACATTGTCTCATTGCTGTATTAATCTTGTTTGGTGAATTAATGTGACATTATAAACAAAATCCTTTATCACAACTTTTTCAGCTAGTTATCACGTTATTTCTTTTCAGAGCTAAATCTATGTGATAAATTATCAGGTTTACACAATTAGAACACAAATTTATTTGTAAAAGAGAAAAAAGTTTTTCAGTTGCATAGACATGGTCTTTTACTCATATAATACGCTTTTACTGTCAAAAACGCGGAGAGAAATATAGATTCATGAAATGAAGGAAAACAATCTTGCCTGCGATAGTTTGCAGACTCAGGGGAAAAGAAGGCCCCTGATATGTGTCCTAAAAGTTTTCGACGTGAAGCTTTGAAGACGAGTTTGATTTCTTTCTTGGAGTGTTTTCTGACGTTTTTACATACCAGATCAACAACATAGTTGGTGTTAAAAGAAAAACACGTGCACCCGTCATACATGCCTCACCTGTTCGGCTCCACAAAGATGTCGCAGCAGTGCATCCTGGGAGAGTCCCATCATCTGCCGGTCCAGTGCGGAGTAGCTGTCAGCTTGGTGACGTACACAGTGGGTAGTGACGCGTGCTGCACACAGCCGGGGGTCTGTACAACAACATGACAGTCTAATCACAAGAGGCTATCCGTTTGTGAAAGAACGTGCAAATAATGTACGTCAAATGTGGTGGAAGACAAAACACATTTTATGTCAATCTGCTCTTTCTATAATCACGGAAAAAAAGAACTGTTTAAAGAGGCCATCAAATTCCACCCAAACTTCCTCACATTCACTGTCAAAACGAAAACAGTTCTCCTTCTTACATCGCAAAACCCACACATAATAGAAAAGGTGGGATCTTTCGTCTTCCACTGTCTTCGAAAAAGTTGAACCCAATAACCTGGGATCTAGAGTTAGGTTTTATCAGCTTTAGACTAGAGTAAACACTTGTGATATTGTTTTTACACTGTTTGAATCTTTTCTGTTACCTGCAATTAGCCCACGGACAAGAATTTGCAATAAACTTTATCATTCTTATCATCCAGTAAACCAGTGTACACGTCGACAATAAAGGTTGTACACATAACACACACCCACTGAGTGAATAAAATTGTTACCTCAAACAATATATCAATGTTATCGTGAGGTAAGATATAAGGCCAGTGTGTTCAAGTTTCTGAAAAGAGGAATGTATCAAACTGCATTTGAAAAGGAAGATTGTATGCATAATCATCGTAGTGAGGTATCAAAATGAAACACTTTACCTTCCAACGAAAGGAACCGGTCTCCTAGCAACTCTTCCATCTGAAAGAAAAGTGTTGAAATGAACTTGTTAAAAATAGCTACTCAAGCTCCTGACATTCTCCTACGCAAAAACGTCCAACGGCGCTAGCAAAACCGCCTTTTGTTCGACAAACAGGCGGTTTGCTAGCGCCGTTGGACGTCTCTGCGTAGGAAAATGACTTCTTTTTTTTTTTTTTTAAAGAGCCTTCGTTAAAATTTATTGTGGACTTTGGCACTTAAGTAGGTATAAAAACATTTTTGCCATTTCCTATAAACGTCAAGTTTTTACTTAGCGCAGCATGTCTTATTGACACCGTTGTCGGATTCACTATTATTACATCATGTAAAAAGCTCCTCATCAAAGTTTTAAATCAATCAATCAATTAAACAATCAAACAGTCGATGATTTAGCCTCTAGCCTCAAATATTTGCCTCTAATACAATGGATCTCTTTCAAATGATGTCCCGTATTCTTCCACCGCTGTCAAGTTCGCGTCTGACGAACTGAACACTTTGTAGTAAATGTCATCAAAATAAAACCCCTTGGATGAAGGATTTCTATTGGGGTGTCTCGGCTGGAATTTGAGTCTATTTATATACTCGTACGGCCAACCTTGGTCATAGCGAGCTGTTTGAAAGTATGACCCTCCTTTGTGGGTAAATAGTTTGTTGATGACGTAACTCCACTCATCTGCATAATCAGCAGGCTTGGCTAAAAACGTCATCTCTACTCGATGCCATGTGTCAAGCTTCAGCATCGGAGTGATCTGCACGTAGTGAAACTGCGCGCTGTACCCACAGTTTCTCACTCTAGCACAGTACGTGTAGTTCGGATACGTTTCTGCAGTTCGCACTATCACTCCACTTGGTGTAGCGAACATCTCGAGGTAGTTGGATGCTCGGAGTGTCCCGTCTGGATTCCCCGCGCAGACGGCAATGCGAGAACCGTCACCTCGTTTCCTCGTGGCACGGAACCAGAAGGAAGCGTAAAAGGAGTCGAAGTCGGCGGAATACTCGCCGTCCATGCGGCCTGCGGTTACGGAGAGACCGGGTGAGAAGGGAGTTCCCTTCCCGAGGGACAGGTCCCCACGCCGAAGCTGCCAGGACTTCCGACCGGAATGATACTGTCTGTTGGAGACTGCTTGTCCGCCATCTTTTGCAGATATGCATCGGTTGTTTGTGGAAAATGACTTCTGCTTCCAATCGACATCGAGTCATTCACTCAAGCTACTAAACGAAACCATTGAAAATGCCGTGCATATACACAAAATGGGTTTGTCATACAAATTCCACACATACAGTGCATGCTATACAGCCATGCACACAATTACACAAATTATTGGGAGTTAATTTTCAATGCCTCCGGAGCTCCCGGCATTTGGGTCTGCAACATGTACTGATGGTAGGACACTAGATTTTACAGAATACAATGGCATATGGAATGAATGAAAACATCTTTATTTACCCTTGCAACACATGGACATAAAACCATTTACATCATGATCACTTTTTACAAATTTGAAATATTGCTTTTGTATGAGTGATAAAGACACCAACATAGCATTATGCGGTTCACTGCTGTACGTACATCGAAAATTCGATATTCCTGAAAAAGCAGGACAGGTATTGATTCCTTATGCCCGTAAACACACATTTTTGATGGTTGATATAGCATTTCACACTAAGAAACGTCGTCTGTAAGACTAAAAATATTTACTTTTAGAGAAAAAATGATGTAGCACTCCTACCTGCCGTGTTCTCTTCACCCGACCCCAACCTTGAACAGCAACCGTCATGTTCAGCACCACGGTCAGGACCATCAAAACACATCTTCTAGAACCCTTCCTCATCCTTATATGTTACAAAGCCCCAATGTCTAAGATAACAGAAAGCGTATTGCTGAACTACTTAAGACTTAGTCGAGCTGGCTGTTTTGTTCTGAATATCGCCGATCTGTAGTGACGTCGTTGATACGTAATGACGTATTTGTTAATTAGCATATGTCCACCCACAAGGCAGGAAGTCGTCCTTAGATGAAAGACTGATTTTCATTGGTCTTTGGTCGCAGGATCTGCGTCAAGGCAGATAGTTGTTTAACGACCCTTTCCTGTCCGCTGATGAAATCGCCCCCTTATCGTCTTTGCCAGGCGTCTTCATGAATTCTCAAGTTTAGATCAAACGTGTTGATTTTATTGCTATTTTTCGTTAGATTTTTACCGTTTTGCCGTTGCATTTCGATCTTTCAGCTCAATATCTGTTAGTTAAGTTGTTTCAAAATTTGTTTTGAAAGAAGTTGAAGGAAACTTATTTCTACATTTCTTCTCCCAGAAGGTCACTTCGTTATGTTGTCCACATTCAGGAGATCGTATGACAAAAAAATCGTATAGCTTTCTTCTTTCTTTTACTATCAAAACGATGTGCGCGGACCCAGTATGAAGTAGCGTCACTGTGGTCTCCAACTCTCTGTCGGTAGGGTTGAAAAGAGACACCCTATGGCGAACTGAGGTACTGCAGTCAGGGATCTTAGATTTGTTGCAAATTCAATAACAAAATTGGTCTGTTTTGTAAGGTAATCCCCATTCTTTGCTAGCAAAGAAGCAAGTAAGTAAATGAGTTATAGATAACAGGAAAATCCATTGTGGTTTAGATCGACAATCTGTTAGAATGTGTTTTGTGCAATGCTTGAGGTTATCCTTCTCCACATACTCTATTGTTGAGCAATGCATTACGTCTAAACTTTTCAGCACGGGTTGGTCGGAAAGGTAACTTCTAAACCCTGGTTACTCAGATCACAAATCATACAGCACATGTGTAAGCGACTGTCAATCTAAAACCTCCAAGCAGTTGATAACTCCCTTTTTGTGTCGTGTCTGTGTGTCAGTTAATGGCACTTTTACTATGTAAATAAAGAGCTCTGGTTGCAGTAGCCATCTTGTTTGAGCCAAAGTTCCTCCTAGTTTCCCTTGGTAGAAGACGGGGAAAGTGTCTAAACGGGTTTAAGGATAACGTTATCAGCTTTGTTACAGCCTCGGAACATTTACGAGCCAGAGAGTCAAGAGAGCTTGCTTTTGTAGCACGGTTGTGAATCAATATGTGAGACACAACATTGTGAGCTTGGTCAATCTAATCACTTTTACTTGCCATGAAGGCAGAAACTTGAATACTGCTTCTCGTCAGTTCTACATGTGTACTTACTCTGCATAATTATACACTGTACATGTACCCTCTCTGAAATATTACAAGCAGAATATGATACCTGCATGAAAACTACAAACGCAATGTTTAGAATGAATTTCAGTTCACAGTATACCACAATTCTTTTCTCATAGACACAGTTTATTTCTCCAGTCAAACTTGACATAGTTTTAACAAAGACATGTAGATATGGTACAGTCATTGGCAGAGGCATCATCATGCCTCTTGTCCAACATATCACTGCTCAAAACCCTAGCTGGACCCTCGAGCTCCATAGAACCAGGGAAGTACATTTACTTTATCAAAGGAACAGAACAACATCTATTGCCTGCCTACAGGTACCAGACTTAAATTATGTATACATACATACCCAGCATTAGACTTAAAGAGATATTCTTTCCATCCCCTCTGCACACTTAAAAGTATGATACAGACAACTCTGCCCTTACAAGCACAAAAATTACACCTACTCCAAAATAAAACATAACAAATAGAATTATTCATATAAGAATTCTTTAGTACTATTGGAGCAACAGGAATCACTTCAACTTGTCTCACTTTGGTCCTGTACACAACTGCAGCGACAGAAATGGCACGGAGCATGGCAGACAACATGTATACACAAGCAACAATGTCAAACACATAATCAGTGTTACATCACAACTAAAGACAAGATAGTCAACTGTACAGATGTCTTTTCCCCTATGTACAGGAGTGTCTTCTATATTGCCCCCTTTCCAACAGGTCCTCAGTCCCTGCTGTAAATTAACTAAAACCAGTGATCATAATTAAGTATACTTTCTATTAAGTCTGGGAGAAAGTGGTGCTTCAATTACCAACTTAAGAAACTGGATTATGCCCATTGCCAGCTTATGGCAACCATTATTGCATGTTTTCAGCAAAATACATCTAATCTTAATTCATCATGGCACAGAAATCAGAAAAATGTTATGGCTCAAACTTAAACCAAAGTACATACTTTTCTTTATGTTCTATCGGACAGAATTTGAGCAGGGAATAATAAGCCACTAGACACTACAAGAAGTACTGATGTGAAGAACAGGCAAATAGTGCAAAATATCACATCCATGTCTGTCTGATTCTGTTCAAATGACCCAGTATAGGACATGTGGTTGTGTGAGGTAGGACCTGGACTGGAAATACAGCTGTTTGGCGGGGTGTTCATGAGGATGTATATCAAGTACATGATAAATGACGTAAGCATGGTGATCCCGCGACTTCATGTCCTTAAGTAGTAGGGCAGTTGTGAATGAGACAGACATGTTATGTGAACACAAGTTTGATAGAGTATATACATACAGGTTACATAACATAATAAGAGAACAGTGATTCTTACATCCTACAAAATGTAGCTCCCTGTTTCTGTGCTAGAGTAATAAATTACCTCCATCTTAAGTATTACACAAACTAATTGTAAAGTTTGAAAGATGAACCAATAATCATCAGTCTAGGGCTGAATCTAATGCACTTTTGCCTTTAAGTCGATCTCTTGTAATCTCACAAAATTATTATTCTTCAGTGATATATCCATATCTTCCATAATAATTAATTATTATGTATTAAGGAAGTATTTTTACACGTTATTTTTCTCAGTGAGGTACATTAAGTTGAGAACCTCATGTCTAGGAATGTGTACAATTCAAGTCACCTAACAAAGTCATACTTGAGCTTTCACTTCTCTGTATGAGTTCTGCAGTTTTCAATGTTAACAATGATTCAGATCTTCATTTCTTTTGAAGAGGTTATATGGAGTGCTGTTCTTTTGGTCGGTTCAATTCAGTAGACTAAGCCTTGTTCAATCATACTTTCCATTGCTGGTTTTCCTGCCGACTTTATCAGCTACATGTACATGTAGCAGTATTGTATAGCAAGTAAAACTGCCTCTAGGTGTAACATACCAGCTTGAAACTAGTAAACTACAGAGTCTGGCAACAAAAGCAGCAAGGAAACTTATATAGCCTCTGGGCCACCTGTTGTGACATGGTGACCATATGATCTTTTACCGAAATGCATTATACACATATTGAGCTGTTTCAGACTTTAAAATGTGCACTTTAAGAACATATGATGGTATATGTATACAGCTCTGATTAGAAATCAAGCTGACCAACTCATAACAAACTGGATAGAAAATCATAGATTATGCTCAACAAATGGGATAGAAAATATTGATAACAGATATTTCAAAGAAAAATCATAGATTTTGCAACTTTGATATAAACATCATCACTGCCTTTCGGAAGCAACAAAAGTTGATCAATATGATTAATAATAATATGTGTATTCCTTAACAGTATTACAATAATTGACAATGATGTGACGCTAAAACACAATACACTTTAGAGGAATATATTAATATGACCTTCTAACAGAAGAGTTCTACATGTAGTTATAGTGCGTATGTTGAGAATGGCAACTGTAACAGTTGTCAGTGTGAACAAAGTAAACACAGCTCCGAAAAAACCCAACTTCAACCATTCTGCACATCTGAAACTTACAAAAGAACACAAACCTGAACATCAAAACGTCAGACAGTCAAGTAGTAGTTGACTTCAGGAAAGGTTGTATATAGCATTCTCATACATGTACTGGATGCCTGTAACACTACAGTACACTGGTTGCTGAAATGGTTTGCTCTTATCAAATGGCACTGACTTGACAAATGTGAGAGATTAGATGTAGCTATACCCCTTAGTTATAGCAACCTGTGTCATTCACAGAAACCTACTTCTGATGCTGTAGGCTCATTAAGTATTGCAGAATAGAGATCAAGTCCATCATGTAGAGTCCTATGACAACAGTAGATTACCGATAGGCTTCAATTTCAGATTTAGAGCCAGGGTTTGGGACAAGTAGTTTTTTAAAAGCATCTTTCTGAATGACTTCTTTACCACCTTGAACATTTTTGCCAGAAGACCTGCTTCCATAGATGTTTTATTTCATAAATAATTTGTTCTTAAAGCTTTTCATTGTCAAATTATGTTGATTCTACAACATTTTATAGAGGTTTTCTGTAGTTTTTGTTGTCTTGGAGCCAACATTGCAATGCGTAGGAAATGATTTACCACTAAGTGACACTGCTTTCAAGTTATGTCTAAATCATACACCAATGACAAGAATAAGCTTATAGTCTTAATTAAGTAATTACTCAATATATTTTAGTACTTTATACATGATGTACCCAACTATACTTATCAATACCAATAGGAACATGTCCTGGACCCAAATTTTATCTCAATTATGTCATGTATCTCGAAATTTAAAAAAAAAAATCATTATTTGCAACAAGATCAACGAAAATGTCTGAAGTTAAAAAGGTTTATAGAAGTTACTTCACACAGTGGCATTATTTCTGATATTTTCCAGCAGTCACTGTCTTCAATCTGTGTATCCAAAAATGCTTATGCCACAATCCTACAATACTTTTCCATCAAGATATGCTTCAGTGGCGGCGGCACCGGGGGGGGCAGGGGGGGCGGCTGCCCCCCCGAAAAATATGTTGGGGGGGCGTCGCCCCCCCAGAAAATCAAGCTGAAACCTTGTGTATTTTTTTGATGATGGAAATTTCATTAAATCAAGCTAGTCTAATGGGAAAACTTACACCTGAAAACGCAAGAAATGACGTTTCAGAGAGTCCCGATTTCAAAATTTCGCCAGTGTTCCCTTGTGACGGCTCGCGTCTTGGCCATGTCGGCGCAGGACAATATGTTGCGGGAGCGTTGCTCTTAAAACCTTTTTAACTAATAAAAATTTTACTATCGTACTATACTTGGTTTACAAGCAGAATGTGGGCCTCAAATGCAGGAAATGACGTTTTAGGCGGTCAAGATTTCAAAATTTTGTCCGGACCTCCCTAGCGATGACTTGTGCCTCCGTCGCTCACAACAACATGGTGAAAATTTGTTGAGGCGTGGGTCATTGCCCTCAAACATCTCTTTCATTCACAAAAATGACATTAGATTTAGCATAGTCCCTCAGCAAAATTTGTCCCCCAAAATACAGAAAATGGCGTTTCAGAGGGTACAGATTTTGAAATTTTCCCAGACCAACCTTGTGACAGCTTGCACCTTCGACACTCGGAATCGTGAATATATTTTGGGGGCATCGCCCTCGCTAAAACCATGTGTCTTTCTAACAGAATTGTCATCAAATTTAGCTTAGTCTGGCAGCAAAATATGCACGCCAAAACGTAGGAAATGGCGTTTTAGAGGGTCAAGATTTCAAATTTTCCCGGGGGAGCATGCCCCCGGACCCCCCTAGGATGGTCGCGCCTCCGGCGCGACTGGTAGCGCCTTCGGCGCTACATGCGCCGTACAATTCTGTCAGTAAAAGTTCGCCCCCCCAGACGAAATTTGGTGCCGCCGCCTCTGTGCTTGTACCTTTAAGGGAAGGGGCTAAACAGTGTTTTAGAATCATGATATTCTCAATCTAGACCATAAAATTTTAGCATTACCTGAAGTTGCTGACAGGGCTAGATCAGACTTCAGGTATAATTACTATTTGTTTCTTTAAAATATCATGAAATCCTCAAGGAACACTAATCTCTACAAAGATAAATCACTTTTAAGACTGCAACATATTAAAGGTTTAGTTTGAACTTTTTTTGTTGAATTTAAAAAAATATGCCGGACTTAAGGGATATTGTCTATCAATGATGTAAACACATCGCTTGTAAAGTTTTTTACGTTTAGTCTCCAGTCTTTTGCTTCATACCTAAAAAGTGTATCAACTTTATCATAATCTACATCCCAAGCTTACAAATATGTTGTCTAAATACCTTTAAGGACGTGGCTACATTCACACCAACTCCAAGGTCATACAAGTATACTAAGCCCAGATGTGACATGGTCATGTGATAGGGGCCAAGCCATATTTAGCAATGCCACAGCACTTTTGCATGATGGGATGGGTTGAAGATTTTGCAAATGGCACAATGTCCTGATCACATGATCAAGATCTATACTGCCATAGTGACGTCTGTGTGACCTGGGATTGATGTACTAAATGTAGCAACTTCCCAGCTCTCACCACCTATGATGTATTGAATGGCTTTAGTCTACAAAGGTATATATATCACATATTGCACGTCACAGGAGTGAGTTATTAGACCAAGGTGTAGGATTAGTACAAGGTTACTCCGCACTTACCCCTGTACAAACCACCCCCATGAAGCATATAGGCGTCTTCTTCTATCTCTTACCAATGTCTTACAATTGGTGAGATATTTATGCTGCACATGAAAGAAGGATACAAGCAAAGAAAGTATTTCAATTGTGACCAAGATCAAGCTTTCTTGCAAGAACTCTTCTATCTTTCTGTTCAGGTGATTCTTCTTGTTCAAGTTTAAAATGAGAGACTGTAACAGTTACAGTCCTTTATCCTTACTTGTATTGAGTACAAATTAATACACCGACTTTGAAGGTGAATATCTATAAGGAGACTAGAAAAAACACCACTGCAAACATTTATAGCGGCTGTGGATTGCACCACTGCTTCATAGGGGTGTACAGGTTAAGGTGGGCAGCTGGCTGGACGGTGTACATGTCCATGATGGTTCTGGGTGTACATTTGTGTGCTACATTTACGGGTTATTCCCCTGTCGGATGTCAGTTCCCGTTGCTGTTTCTCTGCGCCAGAGGGACTTTCCCGAGGTCGGACGCAGAGCTGGAGCTGGACTTAGCGAACTGTTTGGGCGCCATGCTCATGACGCGCTGAGCCTCCATCAGGGCGTCCTTTATCTCCTTCATCCACTGGACAAACTCTGGGTCACTCTGTAGGGTACAAAGGTCATGATGATGTTGTACAACATCACAGGTACATTTGCACACGTACATGTACACATGTAGTACAGCCCGGTCTTTAAAAATGTCAAGGAAACAGCTCAGCTCTGGACATGCTCAGCTGTATTACTGAAAGTTTAGCTTATCTGCAAGTTTGTGCCAGGAGGTTAACTGCAAGTACATGTTAGAAACATGGGGGACATGCGTGTGACAATGAACAGTGATAAACATAATTGTACAAAGAGAGTACATTTAACATTGGCTACACGTATACCTGGACAGGTTGGGTTTGACTTCCGTCTTGGAAGCAGAGGAAGACAAAGGGTCCACAATTTATGTACTACCACTTCCCTACTGGCCGAACTGCTGATTTTGCTTGCAGCTGGGATTGGAAACTTTAACTGAATGCCTCTTACATATTTCATATTTGTACCAAATGTTTCTAAATGTGGGATTTGCCTTTTTGTTACCCTTCCACAAGCTATAACGTCACTCAGTTGATGAAAAAGGCTATCTGCTCACCTCAGGACGCAGGAGAAACTGCTTCCCGCCCTTGACCTTCAGCTGGATACACTTGTTGCCCTTGACTGTCGTCTCCTCCACCGCCAAAACAGACTCAAGAACTAAAACATTATTCTGTTGGACGACGTCCTGAAAATGAAATAAAACCACATCCTGAAAAGACGAAGAGACGACTTGGTTAGGGCATAGCCTTCCACTTCATGCAGACTTTGTGTCACACTTTCATATTAAAAAAAAAGGCAAATTTTTTTGGGGGAGGGGGGCGACAAATTTGTGGTATTTCAATTAAAGATGAACAAACAAAAACATTTGAGGGGAAAATGATTATAGACATAAGGCTCAATAAGGGTAAAATGCATGAATAAAATCTGCATGTGGAAAGGAATTGTGGTGTAAAAACACAGCAAAAGGCTTTGTTGTTAAAACCATTAAGTTAACCCCTACATGAAGAACATGCGCAATTCAGTACCTTTTTAGCCTTAGTTTTGAGAATATCTCAAGTGGATGTATCACTAGCAGTTGTGCATGCCTGATTTTTTGAGGCATTCAATAGCATAAGAATGCCACACAACATGATACATGTTTACCACCCTCTAACACTCCCTGAAAAGCATCATCAAATGTGGCATCTTTTCAATTTCTAGGATCTCTTATTAGATCTTGGAATTACATGTAGCATGAGTTATTTCTTACAAACACTTACTTTAACGTATTATCTCTAGCTGTGAGCGAATTTTGATGGCGAACATGTTTCGCCAAACCATGGTTTGAAGACTTTGAAGAATTTACTTTTAACAGTTAACTCCATGGCAGTGAGGGAACCTTAAGTCCATGGTTATTAACTTCATTCACTGTTTTCCCTTGATTTTAGTAATGGCCTATTGTAAAAGTTAATAACGATAAATGCCATAACAGCATGCTGGTGGTTAACTGTCAAGCTGGTTCTGCTACACTGGTTATTTAGCATCGGTGTTCTAGCCAGCCTGAAATTTTTATCCGTCCCCTGGATTTTGAACGGAAATCCTTTCTAGTGCCAAAGGCTTCCACGCAACAGTCATAGAGGGGTCGGGGAAAATGTTGAAATCTAAGACGCTCTGAAGTGCTATTTCCTGCATTTTGAGGAGCAAATCTTGCTGGTACAGTAGACTCAGCTTGGTTCAATGGAATCTGTGCTGAATTTCTGGAGATATTTGCAAAATTTCATTTGTTTAATATCTCTACATGCCAATTTTTGTCTATCACTCTGAGGACGGAATGGGCAACATTGTTGTTTGTCCCCAGCTGCAAAATTCCGTCAAAGGACAGATGCTGGCTAGAACCCTGCTCGGCATGCTAAAGGTTACAACAGAAGCCAGCCTACATTTCCTACAGGTCTCCTATGTCTACACTGAGTAAACCTCCTACTCAGCTTCCTACTAAGGGAGGTGAGCAGCTTCCTACAAGTATTCCTTCTGTCTGTCTCCTTAGTAACAGCACACAGCACAAACAATAATCAGGACATGGCAAATTATCACAAGTACAAGGGGAAGCAGGAATTCACATGAGGAAAAGTCTTACAGTACCATGCTCAAAAGTTTTTCATTTACAGAGTGCAGAAGATGTATTTTGGCTCCTTGTTGAAAACAATCTGTGCAAAAATTGAGTACTTTTTCTTTTCTTTTAAAGGCAGCAATAAAAAAGCATGATTGTTGTTTAAAGTTGAATTGATTTTTATCAACACAACATGCCAAATATTCGTGAAATTGTAAAATGATGGAGAACAAATTTTGAATGTTCCTAAACTGGAACCTGATATGGCATGTCATAGAATGTGTACATTTACAACAATGTGTGTACCTGCAAGATCATTTCCTCATCAGTGTTGGAAAAGCATAAAACAGAAGCTTTCATATAACAGCTAAAATTATTGTTCATTTAAGCATATTGATAAGGAATTTCAAATTTAATGACATAGAAATTAAGGGTCATACACAATCCACACAATAGCAGTCTACTTGTCAACAATAAAGCCATAGAGTATATTATACACAAAAAGTCAAAGCAAGTCATAAATTATGCCCAACATACAGCAGAGAGAAGAACTAAGCATATTAAAGGATATAAAAGCAAACAAATCACATACCTCCATGGGTAGCAACAAAGCGAATGACTGATGACAAAACAAAAAGGGGGTAATAATTACACACAAATCTAAACTTACAAGGGGTAGATGAAAAGACAAACAATATGCACAGAACTAAATCAGGATCTATAACCACAAATACAGTTAGAAGAAAAAAAGCACTAGATTGTCAAACACCTTGAACATCAAACTGTCTGTAAACTGTTCGAGTATTCATCTCTAAAATATGTGCTAGGTGGATGTTGACTACCAAAAGGTAACCAATCATACATCCATGTCAGGACCAGAACATAGAACATCCAACTTGATATTTCAACCCAGTGTCAAACCCAATGTTTATGGTTAAGATTACTGTAAATCTCCAAATATTCTCAGTACTTGAAATCATCTGAACAGGTGCAGACATTTCTGTTTCCTTGCTATTTTGTAACTTGTGAACTTGAAGAAGCAGCAAAATATAGAAATAGGTGCAGAAAACTTGAGTGAATCTTTTTTTTACAGCTAACCCTTTGTTCAGTTTACAATGACACTGAGTCTCATCATTGTAACATAAATAACATTTTTTTTTTTTTCATTTTTATTTATCGAGGGGTACATATCGCCTGGCCGGCGTTTTTCAGAGATCTCTGGGGGGGAAACCCTGTACACTAACAATAATCGATATAACAATATAAAATCAAATAAATAGTAACACAGCAAGAAAGGACATTGCAGTGTGGTTTGACTCTTACCCCTTTCTCGGCCTCCCCCTGCCACTCCAGGCGGTTAGGGAAGAGCCAGAAGTACCTCTTCTGCCAGGCTGTCAGGAACGGGCCGCCTAGCTTCAGCAGGTGGCCATGGATGATGCAGTCTTTCCCCTCCGCATATTCTGAGAGATTAGAAGACACATGCATTTATAAAGGTTAGACATCCCAGTTAACAATACTCCAATACAATTGAATCTCTACAGCTGGAGAAAAATGAAGATTCGGTTAAGGACATTTTGAGTAACTTCAATCACAGCATCATTGGAATGAACTGGCAGAAAAAATTCATCAGTACATCCAACTTGAAAAAACAGTTGAACATGTAAGGATTGTATGCAGATGTCACACATTTGTAATTAATCATGTATAGTTAGGTTGTTTCCAGGTACTGGAGAGTTCTTTGTATAGTCCTCCTTTCTGTTTTAAGGTGGGATTGTAGATACATGTAGAAGACATGTGTAACACAAAGTCACCTAAAGTTATCATGCATTCAATTTGATATTTTGTGAAAATGATGGAATGAACAGGCAACATGAGCTACAGAGTCATGGAAAAAACTTGAAACTTTTTAATGATTGATTTACCTTTCTCATCCATCATTTTTTTGGCTCGTTTCTTGGCCTCGTTCTTGTCAGCATCAGTGTTGACTGCATCGTATACAGTTTCTGGAGAGGAAGGCAGATTCATTACAGTGATGTCTTGGAACAACATAAATCTAGTACATTTTCAACAACTTTATAGAGATTGTTGATTTTGGTTAGAAGTGCACTTGGCTGTAACTTTGGATGAAAGCAATGGTAAAATTTCCAGAACATTAAAAAATAAAAACAAAATGTTGCACCGACCTGCGATCTCTTGCTGCCACCTCTCAGACACCACCAGTGGAAAGTTCTTATACAGCTCCTGGTCAGCCTCCGTTAGTTTGATGCCTTTGGTGTCCTCCTCGTCAAACGACCCAATGTCAAAGGCATCTGCAGCATTGACCTCCCCCCGAGGGGGCACCAGGGGTGGGGGGTACTGTACAGAATATACCACAAAGACGTTGTCACATATTTCAATACACAAATGCCCTAACTACTGTGTTTCTAACATGTGTTTTTAACATGTGTTCCCTTTGCTTAAATTGTAGTCATGATTATACATTACGGCACACAATAACTGTCTCACCTTGAGTTGGTACACTTTGGCCCAGTCGATGTCCTTGAAAAATCTCAGTGTCTTCACCTCCTCAGCTCTGTCAAATACATGTAAATTGCACATCAGAAAATATTCTTTAGCTGTTATACATCTCTATGGCAACAGTACTTAGTGTTACACTAAATGATTCAGATCTTTACAACCTTTTACTGCTTAAGAATGTCATAGGGTGAAATGTATGGGGAAGGTACAGCATATATAATTATACGCCAAATTTAAGGCATGCAATCGCCTCCTCGTACATTTGAAAACATCCCTACAGCTACATCTATTTTCTACTGCTAGTTTCAAAGTCAAGTATTTTACAGAGGACTTGAAAACTGTTCTACAGAATGGTCATCTACACCCCAAGAGAAGCCTGTTTAGAGCCTCCCATCACTGACCCTCTCCCTTGGCAGCCGAGCCTATCGTTGACATCTCTCTTGAGCAAACCCCCCAGCAGTTCCTTGCACTCCGAGGATAAGGAGTCGGGCAGGTCCACATCCTGGGGTGACAGGTGTCAATCAAACATTCAAGCTCTTACAAAACAAACTTATAAATCAATAGCTGGTCACTTGAGATTTTGAAAGATAATAATTGTGGATTCAGAAAGACTCATTAATTTTAGAGTCAAGTATCTTCATACAACATAATAAATATAATCAAAAGGTAAAGGATAAATCATACTTTTCAAAATCCTTCTTCCACTAATTTACACATATCAATGGTACTTCAGCAAAGGAAAAATAACTACAATGTAATAGACCAAGGGCTTGAAGTCCAGGCAAGTTCCTGGCTGTGTTTGGTTGTACTGACAGTAATGAAATACCTAATACATGTAACGTTACAGTTATAACAACAATCAACAAACAGTCATCACTATTGGTCATTATCAAAAAGACAGTAATACAATGAAAATTAGATCATATATTGGAGTGAGCAAAAATATTCTTCATGGATATCCGGAACAATCATAAAAATAATACTTTCCACTGATGGACACAGCTACTTTGCATATACATTTGCATATTGTTTATTATCATTACAACATATCATTTCGATAACACAGCATTTTCTTCTTAATCTCCAAAATAAACTTCCAAGTATGAGTTGGAGCATCCTTCCTAACAGCTTGCAGCTTGTGTTACACAATATACAAGCAACGACCCTGGTAAAACAGTCCACCGATCTGAGAGCTTTAGAACAGGACTGCTGTCAGCCAATCAGAATGTACTCCACAGATTCTAGTTAATGTACTAACCAATCACGTTGCCCTGCAGACAAGAGGCAATATGATTGGCTGATAGCTTGCCCAATGAAATCTGTCTGTAACTGGGCCAATTGGATGACTCAAAGCAGTAAGTCTTTTAATGTTATTAGGCAGTTGTGATCAAGAAACCAGTGGGAAATAAATGAACTTGTTGTCATTGTGGCTGGTCCTACTGCGTGTAATAATACATGTGTAAGCCCTGCAGTAGACTTCAAACTATCAAGAACCAAGAAAAATTTCAAGTAGGTACTTTTACTTTGTGACAGTAAGTTGGAGCCCTGTTGGTGTAACTTAAGTCCTCTTGAACCACATCACAGCCATGTTAGACAACACCTATTAGGTGCAGTGGCTTACCCTTACCATGGTCATGGTCATCCTGTCAATCTCGTGTTTGTCTTTCGTCTTGTGCTGTCGGAATGGGCTGTGTCTGTAGAAAATACAACATACAAAGTTATAATTCATCGCATTAATTGTAACTTATTCATGGTAAGGTAATTCAAATTACATTTGTTCCTTCTTCTAATTAAGCTATTTTGTACATTTTACATAAAAAGCATAGTCTGAATGGACAGTGTATATATCTTGTTACAGACAGTACAAGGGAATATGGTCAGAGACAAATCCCAAATGTGTGAGAACTGAATTAAAGGCAATCAATTATTGTGGTCGTAGACACTGTAATTTCTTGGCTAACAACAATATAATACTGATGACATGTTGTTGATGACAGGCATTGACATGTATTGACATGTAAAAAAGATAAATTTCTGTTTATCTATTCATTTATTGAGATCTACCACATTAGTGAAAGGATTATCATATGAAAAGTATCGTGTGAAA
This sequence comes from Branchiostoma floridae x Branchiostoma belcheri, assembly GCA_019207045.1. Lineage (NCBI taxonomy): Eukaryota > Metazoa > Chordata > Leptocardii > Amphioxiformes > Branchiostomatidae > Branchiostoma > Branchiostoma floridae x Branchiostoma belcheri. The sequence continues at coordinate 15,558,180 of CM033036.1, forward strand.
AGAGCACATCAAAAACTACACCTCTCCATATGAATCATTATGATAGTTCTTACTCTCGGGAGACGTTGCCTTTTAATTCCTAATGCAGCCATCATTCCTACCAGGTATGATCATTACCCTGACTGCATTTCCCTGTGAATGTTATATAAATTTGTAATTGGTTTCCTTCCATGTTCCCTGTATGTAAAGTCATCAACTTGAGCTAACACACCTGTGCCCAGTGCTCCTGTCTTGAAGACTATTAGCTTTACACAGTGCACAGCAAGGCTAGGCAAACACATTAGCACTACAACTCACCCTTTTAGTAGTTTAAAGAGCATACAGCCCAGGGAGAACCAGTCTGCACTCGAGTCATACGCCTGGCCCTTGGCCAAGACTTCAGGAGCCATGTACCCGTGAGTACCCCTGGGAGGAAACAACAGGCATTGTTAGGAAGCAGCGTAACACGCACATTCATGCTCTGAAGTCCTTACACGCACCAAGGGTGGTATCAAACAACAGCTGCTTCATACCCTTCCGTTAAGAAAGAAAGCTGTCATAATTCACCTTTCTGCTGGGAGAGTAACTGGCCAACATTTCTACAAATAAGTACCCAAACTGACATATACAATCAGGTATGAGGGGTTTGCAGCTCTTTGAAGACAAAGTAAGGAATGTTGAACTTTGGTCCCACGTTTAAACCTGTTAATAAACGCATTACACTTATATGGTGGTGCTTTTCGTCTTCTTCTGCTTCCCAAAAAGAAGTCAAACCCAACCTGTTTAGAAATAACCAACACTAGTATTCGAGTAGTCTCTTCTTATCACTATTCACAGTCACATATATGTTCCTTATGTTTCTACCATGTACTTGCAATTAGCCTCTGGGCATGAACTTGCAAATAAACTTTTAATTCTTATTATTATATTGAGGAGAATATGAGTGTGATGGCCAACATGGAACAGAACCCCCTCAAAGAGTAGAGGTCCACAAAAACCTTTGGATAGTTGGGTAACCTTGGCTTCATGTTAGTTATCCCAATGGAATAGAACATGAAGTTGCACTCACACGCTGGCATGGGGCTTCTTCTTGGAGAAGTCACAAGCCAGACCCAGGTCTGATATTCTGACATGTCCATGTTCATCCAGCAGAATGTTGGCAGGCTGGGAAGAAGAGACAACATGCCAGTGTTAAATGTTTGATTGGACCATGCTTGTACGTAGTGTCATATCATACCTGGTCTGTATTTACGTTTGATATCGGTGTTCCGACAGGTCCATATTTTACGGTATGGCCCATGATGTAGATAAAATGCAACACGGGGTATTCTGTATCGCCCTCAGTCCCGACCCTCCTGCAGGTTGGATTGCTCCCCGACCTTTGGGCAATCCTACCTGCGGTCAGGCCGTACCTCGGGCATATTCTATATTCACATGGCCTTCTATGACCAGTTTCTAAGGGTAGTGCTGAGTCACCTTGAGATCCCTGTACACGATGCTCCTGCTGTGCATGTGCTCTAACCCCAGGATAATCTCTGCTGCGTAGAACTTCATCTCTCCCTCCGTGAAGACGCCGTGCTGGGACAGGTGGTAGTGAAGGTCTCCGCCTAGCAACACAGGAGAACAAGGTTCTCAGCTAATCTGCCTAGCAACACAGGATGACAAGGTTCTCAGCTTATCTGCCTAGCAACACAGGATGACAAGGTTCTCAGCTAATCTGCCTAGCAACACAGGATGACAATATTCTCGGCTAATCTGCCTAGCAACACAGGATGACAAGGTTCTCAGCTAATCTTCCTAGCAACACAGGATGACAATATTCTCAGCTTATCTGCCTAGCAACACAGGATGACAATATTCTCAGCTAATCTGCCTAGCAACACAGGATGACAATATTCTCAGCTAATCTGCCTAGCAACACAGGATGACAAGGTTCTCAGCTAATCTGCCTAGCAACATAGGATAACAAGGTTCTCAGCTAATCTGCCCTATCCCTGCCTATCAGTCACTTAACATTTAAGCTATAGAACTGTAGTTATGTAGATGCCATACCTTGTACAATTGTTGTGCAATAAAGTTATACATCTAATTTGGTCACTTACTATTTCAAACGTCTACTCACATTTGAAAATGTATATATACACCTCTTTGACTACAGAAGTTACTGCAGAAATAAAGATGACTTATGATATATTTCAACTGAAATATGAAACTTCACTCAGCGAAAGAACAACGACAAAACATGTTTATGATCATAACACATTCTATATACAAGGAGGACTGCCTGTGACTGTATATCTAGATTTTTTTCTTGTATTTTTGCCCCAAAATCTGTATTGCAGCAAGTGAAGCTAGGAGCAGGTTTACCATTCATAAGATCCAGAATGAAGCACAATTTGTCGGGAGTCTGGAATGCGTATGTCATGCACACTATGAAGGGGGAGTCCGCCTGTAGGGGCACAAATCATCATCAGAACTACCCTACTGATCTTGGGGTGGACAGGACAGGATTTTGTACTTGTTTGGAAGAAAACAAACATTAGTTTGGAAGAAAACAAACAATATTATCAATCATTTCAAGGAAACTGATGTAAGTCATAAGGAAAGAGTTAAGTGTGTTGTTACAAGGTGAGGAATATTATCAATGCAAGCTTAGGAGTGGTAGGGAAAGAAAAGATTCCCTTCTGGTTTTCTTCATCAGAAACCTTTCTTATCCAAAATTTGAAGTGAATTCATGGTGTTTGCAGCTAAAAAGGGTTTGCACAAAATAATGCTTTGGAATGGATGTCAATGGCAATGAATTGAATGAAGTTGTTTACTGCATCCAAGACAGTAGATTCAATGTCCATAAAACATTCAAAAAGGTTATATACAATGTACAATGTATACATGTTTATAAATAGTGACAAGCAGACAGATCATGCAGTGCATACCAAACACCAGGTGCATGTTATAAAACATCCTGGTTATTGTAACATCAAACAAATAAATCCTGTTCAGAACAACTCATATATCCTTCTGTTACCTGTTACCTACATTTTGTACATCCCACTTGGTACAAAATCAACGAACAGATTATTACATGTCTTTAAAAAAAATAATGATCGCTTTTTGAATAAGTGATTTGAAAAATATGAAGTTTGGGACATGGAACCTTGTCCCAGTGATAGAAGGTCCAATCGTTTAATGTGAACTCCTCACAAATTGAATACTGTGGCCTTTGTAATTCACTTACTTAATATATACTCCCAAGACATGACAGGTAGCTTGAGGTAAGGTAGTCAAAGTGTTGAAGCAAACTGGCCCACCTATTACAATTGTTAAACCTTCCCCCCACTCCTATCAAACCTTGTATGGGTAGTTCAACATTCCTTTAGATTTATACAAAGTGCAGAAAGACCACAACAGAAATGATGAGACATGTGCAGCACAGCTAACATGTGGGTTTGTTCCTTTGACTATATTATGCTAGTACTTTTGGTGCTTGTGAAATATCTGCTTAGGTCGTCCTACCTGCCCTACCATCTGCCGAAGCCCAAGGAAAAGCAAGGAAAGGAAAATAAGCGGATGCCAGAATGGCTGGTTAGCAGTATAGTACCACAGCTGGGAGACCCCATGATTGATCAGAAGCAAATGCACATGTATACGTACATTAGACCTCATCACATGATAGTCAAAACATATTGTGGATGATTAAGACATCTACAATAATGAGGAAGGAATGGCAAAGTGTATTGTTCACCACTGCTAAAAGCTTTTTTAGGTTTCTATTAAATGGTAATCCTTAATACGACTGTCACAATCACAATGCAAACAAAGATGTATAGTACTGTAGTACAGCCTGGATGGTCTTAAAGCAACACCACTGGTATAACATTACAGAAAATCATATTGAAGAAGTTGTCAATATTGTATCATGCAAGTACCATCATGATATACGTATATAGGATAATCACGTGGCATGTATCTTTTCAGTTTTGTACTCACCCCCGTACTAACTAAGGATAACATGATACGCTCATTCAATGCCAGTGTCTCTCCCTGCTTCATTTTGATTCTCTTCTTGTCCAGGCATTTCATTGCATACCTAGAAGGAAAGAAATCATCTTAAGAAACTCTTCATTCCAAACAATCACTGACGAGTAGTCTTGCAACAAGTACAATAAACTTCCTTGTAGTCACTTTTATTCTATTCTTTCCAGCACATTTTGTTAATTTTTCAAATTTCTGTTAAACTTATTAACTTTCATTTACAATCTCCTTATTGATGTTTATAATATCTTTCACATGTTCTGCTCACACATTCTAACAAGTACATACTTTTGTCAAATTAAGTAAGTTTAACATGCATGATGGTTCTGGCAAAAGCAGTGCACCTACATTTTGCCTGTGTCTGCTTTACGGCATCCATACACTTCACCAAAGCCACCTCTGCCGATAATTCTGTGTACGCTGAAGTCGTTCATTGTTAACTGAAAAGAGCAGGACAGTATCATTGTCTACGTAAATTTATGAAAAGTTTGCATCACAACACCAATACATTGCATACTACCATTAAAGTGTATATAGCAGTGCCTATCTCTCTTTCTATGGACCTTGGGCCACACAGTTGTGCTATCACTATAGCAGGGGGCTAGTCGACTGTTGGAGGTGTGCGTTCAACTAATATACTCTTTGACATAAGTGCTGAGTGCTAAGCAGAGACAGCATTGTGCGTATATTTGATAAAATGATGTACATATACTACAGACAACTTGGTACTTGTACCCCCCAAAATATACACAAAATAGATTTTGCTCAGTCCCACATAGTAATATTGCATTTTAGTAAACAATATAATATATTCTTACCTGGATGTTCAGCTCTAAATTTTTCCACTGACAGAATCGTGTGTACTTTTCACTGGAAAGAAGAAGTATGTGGTCATGGTACTTTTAGGAACTCAAGCAAAGAGTCCAATTATATATATATATTAGTAAGCTCTTGTAATTAAAAAAACCCTGCAAAAGTAAGGTAAAATCTCAACTCAGCTGTCTACATACTGACAAAGTTCAAAAGCATTTACATACGATGTAACCTTTTTAACTACAGTTAAGTAAGTAAAGTACTATTCTCTGTCCAAGGTACTGAAGTGACCACAGCTTGTCAATGATAACATGTATCAGTGTTAACATGTTATAACATGATAATGTCATGTAAGAGCATCAGCAGCAAATAGCAACTCTTCCATGCTAGCATTATCAGTTATAATGCTAAGTAATGACAAAACTAACCTTTCTAGGAATTTCTGGAATATTTCTCCTCGTAAACTGTTGCATATCTCTTCAATGTAGGGCTGCAGTTAAAGAAAAAAGGGAAATCAGTAATGCCAAATATTACTTTCCAACCACTTTGCAACCAATCATTACTTACTAACTGATGCAACAATGCAAAGTATCATTATGTAGTTGCAATGAAGGTTCTAAATTTTGCGAGACACTTGACAAGCACAGTCTCTTGTTTTAGGGATCAGCCTAAGATTAAGATGAGGCCACCAGAGCTAGCAAAGGAAAAGCCAAGCGGGCTGTTGATTAAGGTAGTGAGCAATCTAAAGTCCAATCACTGACACCCACACCAAGTCATCTAACGTAGGAGCCTTACCTCGAACAGGTCGACTGGGACTTCTTGCTTGAGCAGCCGAGTTTGCACATATTCAACAGCACTCTCCGAGAATTTCTGAGTATCAGAGATGTTCAAGCAGTCAAGATTCAGAATCTGTTTACATGTATGTCAAAGCTACAGAAAGCTTCAATACTATTTACTTACGAGCAACAGGAATAGATAAATCCTCATACTGTAAATGCAGAAATGTTCACGGTGGTTTAATATTCGCGGTGGCCACTTCACCGCGAACTTAAAATTACCATGAACATTTATCCATGGCAGTAAGAGACTACAGTACATGGTGCTACCGCAAACTTAAACCACTGTGATTACTCAATTTTCGGCTACTGCAAAATTAAATCCCTGCAAACTTAAATGCATTTACAGTATCTAAAAAAAATCTATTTCAGCTTCGAAACGCTTGTGCAAACTTGTTGCCAGGAAGAAAGAAAAATTGGACATAACATTTTCAGAAAGCAGATATACAGTTAACATGCAAAAAGACATGGCAGTTGTACGTGGAAGTTTCTAGCCAGCAATATACAATGTTAACTTCATCTAATAGGAATCAGGCTGAAATCCATGCCAAAACAGAAAAGCTGACAGCTGTCGATCCTTACATGGGAACATGACAGCAGCTCCTTCATGATGTAGGTGTCGTAGATGTGTCGGGCAGCCTTCAACCGCTCGTCTTCCTCGTCCATGTGTTCATATGCCTTCGTCTGGAACACAATTACACACTCAACACATACTCAAACAAGACACAATAGAATCAGCTGGGATTATATGTACTAAAACTCAGACGTTTGATTCATGAATAAAAATTAACTCTTTTATAGCTCTTAAAAATAAGTACTGCTAAGCTAAACACACTCACTCACACTCACTATCCGGTTTAACATCTGTTGTTCCCCATCCCTTGGATGTTAGATGTGCTTGCAATGATGCAAAATATGCCCTTATAGTAATATACATACAAAAGCATAACAAAGTGATGAACTTCAAACAAAAGACTAAAAACCTTTGGTCTGATGAGAGATTTCTGTCCATTCTTCAGAACAAACAACACATCCTCATTTTCCCACATCAGAAACAGAGAACAAAGTCAAGGTACATACTGAACATTAGAATCCTACACAAACTTCATACAAACTTCAAATATACTCAAATATTGTCAAATTAAGAGACCTTTAATACTCTTCAGTTATTTGGCCAGCAAAGACTATACCCTCTCTCACCATGTAACTGAAAGTTCAAGCATGACGCATCCACAGAGAGATTTCTTGATGCCAACATTGCAACAACCTAACATCTTACAAAACCTGAATCTGTGGCATGAAAGACTTTGAAATCCTCTATCATGGTGAGTTTTGACTTCAGGCCAAGCTTTAAATGTCACAACAGGGTTTCTTAGATGACATGAGCAGGTGGGCCTTACGTAAGGATTACACAAGCAAAGCCTACTCATCTATCTTATATCAAGGGACAGCTGCTGCTGGGAGGACAGGTGAAAGTAAAAGTGATCTGCAACCAGTTTACCTGACTGAGGATCATCAGGGCATGTGTACCTATAGTGTATACACTGACATTGCATACATGTAGAGTACATTTATGTACATTGTATACTAGTAGTGTATGGGTGAAGTCAGAACGAGGTGTCAGAGACTCTCATCCGTCGTAAATGACGGGAGAACCATGAATAGTGTATACAGGCTCAGTGTATGGGGGGAAAGTGATGCCGGTTAAGCCTTGCTGGACATGTAACTTGACATGGTAAACCAGCTGGTACACTAATCCTTTGGTCCCCAGAAGCAAAAAGGAGAAAAGGCTGTCCATACATATACCTTATGCTAAAGAACTTTATTGAATCAGAGATTGGACTAAGTGTTAGGGACCTATGAATGATAGATTATACTGGAGGTGGAACTTAGTAAATGCTGCTACACATGAGTATGACTATGTTAGTATGTATGTATATACTAGTAGCTTGCTCTTCTCTTCTTTTTTTTCTGAAGTAAATGTATAGTGGATCACGGCTCAACTTCCCACCTGAAATTCTTTTCAGTAGAATCAAATGATCCAGCTTGGATTTGAACCCAGGAACTCTAGGTCCAGAGGCAGGAGCACCAACCACTAAGTTGTTTTAGTTTATACCTGCAATGACAGACTGTTTTGTGCTAATTGCAGGTGTGTACCTTGGGCCGAGCAGACTGTGCTCTTTGAGGGATTCTGGGAATCCTTTGAGCGGCACCAGAGGCTTCACTGACACATGACTGACATTCGCAGCAGGCCAGGCAGCCTGTTTGAAAGGCCAGTCATTCCTCAGGCTCCAAGTTGATGGAAAGCAGACAAGTTCTGTAGCCAACATCGACAGCATGAAGTTCTACTCCAGTGCTGGAAATACTTTTTTCAGCCAGGTTGCCCAGGTGGCAACCTGAGTTAAGAGCCTGAGTTTGCACCATGAACATTTCAGGTTGCCCACTTCCAAGTTATTACTTTATTCAGCTATTTATTTATCCATTATCTTTTCTTCCAGTTACATGTAACTACTTATGTTTTATCTTATCAAGAAATTAATACACAAGGCTTAATTTTATGCACAGAGGTAAGTGGTGTTCTAAGTGCAAAATTTCAAGTTGTGCGCTGTACTATCTGGGTTGCACCAAGCAAAATGTGGTTTCAAGTATGCAAGTCAGGGCTCGAAATTCATTTTTTGGATGAGGTGCACTGGTGCACCCAGCTTAACAAATTGGGTGCACCAAAAAACTTTTGGGTGCACCACTTAAATTTAAGTAGAATGTCAAGAAAACCTAACAAAACTTGGTACAAGCTATCAAATTCTTTTAGTAGCATGACAGACATTTTTTATTATCTTTCTAACACTTAGATGTCAAGAATTTGATATCTTTCTATACATAAACCTAAGAAAATGTTTGAAAAGAAAATGTTTGGGTGCACCCTGTGCACCCACTGAAAATAATTGGGTGCACAGTTCCAATTTTGGGTGCACCTGGGTGCACATGCACCCAGTATTTCGAGCCCTGCAAGTGGATATTTCAAGCACTTTACTCATACAACTATCTGCAATTATCAGATTATTAGATGAAAACAATTATTTTCTAATAATTACAGATCATTAGAAGATATCAAGTTTTGCAAACGCGAGTTTCTAGCTAATACTAGCATATGAAAAAACATAGCTTCATTGCAGTGGTATGTCCCAAAGTGCTGTATTTTCTTACAGAAAAAAAAAACAATATTAAGAGCAATAAAACATGATGACATCATTCATATAACCAAAAAAATCAGATTTCGATTTCGATCATGCCTATCTATCAATATTCATTATGGCTCCATTCTTTCTTAATACATAAATGAAAACATCGGAAGGTGAAAATGGCAATTTAGCCAACCTAAAAACCTTTAAAGGCAAAGGTCTTTACAAACAAAAATACTGTATATTGAAAAATCAATAAACCATGAAGAGGTAACTTAATGAACCAAGACATCACAATCACATACACCTATGAATACCTATTGAACACTTCAAATTGAATGCAAATGTTATGGATGCTTCTGAATGAATGTATTGACTGCCATGCTTAACAAATCCATTGAAATGGAACATTTAGCCATCTTCAAAGAATTCCACTTTGAAGGCTGAGACTGCCTAAGAGTCAAGCCCCATTGGAACTACAGGCACAATACTTCTTCAGATTCAATGAACCTTCATTAGCAAGAAATACTTCATTCATAACAGCAATTTTCAAACACATACATGCAACATCTGAGCAATGCTACTTTTGTATGTTGGATATTTGCTCCACAGATACACGTATCTGATGAACAGTTCAACTGAGTATACACATCTATAGATCTTTGTACGCAATGATAAGGTGACCAAATATATAGAAGTTTATCTGTTCATCTTAGATACAACGAAAATGATTCAGAATGTAGTTTTGAGCGCATAGCGCTCAAAATACATTACGTTTTTTCTTTTGCATGCAACATGTGTGATTAATAATACAGAGATAGTCTAAATCTTTATTTTGGCCTGCAAAATTGCAAGTATCAGACATTTTTACCTAGAATATCTCATTATCTGGAACCCTGCCATGTGTAAAAAAAATAAAATTTGCTAATTACAAGGCTGACACTTACCTCTTCATAAAACTGTAGCTGGGGAACTGGCTCCTCAATCACATTCTCACAGTAATCTTTGAACAGCAAGAACCCTGGACAACAAAACAGGAACATAAGGAGACTGAAGTACTTTTACTAATGTGTCACGGCTGAAAGAATATCATACACAACAATAATTATTACCAACATGCTTGTGATTTTGGTGATTATTCATGTGTTTGTTTGTATGTGTGTGTTTTAATTTGTGGACAGCATAACTTGAGAAGCTGTCACAGTGGATTCTTACATTTGGTAGGTTGGTATGGGTTGGGAAAACAAAGGTCAAATTTGGTATAGGCCTCCCTGTGACTGTCTATGGTACTGAATCACGTAGACTGAACATCACTACTTTGAAGCATGTACACACATGTACAACTAACAGTGTGCTACAGCTTTACTGTTAAAGGCACCAAATGCAATATTAGAGCATCAAAACTGGAAACAGTCTGGATAAGACAACTGGTACGAGCACAGTAACGGAGCCAGAATTTGAAAAAACAAGTTTCAAGACCCAAATGCATTGGACACCTTTACTTGACCTAAGCCTGGACTGCACCTTGAGTTTTGACTGAACTCCTAGTTGCCTACTCAGGACTAAACCATCTTTGTACTAGCACAATCTACAGGTAGGGGATCCATTAAGTGTTGGACTGTGCTACAGAGACTACTTCTCCTAGGATTAAGGGTTCAACATTTCATTTCAAACAGGGATGATGCTATATTTTGAGGCAAATCTGAAGCCCTCAAAGTCAAAACTATGCATTATTTGACAGGCATCCTATATAATTGTATTAACAGGAATATTAGGCATCTACATGAATGGGCTTATGGCCAGACACATGAAATATGTATGAGGACGCTAATGGAAGCAATGATAATCTGTGGCTTAATGGTACAGGTCCAAGATTAAGTCTTATTGACCTTGGCAAGCCAGACGCATTACAATAAAACTTCAGCTGTTCGTGATGAAAAATTAATTTGCAGCACAACACAGAGAGCTTACAATCCACAGCAGTTTACTTTCTTGGTTCTTGGAAGTGTTATGTACAATGTAGAAACTTCCAGAAAGATGACAGGTGGGGAAACTTGAATCTGACTACATGTACATGTAGTCAGTGGGTATACTTGTACATGTACATGTACAAGTATACCCACTCCCGGAAACTGTGTTGTACCAACTTTAGGGCACAGCCCTTCTTTTCAGATTCTGTTTTAATGTGGACCTTCCAGTTAAGTATAATATTCTTTAAAACCTGAGAACCAACAAGTTAAATTGGTGGGGCCTAATATGTGCTAGACAGCTTTTCAAATATTTCTGATTTTTTCTTTTCAATATTAAACAAAATTGACTGAACATCCCCCATCCTTACTTTGTTTAATAAATGGCCTACACCACTGTTTCCTCCAAAGCAGCCTACATAATGGAAGCCTGATGTGTTTACATCAGGACTGGTAGACTAATTTCCTCCATCCTCAGACTTATTACAGTGAGACATGCGTGGAAGTAGCTACACAATGTACACATCATTTTGTTGTCATGGTGATATGTATGGTCAATAACAATATACAAATTTGGTGCCAATGAATATTTAGTAACGAATGCAAGGATATACTTTCACTACCTTGACTTGTTCAGGTGTCATTATTAAATGGAAGCATTAGATGTTTAACAAATACAAAAGTATGATGACGACAACAATAAGTATCTCAATCCTTCATCCTTACACTTTTGCTTCGGTCTTGTTTCACATAATATCAAATACTAGGCATATAAACAAGTACCAGTTGAACAGAGTTTGAGCATGATTCGTAGAATATGAATTGACCGTAATGTTGGTTTGATATCTAATGGCCCAAATCTGTCAACAATGAAAAATAGGGGACATAGTGCATGACGTACAAAACACTAACCACCAGAAATCTGCCAATTAATATAACTTCATACTGCCATAAATCATAACAGATCAACAATCTATCAACTGGCATGGTTTTCATCATTCAACATGATAAATGAATGTCAAATCTACTTTGGCTAGAGCTGAGAGCTGAGATTCTCATTAATAGTATTACCATAAAAGTGTACATCTGGGTCCTGGGTACAGCATAGCATGCTAGTCTATAGTAGTACATACAAAACAAATACAAAGCTATACATTTGCCAAATCGTGATAGATGTATACAGTAGCAAGTATACAGTAGTTGCAAATATGGCATGGTCTTTTCCTTTCCCAGCTGCTGTCACTTCACAAATATGTGTAAGTTTATCCTAAATGGTTTGTGCCTGGAATTTGGCTTAGGAACATTATACCAGCATTATGTAACCACAAAACCTACTGGTGGTTACATAAAAGCTGAAACCTGCAAACCCTTGGAATCGTGGGGAGAAGGGGTGTTGTGGCCTGAAAATATTTTTGCAATTTAACTTTAATTCAGGCCTTCACAATTTATATTTAGCTTCAAGTATGGCATAAGCTGAGATTGCTCAAGTTTATCAGAATACGTTTGTACTCTTTTTTGTGCACAGTGGGTATTTTATCATACTCTCTTAACACCTTAACGTCATTAACTATCTACTGGAACATAATACCCCTTTTGGAGTTGACCTTTAACTCTGGCCTTCTAGGTGACAGATTATCTCAAGATGTTTAAACTAAGGCAAGATAAAGGAGCATAGTTATAGAATGGCAATATCCCACATTGTAAAGGTAAACCAATATTCAGATAGGGAACTGTGCTTCATAATCATATAAATCTCAACTTAATTTGAAGTCATGACAATATCTTTGCTTCATACTACCCTGAAATACTCTGCCACGTAATAGGCTACCTTTGCTACATCTTAGACAGCTCTACATACCATGTGCAAGAGGAAGAGTGAGTAAGTACTAGTAAGTAAGTGAGTGAGTGAGTTGGTGGGTGAGTGAGTGGGTAAGTGATGGAGTGAATGAATGAATGAATGAATGAGTGAGTGAGTAAGTGAATGAATGAGTGAGTAAGTGATTGACTGAGTGACCTCCCTGAAGGATGCTGGAAGAGGACACTGTATGTAGTACCCCATGGTTCAATGCTTGGCTGCCCCATGACATTTACATGTAGATGACTCTGTCATCTAGCTATCTGATTGAGCCTAAGGTTGACATTTGCCTCCAAAATTCTTTAAAGCTTTTAGTGTTTGTACCCTTTACCTCCATCAGAGCCCATGGCTACAGAATAAAACACCTATTGTACAGGTGAGTGGACGGGAGTCTCCCGGTAACAATTAACGACTGATGTGTGTACATACACTGGTGTGGAGGTACCTTTTAGGTGATTACACCTCTCAAGTACAAAAAGGCTGGTGGGCCTTTGACCTTAAGGTAAACATTAGGGCTTTTGAATAACCCTGTGTGATAATGATACAACGGACACTCCTGTTCCAGGCAGCTGAACTCAAACCTCTCAGACTGGCAAATGTTAATGATTTAAATAAGCTGTTGATCGACGTCAGTTAGTACTGTAGTAGCAGACATTTTGTCACGGCAAACTAAGAGTCCACAGAAGTGAATGCAAAGACATGAAAGAGGCAAATAATACCACCTGGAACACCTGAAACAAATGGGCTCCAGGTGAAATATAAACAAACAATGCACGGCTAAAACTGCCATTTGGAAAGACAATGGTACCTACATTTTTGTAAGTAGGACAGTGCTAATGTAGCAATTTAATCTGTCACCTGACAAAGCTACAGGTGCTCCGTTCAACTTAACCACATGTGGTTCTTTCACACGCAACAGGCAGCAAAACATATGGTTCCACAAAAGAAGCATAAAACCTCTTCCTACCACTACAGTCGTAAAGCCTACACGTCACTGTTAAACAACGTAGGCGGCGTATTGTTTGAAAGGGGATTAATGGATCAATAGAATGTTGAATTCACTCTGATTTTAAATGGGTCAACAATCTGTCTGACTGCTTCATTTTTTCTCCTTTAAATCAATGTCAGTGTAATGTTTACTGGTGCCCTATTTTTTTTTTTATCCTGGCTTCTTTTTTATGGAAACTTCTCATGTGAGCCAACCAAACTATTGACTGACAAACCTTTCTGGCAAAATAAGAAACACAAAAACTTGCTTTTGTGGGAAATGTTGATACATGAGTACATAATATGATTCCACTGTTTTGTCCAGTGCCATGCCTCGAATTTTAAAATACTAACTGCTTTCTTCAAGGAGCTTTCCTTGATTTGTTTGTCCTCTATCATGTCAACTGCAATTAGCCCTCGGGCAGGAATTTGCAATAAACTATTACATACATTTAAAACCTTACATTGCATTTTTATTTATTTTATCTTATTGATCTTATAGGTTGATCCATTGTTTACTTACAAAACACAATCACACAATAATGGCTAGAACTGGTGATGTCAAGAATGATTTGAATCATACATGTATGTTCCTACAACCTGTAAAAACTTAAGGCATTGACCATGTCTAGATCTCTGAGATGTGTTTTTTTTTACTTCCCAACGACCTCAGTAGAGTTATGGACAGATCTGTCCTACAGTGTTTATTATTTTCCTCCCACCTTTGACATGCTATCCTACAGCAGGGTATTTTGGGAAACAGAAAACAGTTTCTGATGCAATTAATGTTACATCCTGTATGTAGTCGTGAACATCTTTGTGACAAAAATAGCACATTTAGTATTGTGTTTTTTAGGCAAAAATTGTAAAACTATTCTGTTCTTTCATGACAGCAAAAAGATATCTTAAAACAAAACACTGCAAATTCAAAGAATCTCCCAGATTTGAGGTAAAGCAGACAATGAACTGAAAAAAGTATATTTAGCGAGTTTGGTCTGACTGTGACATGTGTAAAATTGAAAAATTTATATTATTAACAAATGCAAAAAGACTTGAATTAAAGAGAATTTACATGAGGTTTGAAAACCATAATTCACATAATAGTGTATCAATCACACTAGTACACAAGTGGTTCTTTCAGTGCGGCATGTTAATACAAACATTACACCCTATGGTTGACAACATGCTGTATCTTTTCCTCATAACATACAATGTTCAAGCAAGCAATTGGTATGGTAAACATGTGAGAATACAGGGCGAATGTTGTAATTGCACGATGTTTACGTTCCAAGTGTTTGTGTTGTTTGCGTGGGCGTGGCGTCACCGACAACAATTAATGTCTCACCTATTTTCTGGTTGAAGATCTTATCAAAGGTGACCTCCCCCCTCTCTTCCAGGTATTTGTGCATCACCGATCGCACACTGCAGACGCAAACCAAAACAATGGAGTCAACATCGTTCTCATTTAAAAGGAACACATCTCTGGAGTAGCTATCGCAATGGGAAATGTCAACTGACATAACGGTAATCAAGACGATGATAGCCACATCGCAAAATCTCACAACCCATGTTTTTTTGCTGTCAATTTCAGTCCTATATATATTATTCGGATGTAGCGGGCCCAACACCCAACCCTTCCGGGGAGTACTGTGCCTCGGTACGCCCGATCGAGCCAACCACAATCACCCTTACACGTACCTTGGATCTGGTAGAATGATTTTTTTGCTAGCTCTGGCCGCTGGAGTAGATTTACTCTTCTCCATGGCCATGAGATAGCTGACGTCCGCCAGAACTGCCTCTAGGTCCGCCATCTTGCCGTCTTTCACAGTGGAGCTACTCAGGCTTTTGCATCTGGCGCGCTCCCTCCCGCCGGGCTGTTCAGCTAACCCTTAGCCTTAGGCGTAGGTTTGTATTGTCTCTCTCCAACAGACACCTCTTGTAGATGGGCCTTGGGAAAAATGTGTTCCCGTTTCCTAGCAAAAACTAGCCGAACATAACCTTCTTTAGAGGTCAACCGCTGGCATTTTTGATCTAACATCTGGATGATTAAAATGTTGAAGAATCGTTTTCCAACTTGCCAATCAATGGCCATTACCCTACTTTCTGTCGCAACGGACCAAAGTCACCAAAGCAAACCTCAAGAACCCAGGTCCCTTATAATGGTCACCAAACCTATGTCCCCTATAATCAATATATTTGATGTTGAAAATGATAAATGAAAATGATAGATGGAAAAAAAACGACCCGTTTTTAGGACTGCCAAATCACAAGCTGCGAGGTTTGCTGAAAAAAAAAAAGAGGAGAATTTGGCCGGCCAAAATGAGAAGAATCATTTGCCACAGGAGTTAGCTGGACATACAGATCTGCAGTTTTAACCGTTGATGGTGAACCTTCATAAAGACACCACATGCACATACAACACTTATTCTCCATTAACTCCATCAGCCCGACTAAACTTGCCTTTTGGAGACTATTCGCTATGGGCCGCATGCAACACCTACTCTCCAAGCAGAGGTTAGGCTCCGGCTGTTTTTTAACGGCCTTTTTAGTCATTTTATCGGGTTTTCTATCTTGTATTGTATCCTATATTGACAAAACCTGTCGGACTTCAAGAAACAACACAAAATAGAAAGCCCGATAAAAATTACGACTAAAAGACGTGACCCCCCCCCCCCCCCCCCCCAAAAAAAAAAACAGCCGGAGCCAAACCTCTGCTTGTACGATGGATCGTACAAGGAGCTTTTGATACAGATAAATAAAAGCTCCTTGGATTGTAGCAACACCCTCCTCTGCAAAACAAAACAAAACAGGGGAGTAAACGTTAGCCGGCCATAGAATTAACATTACCTACTTTCCAATCAACGCATCATACAAATCTGTACCAGGCCTTCTGATAAAAAGACCTTTTTTTTGTCAATTTTTACAACTTTCTCTGTCCGCCACTGAGACTAGAGACCTCAGATAAACTTACTCTCCAAAAGGCCATTGACCCCCCGGTTGAGACAAATTCGTGACTCCCTCCAAGGTCGTGTTAGCCAGCGCGCTCGACCTTGGAGAAGTCACGATCAATTTCTCAAGAAAAGGTCGTTAGAAGGTCAAAAGTCCCAGGCGATGGTAAGTAGGGAGGACCAGATGGGATCATTAACGTTAACAGCGATGATCTAAGATTTAAATACAATTGCTGCGACAGACAGATAACGAAAATGTTATTTTAAGGGATTCTTGAAACTCTAAATCTGTCATTGACTTTTGACAGCGAGGGAAACTGGGTTGTTTCAAGAAATCTAAACCCCACTGGGCAAACTATAAATTCACCTTGTTTTATTGCAGCCAGCAAGTAACGCGTTGTCCAATTTGAGTAATGAGGCTGTCGTTACGGCACGTTTCGCTTTCGTCTTTCGGAAGGGACGTAAAATCCTTCATTAGTAACTTCCGAAAGACGAATGCGATCCCTTACAATCATATGTTCGAGCTGAGCCGACCCTGGGATAAGACAGAAAATATACATTTTCTGGCTTGTCCTTGATGATATACATCAGCTGGTGAAGTTACGCTAATTGGTAAATTTTAAAGTTGGAAATTTCTATCTGTGTGAAGTATCGTTTCCGACTAAGATACGCTTTTCAAGACGGGGAAAGTTCCTCGGTTGAACCGGTACCGGTGTTGTTAAATGTTGGAAAACCAACCTCCTTGCTAGAATCTAAAGAAGAGGAGTAGGTCTATTCGATGAAATTAAAATTTATGAAAAATGTGATACTTAGTGTCTTTCCCGTCCAGCTTTTTAAAGTTACGAACTTTCTTTCGCCTTTTTTTCACCAAACGCGGTGTTTTATGTTTCGGCTGAGAATGGCCATATTTCTTCCAACGGGGTTGCGACACAATCCGGAACAGCTCACAACCTGGACATATCTATTTGCGCAAGGAATTTTTTGATTGGCTTGCCGCCAATGACGTCACACCCCTCACACCTGCCAGCGTCCCGAGTCGCGGGGGATTTTCCCGTCCTGATGGCGACAAGCAGGGTAACAACTGGAACCACGTTTGTTTTAGGGGATCGGCTTTCCTTTGCATCCATTCTGATGGTTAGACCAATGTAGCAGACCGGTTCTTACAAGGCTTTGTTGACATCTGAAAAGCTATGAATCGCAACATACATGCACTATATTGTACACATGCATATAATATCTAACGTTGATATCAAGGAGCTTTTATCAAAAGCTCCTTGTTGATATCAAGCCCTTTTGTCGATCAGGTCAGCATGGCACAAAACACGATGTTTAGGCTAGACGGCTTGCAATGATAGTTGAATAGCCTAATTCTCCCCTTGAATTCTCACCTTGAACAATAGCCAGTGCAGTGGTACCCTGACGAGTAGTACCCATTCACTGTTCTGGTTTATATTTATATTGATGTCTATATTTTCCTTCTGTATTTGACTTTCTGGAGTTCAATGTAAGACGTAATGCTACGTACGTAGTTGATCATGTACAGTATGTGGGAAAGATTCTGTGGACTAATAGTACAGACAATGGTATCTTATTGAGATCTCTCGCCACAACACAGCTGTAGTTGAAGCAGGTCGAGTTTCACGACGTTGCGTCATAGTCCAATGAACCACCGTATGACGACATGGCCAGCAATAGCACCCCAATTATATTGCACAACTGACTGTAACATTGATATTCTATATAAATGTAATGGCCCAGTGTCTTCGTGTGAGAAAACGTAGAAAATCAGCTACAATACGGTACAGGAAAATTTAACAAACCTGGGATACGTCACCTTTGAGCAGGTATGTTTGTAGTTTATACCAAGTAACGTCCTTGTTTATACAGTACTAAACATCTCCCGTCCCTTTCTTTTGTATCAGTCTTAATATGTTGCTATGTGAGAGGTTGGTAAAGTTTAAGGTCAAGCTTAAACTTTACCAGCTCTGCCATCGTTTCCTACCGACAAGGAGGTTGACCTCCTTGCTACCAACTTCAGGGGGAAAGTTCTCGATAGTCCTCTAGTATGTTTTACTTTGAACGGTCCCATGCAAGTCGTGACAAAGGGCTCTACTAAAGAATGATGGATACGGTGCATGCATATATGGACGTAGGCAGTGGAACCCGATACGTGAGATGGTCCTTGTCGAAAAGGTTAACAATCACTCATGTTGATTGTCCATGGACTTGGCTCAGGATGTGACCTTTTGTCGGCACTTCGTGGCTGACAGCCGCCTCCGCTGTTTTGAAATACAGTATGAGTTACGTGAATGTTGTCCCTGACCATGATTTGAGTATGTAGTGAGCCTTTGATAACTACAGCATTTCACAGCAATGTACTCGAGGAATGAGCCATTCCTTTGCTGCAGGCTCTTGCACTAGAGTTACGTCTTTTATGGAAAAAAAAGTTACAATCGTCAAGTGAAAACAAGGCGTAGATGTGACATTACGAGCTCCTGATGTGGTGTCCGAAAATAGATAGATAATCCACTCTTATTACTAGTGACGTCATTGCTTACGTAAACGGCGAGAGTTCGCGCAAGCAAACGTGTCAAGATGCTAACCAGGTTCAACAAACCCAATTAACTTTTTCTTTCATCTTTAATTTACTACACACGTAGACACCAGTCCATTTAGCGCATTCTTCCAAAGCCTAGGTCAGGACCTGCTGGTAGTTAGAGTCTCTGTAATAGAGTATCCAAGCAGACGTTGGGGCAAAGGATCGTAAGGTTTCTTCCGTTCCTGCTAACACTATTATGACATCGAAGGGTTGTATGTCAGTGGCGAGACAGTAAGAAAACGTTTATACGATATGTCCTTTGATTTCAGTCAGAGCCATGTCCATGTGAAAATAAAAGAAACGGTCAAAGTAATGAACTTGTATTTTTTGTTCTCCTACAGAAAGTTTGCTGCTGCAAATCCACCGTTTGACTAGTCAGAGCAGACGTGAAGGGATATGGCAGGGGGCGGCCGTGGGCCGCAGACGGCATCTGCCGACAGTTTACTACCATGTAACAAGGCCGACTACGCCCAGACTTCCCTTGCGACCTTTCACGACTTCTGGAGAGACGCCAAACTCACTGACGTAAATATTTGCGTAGACGACGGCGTCTTGCCTTGCCACCGGCTTGTTCTGGCGAAGAATCCCGTCTTCAGGGCCATGTTCTTGACTGAAATGTCGGAGTTCGGAAAGGATGAAATACGTTTGTCAGGAATCCACATGGCAGAACTAAGGAAACTTGTCGGGTATCTATACACAGGGGAGGTGGAAGTAGATGGCGAACGGGTACAAGATTTGCTATTGGCTGCAAACATGTGGCAATTCTCTGCCATTCAAGCTGCATGTGAGATGTATCTAGACAGTCACTTGGATACATGTAACTGCATTGGGGTTATGGTGCTAGCAAAAGCGGTCTGCTGCTTGGCACTGCTAGACAGGGCCAGAAATTTGGTCATCACACAATTCTCTTCCGCAAAGGAGGATCCCTGTTTCTTGGAACTGGGAGAGAACGAAGTGAAAGAGATACTAGACAGCGAGGAACTCGTGATCAAAAGTGAAGAAGACACTTTCACCGCTGTCTTGAAATGGGTGAACCACAACACACAACAGCGCCTCCCCAGTTTCCCAAGAGTACTGCAGTGCGTGAGACTGACACATTTGAGACTGTCCACCCTGAAGAGGCTTGCACAACATCCACTGGTGCTGGAGGCAAACGAATGTTTGGAGATGATCACAAACAGTCAGGTCTACTTGCAGGAAAGAAGGTGCGACCAACAGATGAAAATTCGCCGCTGTGCTACACATGAAATCGTTGTCCTTTTTGGTCAGCAGGACCAAGAGACCCAGAAAGCAGAAGTCTGTGATGTGATATGTTATGATGAAGAGGATGACAGCTGGAGGAAGGTAACACGCATGCCCCAGAAGCTGTCACTGATGTCTGTTACAGTTGAAGGCGACATTGTTTACGTCACTGGTGGGAGTACAGACATTAATAATCCTGAGGATGTGCAAAGGTGTGCATACACCTACAGCTTCCTCCAGGATACATGGAAGGAGCTTCCTGACATGCATGTTGGGCGCTATGGTCACATCTCTGCTGTGGAAAAGGGGAGACTGTACGTGGTAGGAGGACAACAGAACGGCAAGCCAACCAGTGTGGAAATGTACACAGAAGACACAAACACATGGACAATATGCTGTCCGTGCCCTGATGTTCCCATGACAGTACAAGCATGTGTATCTCATGGTAACCTGTACCTTCTGGGGGGGATGGACCCGACAGACACAGGTCTATTTTCTGAGGAGGGTGAAGACTCTAAGGAAAATGACGGTGAAACCCTAAAATTCAAGTTCTATGACCCAACCTCAAATGTATGGAACACAGTGGAGGATACAGCAGTGCAGGTCAAAGCTGCTGGTGTGTACGGAAACCAAATCCTCATTTGGAAAACTAATGCCACCAGACCCATGTTATACAATCCAGTAAACGGGAAGACAGAGAAGCGTCCTGATCATAACAGACTGTCCCATGTGTACACCACTGGGCAGTACGGCAGTTTGTTCCAGTGGTCTTCGGAGTTTCATGACTACCTGTACCGTTACGATGACAGCGGGGAACATTTCCAAGAGTCCGTAACAGATCTGCCATTTTCTGTATGGAACCCTGTTACTGTGACAGTGGACAAACTGTCATTTGGATGGTTTTGCAGAGATCTGGACCTCTTTGAGAGGCAGGAAAGCAACATCTCTATTAAAGAAGGAAAGTCAGCAGAGACAGTTTAGAGAATGGCACCATTAGTTATTTACTTATGGTCTATGCCCAAGGATGGACAGTTGGCCTATGTACATGTAAGCAAGAAATGTCCAAGGCCATCATGCTTCTGTCTTATGTATACTAGTGTTCAACTCCACAGTAATTATAGTCAATGGAGCCTGTAAACACATTTTTTTCTTACATTACATTACATGTGATCTATTTCCTGTATGAGTAACATGTATAGTACAAATGCAGCTTGGATGCTAGACAGAATTTGGCAACAACCAAAAAGCCAAGCTGTGAAACCCCTGACTGACATGGATAGACCTTGATTATGCAATCTATAGCCTCCTTTGCAGGCCTTCTGGGAGTGAAGACATTCATTTTTGAGGGGAGTGCCTATTCACAATCTTCAACATATGAACTAGGATCTTTTGCTGGGGAGATTGCTTTTTCTTCCCTGCATAAGAATCTGTAGCCTGAGTACTATCCGTATTCTACCGGGGCTCCTTACACTCGCTACCCCTATTTTTTTAGGGAAGTGAGTGTAAGGAGCCCCGGTAGAAATAGGATGGTACCCAGAATCTGGTCCATATGTTGAAAATCTTTTCAAAAGGTAGTGAAACACAAGATATACATTTATATGTTATTTCTACCATAATGTATTCTTTTATGATGATACAAAATGTACTATATGAATAGAAGTTAATAATCTAAATGCAGTTACATAATGAATATGTACAGAGCTATTTTATCAATCTAATAACTTTCTCAATACATATTACTGTACAACATACACATACAAGATTGAATTTCACAGAAATTATGGTTAGACCTTTCATGATTAATGATATAAAATCACAATAATGGACATCGAGTATATACAACAGGAGCACTTTCCTGGGACACCAGCTCATGCACATGGGTTCCTACTGAAGATACATGTGTACTTGTCCAATATTTTAAAGCTATCTGTACATGTACATATACTTAACAATATGAACCAGATAGCTACCAGAGAGCACATTAGTGACAACACGTTACCATAAGCACCTTTATACAACACTGTTATGTTTCTCCTCCTTTTGCTGAATGTATATTTCACAATCTGTTGTTGGGCATGTCGGTTGCAAAAAGAAAAAAAATTAAATCTGCCTTCTTCACACATTGATGAAGCATCTTGAGCCACATCCCTGCAGTTCTACTGCAGCTGCCTTTCCAGCAGGCAGGCTGCAGAAAGTTGGAGGTGGTCGCAAGTAACTGGAACCTACCCCCATTGAAAATTTCTAGTTTCAGGTCCAGATCTGGTTCAGGTCCAGATCTGGTTCAGGTCCAGGTCTGTCACATGTTGAGAGACATACCCCTTATCATATGCTAGTAGGTTAACACAGGTTTAGCTCTGCCCCTATAAGTTATATTTTTATCCTGTTGTTATTTTGATATCAAGGCCCAAGTGAAAATGAATTAACTGTCATAAAAATAAATGGGCAAAGTACATGTAATAACCTAGGTACATGCATCTGTTTTGTATTAGTCTATGCATGTGTACCAGCTGAACATTTTTGTTCCGGTCCTTAACTGGTCCACTAAGGTTTAGTTTTTGTTTTTACCAATTCAAAGTGATCTTCTAGTCCAGTCCAGTCACCCACCCCGAGCATGGCATCCAGCCGTATTATAGCTCCCAAGTCTCTTCTGTCCTCTCCGCAAATACTCAGGAGCTATGACACGGCTGGATATCAGGCTAACCCACCCCTATAGTTATGATGCAGGTCCCTGTTGATCTGGTTGTTGAGCCATCTGTTGGCCCAGTGATGCTGCAGCCTGCTGAAGCCTCATCCTCTTCCTGGTGTAATGTTGCCAGTGGAGGACCTGCTGGTCATCTATAAACTTTGTACACTGTGAGTTCACTAACTCCTTCCTGAAGGCTTCATACTGCAGCAGTTCCACCATGTGTAAGCACTGCGGATATCTGGAGAGAGAAGATGTTTGTTTGTATGTATAAACTATAACCTGCTGTTACCAGCACTTTAAGGCATAACATATGCTCTATGTACGGTAAGTACAAGATGCATAAGACAGACTGATAGTGTTGATCTACTCACACTGGGAAGGACCCCTACACTAATTAATGTGGAGGATTCTATAGCATGCTGGAGGAGTGGCTGCCCTGAAACGTACGACCTCAACTTCATGTCCTACACAAGTGGAGTAAGGAAACTAATGTCGAACTACATGTACCTTTCCCAAGGGAACAAAATTGGGACCTGCACAATTTGATAGCCTGGGTGCCATTTTTGTTAGTTTAGGGCTCCAATACTCCCCATTTCTAACTAGGACGGGAGTATGGAAGCCCCTGTAAACGAACTGATGTCACCAGGTTATGAATATGATCCAAGGACCTCTAGATTCAAGACACCACTAATTCCTACTTACTTAAGATACTTGGCATATTCAGGCTGCTTCCAGTACAGAAGGTACTTCAGGTAGTTGATGAATGTCTGGTCTTTGAAATATCCCCTTTGGGCAAGAACTGCAATCAAGAAAACATGTTACTGGCTATGTATTTTCAAGTGCTAAATATGACATGACCTTTGTATTCTGTATCATAAGTATAAGATGGCTGTCTGTATATAGTTCAATAATATAAAATACCAAATACATTTTATTCATGACCTTTTGTCCTAGCAGCATGTTTCCAAGTAAAACTCAAATTCAAATCCTTATTAATAAACTAAATTGCATTCAAATGGAGAAACTACATGTATCATGTAAATAGTGGTATAAGATTTTGAAAAATACTAGTACTAAATTCAAGGCAATAATCCTTTTTGCTGATGCACATTCATGTACACATGAGACAGCGACAGGAATTATTGTAGGTAATATGTCAAAGGTAAAGGTCCTAGGGACATAAACTGTCTCCTTGTTTTGATTTGTGTAACTTTGTCCACACGTAATTGTCACCTGCAAAATGGTGGAATGTTTCCATGTGAGGCCTGAGGGGCCTTCATCTTTGACATATCAGTACCCATAATTCCTGTTGCTCGCACACAATTAATAGTATTCAAATCTGTCAAAGGGTTTATGATGGTAAGCAATGTGATCAGTAGATATTATGTCCAAGCACAGACTCGGGTATAAACTATGAAAATGTGGCATGCCAGGGATGTAAATATAATAATTTTTGGGCACACTTCAACCTAACTGAATGAAACAACAACACATATCTGATGTTTACATACAGTTCAGGTAGTTGGGGTTGGCTAGACACTGCACAAACTCCAGTTCCACCTGAAACCTCAGCTTGGCCTGCTCAGCTGATTCTGTGTCAACAATATAAACAACACAGGGGAGGGATGAGATTGGGAAATATCAAATCTGATATCACCGGGCCCGTTTGCCACAGAGACAGGCTGAAGCCTTACGCACCAAAGTAGCTACCACCTTGAAAGTTTCGAAACCCCCTCCCAGCAACATCACTCGGGAAGAACAAATTGCTCTCAAAGATTTGGCCACCAATCAAGACATAGTAATTCTGCCGGCAGACAAGGGGAGATGCACAGTAGTCTTAGACAGGGAACAGTACGACAGAAAGGTACAAGATCTATTAGGGGACAAAAACACCTACGCGCCTTTGAAGAAGGACCCCACCTCCCAATTTAAAGGGAAAATCATCACGGCTCTCAAGGAATTGGAAGACAAGGAAAAAAAGATTGACCGTGCCACCTATCTACAACTCTACCCCACTTCGGAACAACCCCCAACCTTCTACGGCCTTCCCAAAATCCACAAACAGGATGTCCCCCTATGCCCCATTGTGTCCAGCATAGGTTCTGTCACGTACGAGTTAGCAAAATTTCTAGCTAAGATCCTGGGACCTTTAGTGGGGAAGTCTCAACATCACGTTCAGAATAGTGCAGACTTCGTTGACAAAATCAAAGATCTCCAGGTAGAAGAAGATGAAATCATCACTTCTTACGATGTCTGTTCGCTTTTCACTTGCATACCTCCTAAGGACGCAGTCTCGGTAGTCAAGGAAGCCCTGGAGGCTGACAACACACTAACAGACAGAACCAAGCTATCTCCAGACCAACTGTGCAAACTGCTAGACCTTTGCCTAGGGTGTACGTATTTCTCTTTCAAAGGACAGTTCTACCAACAACTGCACGGCTGTGCTATGGGATCACCAGTGTCACCCATTGTTGTAAACCTCTACATGGAAAAGTTTGAAGTGAAGGCTATCAGTACTTTCAAGGACACTCCCCCACTCAACTGGTTCCGCTATGTAGATGACACTTATTGCAAGCTAAAACAGAGAGTAGCTGATGAGTTCTTTGACCACATCAACCAAGTAGATAAAACATCAAGTTCACACAGGAGTCAAGTCATGACAACATGCTCCCATTCCTAGATACCAAAACTATCATAGAGAAGGACGGCAGCCTTCAGTTCGAAGTGTACAGGAAACCGACGCACACTGACCAATATCTGGCCTTTGACTCTCACCACCCTTTGGAACACAAACTGGCAGTGATTAAAACCTTGTATCACCGGGCAGACAGCATTGTTTCCTCTGGCAAAGCCAAAACAGAGGAACACAAACACCTCCGAAGTGCATTGAACAAATGTGGCTACCAAAACTGGACCTTCAACAAAGCCCTCAAACCCTCGGACCACTCAAAGAAAACAGCCAAGTGCAAACCATTGACCGACAGAAAGAAAGCCAACATTACCATCCCCTATGTCCAAGGAGTTTCGGAAAAACTCAGACGGATCTTCCAAAACTTCAACATCGCCACTAACTTCAAACCTCACTCAACCCTCCGACACAAACTGGTACATCCAAAAGACAAACCACAGAAAGGTACTAAGGCCAATGTAATCTACAGACTCAAATGCGAGGAACCCAACTGTAACAACACATACATTGGTGAGACTAGTCGTCCACTAAAAGCAAGATACCAAGAACATTGCAAACCGAAGGCCAACGGCAACTCTTCTGCTATTTTCAACCACCTACAACACAACCAAGGACATTCCTTCAACCTCCAATCTACCGACATCCTAGACCGCGAAGCCCGCTGGTTTGAACGGGGAGTTAGAGAGGCCATATATGAGAGAATATACAATCCCACCCTCAACAGAAAAGGGGGGCTACGTATGGAACTTTCCGGCACTTGGGACATAGCACTCCCCCCCCCCCCCGCCAACAAAACTTTTAGCTCCTGTAACTAAAACAACAGGAGCTAATTGACTCATTTGCATTAACTGTGTCTTAGCCTTGATATCCTTTGAAATCCAAATTGTCTTCAGCTTGACTTTGGCTTAGCTTTGTTTTCTTTGGAATCCAAATTGTCTTCAGTCTGAATTGTCTTACAACCTTTCCTATTGGACATCTGAAATTGTCTTCATTCATAGAGTATAAAAGACCTGTTTCTTGCAGATCACTTCAGTGTCACTGACGAAGGAAAGTGGATTCTTTCCGAAACGTCTGACCGTTTCAAAACCATATCCAGTTGCTTGAGTAACTATTTTTGGCGATATGAACAGTGGTTTCAGCCAGGTAGGATTTTCTTAGGGCAACCTAATAAATGAGTATACTAGAGTCCATTCCAAGACACCATGCGGATGTTTGTTGCCATTGTTTAAATTGATTTTAAAGTTTTGTAATTATATGTCTAGGACATTTGATACTTCAGAAATATTTTTAACACTGTTTCAACTTTATAAATATTTCCCTGTAAAACTTTGGAAATATTCATGGTGTGGAATTGGATACTTCTAATGGTTTCTAAATAATGATAACAGCATTCTACCATTATTTACCATTTTCTACCAATTTCTACCATTTTTTGTAAATGGTTCAGTGGGCTGGGAAGATAGCAATTCACACGTCCTTGCAAAGTATGGTTGGGTGTCATGCAACAATGGCCCACCACAAAGGATCCACCAGTGCCCAGTATTGAAATCTAAAAATATACAGATGCAACAATAGGGCTTACTTTTATGGGGACAATAAACCAATTTTACCATTTGGCAAAGTTTACAAATATTTGTAAATATTTGTAAATGTGAAATAATCACACAGAGGTTTCACAATTATTCTAAATAAAGATATTTTTGTACAGTTACTTTCAAAATGTTTCTAAAATATTCAAAGGAATTCAAATAGATGAGTATTTTCTTAATCAATTTTTTTGAAAAGAATTTAATCATTGTGGCTGAGATATTCTTTTATTCAAAATAATTCAAACTAATTATAAGTATCGCCTAAAACCCCTCATGGTGTCTTGGACAAGTTGGAATGGACTCTAGTAATTTATATGACTGAGTCATGAGTGCTGTCAGAAAATACTGTAGCTCTTATCTAACAGTGGCTAAAACTTAAGTCCAGCCGTTATGATACCGTCTATTTTACACCACAAGAAAAAAGATTAATTTGTCAACAAAATATTGCACCCAAAACAGTGTAACGTTATTTCGCCCCCCTCCCCCTTCTAAAATCCGGATGCATATGTCTTTTACGATTTCTTTGTTAGCAAAGCACTGGGGGTTATACTTTCACTGGTTTGACCATAAATCAAATGTTACATTAGTAAGATACCGTTTGCATTCAGTATCTAGTTATCTTGGGGAAGAAAACTAAACGATTTTCTCTCTCACCTTTTCCCCTGCTGGACGCCATGATGGAAACTCCACAAGTCCACATATGTCGCACATTTCGCAGAAAATATTTTTAAAGATACGTACTATATCATTTTCAGTAAAAATTAGTATGAAAGTTTTTGAAAGAATAGATCAAAATGCAGTTGCGTTGATTCATGGAAGCAAGACCATTTCATTCAGTTTTTTAAGTATGTTTTCTTTGTAACCATGCAGAATGTACTTCCTCCCTATGTGGTCTTCCCTTAGGAAAAAAAAAATGGCGGCGCCCAGACGAGTTGTGCCGATGGCGGTAACTCCGCGGTCTTTCCAGGCCGTGTACGGCGTCGACGTCGATCTGATGGCGACTCTTTCAGAAGAAGAAGTCCGCTGCTTACTTCCCTGCCTGGTGAGAATGTCACTCTGCGCGGCCATGGACGGTAGCCAGCGCTGGGCCCAGAACCGTAAAACTATCCTGAAGCTCCTCTCTTCACACGAACCAGTCAACTCAATCGTTGCGCTTTTGTCCGTCGACTTCCACGCGCTGGAGCAAGATGCAAGAAAAGAACAAGCAATCAGGTTAGATTTAAGTAGTATCACCAGCTATTGTGATCAGTGCTTGATGCATAATATGTTTTTGAAGTACTTACAGCAGCAGTAAACTGGTATGTCATTGTGCAGAAGCGCCACCGTGTGCATCATTATTGTACTGCACATGATATGCACTTGTATCTATAATGTGTACAAAATGTACTATCATTAATGCAAACACCAAGAGTCAGAATTGATAGCATATCCGGTAGTTACCTTTTATTTTTGTTCAGCACTATGGCTAAAACCTAAGCAGCAGCAGCGATCTCTCGCTCACACTTCAATGCCTGCTCACACACATAAATACACATAACAACATTTAACATTATTTGTCTGATGTTAATCTCATGCATGCACACACACATATATTGTATGGGAAGTCTATGGCTATGGGGCTCATACAGGGTATGGCCAGAGGCGCAGCGCTATACATCCAGAGGGTGTCACTGTGTCATAACTGACCAGCTAGCTGATTGACAAGACAACAATAAAGAAAATGAGCATTATCAGTAACGTTACGTGTACCATGTATTTTTCTATTATTTCTCAGGTCCAAGTTGGGCGGATCAGAGCTGGAGAGCGCCCTGACGTCCCAGGCAGGCCTGGCCTTGGAGTTTGAGCGCAGCGATGCAGCCAGCCGCCTCCGACTGGTGCTGAGGGAACTGCTCATTCTGATGGGGCTGGTAAATCATGTCTCAAGCATACCACTTCTAGTGCCATATTATTAGAGTGCAATTGTATCTTTGAATGTATAAATCATGCTCATATTCATATTAGGTGCAAAATTAATCTGTGATTATTTTGCTAGAGCTGGTTACTTTTCATACTCTTAATAACATTTACATAGCATCTGCATAGATATATACAGTACTGATGTAGATAAGTTTACAGTACAGCTGACAAGGCTATGAAGTTTTTTGGGCTTATGAAGATAGAGAATAAGACAAATCAATTTCATACATTGCTTTATTTCTTATTTTGCAGGCAGAGAGCTCAGAAGCAAAGTTCTATGTGCGTCCCTGTGAACTGTTTGAGAGTCAGTCCCATCTGGAGGAGATAGCGGATGTGCTGTGTGTGGCACAGGCTGGTCAGTAGTTTCACAAAATGTACAATCCAATCTGTACCTCTGTACCAAAGTGACCTCCTCTATATTTACATGATGACCAAAATGTACACTTTAAACTTAAAGTGACCACCACTACATGTACATGATGACCAAAATGTACACTTAAACTTAAACCTGTACAAGTGACCACCTCTACATATGGAACCACTTTTTGGTGGTACTGTTGACAATTTTTCCCATTTCCAAAATTGTCTATAGTGACATCCTGTCCACATAGACCAGATTTTATTGCTACCCTGGCCGGCCGGGTGGTGTTTTTGCACAGGTTTGACTGTAGCAGTTTATTCCAGCTTTGGTTGTTATGTTACTTGGTGGAATTTCATAGCTTTTTATCCACAGAACTTCTTCCCATGTTTCTGTACTAAACTCCTTGTGTAACTGTTGGTATTTTAGAACTCCCCACCCTTCTGCCCATCAGCAAGGTAGCGGAGGGGTTACTCAGGGTCAAGAACGGACTGTGGCTGTTAGGCAGGCTGGTCGCCAATGCACCAGACAGCTTCCATGAAGGTAGGATGTCTTTGAATATGTTACTACAATGTAATGTTAACAAGGACCTGATCATACAGCTTGTTTCCTCTATTTTCTCCTCCCCTTCTAATGTTTTCTAACTCTTCATACATGTTAGTAGTAAGTGAAAGTTCAAATCCTTCCATATGGTACTTATAAGGGCAGCTCCAATCTAATTTTTTGTGAGACTTGAAACTTGTGCCATTTGTTTGAAAGCTCTTTGGTATGGCGTAGTTTGAGGTCAGTCTCAGGCCTATGGAATGTAAGACAAATACTAGTACTCAAGTCATTACGACAGTAACATATTATATGATATAAAGATTTTTAAAGCATTGAAGCAAAGTTGTTCAATGCCATGAGTTATAGTACTTGTACATGTAAGGGCTCCCTTGGAAATCAGTTACATTAACTGAAGGGACTCTCCTGAAGATTCATAAATGAATAAATAAACCAAATCATATGTTTTGCCCCCAGTGTCCCTTTCCCTGGTATCTAAGGCCCAGCACCTGGAGGATGACAGTATGGAAGGCAGGCGCAGAACAGCTGTGCTGAGACAGCTGCTTGTCATGCACCCTTCACATGCAGCCACTGTCCGAGGCATGCTGGTAAGCTATACACAGTGTTGCAGCCTTTAGATACAGTACAATGTGTCTGCTTTTAATCTTCATCATTACCTGAAACTTGCATGATGACATAGCTATTGTACCAGTTCTACACTTAGAGCTGGTAAGTACAAGTTATGCAAGGAGCTGATAGGTTTGAGCCCATCACATACATTACATGCAGTCATGCCTCTACTATTATCAATACTAGTAGGTATGGTGGTTGTTCATTGTGCTCTTCTGAAATGCAGATATAACAGCTTACAAAAATGTGTACAGTACAGGGTTCTCCCCAGAATTTTTTAGTATAGTGGAGGGGCTGGCAAAAATAACCCGCACCAACGCGCTGCACTTTCATGAAAATGAGTTCATTTTGCAATGACAGAGGGTATCAAATACTACAAGTATAATATACTGTTGTTATTCCTTTGTTGTGAAGTGGCAAAACTACTATTGTTTTGATCATTGCTCATTCACAAGTTTTTGCAGACAATGCTGACTGGAAAAGTGATGCCACTTGGTACAAAAATCTGTGAATTGTCATTAATCTTAGCAAAACTAACAAAGAAAATAGGGAAGAAACAGTGCACACTAAATTTGAAAAATAGTATAGTGGAGCTGGCTGAGAGTATAGTAGAGGGCCTCCCTTATTCCACTCTCTGGGGAGAACCCTGCAGTAGGTCCCAAAAGATGTATTAAAAGACTGCCATCCTTCGGTTATAACCCATCTGTTTTCACTGCTTTCTTACCCAGGTAGAACACTGTGCCCTTCCTGACCTTGCCGTGACCTTGACCTTGGACCACCTGAGCCCAGACTCCTGTGACGTGTGCAGTGAGATTGTAGCATTTGTGAGTGGGGTGCTGCTGGGGAGTGACAGCAGGGTCAGGGCCTGGCTAGCTGCCTTCCTCAGAAATGCTCAGAAGGTAGGGAAAGAGCCATTATAGCACTGAAATAGTACCATGTATCAGTTCTAGTTCAGTTCATCCTATTCCTAAGGCAGATGAATCCAGGCTATCCACAAGTTTCTGTCCAGCATGGCATAGCAGAGTTTGTCACTCTGAAGTCCTGTGTCCATGTATACCAGTACTCTGACTAAGAGACTAACGGAAAAAAAGAAAGACATCTCAAATTGGGATCTACTTTTGACTGAGCCTGAGGAAAATGCAAAGAGCTGATATGTAGCTGAAATTTTCTCTTCTGCAATCCTATGCTTATGCATGTTATTATTATTAGCACCATTAAAATGCCATGAATCACATACATGTAACCACCAGTCTTTTGCTCGCCAGCACTCCCGAGGATGGAACGCGTCCGTCGTGCAGAGACTGCGTAAGACCCTGCTGCAGCAGCTGCAGTCCATCCTGCCCTGCAGGGAGTCCGGAGACGCCTGTATCCCCAGCCAGAGGGCTGTTCAGGCCAGCGCCCTGCTCAGGCTGTACTGCGCTCTCAAGGGGATAGCTGGGCTCAAGTATGCTCTTCTCACTGCCAGAATGAACATATAACTTAGTTCTTTTTCCCCGCTTTTTAATCTATTGTACAACTTGATGTTTAATGCAGCTTGTACATGTATATGAATCAGTATAGGTTCTGTCATCTTAAAAGCTGAAGAAATTTATTGTATATGCCTTTTTGGTCAAAAGCATGTAAAAACCCGGTCCACTGATTTTTTTCAGGCCTGTTTTTGTTTTGCTATACAGCACTAAATTCTGTTATATAGTATGCCATCATTAAATGGTAATTTAGACATGATGCATATGCAACCTGTTTGTTTTGGATATGAATTTATTTATTTTTTTGGTGAATGCTGTGTTCTCAGGCTGAGTGAGGAGGAATCCCAGTGCCTGTTAAATGTGATCACCAGTCCTGTACCACGGGTGCCCGCAGGTGACCGGTTACAGTGCCTGTCTCTGTGTGCCCTGCTGGCATCACCACACCTGCTGATGGGCCTGGAACAGGAAAAACAGGCAGCAGAATGGCTCAAACAACTGGTGAAGGAGACAGCTAGCCTACCACAGTAAGGACACACTAACTTGTTTATCTCCATTGTTTGTTTATTTGTTTGTCTGTTCTCTCTCCCTAGACTCTACCTTGTTTCTCTAGTCTTCAATTCTCCAAATGAAAAGAAAGATTTTTTTCACATTTATGCAGTGTGGTTTACACCAAACATCTTCACTTCGAAATAAATTTTGCTTACATTCTCTTGGTAGTAGGAACTACTTGTCAAATGATAAAAGTATAATGTGTTTGCATATCATATCTGATGTACAGTTCTCCAACATTTCAGTCCCTAACCATTGGTGTGTTCTTGCAGAGGCAGTGCCTCCTGTGGAGAGACCTTACTGCTGGTGGCCCTGCACTTTCACAGTAATCAGATAGGGGCCATCACTGACCTGGTGTCAAACACTCTAGGGATGAAGGTGTGTGGAAAAAACTCTTAACTCTAAAACTAACAGTTCTCGTTGCCAAAAAAAACATTCTTCAGGATCTTGTTGGAATCTTGTTGAAATCGAGTGTATTGTGGTTGGGTCAGGGTCAGCAAGATAGTCAAATTGCGGTAAAAATGTAGCCATGATTATAAAGAATTAAAAGCTTTGTTTGTCATTACTAAGATTCATATTCTGTATGTGTTTTAAAGGTATAGTATATTTTTCAGATCTCCAGCAGAAACTCTCTGGCCAGACTGAAGACAATCTTCACACAAGAAGTGTTCCCTGAACAGGTACAAATACTCTCCATTTACCAAGGAAAGAAAACTTGCAAAGTACTTATGCATAATGCAAATACTGCTATTTGTGTTTAATGTAAAAACTTCAATACTTTCAATAGTTAATGTTTACAAATTTGCACATTGTCAAGCACTTTTGTATGAACTAATGTATTTCTCTGTTCCCTAGGTGATTACAGCCCATGCAGTGACTGTCCCCGTGACCCCCAGTCTGAGCGCCCACAACACCGGGTACCTCCCCGTCCACTGTATCCTGCAGCTGCTCAGGACTAGAGCCTTCAGCAAGCACAGCATCAAGATCAAGGTTAGCAACAAACATCTCATGACATGTGTAGAGTTGACAACAATCATGTTACTGACAAACTCACCAAGAGGTTTTCATTGTTGTGGGCAAATATTTGTGATTGCTTTCTCACATTTAAACCACTTATACATTAATGGGTATCCTTTGATTCCAAACACCAAATTCAATATATTTTATGAGTTTCTGCTTTGTCTCCATATGTTAAAATACTTATGGTGATACTATTATACTTTCCACGAAGGACTGGGTTGTCCACCAAGTTTATGAGGCAAGTGCCCCTCTCCACCCCCTCCTACCCCCTCTCATCGAAACCTACGTCAACACAGTCTTCACCCCTGGTGCCAAGGGGGCAACCAGTGAACCAATCGCGTTGTCAGAAATTGACGTCATCTTCCCTGGCGAGGACGCCATGGCAACAGATAAACAGTGGAGCGTCGCGACACGGCTGCTGATGCTGTACTACCTGCTGCTGTATCGCGACCACTGGCTGCAAAACTGTCGAGCCGGGAGCATGAAGGTTCCACAGGAGTATCCCAGAATGCTCTACACCAGGCTTCCCATCATGCAGCTGTTGCAGGAAGCTCACAGGAACCAGCAAGACTACCTAGGTCTGTCAGACATTTACTGAATTATTACTGTTAACTGTTAACTGTACTTCTTGAATGACATTTCATTGAAAACTGGCAGTTACACTTGAGTATCACCTGGAATTTGGGGGGAGAAGATGATCAAATAATATCATTTAGGCAAATTAGGACCTTACTAGTATTTGCAGTATTAATGAGAAACATTATACTTGTAAAAGTTAACATCATTATTTGGCGAATGTATGAGGTCAAAGAACCCTAGTTTATGATAAAGTTGTTCATTTCTTTTTCCCCAGGTCTGTACCCATCATTGTTACGATTACTGGTGACCCATTTCCCCCATCTGTGCCTGGTGTCAGCGTGGCTCCAAGCAGACGTGGAGTCCCTGGGTGTCGGACCTCTCCTCAAACTCAAGATGCCGTCACAGGAGCAGCTACGGCAAGGTGAGCAGGTCACAGGAGTTATGTACATCTGTCTCTATTCATGAAATGTTTAACCTTCTCTGAAATGTGGATTGTTTTTTCCATGTACCAAAAATGTACATGTATATTGCTTAAACATTGCAGCATGTGTTAGTACTATGAAGAGAATTGCTGAGTGACTTTTGAAAACATAAATGATGATAATGTCTCTTATAAGTCCAGGTACATGTTATTTCAATGCAGAATTGTCCCCCTTATATGTTATAGGTGTTATGCAATAGACTGAAGATTTTCGAGGTGACACTGTACATTCTCCCAACAGGTATATCATGCTAGTACATATATTTAGGATATCCATTTTCCCTTCCGCAGCCTTGTCAGAAGTGTTTGTGAACCCGACCAGAACAATGCTGCTGCTGCAGCAGTTGTCGCAGCTGCAGCCCCTGCAGCAGATGGAGTATGCTGCAGCGCTGGTCAGCACCCTGCCCCTGTACCTGCAGCAGCCTGTCCCCAGGAAGGTGTGGCAGCTGGTGTGCCAGGTCTGGGAGAGTCTCAGCACCATCATGCCCAGGAGGTAAGTTAACAAATAGTACCTTAAAAAAATTATGGCTCTTAGTGTGCAGATGTTGGCACACTGGTGCACCAAATCCGTAGGCGTTTTGGGCACCCTTTTTGACAGATTAGCTGTCACTCCACTGTGATAGTGGGTATTTTGATAAAGTGCCTTACCCAAGGGCACGAGGTCGGCACATGGCGAGTATCGAAGTCGGACCTACTATAGTACCATTAAGCCTGTCATAACCTGTGACTCGGGGATAAATTTTTTTCCTGTAGCATACATTAAGGGTTATTTAAGTCCTTCCCACACCACATGGTACATAAGTTGGTGCCCTCCTCCATTTCTATAGCCCTTTGGCCATGCACCTGTGCATCATTATAAAAAAAAAAAAGATATACATAACTATATGAGCTATACAGAAATACATGTGTATTACTCTTTACGTTCCTGTAATTCATTTATGTAATACATGTATACATTTGTTGACACTGTCCCATATTTCTTTTCCTTACCAGGCTACGCACATTGACAGTCAACGCCATGCAGATAAGACAGATGGGGATGCCAGCCCGAGCGCTGACTCATGACGACATAGCTGAGGACCCGCTGGCTGTTCTAAGATGTGAGCCAAGTGTCTTCAGGTAACATGGCCACTACATTAGAATATATTTGTTTCTGTAGTGTATTTTGTTGGGTTTATTTAGGACATCAAAATTTGTGGCCTAACCAGAGTCAGCTCGCAGGATAGGGCAGCTTAGAAGAGTGGTGTGCTGCTCACCCATCAGGGACCCCGTTATAATCAAACACTGCTCTAGTTTTCCGATAATGTCCATCTTCCAAGAAATTGGCAATTACTGACATGTTTTGGCTGATACAAGACAGAGGTTCACCAGGCCTTTATCCGGGTGATTTGTAGCCCTAACAAAGCTAGGTAATCATTTTCAACTGAGTGAAGTGAAGAAATTCGTGTAAAGCGCTTTTACCAAGGGCACAGGATCAGTGTCACGGCAGCATTCAAATTCAAATTCTTGGTCTCTTGATCTCACAAGATCTGGATACTACTTCTGTGTATTAAAATCAATAATACTGTTTTAGAGATGGATTCTTGACATTTCCCTTTTGTCAGGTGCCCTCCACTGGTGGGGATCCTACTCCAGGTGCTGCATGCCTACCTGTCCATGTCAGGGTCGTACCTGGACGCACACCTGGCCTCCACAGCGCAGGTGCAAAGAGAGAAGGGTACAGGTGGCACAGGTGAGACAGAACGTGAGGAGCTGAAGTCTGCCCTGCTGATGGCCCAGGACAGTGCTGTGGTACAGATACTACTGGACATGTGTGCAGCTGACAAGGACAAGGTGAGGATAGGGAAATTATGGATGGACCTGGGGGCATGTGTGTGTGGCACATGGGTACTAATCTCCAAACAGATCTATCAGTGGCATGTTGGATATTACCTTGCCAGAGATAGATCTGCTTGTAGATTAACTAAGTCCAGTCATGTTCATTATTTGGCTTGCACTCTGCATTACTCAGAGTCATCCAATCATCCCAGCATGTAAAGAGTGCTGTTGTCTCTTGCATCCTCTCAGTTGTCAATCAGACTTATGACTGTAGGTGTAAGTGAGCCTGATCACCCCCATGTAACCTCCATTTGGTACCTCCAGAAGTTGAAAGTTCACCAGTCACCCACAATTCCTTGAGGTGCATGCAGACCAGTCTAATTTTTTTTAGCATTACTGTAGTGTAACCACCCCAGAGCTTCCAGCTTTGAAATGGGGTCCAATGGGTCATATGGCATGTGGCAAAATGAGTCCAAAAGAACTTTTGCTAGAGACAAGTTTCTTTGAATAAAAGTGCATCTTGCTCCCAAGAAATTTTTGTTTACATAATGGTCACCTTATTATTAGAACTTAACGTCATATCAAGGTGTGACCAACTAGAGGTCTTTTTCCTAGGTCAGAAACATGATGATTGAGACCAGCTGAATTTGCAGCACATTGTTGTTTCCTACTGCAGGACCATGGCTGGAGCCTGGGGGAGCTGCGTGAGATCAGGTGTCTGGTCTGTAGTCTGCTGCATCAGATGTTCATCTCCAACCCCAACCTCACCAAGCTTACACACTTCCAAGTAGGAGAGGTTTATACTTGTGTTCCATTGCATGTACCCATGTCGTTATTCCTTTGTGGTGCAGACATCATGCAGATATCACATCATCACCAGAAACAACATTTCTCTGTGACCATTCAAAGATAATTTCAAAATGTTTGGCAATGTGATGGCATTGTACAGAGTCTACAGACTCTTGTCAGTTTATTTTTGCTTTTAACAGTTGTTGTTATTTTAGCACATATTTCCAGGTCAGTATTCCAAGATGCCATAATGGCCTATGCAATTATGCCATCTTATTTGTAATCGGGTGAATGGGAAATGGTTTAGGGATTCAGATTTCTATGCAATTCCCCAAATTATGGAATTGGTCGTCATGCAATTAGTTGCATGGTTTCTACTGTAGAAACTATACACAATGAATAGTTTGAATTTCTAGCTGCCATTGGGCTATAATCAGACAGTACTGTTGTTTTTTAATTGGCCGTATTCTCTTGTTTCTCCAGGGTTACCCCACAGAGCTGTTACCAGTGACAGTTGCAGGAGTGCCGTCCATGCACATCTGTATGGACTTCATCCCCGAGCTGCTGTCTCAGCCTCAGCTGGAGAAACAGGTAACAAATGATCATGGGCTTTCATGGCATATTTGGAACCTTTACCATGTGTGTGGATGTGAGTTAGTATGCCAGTAGATCAAAAAACTACCTTAGCTGCCCATCCCAGTGGTAGAAAAAGTATTATCGTACATTTTTTTCTAAGGAAAGAATATATTCTTATGTCAAAAACTTGAAGCATTTTGTGATTGACTACAATATGTGTGCTAAGCACACTTCACAATTCTAAAACATGAAGAAGGACTGTAAAATGACAAGCTTTCCATATGATTCTGACCAACATTATAACCAATTGGTAAGCTTTAAAGTTCTATCGGTCCCTTTAACAGTGTTGCCACCCTATTCCTCTAAGATTTCTCATGATCTTGACTTGTTGTGTCTACCTACAGATATTTGGTATCCAGCTGACCTCCCACCTAGCCCACCAGTTCGCACTTCCCCGGATGCTCAGCCTAGCAAGACTGGCTGTTAACGTCGCCTCAACGCTCATGACAGGTATTGTTCTGTCATCAATCTGTTGTCATGGTTGTGTCTAAAAGGGGAGTTTTCTATGTACAGCAAATAAGAGCTAAGTGCAATAAGAACTCCAGCATTGTTGATGGCTTAATTTCAAGTGCTTATAGAAAACAGGTATATTCAAGGTGATTACAGAAAACAAGTAAGGTTTCCTTCAGAGTTGGCCTGACCTCATTATCACCTCCATCTTTTCTGTTTACAAAACAGTTTAGTATCTTTACATACTGTTTATCCTTCTCCCTGCTAAGGGCACTTAATTGTATCACACTGTTTGTAAGTAGGGTGATGGCTTGATGGCTAAGTGTTTACTAGGATTCAAAGGTTCTCTCCTTTTCTCCATGTCCAGTTCTCCCCAGTGATTCCCGTCAGAAGTTCTGCCTGGCCACGCTGCCTGCCCTGGTGCGGATCTGCCGTGCCTTCCCTCCCCTGACCCAGGATGTGGTGTCCATACTGCTGCAGCTGGCACAGATCACGGCTTCATCCTCGCCTGGCAGCTCCTCGCCACAGTCTGTGGGTGAGTAGTGACATGTGGATGTGTGTGTGTGCATGTGTTGGTATGTATTTGGATGTGCATGTGTGTGAATTAGTATTTATGTGTGAGTTAGTATGTGTTCACTGTGAGTTGGCGTGTGTGTGTGTATGGATGTGTGTGTGTCTGTGTGCGTGTGTGTGTGTGTGTGTGCGTGTGAGTTAGTATGTGTTCACTGTGAGTTGGTGTGTGTGTTTGTGAATGTGTGTGTGTGTGCTTTCTGTTTATTTGTGTGTGGATATTTTTTTTTTAACGAACAAATGTAACTAAAAATTGCATCCATGTTGAATAAAAGTCATATGTTCAAAATTCCCTAAAACTAGTATCCTTGCCGACTGCAGAATGTTTTGTGTTTTTCATCACTGTAATAACATCATCATATCTTTTCTCCACACAGATGATACATCATGGGAAGAGCTGGAGAGAGGTCAGAGGTCAGGCCAGGTCCAGCACGCTCCCCTGGACACAGCTATACAGTGTGCTGTCACACAGCTTATTGCTGTAAATATATGAGGCTATAATCACATGTACAACATGGTGAATGGCCTCACTATAACATAGTAAGGCTAAGAAGGAAGAGAGAAGTGTATGTTTAGTTTGAAAAACTGTGCAAACTATTTTATCTTTATAACACAGGAAACACAGTAGGCAAAGGTATAAACTTGACTTGCATTCCATGATATTCTTTAATTTTGTGCAGACTGGGCCCTCTTGGTATATGTTTAAAAACATTTCATTTCTTAAAGAATGTTCCAATCTGAAGTATGTCGTTCAAAATAATATTCTGAGCTTTGTATGTTGTATATAAGATATATGCTTTGTATTAATAAACAAGTGGACAAGACTCAGACCTCATACATGTATCTTGACCTTTCATTTTCAAGATGAAGAATGGTGGAATCCAGCAATGTCCTTGTCAATTTGACGTTTCCAATGAACTCAAAATCATAGCAGACTAAAGGATCTGACCACTTGTCTTTTTTCTTTCCAGTTGACCTCAGACTGAGGCGACATTAGGCTCTTTCATTAGCTTATATTGCTGTGCTACAGTTTGCTTATATATCCTTCTTTTACATGCAGAGGTTGATAGCCTGGGTACTATCCGGATAGTAGTTACATTTGCTCTGATGTTTATTATACACTATATACAGCCTTTTCTCTGCTACTC
This sequence comes from Branchiostoma floridae x Branchiostoma belcheri, assembly GCA_019207045.1. NCBI lineage: Eukaryota > Metazoa > Chordata > Leptocardii > Amphioxiformes > Branchiostomatidae > Branchiostoma > Branchiostoma floridae x Branchiostoma belcheri. The sequence continues at coordinate 15,598,571 of CM033036.1, forward strand.
TGTCAGGGAACCTCGACATCTCTAACGTCTGGAATCATCCAAGGGTGCTGATTGGTCCCTACACATGAGCGAATTAGGGAATGGGTTCGAGCCCTCATTCGAACACGCCATCAAACGCCCTTCGTCTGCTTGATGTTGGAACACCTGTTCGACTGAGCACTCCAGAACCCATTCCTTAATTCACTCAATAACTAACACAACCACCAAAAGATTTGAATGTACAATTCCCCAGACGGGTAGCAGAAGCGAACTACTACCGGGATGGTACCCAGGCTAGAGGTTTGACCCTTGAGGCTAATGCCCTTTCCTGATACACCGGGCTGCTGGCTTTACCTCACTATCTAAAATGATGATTACAATCTCGTAGATGTCCCGAGCTGGGGCTGCCACTTGGATCAACCAACACCCCCCCCCTGCTATGGGTCAATGGAACGTGATCCATATGGAAAATCAGTGGTACTGCCTGTACTATAGAGTCACCATGTACATGTATGCAGCAAAAAAAAACCAACTGTACCACACCTAACTGTACCTGCACAACAGAATAATCCAACCTACACGTATAGTGTACATATTGTTAACTTGATAAGATAAACTATGATAGATTTAGGTCACAAGTAGCCCATATCCTTAACAACTATAACATTTGGCAACAGTTATGTAAGTTTCTGAATACATCTTGTATTATCTGCTGAACATGACAGTTTTATCAGTTTTGTGGACCACATGGACTGAATTGGGGCACAGCTGACAAACATCCTGTACTGAGTGACAAGGTGTTAAGTTTCTGTACACATCCTTTCAAGTCACCTTTAAACCCTGTCATCTGTGGTGACATGCAGAGAAGATTCCCTGTAGCTTTAATTTGCCTTGACAGAGCTCCCGAGACACCCTCTCCATACTCTGCAACAAGATCCGGACATCCCTTTATTCTAGTTAAGCCATATGGACTAACTTATGAGTTAACACTCTTAATAAGGGAAAACAAGATATGACATCTGCTATATTGTAAGCAGCAGGCCCTCAGTAGCATTGTAGGCAGTTAATTATCTTAGCATGAGACCTGCTGTGCAACTTCCATATCTGTGCCCTTAGAAACCAGTTACTTCTCTTAACAAGGTCACATACCAGGTGGCCCAATATTGACCTTGACCTTCATCTTCCCAACACCTACCCACAAACCAAATACAGTATCATCTTAATCCATCCAGAGGTTCTTGAGTTATGCTGACTACAAAAATCCAGAAACACAGACAGACAGACAGACACACCTATATCTCCATTTTCATGTCTATTATTGTCCTAGATGTAATACATATCATCAAGTCCTGTACCTATTTCTAAACCTGGCTGCATTATTCGTACATGATAGTACCTACATGCTATATATAAACTGGTATTAAGTGGCACAAACAGAATAAACACCTGATCATGATAATCATAGGGACTTATGACTTGCAGATGTATATATCAGGGTCAATATTGCAGGCGGCATGTCCTTTGATCTTGCTACTTAACAGGTGTTAGGGAAGTTAAGCAGGAAGCTATATAGGCGCTTTGTTTACAAAATGAACATTGGGCTGCCTAAGGTTATGATATCAGCATGAAAGGTTATGATATACCTATCATATCTTTCTGACAAAAGTAATTGCATCTTTTGTGTGCATTGTGTTGTGGGGAAGTGATGGGGACAGGTAGTGTATTACTAAGAATTTCAAAAAGGTATGGTTACTTAAGCTTGAAAAGTCATCACAAGTAACCATACATTTTGAAAATGATTGCAAGCTTTCTTACACGTTGCAGTGTCCAAAGATTGCCCAAATGAAACGTGTATGCTGTGTACAGATTGGAGCCGCTACCGTTTGGCAAGAAGAATATAACAACACTTTGGGGGTATTCCAAACCCCCTCGCCAGCACTAGTCCCTCTCTCTTGTTAATGTTCCAACCCTCACGCCTTATCGCCCACAGTAAACAGCCTGTCTTCCCGACAGCACAAAGTTCATAAAGGCGGCTCGCCAAGTCTCAGAACACGTGGTCTTTTGACATCATAAACTCGGTGTATATAATAGCAATTAACTTATTGTAAGAGTCATTAAAGGCAGTCATAAGTGTTTCTGTGCGATAAAGAAGATTGACACCTTCCTTGGAGAGCCATCTGGCTAACCGCTGCATGTGCCAAGCAGTCGAGGTGAGTAGAACATATCGTTTGCAGATGTTTATAGTCTGTGTTTGCTCTCAAGACACATTCTTAAATACTATAGACGGGCCAGTGCTCATATGGCCACGCAGGCCGCCCCCAAGAAGTGCGGTTCACTGGCCAGATTTACATGGTTCGTAAGTTACGAAAGTCTGCAATCATTGGTGCATGTTTAGGTGTGCTTAAAGGTCGCACATGTTTCAGTTGCTGATGTATATACGTGGCGTGACACCAAGGTCTGCTTGGTATATTGGGAATGTTTCCAGGGAAGGCAGCAAGCGCTAGCGGGGCAAGTGAGTTATATGTTTTCAATAACACCCTTGGATTTATATAACGTGCCAGTGTGCTTCTTCCGTGTTAAGTGGAAGTATCCATAAGTCTTTCAAAACTTACGCACTATAACATTCGCTCCCCAAACAGATCGGTTCCTAGTTAGTTAGCTTATAGGGGTGAGTACCGGTGCAGAAAATGCAGGCTCAGGTCCAGAAGACCAGGTCCAGGTCTGGACCTGAACCTGGACCTGATTCAGTATGTGAAAACTTCTGAATGTACGATACTGAAAATAATGGTCCATCTCGCTACAAGGGAATTTGTTTTGTGTAATATTCAACTGCCACTGGCGTTTTAAAATCCTATAAGGCCAACTGCATCTGTACGATTTACTGTAAAAGTTGGTAGAAATGGCTATAGACTCTACTCTACAAAAAAAAACAAAAAAAACAATGTACTTCGCTCTTGTTATTTTCCTCGACCGGTAGGCCCCAAAGGACAAAGCCGGTTTTGTACCGGTACGCTACCCACCCCTTTTCCTAGTGGTATACACTACAAAACGTGTGGTTCAAGCTGCTCTGGTTATTTTGCCAAGCTACGACGAAGTGTAGGTTTGAGAGACAGTTAATTAATGCTATTATTGACGAGCCTCGTGATTGACAGCGGCGAACTTTCAAGAGATATTACTGTAAATGCAGAAATGTTCGCGGTGGATTAATGTTCGCGGTTTTCGCGGCGGCCGCTTCACCGCGAATTTAAAACCACCGCGAACATTTTTCCATAACAGTAAGAGACTGCAGTGCATGGTGCTACCGCGAAATTAAAACCACCGCGAAAAGTCCATTTTCCCGCTACCGCGAAATTAAATCCCCGCGAACTTAAGTGCATTTACAGTAATTTCGCTTAGCATACTTGTGCTGTGGCTATAGAGACAAAACTGACTCCTTTAACGGCTGGTTGGCATACATTGTGCCTCAAATTTAGAAGAAATTAACAAGCAAGGGAAGAAACGGAGTCGGTACTTCTGTATTACTGTTACACACACGCCAAGTTAGCCACTTCAGTACAATTCCAACAAGTTTAAATTTTCCAACAAGGAGCGCATTTCTGTAGTTTTCTTTGAATCGAAGGAATATCTAACAAAAGTTAACATTATTATGCACTTGAAAACTGTCAATGGAAAACTGACAAGTGCATGGCAGACAGAATCCACAAATATGTTACCTTATATCTAAATAAAACATGTTGATTTAACCCTTGTGTGGTTGCACAATGCATTCTACAGAGTGTAATAAGTAATATATATTATATAAATATACATGTAAGTTGTCTTCAAATCGTATGTAGACTTAAGTTATAATATCACAGGTACAAACCCAAACTTAGGCAACGTTTTATGAATTGAAGCTATGTAGGTTGTTCCTAGGAACTATTCAAGTGTATAAAGACGTACTTTGATGCAGTTATTGACGTCGAAAATGCTTTTTCAAGACATTACACTCTGTCATCTGATCAAAACATTGTAAGTAACATCACTAAACGTGCAGCCCAGCAACACATTACAAGGTGCATGTGTGTGATCTAATTGACCTTTTGTTGACAAAACAGTGAGAGGCACTTACGGCTTGGTAATCTGTGATGTAAAGTCTCTTGTGCCAATATACCTCAATAACAGTCTTCAGACCGCGGTCACCGACAGCTCAGGGGGTAACCACTTATAATCTTGCATCAAACTATGGTAACAAGAATAGAAATGGACTAGCACGTTGTGTGTATGGTATGACTGAGACATTGTGGTGATGCTCTGTTCTTACTAGTATTTGTTACGTTGGAGATCGCCAAACTTTTATGTTTTTACATTGTCCTAAAACTAGGCCATCATCATCCACTGCTTGATCGAAGGGCAGGGAACATTGGATTCTGGTTTGTTACCCTTGCAAGACGATTATGTTTTGGATAATCTTCGTCCATCTTTCTTTCTGTCTGTCTGTCTGTCTGTCTGTCCGTCCGTCCGTCCGCCCTTTTGTTTGTAAACCAGGAAACACGATAACTCGAGACAAGGACGTTATATCTGATATAACGTCCTTGCTCGAGAATTCCCGGGTGAAATTGATATTTGGTTGGTGGGTAGATCTTGAGGACACCTAGAAATGATTATATTTTTGGCCACCTGGTGGTTTGTTATGGCAATGCATCGTAACGTCCGTTTTTTGTATCTTTTGATCTGAAGACGGTACGGTCACCACATTTGAGTCGTTTATAGCTCTTGTGTACGGGGCCGGGGGAAAAGTGACATAGGGTTGAGTCTCTAGTCTCAAAGGATTTCGATGTCTTATGATCCTAAGCGATGGAAATGAAAAAAAAGTACCGCAATCACTTATACTGAACTTTCCACATAATCAACAAATATGAAATCTCAATATCTTTAATAAATATATTTATTCCAGGAATAGCAAATGAAACTCTTTCACCACCAAGATTATGTGGATAATCAATCAAAATTAAGTACGTGGACTGATCAAGGGTCACCTGTACCGACCTCCTTAAGATACGACCTAATCTAGGGCACTGTAGCCCTTTTTATGTCGTTGTTTACTTTTCTAGATCTGTCTTTCATTGGACGTAACAAAAGTGTAAATGACAAGGATTTTCTGATGAGGTGATTGGCTGTTGACCCTGTCAACAGGAACAGGTGGTCAGACTCGGGTGTATCTTAGTGACCAACCGGGACCACGGCCAACGTGCCTGCTTTAGCAAGTGTACAGAAATATAGCCTCCTTCGCAGACTTCGAGCGGAGCTAGCTTTTATTTTATTTTAAGAGGGCACTGGTTCGCTAGTGTCAAAGTTGGCTTAGATTCTCTTATGCTAGGAAAGGGAGTTTGCCCAGGAAGGGAGTTTGTCTAGAAAAGTACCAGAAGTATGATGATGATTAGAAAAGTAGTTTCGCGTAGGGCAAAACTCCCTTCCACGGCAAACGAATTTTCCAGGAAAACTCCCTTTCCAACTTTAAAACTAGCAAATAATCCATCCTATCCCCTCTCCCCGCCTATAGAATAAAAGCCAGTCCGGCTCGAAGTCTGCGAAGGAGGCTAACAGAAACACGCGTACGTGTAGGGCGAATGTGCATACTCAATAGTGCTGGGTAGTCAGTTATCCCTTTAGCGAAGATTAATGTTTGGCGTTGCATGCGTTCTTTATCTCTCAGTTTCGGTCCAATATGTAATATCGACAATTCAAGGACTCTTGTTTCAGAATTCCCATGAGCTTTAATGTCTCTTACAGAAATTGGTATTTATTTGATTTACGCGGCAATGAAAGTTAAATATTGTTTGTAAGATTATTATGCTATTTCTTCAAAAGAAATCATTCGTATACTTCTAATGTTGTAGCAATACATGCATTCGTTCATAAGACCGATAAAGACCTACGAGGGGCGTTCAAGAAGTAATGACTCTGACCCTTTTCTAGTTGTCTGATCTAGATGAAATTTTCATGTGTAATGATTCATATCTCTATAGTTCATGTTGCAAAAAAGAGCTCTGAACTAATTGTGGTTTCTGATTTACTGGTGTTTAAACTGAGTTAGGTGTGAAATGGACCAGATGTGAAATGGAGCCAGTTGAGTGTCGCGCAGTGATCCGGTTTTTGTATTTGAAAGGACGCACACCAAAGGAGACTTTTGATGAAATGAAAGAAACTTATGGTGATGATGCCCCATCATATGACCTTGTAAAACGCTGGCATCCTGAATTCAAACATGGCCGGAAGTCTGTGAAAACAGCTCCAATCCCTGGTCGTTCCTCTTTTGCCATTGATGAGGCATCTGTTGGAGGACCGACCTGGGGTGTCCTACAAAAACGGTGTCCAGAGCTGCATCAAACGATGGGAGAAATGCATAACTCTGGGTGGTTCCTATGAAGAGAAAGACTAATAACTGTGCCAAGTTTCATTAATCTCCTGCTATGGGAAACGAGTCAGAGTTATTATTTATTGAACGCCCCTCGTATCTATATTGTTAAATATAGTGTAATTCTCGTCAACATCAATAGCGTGGCAAAGACTCGCTCGTACTGTCAGTGTGTGTTAGGTCTCTCAGAGCTGAGACGAGTATAGGGAGCGCCTGAAATAATATACATGTAGCCCTTAATGTACGGAAGACCGCATAACAATGCACACATAGGCAGGTGGCATCCTTTGGTGCTTCCGGGCAACTTACGTTTAGTCGGGCCTTCAGTCTATTGTCGCAAATGGAGCCTTGAATAGAGAAAAGATAAGGTACTATTCTATAAAAATCTTACTTTCAATGACGTTGAAGAGGAATACCGGTAACGTTACTACATTGAATGAAAGATTTCTGTAGTTGAACCTAAAAATACTACATTTGGAATTAATGATCAAATTACCTGCTATCGAGCTTTTATTAATGGCTTCTGCATTGTACTTGAAGCACGAGTTTTTCTATAAGAAACAATGCGCATTCCATCAAGCCTGCTTCCTGTCAACTTGTGATCGCCAGGCTTATAATTAACTGGCATAATTGGAATCTTGAATATAGAAAGGAATTGACATATTCTATAGAAATCCGGGCTTCCGATAGAAATACTGGCACTACGTTGAGTGAAAGGTTTTTGATATTAAATCTTCAAATACTCTTTATTGGAATAAATCACCGAATTATCTGCTGTCGAGACTTTGATGGCTTTCAATGAATGGCTTCTACGTTGTTCTTTAAGTACGAATGGTCTTATGTTGAATTTCAGAATACAATACCAATTACATTTGGCCTATTTCCTGAAAACGTTCGTATAATCAGGCTTGTACTGTAATGATTGACAACTTGATAGGCACACACGACATACAATACCTCATCATTAGCACAGCTGCTAATGATGAGCTCGAGGTGGTGGACACAGCATAAATAAGAAAAAACCTTGAATATAGAAAGCATTTGGCATTATTCCATATAAATCTGGGGTTTGGATGGCCGGCATAATGAACTGCCGGCACAATGTGGAATGAAGTTTTTTTTTCTATTTGAATATACAAATACGGTATTTGGAATTAATAGAGAGATTACCGAATATCGAGCCTTTGATGATTTCTTAATTTTTTATCCAAAGTATGAATCCAAGTTACAAAATTACAAAAAAAAGTACAAAATTTGTTATGTTGAATTTAAGAGTAAAACTTTCCATTGAACCTTACATAATACATTCATCAATCGCCTGGCTAATTGCTAGCCCATCTTTTGACATATCGACATCGCTTTGTGGGGCCCCAGAAAGGATCTCAGTATTTCTTGCACAGTTGTATACTATAGATAACAGTACTTTTCTTTGACATGTTACTTTTCACTATTGTCATTTTCTCTTGGCTTGGACTTGGACAGCGTTTTAGACCTGTCGAAAAGACATGTTCATTCCCTCACGTATTAAGTGCCCTGCCCCCCCTCCCCCCCCTCTCTCTCTCTCTCTCTCTCTCTCTCTCTCTCTCTCTCTCTCTCTCTCTCTCTTCCTCTCCCTCCAGTCTATCTCCTACCTCAACCATACGCCATGTTCCATCAAAGTCAAAAGCCAAAGTTCCTTCCCGCACCTGATGGTGCATAGGGCGGCGCCCATCTCCGTTTCAGTAGCCCTGGGCCACACAAATTTGTGCAATCACTACAGCAGGGGGCTAGTTCACTGGTAGTGGCGTGTGTTCAACTTCCATACTCTTTCCGACGCGAATACTGAGTGCTAAGCAGAGAGAGCAGCATGTGCCATTTTAAAGTCTTTGGTATGACTCGGCCGGGGATCGAACTCACGACCAACCGAATGCAAGGTGAACACTCTACCCACTCGGCCATTGCACCGGTTTCAATGGTCTAGTAGTCCCCTAGCCTGTTCCATAGTACTAATAGTCCAGAAAGCCCCGTATGGTATAGCTCCCATTCCCCAACCATATTGAAACAATTCTTGCACACGTTGGACAAAATCGGCACTCTTGAAAGTCTCACTCCTGCTGGCCATGTTCCAATACACTTGGCGTTAAACCTTTAAGACTCTTTAGTGTCCTGTGACCATCATGATTAGCACCAGGAACGGAGGGGTTGATGGAAAAAAGCATATGGGAACGTGTGTGTATCTCATTGCTGCATGTCTCTACCTAACAGCACTCCATGTAATCATATGTGCCATAATTAGATATTTCAAAGGGAATGTGTGGTCAAAAATCATCCTTACGAAATATATAGGAGAACCCGATAATCTTGCTGTGTATGTCTACGAATGTGACTACATTCGGGTCATGGGTGGGTAGGTGTGGACTACCATGGTCGCAACAAAACAATCCTAGAACTGTCTATGACGTCATTGCGCTATGTATCTTTCGGTAATTGCCGGTAAATTCCTTCAATCTCATTGGCAATGTACAATATGGTCAGCATTATTGCACTGCGTACTTGACTGTTTACGATTGGGCAAATTTCCGACTACAGTCACAGGTACGAAAGCCACAACGGTTCATCTAAGGTGATATCTGTTAAAAGATCATGTCTGTAAAGTTATCTTGTACAAAACTGTAGCAGTCTAGTGCATATCGATGTATGGATTTACCACACATTGGCCATTACCCATCTGCTAACAATTCTGCGAGCCGTCCTCACCTCTGCCCCCACCACCGACCCGGTGCACCATGCCCAGTCGGCGGTCCGCTTTCCTCCCCCCGCCTGGATTCTCTGGAAGTCACGAACATCTCAAGGTTAAGGTTAGGTCATTGCCGTGCATTCTGCTCAATAGTCTCGATAACCATACATGAAGTTTTACGTGTATTTGATGATAAACTGTCTTTGATTGTACTGAAATATTGGTCAATTCTGGTCTAGCCCAAGTTCAGACCACATGCTATAAATAAATCACCCAATATGTTCTTTCCTATAGACCAAGGCTACTATTTTGCAATAGATAGACAAATATTGCTTCGAAAAATGTTAACTTATTTCTGCTAGCTTTTCATACTGTATATGCCGTGATGAGACCCCAATAGTATACTATTTTATCTAATAGTAAATATGCAATACAATTACACCAAAAAACTTTTGCAGTAAAGATTTGTACAAATAAAGCGGGTAGTTGCGTTGCAGTCATCACGTAAACCTAATCTCCAAGCAGATCCTATGGTAGCATAAGATACATGTAGTATCAAAAGCTGTCAGAGGAGGGAAACCACTCTAGAAGTGTGTATGCTCCGGTGCCAGTCTGACTCCCTTTGGCGGGCTATACTACTTTGCCAGCTTTGATACTATCTTATGCCACCGTAGGATCTGCTTGGAGATTTACGTAAACCTAAGACCTGGTGGACATTTACATTAATAGAAAGGATAGATGTTACCCGGAAAAGACGTAGGCGTTGCGACACTTAATGTCTTCCGTTTTGCTCTCCATGGATTCAAAATCGAAATAGAACATCAAAGTGCTCAAATCCCTGATGTAAATAGATATTTATTCATGTATAACATGTATTCATAAAAAAACTATAGATGGATAAAACCCATAAAAAGAGCGCCTATAGGAACAAACACACATACATATAAAACTTGTTTGATGAGCGTCGTGGACTGGAAACTACAGGGAATTGGGGGTCTTCAAACGATGTCGTATTCTACAGTTTCTCTCGTCCATGCCCCGAGGGGACCTATGAAATTATGTAAACTACTAAGCTTTTTTTTATCTTCCTGTACTCAATGTGCTCTAATTGCTATCAATTGTAGATGTGGCGTCCCAGTTACAAGGTTGATGGGGAAGGAGAGCCTTGTTAGCGGACGGTAGGACCAGACGGAGTGCCAGGAAGAACGATTCGCCGTACAAAGGCCCGGAAACACAGGTTCGCTCTGAGCAGGCGCAGGTCGCCTGGCCGCACTGCGGGATGGAATATAACAACCCCGTGTTCGATCGGACCGGCACAGCGAGCTGGCACGGAGAGGAGACGGACATGGCTAAGGTGAGAGATGAAAGTTAATCTTACCTGTACAGATAGCAAAACTGTACGTTTATTTCATTTTACCATTGAAAGAACTACGCGCTATGGTAGGACAATCACGCAGCTCTATTTTCCGATAAAGCTGGATGAGTTGTTTTATTTCTTTAAGAATAAGGAACGCAACGTGGATATCAATTTATTTGTCGGATCTTTAATTCACTCTTTTGGCTGCAAGAGTAAGACGAATCAATACGTATTTTCACCTCGAATGAACTAATTTAGCATCGTTATTGAAAGTTTATCAATTCATTTATAAAATGAATTTTTTAAATGTTATCTAATGAAATTAGACAAATCATCAATCATAAAACATACCTGTTCTGTTATCTCCACCATAACTGAAAGCGAGTTGAAGTTAAATTTATCTCACTCACTCACGGCCCATAACCACAGTGGTCGCAGGGGCTCCACGACATCCATCAGCAGTGATCTTTGCCCATCTCGTTCTGTCCTCTGCCCCTCTGATGAGCTGTTCAGTGCTTAGGCCAGTCCAGACCTTTATTTCTTCAACTTGTTGTGTTGTGACCTGTACTTAGCTCGGTGTGGCAAAAATGTACTACAAAGGTCTTCATCTCTTATCATTGACAAAAATAACACCAGGTGTCCGCCACATCGTCGCCGCCGTCTCATCGCGATGACCGTGCCGCGGCACCGGCCTCCCAGCTCCACCCCGCCGCGGCAGACGGGGACCTGGGGAAGGTCTCCCTGGCCGAGGACGGGCCGGACGCCCCTGCGGACGGAGAGGACAGAGAGACGTGGTCTAAGAAAGTCGACTTCCTGCTGTCCGTCATCGGCTTTGCCGTGGACTTGGGGAACGTCTGGCGCTTCCCGTACATCTGTCACCGAAACGGAGGGGGTATGTCCAACGGTTTTTAGGCCTACGTCACATTTCCTACCCGGGGCCCGGTCGGGCTGTTTGCGGGACCGAAAAATTACAGTTTATGCCCATAAATATGCACAAGACATTCTGTTGAATTATTTTTGGTACGTCTTGTGTTTTTGTTGTCTTTTACAGCGTACTTTTCGTTCCCCGAAACTGCCCGGTCAGGTCCCTTTGTGGAAATGTGACGTTAGCCTTACTGGCAGCTACTTTTTGTTTGTAACAGCAAGATTTCTAGTTACTAAGACGCTTTTTCTCCGCAAATTGGCAAATATTTATCCCTTCGATGGATTTGTTTCGACCAGTCTAGCAAGACTCATGCATGACTTGGAATTCCGTCGTGTTAATGATGTTAATAGTTCTACTTCATCTATCCGTTCCATATTTGGCGATTCCATAATTGCAGATGTGACTGTTTTCTCTTATTGTTTATGGATATCTGCCACACCTAACATAGGAGGCTTGGACCGTATTTTTATTGTAAATCGCTGTTTTATGTTAGTGGCATTTCACCTACAAAAAGGCTTTTTTGTAGTTTGTGATGATATCATTCGAGCGTTTGTTTATTTGTTTTGCTTGTTTGTTTGTTTGTTACATGAAGGTGCGTTCCTTGTCCCTTATTTCATCATGGTGATATTTGGTGGAATCCCTCTGTGCTACATGGAGTTGTCCCTGGGTCAGTACCATCGCCTCGGTCCGCTCAAGATATGGACAAAGATCTGCCCTCTTTTCAAAGGTAGGCTTTCTGTCACCAGTTCTAATTACCGTCCTTAAGTATTATGTAATACAAGTATGTTTTCATGTTAGTCTCAACGCAGCACAT